>CM055125.1:57781899-58981899 GCA_029206835.1 Rana muscosa
TGGCTCGCACATTCCACTCTAAAGCCCTGTACACACGATCGGTTTTACCGATGAAAACAGTCCGATGGACTTTTTTCATCGGACAAACCGATCGTGTATGGGCCCCATCGGTCTTTTTTCCATCGGTGAGAAAAAATAGAACATGTTTTAAATTTATCCGATGGAAACAAAAACGATAGCAAATTCCGATCGTCTGTGTGGAACTCCATCGGACAAAAAACCCACGCATGCTCAGAATCAAGTCGACGCATGCTCAGAAGCATTGAACTTCATTTTTCTCGGCTTGTCAGAGTGTTTTACGTCACAGCGTTTTGGACGGTCTGATTTTTGACTGATGTAGGCAAGACTGATGGAAGGCAGCTTCATCGGATTTCCGATGGAAAAATCCATCGGATTAGAATCCATAGGAAATCCGATTGTGTGTACAGGGCTTTATTCATCCCAAAGGTGTTCTATCGGCATGAGGTCAGGACTCTGTGCAGGCCAGTCAAGTTTCTCCACCCAAAACTCACTCATTCATGTCTTTATGGACTTTGCTTTGTGTACCGGTGAGCAGTCATGTTGGAACAGGAAGGGGCCATCCCCAAACTGTCCCCACAAAGTTGGGAGCATGAAATTGTCCAAAATGTCTTGGTATTCTGACGCCTTAAGAGTTCCCTTCACTGAAACTAAAGGGCCAAGCCTAACCTCTGAAAAACAACTCCACACCATAATCCCCCCTCCACCAATGATTTGGACCAGTGCAGATAGCAAAATACATAAAGGCATGGATGAGGAGTTTAGGGTGGTGGATCTTGACTAGCCTGACCTGATAAAACACCTTTGGGATGAATTAGAGCGGAGATTGCGAACCAGGCCTTCTTGTCCAACATCAGTGCCTGACCTCACAAATGCGCTTCTGGAAGAATGGTCAAACATTCCCATAGACACACTTCTAAACCTTGTCGACAGCCTTCCCAGAAGAGTTGAAGCTGTTATAGCTGCAAAGGGAGGGCCAACTCAATATTAAACCCAAAGGATTAAGACTGGGATGCCATTAATGTTCATGTGCGTGTAAAGGCAAGCGTACTTTTGGTAATATAGTGTACATTATTCTATTTCGATTGTTTGGTGAATAAACATATCAACGGTTCCTGAAGAAGTGGTCTATGTCCAGGAAACAGAACTAAATCTGCTAGTGCATCTGAAGCCCCCATACACACGGTCTGACTTTTTACCAACAAACTTCATTTTGAGCAAGTTTGCCAAAAAATCTGACCGTGTGTACGCTCCATCGGACAAACTTTTTTGGTTTTCATCGGACAAAAGTTCGGTCTGCAAACGGACAAACTTTTGGCCAACAAAAGTCCGATGGAGCAAAGTCCGGCCGTGTGTACAGAAAACCATCGGACTTTTGTCCGATGGACAAAACAAATAATGTTAAAATTAACCAACAATAGCAGAAGTTGACCAAAGGGTGGCGGTAAAGAGCAGAAAAACCACGTGATGTTGGAAAAAGTTTAGGGAAAGTTTGCAGAAAAGTCCTGTGGTGTGTATGCTATGGGTATGCCCGGCCAACTCCGTTCGGACAAAAATCCACGGAAAAGTCCAATGGAAGTCCGACCGTGTGTACGAGGCTTAACATTACCCTCTCCTTAGATTGACAGTGTTTCTGTTCAGGTGTCTCCATTGCTCCTCTGCCCACAGTGGAGACACCCTAAGATGTTAAGTGTGTTACTAGCAGGGTCACCAGGTGCAAAAAAAAGAATACTATGGCAGTCACCACAATTAAGGATTAGTAAACTGCAATATATATATATTTTTAAATTTAGATATGCTTTGAGCCTTTTGTATAATGGGATTATGCATGCATCAATCACTGTGCTTTTGATGCCAAAAATGTTTGCCCAACTATGGATTACATGTATGTCTGTGTGTTCACTAACGCAGGTGGTTGAAAGTGAAAACAAAATTCAAGATGGAACCCAAAAATATCAATATGGTCATCAGAATGCTGGTCTTGATCATTCTAATCGCACTGGCAAGTGGCCGTCCGCACAGGAAGCTGTGTCCGGTGTCCCGCTACTTATCTGATCTGTCTTCTGCTGATATGACAGTTCTCAAGAAGCTACAACATCACCATGTAAGTATGACAACTAGCCGGGGGAGAGGGGATGGAAAGGGTGAATCTAAGCCTAGGTTTCCACTATTGCGACCTGATAGTTTTGATGAGACTTGAAGCAATGCCTGTGTATTCTTGAGGTTTAGACCCCTTTCACACTTTGCAGGCGCTATAACGCTAAAAATAGCACCTGCAAAGCGCCCTGAAAGAGCCGCTGCTGTCTCTCCAATGTGAAACCCCCGAGGGCTTTCACACTGGAGCGGTGCGCTGGCAGGACGGTAAAAAAAGTCCTGCTAGCAGCATCTTTGAAGCGGTGAAGGAACGGTATGTATACCGCTCCTTTACCCCTCCTGCCCATTGAAATGAATGGGCAGCGCTGCTATACCGCCGGCATAGCGCTGCTGCAGCAGCGCTTGGCGGTGGTTTTAACCCTTTCTCGGCCGCTAGCGGCCGAATAGCGCCGTGAAATTGACAGTAAAGCGCCTTATGGAACTCAAGTCACATCAAAGTCAGACCAGAGTAGTGCAGGGACTACTTTGAAGACGCTGCAACTTGAAGTCGCACAGATACGAACGGTACTCATTGGAAATCATGGGGTACGACTATTCATACGACTTTGCAGTCCCAAGTCGCAGGACAAGTTGCACAAGTGGAAACGTGGCCTTAGTGATGAAATCAGTTGCTGAGAGTGATGTGGGTTTAATACCACTTTAAAAATAGCCAACACATTGGAATTCAATTTTTATATTTTGAGTTTCTTGCTTTGAATTCTTTTTGTGGGTCTAATTGGAGTCACCATCTGTGTATGAGAGCCGCCTGCTCCATGCAAACAGCACCATTCCTCTACCCTACAGTACTCCATACAACTCCATACAACTGCACCTCTTCTAAGGATTTAGCATCTATTCAATCCAGTATTTTTTAAAGGAGTCTTCCTTTCCAATAATGTCGCCTACATTATGTACAGTATAATATTATGTACAATACAATTACAGTTCACTACTGTAAAGATCAGCAGAAAATTTTGAAATGTCATGTCTTCTACAGGAAAATGTCATGTCCAATAATGCAATGGGTTGCTATGGAAGAATGCTGCGACACAAGCCTTCTGCATGTGACCTTACGGTGAGAACTTGCTGATTTTAGTATCAATTATATTCTTTCTAGTTTATTAAAACCTGATCTAATCCCATTCACTTAAATGTTACTGAAGCTTTAACATTAATGTCATTTCAATGGTTGCCTTTAGTCTTTTTCAAATGAATCTTGTTATCTGGACTGCCAGTCTTTTTGTTCCATTGCCTTATTTACTGTTAAAACATAATTGGTGATCCTGCTAGAAAAACTGTTGCAGATGCAGAGTGACAACGCTCTCCCTGTGCTGTGGAAAGCACTACAATGTTGTCACCCTTGCTCCACTGTAGGGCTACAGTGGGGCATGATGATGCAGGCAGTGGGTGGAGTTAAGTGCATTGACACTGCTGATTGACCAATTACCAGCCAGTCAGTCATTAGCTGACCATGCCTAGTCCTACTCACTGACTTTGTTACTGACAGCAAGTCAATGAGGAACTCCCTAGAGCTCATAGGAGATGTAATTTCTTCAGAAGTTTGAACATTCAAAAGAAAAGATGTGCAAGACCTAATGAGACCAGTCTAATTTCCCCTCCAGAATCTGGCATCGGATTTACAACCCGATATAACTTACAGTGTACTATTTCTAATAACTTTCTTTAAAGCTTAATCTGCTTATATTTTGCCATCCCTGTTTCCTCCATTTATAAACATGCTAATGAAATTATTAAATAGAATATGTTTCCATTTCATCTATTATATGATCACTGGGTCTTTGTGCTTCCCTATGCAATGGCAGGAAGATTATTTTCGGTGGGAGGAGCTGGAAGGGTGCTGTATAGGGATGAGCTCAGGCGTGTTCGCATTGAACACGTGCAGAGCCCGCCAAGGAAGTCGGCACCGTCGGAACCGCGCTGCGCTAATCACAGGCAGGGAGACATTGTCCCGATGCTCGGCTGCAGAGATAGAGAAATGTCTCCCTGCCTGTAATTAGCGCAGCGCGGTTCCGACGGTGCCGACTTCCTTGGCGGGCTCTGCACGTGTTCAATGCGAACACACCTGAGCTCTTCCCTAGTGCTGTACATTGGTTCCTGAAAACCAAAAGCTGTGGTAATACCCACCTGTGATGCTGAACCTTCATGAGTGAAATTCAGTGAATAAAAGCAGAGGGCCAGGGACAGTCAGGCTGCGGAGGAAAGGAGGAAAGGGCTAGATAATGCTGGATGTCCTCCAACCAGGAAATGAGGCAGGCTCTATCTGACTTGCTACACCTTCTGTGAGGAGTTTACAGTGTGCAGTGAATTAAAAGTAAGCAACTTCAGCACAGGAGGAGAGCCTGGCTGCAAGGCTGAAGGTGAAGCTGGTTGGAGTTCAGCTTTAGCACAGCTGTTTTAGAGAGCAGATTGGGGCGGGTTCTAGCACAGCCTTTGTCGACCTTTTCAACACGGAGGAACCCTTGAAATAATGTTCCGGTCTCAGGGAACCTCTGCTAAAAATGACTATATCTACAACTCATGATACAATAGTGTGATGGTCAGTGGGAAGAAGGCTCCTTACACTTGTGGCCACTGGGAAGAATTCCCCCCTTACAGATACAGTAAAACCTTGGTTTGAGAGTAACTTGGTTTGAGAGTGTTTTCCAAAATTTATTTTGACTTAATATACAAGCGATGTCTTGATATACAAGTAGTGTCGTGTGAAAACTGAGTATAAAAGAGAAGAGAGGCGCCTCTAAGTGTAGCAATATGGTTACATTTAATGAAGGTACAACATTTAGAAACTCACATGGTTGATGATTAAAAGAGACACATCTAAGTATGCAGGCATCCAGGGTAAAGCTGTCCACATAGACCATCCTCCGTACCGCCATCGAAGCCTCGCTTTCAGAATGCTCTACTGCAAAGTAGTCTTCCCGGTTACGATTGCAGACTGACATCGGTGATAGCCGGCGGTGTGGAGGACAGTCTTTGTGGACAGCTTTACCCCTGATGCCTGCATACTTAGATGTGCCTCTTTTAATCATCAACCATGTGAGTTGCTAAATGTTGTACCTTCATTAAATGTAACCATATTGCTACACTTAGAGGCGCCTCTCTTCTCTTTTATAGTAGCTCCTGCTGGATTTTCCCTTGTGGAGGCTTCCATTTGTGGATGGACATTTTATGGTTTACACAACCTATCACATTGCTATAATCTTTTTATATGGACTATAAACTAAAGGATTTATGAATTAATGGTTGTGGAACGAATCATCTGAGTTTCTATTATTTCTTATGGGGAAATTCGCTTTGGTATACAAGTGCTTTGGATTACAAGCATGCTTCCGGTATGAATTATGCTCGCAATCCAAGGATTTACTGTAGCTAAAAAGATCAATGGTGTCAGTGGGAACTTATCTGAGAAGCAGAAATCTCTCATTGCTCAACAAACCCAGAGCAAACTCTGGAGGAACCCTTGTAGAGAAACCCTAAGATATACGTTAACCTTTAATATCATTACAGCACTTTGCCTGTTATGACAACGTCAACCCATTACATATGTACAAATAATTCTTGACATAAAAATGTATTTTTTTAATGTTTTTACAGCCAAGTGACAGTCTGATTCTGACCCTGGAACAAGTCTCACTGGCCGTTGATGTACTAAGTGACATGTCCACCTTTGCTGTCTCTGACCCTGTAACTCAAGCTCTTATGATATTCCTTAAAATGAAGGATGATCTGACGACTTGTGTAAGTTCATGTCATTCGCTTCTCTTGATGTATGTAATCTTATAAGTGGGATTCAGATCATTTACAAATTAAATGTAAAATACTAACAAAAAACGTACAAAGCCATACAAAATTCGACCCCCAGCTTCATCACTAACCTAGCCTCAAAATACCAACCTAATCGTTCTCTTTGTTCCTCCCAAGACCTTCCACTCTCTAGCTCCCTCATCACCTTTTCCCATGCTCGCCGCCAGGACTTTTCCTGAGCCTCTCCCAACCTTTGGAACTCCTTACCCCAATCTGTCCGACTATCTCCTACTCTGTCCACTTTTAGAGGAGCCCTTAAAACCCTGTCTTCAGAGAAGCCTATTCTGCTTCCGCCTAACAACTGTACTTTTGATTTGTAACGGTACTGCCTGCCCTACTGTTGGCGCTATATAAATTCTGTATAATAATAATAATTTACCATTATTATCTCTTATCTGTTCCTTATAGAGAGAGTCCGTGGAATATAATGAGCCTGCCTCTTCACAGCTGAAGCCCTGGCTGCACCATCTCCAGCATTTTCAGGAATCGGTAAGTGTCCCCAGCAGGTGTGTTTACAAGTAGTTCTCCGAGAACTCACCAAGATAGAGGCCAAGTGTTCAGCACTCTGCTGTTCAGATGTGGGGGCTCCATTAATAGCTTGGTGGTGATGGTGATGAGCTAAAGAGGGGTGCTTATATACAGTGGGTACGGAAAATATTCAGACCCCCTTAAATTTTTCGCTCTTTGTTATATTGCAACCATTTGCTAAAATCATTTAAGTTAATTTTTTTCCGCACTAATGTAAACACAGCACCCCATATTGACAGAAAAACACAGAATTGTTGAAATTTTTGCAGATTTATGAAAAAAGAAAAACTGGCTGCAATAAATTGGAATTTCGTTTTTTTTTTTTCTTTTGTTCAGACCTAGTCATATCTTATATACTAGCAGTATGTAGAAATAGAAATCCAGATTTATGTACATGTGCGTAGCAGCTAGAGGCATAGGCACAAAGACTTTTCCCCCCAGAAACAGATGCAGAATACTTTTAATTATAACAGGATTAATGTCTGGGATCAGTGATCTTAGATACATACAAAGCTTAGAATTATTTCTTGAATGGTGCGCAAAGGAATTAATTTCAAATATTTGTTTTTCCAATACAGGCATCTTCTGATTGCGTCCAAGATGCCGTAATGCTGAATCTCATTCCATTGAGAGAAGATGTGAAATGTTGGGCTCTCAGCCAATAATAATATACAAAGAATGAACTGAACCTGTTACAGACATATGACGAAACATTATTAATTCAATTGATCCTAGTCACCGAGATGTGTCAATTCTATCTGCCGTAAATGAAATGTTTGTCCACAGAAGATGGGCATGTCTTGTAGTCAACAACCACTGATCATCATCTATTCAATCTGACATTTAGTGGCCAGCAATGGACCTTTATACTCATCCAACCAGTGAAGATGTTTCTCAATCAGAGATTAATGGCGCGTACACACGATCGGAAATTCCAAAAACAAAACCGTGGATTTTTTTCAGACGGAATGTTGGCTCAAACTTGTGTTGCATACACATGGTCACACTAGTTGTCGGAAATTCCAAACGTCAAGAACGCGAAGACGTACGACGAGCCGAGATCAATGAAGTTCAATGGGCAGTTTGGCTCTTCTGCTTGATTCTGAGCATGTGTGGTTTTTTGTGCGTCATAATTGCATACAGATGATCGGAATTTCCGACAAGAACTTTTCTTGTCGGAAAATTTGAGAACCAGCTCTCAAATTTTTGTTGTCGGAAATTCCGACAGCAAATGTCCGATGGAGCCTACACACGGTCGGAATTTCCGACAAAAATCTCACATCGAACAATTGTTGTCGGAATTTCCGATTGTGTGTTCGCGGCATAAGAAGTCTACCCATCCAGCCAATTAAGAGAATTCTCTGTTACTAGCCATTAAAGGGGTTGTAAAGGTTTGTTTTTTTATTTTCTAAATAGGTTCCTTTATGCTAGTGCATTGTTGGTTAACTTACCTTCGATTTCCCTTCTAAATGTTTTTTTTCTTTGTCTGAATTTCTCACTTCCTGTTCCTCCTCAGTAAGCTTGCCACCATCATCCGAGCCGTTCTGGCTGGGGGTTAGTCAGCGTGCTCGCCCCCTCCCTTGGGACTACATCCCTGCGGGGATAAGAGAATTACGATACGGTGATGGCAAAATTCTGTTTCGAAGCGTATTCATTTTCATTTTAAATGTTTTTATTATTAATTTATTTATTTATAGCATATTTATTTAAGATATTTTATTTCTTAAAGTCTTGGCTCAAACATGGAGATTTTATATTTGTTAATTTATGCTATATAACCTATTTTGTATTATTTTATACATTTATTACTATATTTAAAGTTTTATATATTTTGTATTCTGATTGAAAACAATGTATTGTTTGTTGTATTTTTATATTATGATTCCCAATTGAAGCCATTGTATTTGTAGATTGTTGTATGTTTCTAAATAGTATGCAAAAATAATTTATAGGCCAATAAAATGATTTTTATTGATAAAAGCAGCTTTTGACTCCATTTACAGTATGTGTTTATTATGTCTATGGAAAAAAAAAATATATATATTATGACAAGTTTGGAAATTTGTAGCTCATTGGTAGTGCCAAACAGTGAGTTTACTCCACTATAGAAGTACGTTTTAGGGCTTTTATATTCCCCACTTTTATTTCAAATTAACACAAAAGTTCACATGAATATCTTCCCACGCAGAGGGTTCTCACCATGAATACGACAAACGAACAATATTTAGCCTTGTGGCTCTCGTTGTAGCTTTACTGTTCTGGCCTCATGTCTTGGTCCACCAGACCATCTAACACACAGTCCCAGTGCTTGTGCACACACGTTGTACCTCAGCTCTGTATCTTTTCTGTAGCGTCCCAGCTGCTCCGTCTGTCACAGACTTTCTCTCGCTAAGGCTCGTGCCTCAATCTGTCCTGGACAATATGGGGCAATGTGCACCCTGTACGGCTCCCTTGCAATCACTGACCCCCTCGGGAGGGTGGGGCCCTGAGCTCTAACCCTGGCTCTAAGATGAATGCAGCACACACCTGCATCATCATAAAATCTGGCCCAGACTGCCATAATAAATAGAGGCACGAACTCGCCCTGCCACAATATATATGTGTACACACACACATAGATTCAATATATGCACATTTCCTCAATTTTTTGTCTCTTGGTTTTGAGTAAATTCAAAACTTCCTGTTTTAGCTGACAACTCTGCCTCTACTTCACTGAAATGCCAAGCAGTGTTGTCAGTATATCATATGCATACAGAGTCGCTCTTTCTTCCTGCCATCTGAGCCGCCCAAGCAGTCGCTATTGCTATTGTTGGATCCTCAAACGTCCAAGCTGCCTGAAGCCACATCCTCCATGCCCCATTTTCTATGTCATCACAGTGTTTCTGCAACAAGTGCAACATTACCTCAAAATCGGAAGTGAAGGCCCTGTAAACAATGACAATGGGATTACTATGCATTGGCTTTCACTGTTGATCTTACCAAGGGCTAACTTCCCCCATTGAGTGGGACTTTAAAGGCTCAAAGGATATTTATTAAAATGTACACATTTTATTTTGGCTCCATAAAACGTGGTATACACATAACATTAAAAGTCTACACAACAAAGTAGATACAGAATCACAAAATACATTGTGTACACTATATTGTCAAAAGTATTGGGACACCTGCCTTTACACACACACGACCTTTAATGGCATCCCAGTCTTCGTCCGTAGGGTTCAATATTGAGTTGGCCCACCCTTTGCAGCTATAACAGCTTCAACTCCTCTGGGAAGGCTGTACACAAGGTTTAGGAGTGTGTCTATGGGAATGTTTGACCATTCTTCCAGAAGCACATTTGTGAGGTCAGGCAATGACGATGGACAAGAAGACCTGGCTCGCAGTCTCTGCTCTAATTCATCCCAAAGGTGTTCTATCAGGTTGAGGTCAGGACTCTGTGCAGGCCAGTCAAGTTCCTCCACCCCAAACTCTCTCATCCATGTCTATGTGGACCTTGCTTTGTGCTCATGCTTCAGGGATAGCTCTGGAAGTAGTTATGATATGATCTGTAGTAAAAAAAAAAAAAAAAAAAGTATTAAAGCATGTAAAATGGCATCTCAAATTACAGAGCACTAAGTTCATATAATGTACTTACAGAGTGTTCCTTATTGTGAAATGAAAATAGATCTCATAAATTTTTTTTTTTTAAAAAGAGCAATTGCCATAATTTACAAAGAGATAGTGCCCCCAAAGCAAGATGAACGAGGAATGGTCGGTAGGCAGGCCAAAGTCGGGGCGACAAGCAGACAGGGATGGTCAAGAGAAGCCGAAGGTCTGGATAACAGGCAGGCAGGGATAATCAGGAGAAAGCCACAGGAGACACATACAGACCGGGCTGAATTCCATTATTTGAGAGCTAATTCCCTACTTTATCCAATTCAGCCCAGTCTGTATGTGTCTCCTGTGGACACGTGGCAGTCCTTCTCCCTTTTTGGTGCTGACGGTCGTATGGGAGTCCATTGGTAACTGCTTGCGTAAGCCTGGGACGGTTTTGACAGAGTGAATTAAAATTAAATAATGCTAAAAATTGCCTTGATGTATATTGTATGTCAATTTAATTTGAATATCATGTTTTCTGTTCTATTTTATTGTATTAAAATGAATCAAACATTAGTGGTCTTCAAATCCCCCGAAGAAGCTGTTATAGGCGAAACATGTCAGGATCAGACACTACTTTGCAAGCCCACCAGGGCCAACCGGATATGCACTGAGACCACCTAACACCAAAACAAGAGAGGAGATTGAATCACGATTCAGAGTATCAAAATAATATTGTTATAAAGATGAGGCCACATACCTCCAAACGTATACAAACTGTCCAAGACAGCAGCCAATATGTACAGTATAGGTGTCTTGAGTGTATCAAAAAAAGTCTATAAATAAGATAAATGAACATATGGGCAGTATGCTGGGATTTAAGTGCTATTAGCACTAAGCGAATAGGTATATTAATGGTGGCGATGCACAGAATGCTGTATCATTATTATAAAAAGTACTCCAAATAGTCCACTATAAATGTGCATTACCAACCAGATCAAAAAGTATTTATAAAAGTAATGATTTATTATCAAGAAATCTGTCAGCAGACTGGGATTACACTATTCGTTATTAGTTGGATTAATCTGCTATTAAGAATTTCTTAAGGTAAAATATATTTGTATGGCTCACCCCCAAAGGGAGCCACTGATGTTTTGGTCCCCCTGTTCCTTGAGTGCCAGGGTGCCAACCTGGCTACATATTAACAATATTATTATTATTTGCTTTATCCACTTGCCGATGTACGATGTACGATGTACGTCGACAGAATGGCACAGGCAGGCAAATGGGCGTACCTGTACGTCCCTTTAAATTTGCCGCCCAACGGGCGCGCACGCGCCGCGTGCCTCACGAGTGCGCCCGCAGGTCCCGGGAACTCGATGTTCCCGGACGGCCCGTGATTGGGTCGGCAAAGGCAGAACAGGGGGATGCCTTTGTAAACAAGGCATTCACCTATTCTGCCTAGTGACATTGTCACTGATGACTGTTCCCCGTGATCGGGAACGGTCATCAGTGACGTGTCACATGTAGCCACGCCCCTAACAGTAAGACTAACAGTAAGACTCACTCCCTAGTACTGACCTCCCCTTTAGCGCCACCTAGTTGTTAACCCCCTCACTGCCAGTGTAATTTTTACAGTAATCAGTGCATTTTTATAGCACTGATCGCTGTAAAAATGACAATGGTGCCAAAAATGTGTCAAAAGTGTCCGATGTGTCCGCCATAAAGTCGCAGTCCCGATAAAAATCACAGATCGCCGCCATTACTAGTAAAAAAAAAGAATATTAATAAATATGCCATAAAACTACCCCCTATTTTGTAGATGCTATAACTTTTGCGCAAACCAATCAATAAACGCTTATTGCAATTTTTTTTACCAAAAATATGTAGAAAAATACGTTTCGGCCTAAACTGAGGAAAAAAAATGTTTTTTTATATATTTTTGGGGGATATTTATTATAGCAAAAAGTTAAAAATATTGATTTTTTTTCAAAGTTGTCGCTCTATTTTTGTTTATAGCGCAAAAAATTCAAACCGCAGAGGTGATCAAATACCACCAAAAGAAAGCTCTATTTGTGGGGAAAAAAGGACGTCAATTTTGTTTGGGAGCCATGTCGCACGACCGCGCAATTGTCAGTTAAAGCGACGCAGTGCCGAATCGCAAAAAGTGGCCTCGTCTTTGGCCAGCGAAATGGTCCGGGGCTGAAGCGGTTAAAGTGTACATTTTTCATTGAGTTACTTACAAAAAGAGGAACGAATGAGGAGAGACGTGGACAGAGGGATTTGGTCCAAAACCCCAGGCAATGAGGCCCCACTAGCACACCCTAGTTGAAAACGATAAGCAAGACATTTATTCACCACCCAACAAAACAGCAATGTTTTGGGGCCACTGAGGTCTCCTTTCTCAGACAGCAGTGGTCACGAAACTGCAAGTTTTTGGGGCCACCAAGGACCCCTTTCTTAGGCTACAGGTATAGAATAAATGTCCTGTTTCTAATTTTCCAGTACAGTGTGCTGGTGAGGCCTCATTGTTTAACTATTTGTTTTTCAGCATCATTTCAATACAGCCCAGCTGATACTTTGGCTGATGGCTATATGGAGGGACAGTCCCACTAAATCAAAGGTTCTTACCCTTTTTTGAGTCACGGACCCCTCTAAGAATCTAATAAAAGCTATGGACCCCCTCCCCAGAAATAGTCACATAAACACAACTTTATATGTAATGAATATATGAGCTTAATTTGATTGCCTCATGCATATACATATAGAGAGTGAATATGTAATGGGATTATACCGGTGCCATAATTCTGAATCCAAATAAACCAAAAATAAAATTTACAAAATGTGTAGCACACAGACCCTTTTTTCCTGCTTACCTTCACTTGCAGGGGTAAAGGAACACCATGCCACATGCCCGTATCCTCCTGGTATAAGAGGTTGAGCGGTGTTCTTGTAATTTTTGGGTCTTGCAGCGAGTTACCTCTCTCCATTGGTTCTCGTCCCTAGAATGTAGGGAAAAGTCTATTCTTTCCCCCCGAAAGAAGGCCAATATTGGTTCAGACAGTATTTAAACTCCAACAGATGAGTTTATTTTTCTTGCTTGAAACAGATTGGGAAAGTTGAAGAGATAAAGAAGTTGGATAGGGAGGTAGATTCAGGCACACAACACCTATCGTTACACTTTGCCACTTAAGCCTGAGTGGGCTTTGCTCACCCGGATAGATCCCTCTCACGGTTCTAGCAGCCAGAATGAAGCACGAACAGTTACTTTAAATTTAGCCCCCTTCACCGACAAGTTCAAGTTCTGCCACAGAATTTTTTAATTCCCGAATCAGAACTTTGAAACCCCTGTAGATTATTAGAGACTGTAGCAAAATACTAAAACTGAGAAATGGTTTGGATCACTTCAAAGGTGACAGCAAAGATTAATTCCAGGAAATGTAGCGACAGAATGTCTACTGATGTCTGAATAAGTAAATTGGGTTAATTGGGGGTCTGAGGTAGCTTCCCATTCATCTAATGTCAGTGTGTTAACGAAGCCACCTATTATCTGCTACGGGATGTAATTACACTCCTAGTAAGGTGTCTGGCACGGTTTCATTGTTATGGGTAAATATGCGGAGACAAACGTCTCACGCATACCAAATTGTTAGAAATAGTTCCAGGTAATTAAATCACTGTCATCTGTTAGTTGTTGAAAGGAATGCCCCTGGAAAATGAGTTAAGAAACCCCCTGCATGGGGAATGATATAAAAAGCCAGCTGTGGCAAAATAAAGTGTTGATTTACTCCCAGAACTGTGTGTCGTCCAGTTACTGGGGGGTAACAGGTTGCCTTGGATAAGTTAGTACTTCCTCAGCTTCAAGGATTTCCCAGCGGACGTTGGAGTTCCGCAACACTGGTTGGCAGCGGTGGGATTAAAGCCTTGCAGCAAGAGGAAGCAGCGTTCATGCAAATTCGGTTACACGAATGGAAGTGTGAATGGAGACAAACTATGCTGGATTAAAACGAGCAACGTTAAAGGATTTGCTGGAAGCAAGAGGGAAGAGCGCCAGCAATAAAACCAAAGCCGAGCTGATTGCAGAACTGACCGAGGGAGATCGGGCACACAGTATGGCTACAGAAGCCATGGAGACCGAGTTTGACCAAGAAGTGAAACGCAGGCTAGCGTTTTATGGAGAAAACCCCTCCACTGAGCTGGTACAGGCAACGTTAGCCCAAGTGGATGCCTTTATCACGGCGAGAGAAGAATGGGAGACCCAACTCCGGCTGGCGGAACAGCGTGCCTCTGAGAGACTGCTAACGACTACACCGGCACCAGAGACAAAACTAAAAGTACCCCATGATGCCTTTAAAAAGTTTGTGGAAGCAGAGGAAGAGATCGATAGCTTCCTGCAAGATTTTGAACGGCAATGCAAGCTGTACTAAGTACCCCAGACAGACTGGGTACGGATCTTAGCTGGTAAGCTGTCAGGCCGTGCAGCAGAAGCCTACAGAGCCGTGCCAGAGGAGGAAATCGCAAGCTTTAGCCGGGTAAAGGAAGTTATTTTGGCAAGATATGCCATCACTCCAGAAGCATACAGGAGACGCTTCCGGGACACAAAGAAACAGGAGAAGGACTCCCACACCGAATGGGCCTGCCGAATGCAGAGGGCAGCCCTAGCTTGGCTGCAAGCCCGTCAGGCAACCACAGCAGATGCGATCACCCAGCTGATTTTACTGGAGCAATTCTTTAATGGACTAAACCCAGAGGTACAGGAGTGGGTAAGGGACCGCAAACCTACCACTCTCTCGGAAGCGGCCAGGCAAGCTGATGAATATCAAGATGCCCGCAGGCCATCACAGACTAGCTTCAGACCAAACACCAGACCACTGAACAATAACCCAGGGCCACCAGCTACACAACGACCTGGGCTAATCCCTACCCCCCCTGCAAATCGATACTTCGGGCGCAAGGGAGTGCAGTGCCATTCGTGCAAGCAATTTGGGCACTATCAGAGAGACTGCACTCAGAACCAGGACCAAGCGGCATGGATTCAACCAGGGCCACCCCCTCCAGCACGGGCTGCCGCTCATTGCTATCACATGGAAGCAGCCCCAGACAACTGCAGAGCTGAAGAATTGGAGGAACAATGGGGCGTCCTAGACGAGGCTGATCCAATACAAGCAGCTAACCGGGACAACCGGCAGCAACACAGGCAGACTGTCTGGGTCAATGGAAAGGTAGCCAATGGCCTACGTGATACTGGCACCACCATGACCCTACTACAGAAGAACCTCATCCCAGAGAGCCAACACACCAGAGACACTGTAGCCGTAAGAGTAGCGGGAGGCACCGTCTTCCGGCTACCCGTTGCCCGTGTTCACCTGGATTGGGGGGTTGGTTCGGGACACGTGAATGTGGGGGTAATGAAGGATTTGCCAGCGAATGTACTACTGGGGAATGATTTGGCCCCCCTTGTTTCTGCTTACGCCCCGATGGGCCCAGCTGAAGCCAACCCCGTGACTACCTGTGCACAGACCCGTGCTGCTGGAACCGACCCGCGTGCTGCTGAGACCCGGGTAAGACTAACTTCCCCGACAGGTACCGTAGATCAGGCACAATATCACAGTCTAAAATTGGAAAGTGACAAGTTGGCCAGTGAGAAATCGGAGATGCAACGACACTACGTCATGTATTATGAGATGTCCCATGGCTTGAACATTGAAATGCACAAACAGGCTGAAATTTGCAAAAGGTTAAATGGGATTTGCGCACAGGTTTTGCCGTACCTCTCCCAAGAGCATCAGCAGCAAGTTTTGGGAGCCATTGAGAGAGCAAAGCAAGTGACTGTTCCAGAACTGAATTCCATTATTCGCCCTGCAACCTTACAACCTCACCATCAGCTACTGACCCGGGAAACAGAACGGCAATGCTGACGGATTATCGCGGCAAACTGGACTGGAAAAGTGATCCGTGAGTACTCTCCGGACATCCCCAAGCCGATCCGTTAAGGATCAGACTGTGTATGCCGGCTTGTGAGTAAGAGGGAGCAGTGTAGCAAAATACTGAAACTGAGAAATGGTTTGGATCACTTCAAAGGTGACAGCAAAGATTAATTCCAGGAAATGTAGAGACAGAATGTCTACTGATGTCTGAATAAGTAAATTGGGTTAATTGGGGGTCTGACGTAGCTTCCCATTCATCTATTGTCAGTGTGTTAACGAAGCCACCTATTATCTGCTACGGGATGTAATTACACTCCTAGTAAGGTGTCTGGCACGGTTTCATTGTTATGGGTAAATATGCGGAGACAAACGTCTCACGCATGCCAAATTGTTAGAAATAGTTCCAGGTAATTAAATCACTGTCATCTGTTAGTTGTTGAAAGGAATGCCCCTGGAAAATGAGTTAAGAAACCCCCTGCATGGGGAATGATATAAAAAGCCAGCTGTGGCAAAATAAAGTGTTGATTTACTCCCAGAACTGTGTGTCGTCCAGTTACTGGGGGGTAACAGGTTGCCTTGGATAAGTTAGTACTTCCTCAGCTTCAAGGATTTCCCAGCGGACGTTGGAGTTCCGCAACAGAGACCATACTGTAGGTGCCAATGGGGCACACTACAGGAGCTATCTTGCAACTCACGAATCCTTCCCTCTGATAGGCAACCAGGCCTCCCCGAGACCGTGACTTCCTTCACCGATCCATCGGACAGGTCCTCCCAAGGTTTCCTCTTTTTCAGAGTGGGCCACCCTCTCTCGGGTTCCCTGGGACTCCAGTGGTTGATTGTAGACCCAGTTGAAGGTACTGGGCCTACCTGGAACTCTGCAGCCTCGGGCTAAAGGTGCCCGAGACTCCTCGACCAGTTCACGCACCCCCCGGCCAGCAGGGCCAAAGGGCGCGACTTTGCCACCAGGGATCCTCCTTGGAATCCCCCCGGCACACCACACCAGATCATGGCGTCTGCCCTTTATGTACCCTCTCCCGGCATGCACAGCAGGCAAAACCCGCCCACCGCACCGTAGCCGAGAGAGGACACCCAATCACACCACAATGCCACCTCTGGTTCAACCCAAGACCTGAGCGACAGCGCCACCCACAGGTCAAGGGGAACTATTCTCCAGGCAACACCACAGCAGTGTGGAAAAATTAAACAGAATCTCGCACCTACTGTAATAATAAATAAAAAATAAATACATTAAAGCTGCTCCCCAAAATTCCAATGATTGGAACAAATGTGAAAAAAATATAATATATATAACCTATATACTTGTGGAGGCGCTACGTGAAATCACTACTAGTGAATTACATTAAATACAAACATACTACTAGGTATATAAAAATAGTGAACCAAACACCAGCCTGCCTATACACACTAAAATGAATAATGGTGTATTGGATATTGCTATACCAAATAAGTGCAGTAGTGCACTGGTTGGAGTAGGATATAAACCTGTAAAGCAATACAAAACAACATGTGCCCCTAAACACAAAATGAAAACTTTGGTGGAAGGTGAGTGCACATAAATAGTATAAAAAATTAAAAAATTAAAAAAATTAAACGGAATTACGCTATTGCCGTTTCATCCTTTATTTTCATATCCTGATCTGAGCCTCCATGAGGTAGTGGTTCCGTTCCGGTAACATCTTCTCCATTTAACATTAGCAAGTGATCTTGCTGCAAGCGCATTTGACCTCTTTTTTAACTAAAAGGGTCAACTCCATTTGGTAAGCTGCCATCCTATTTTGAGCACATTTGGGTGATTGGTTTACAGTCGGTGAAGGTGGACTTCTGACAGATGTCGCTTTCTGGATTTTTGTTTCACATGATGTTTCTTAAGCCCCGTACACACGGTCGGACTTTTGGCCAACAAACTTCATTTTGAGCAAGTTGGACCAACAATCCGACCGTGTGTACGCTCCATCGGACAAAATATTTTTGCTTTTTTCTTGTTTTCATCGGACAAAAGTTGGGTCTGCAAACGGACAAACTTTTGCCCAACAAAAGTCCGATGGAGCAAAGTCCGACCGTGTGTACAGAAAACCATCAGACTTTTGTCCGATGGACAAAACAACTAATGTTAAAATACACCAAAAATAGCAGAAGTTGACCAAAGGGTGGCGGTAAAGAGCAGAAAAGAGCAGAAAAAACACGTGATGTTGTAAGAAGTTTTGGGAAAGTTTGCAGAAAAGTCCGAGCGTGTGTATGCTATGGGTGTTCCCGACCAACTCCGTTCGGACAAAAAAACACGGAAAAGTCCGATGGAAGTCCAACCGTGTGTACGAGGCTTTAGATTCAACACCAGACTATTTCATATCATGCATCGATTATAAGGACTTGATTGGCACTTGTTATCGTTCATTTTTTATACTATTTATGTGCACTCACCTCCCACCAAAGTTTTCATTTTGTGTTTAGGGGCACATGTTGTCTTGTATTGCTTTTTAGGTTTATATCCTACTCCAACCAGTGCACTACTGCACTTATTTGGTATAGCAATATCCAATACACCATTATTCATTTTTGTGTGTATAGGCAGGATGGTGTTTGGTTCACTATTTTTATATACCTAGTAGTATGTTTGTATTTAATGTAATTCACTAGCAGTGATTTCACGTAGCGCCTCCACAAGTATATAGGTTATATATATTATATTTTTTTTAACACCACAGCAGAGCAGAGTCCAAACTATGGAATTTGATAACCTGAGCCAAACTATTGCTCAGGCTGCCCTTAAATTTAAGGCATAGCGACCCCATTTTTGGGGGGTCCGCTACAAATGTATTTAGTACATAATTAAAACATCATCTTTTAATAACAAGTACGTTACACATCCCGTAATACGGTCACAATATTGCATTTTAAAGTGGTGTCTGATCCCGTCATGTTTCGCCAATAACAGCTTCTTCGGGGGGATTTGAAGACCACTAATGTTTAATTCACTTTAATACAATAAAATAGAACAGAAAACATGATATTCATATTAAATTGACATACAATATACATCAAGGCAATTTTTAGCATTATTTCATTTTAATTCACTCTGTCAAAACCGTCCAAGGCTTACACAAGCAGTTACCAATAGACTCTCATATGACTGTCAGCACCAAAAAAAAACTGTCTGCTTGTCGCCGCGACCTTGGCCTGCCTACCAACCATTCCTTGTTGCCCTGTGCTGCTGCTTCCTCTCCATCCTCCGGAGCCAGCCGTGAGTGAGCTGGGACGCTAGAGGCTGCGACCTGGAGTCAGCTGCAGCATAGTCCATCCTCACCATCAGAGGCACTGGTGAAAACCTGCTGGCTCTTAGACCCCACGCCCTGGGGAATTGTCCAGGACCGTGGCTGCAACCCTGTGTGGTGGTATCCCAGAACTCTCAACCCTCATCAGTCAGCCGTTGGGTCCACAAACTCCAAGGGTGTTCCTAGTCCCTTGACAAACGCATTATTGTGACCATATCACGGGATGTGTAACGTACTTGTTTTTAAAAAATGATGTTTTAACCGCTTGCCGACCAGCGCACGACGATGTACGTCGACACAATGGCGTGGTTACGCAAATGGGCATACCTGTGAGTCCCCTTTAAATCGCGTGCTAGTGGGTGCCGCCGGCGGGGCGCACGTGCCACGTGAGCGTGCCCGCAGGATGCGCGGACTCGATGTCCGCCGGTGGCCCGTCATCGTGACACGGAGAGGCAGAACGGGGAGATGTAGGCATTTCCCTGTTCTGCCTAGCAACATGACAGGGATCTACTGCTCCAAGTGATCTCTGTCATGCTCTATTGAGCCCATCACCCCTACAGTTAGAACACAGTGAGGGAACACAGTTAACCCCTTGATCGCCCCCTAGTGTTTAACCCCTTCACTGACAGTAACATTTACACAGTAATCAGTGCATTTTTATAGCACTGATCGCTGTATAAATGTCACTGGTCCCAAAATAGTGTCAAAAGTGTCCTATGTGTCCGCTGCAAAGTCACAGTCATGATAAAAATCGCAGATCGCTGCCATTACTAATAAAAAAAAAACAATAATAAAAATTACATAAAACTATCCCCTATTTTGTAGACGCTATAACTTTTGCACAAACCAATCAATATACACTTATTGCGATTTTTTTTAAACAAAAATATGTAGAAGAATACATATCGGCCTAAACAGAGGAATAAAGGCGGGAACTATACGCTCCCCCCCCCCACCCCCGGTGCCACACTTGGCACCTTTCAGAGGGGGAGGGGGGACCTGTTTTTGACAGGTCCCCTTTCCCACTTGCGGAGACGGGGTCGCGGCCCGATCTCCCGGATGTTCGGCCCCCCTCCTCCTTCCCCCGCCGCTGGGCCAATTAGAAAGCGCAGCGTGCTTCACGCAGTAGGGAACCAGCTGTAAAGCTGAAAGGCTTCACTGTCAGGTTCACTTACCAGGAATGGTGGTGGCAGCACGTGGGAGTCGATCTGAAGATCAGCTGGGGTGCCGACATTGTGGGCTCCCTGGACAGGTAAGTGCCCTAATATTACAAGTCAGCAGCTGCAGTATTTGTAGCTGCTGACTTAAAAAATAAATTTGGCCAGACTGGACCTCCTTTTTAAAGTGGAGCTCCACCCTAAAGTGGAACTTCCGCTCATCGGAACCCTCCCCCCCTCCGGTGTCATATTTGGCACCTTTCAGGGGGGTGCAGATACCTGTCTAAGACCTCTCTGCAGGTATTCTGCGGGTAGTACGTCACTTCCCGCAGAATACCTGTTGTGATCTGGGAGACACTCGACTCCCAGAACACATGGGGACCAGTCAGAACGGCGCAGCGCGACTCGCGCATGCGCTGTAGGGAACCGGGCAGTGAAGCCGCAAGGCTTCACTTCCTGGTTCCCTCACTGAGGGAAGTGTCCTAATATTAAAAGTCAGCAGCTGCAGTATTTGTAGCTGCTGGCTTTTAATAATTTTTTTTTTCAGGGGTGCTCCGCTTTAAGTGTGGCTGTGTTGCAACAATTTCCCAATAAAATATTCTGATAAATAACTGTGCTAATACGGTGCGACAAAAGTGGCTGCAACTACCACCATTTTATTCCCCAGGGTCTCTGCTTTCAGAACATTTATACTTTTTTTGTGGACGTTGTCAATAATTTCTGGCAAAAAAATGCAGATTTTACACCGATATACATCGGTAGAATGGCACGGCTGCGCAAAGCAACGTACCTGACCGTGCCTGCAGACTCGATGTCCGCCAGGTGCCCGTGATCGTGTCATGGAGCGTCAGAACGGGGGGATGCCTATGTAAACAAGGCATTTCCCTGTTCTGCCTAGTGACAGGACACTGATCTACTGCTCCCTGTCATCGGGAGCAGTGATTAGTGTTGTGTCACTCGTAGCCCTGCCCCCACACAGTTAGAATCACTCCCAAGGACACACTTAACCCCTTCATCGTCCCCAGTGTTTAACCCCTTCCCTGCCAGTGTCATTTACACAGTAATCAGTGCATTTTCATAACACCGTTCGGTGTATAAATGACAATGGCCCCAAAATAGTGTCAAAAGTGTCCGATATGTCCGCCATAATGCCTCAGTCACGATAAAAATCGCAGATCGTCGCCATTACTAGTAAAAAAAAAAATAATAATAATGAAAATGCCATAAAACTATCCGCTATTTTGTAGACGCTATAACTTTTGCGCAAACCAATCAATAAACGCTTATTGCGATTTTTTTTTACCAAAAATATGTAGAAGAATACGTATCGGACTAAACTGAGAAAGAAATCAGTTTTTTTATATATTTTTTGGGGATATTTATTATAGCAAAAAGTAAAAAACATTGTTTTTTTTTTCAAACTTTTCGCTCTTTTTTTGTTTATAGTGCAAAAAATAAAAACCGCAGAGGTGATCAAATACCACCAAAAGAAAGCTCTATTTGTGGGGGGAAAAAGGCTGTCAATTTTGTTTGGGTGCAGCGTCGCACAACCGCGCAATTGTCAGTTAAAGCGACGCAGTGCCGAATCACAAAAAGTCCCCTGGTCAGGAAGGGGGTAAATTCTTCAGGGGCTGAAGTGGTTAACAGGTGTGCAAAAAAAAAAATTAAAAATTGCCCTGGTAGACATAGACTTTTTTTTTTTTTTTTGAATTTCCAGGCAAATAAAACTGATGCTGTCAGTTCACACCAGTCAGCTGAACACAATGAATAAAGGGTGACAGTGGAGGTGTTTCTGTTTCCCATTCATTGGAACTGATTTCAGCTTGACATTCTTGTGAGTGGGCGGATCCATGACCCTTAGGCTCCTCCCACCACGTGTACTGACAGCCTTCTTCAGCTGCCACACACAACATGGCCGCCCGACGTTGACATTGAAATTTCGCCGTAAGCTAACGGCATGCAATCGGCTTCCCTATTGGCCGACGGGTCTGCTGCTTGTGATTGGCTATGCCGCAAATGGCTACTCATTGGGTGACGCGCTGACCGGCTTCTCTCTGGTTGGCCGGTGCATGCAGTGTGAGGAAGATGGCGGCCTCGTTGGTGCCTGCGTGCGGGAGGACGGGGCGTCTTCTGCTGTCTACCCGGGCACTGCTGGGGTGTCGGCTGCTGAGCTCCGGGCCCGGGGGGAGCCTGACCGGGACTGTACTGCAGGACAAACTGCGGAACCAACAGGAGGTGAGAGACATGTGACCCCTGACCTCCATGTGGCTGTGACCCCTGACCTCTGTAGCTGTCAGCTGGCCTTGGTGCCCAGTGTGGTGATTGGAGGGTTTCCCCCGGAAGTGTCCAGGTGCAGTCAGTGCTCCCCTCCTGTATACAGAGGTCAGGGCATGGAGGGATTCATTGCAGTTTTCTACCACTGAAAGACAAGGCCAGTTCTCACCTATATGGAAAAAAAAAAAAATCAACATTTATTTGAAATTTATTTCTTGCTAGAAAATTACTTATGTAGCTCTGGTACCCCTCCCGGCTACTCCGGATTCACATTTAGGTATTAAATGGGAACCACTGATTTCATTACTTTGGGTCTGCAGCAATTGCCTCCCACGAGTGGATCCTTCAGCTCCATTGTCTAGGTACACCAATATCTTCCAGGAATAAGGCCAATGTCCACACATGAGAAAACCCTAATCAGAAAGGCTTTATTCTTTTCCACTTTGAGAAAAGCAAGAGCAGAGAAGTTGAAAGACGTATGGGAAGGTTCAGGCACGCAACACTTAAATTCAGTATATACACTCATCGCCACTCAAGCCTGAGTGGGTATTGCTCACCCGGATAGTCCCTATGAGAGCAGTCCTAGCAGCCGGGATGGAGCACGGATGTCAGAGATGATGGATCTCCCTCTAGGCAGGTCTCCAGGCCTCTCCCCGAGACAGCAGTACCGTCGCTAGTCTCCGCCGAGACTGTTCTTCCCCTGGAACTCCTTTCCTAAAGATGGGCCCCCTAACAACGGGCAGCCTGGGATCCTTCTCTGAAGTGTAGGCCCTTTCCAGCGGAGCTGGACCTACAAGACAGCAACAGTGCCTCGGGCTGAAGGTGCCCAAGGCCTAAGCACACTAGCGCACCTCATGCCATGCGGGCCACAAGGCACACTCACTGGACCAGAGGTCCCCCCTTAACGCCTTGGGGTCCCTCTGGAAATGGCCTCATGCCAAATGGCGTCTGCCCCTTTTGTACCCTCACCCAGCACGCCCACTGCACGGCTGCCGAGAGAGGACACCCAAGGTGCTGTGATACCCCCCCCCGTAGTTTAACCTATGCCGGCGGTGACTGCCACCTGCAGGCAAAGGAGAACACTACTGCCAGGCAGCATCACACCCAGAACAGAACAACAATTGAATTATAATTGGTCTGAGCCCAACTTCTGGCTCAGGCCGCCCTTATATTCCACATAGCGCCCCCAAATATTGGGGGTGGGGGGCGCTACACACACCTCTCTGTTGAAAAGACACTGTCCCCAGTGGCTAGGGAAATCAAAACCCTTCAGTCCTGAAGGCCGTTGATTTCTCTATAACTACAAAATAAAAAAAAATGTAAACAGCTGTCTGAACCAACACTTTTTTGGGAAGGGAGAATAAAAAGGGAAAAAAGCACACTGATCACATTAAATCCAGATAATATTTCTTCAAAGGAAAATATAATATACACTCCACCCATCACTAGCTATCTATCCCACCCCATTCTCCGGTGGTGTTGATAGCCGTTATCATACCTGCAAAAAAAAAATCACAGCATGCAAATAAAATATAACATCCTATCCCTAATATTCTATACAATGTAGAAGCAAACTGCCTCCCCTAAAGGAAGCAATTCCCTTCTCTAAAGCCCTATTATGCTAAGCCTAGCATAAAATGGCATAAGGAAAAATAAAAAATCTAAACCTAAATGCTTTCTCATTAGTGCAGTTCATTCTTTTTTTTTTTTTTCTCTGCAGACCATTGCCACCTAGCGCTGGCATAGCTTCAACACTCTACAATAACTGCGCATGGGACTGTAACACAGCACGCTTGAACATTTCTCATCTTGACCACGGCGTCCCTTTACCATGACCTACTGACTATAATCTACCCCAAAGTTCAATTTAGAGGAACTGTCCCTTGTTCGGAGCAGGAGGGAGAGAGAGAAAACAAAACAAGCTCTCCACTTTTCTTTCTCTTTAAGAGCAGACGTCCCCTTTTCAGCGGGGCAAAGTCACTTGAATCCGGGCACAGTACGTCCATGCAAAGACAGGATAATAAAAAACAACACAAGCACAAGTTCCTGTCTCAAAGATAATGGTGAGGATCTGGAAGAATAACTGACTTCCATTGTTTGTCCAGAGTCTCTATAAAATAAACAGCATCCTCTTTCCCTGGACAACAGATCACCACACGATCAGCGTGAATATGCCGACCATAGCTCCACTCCTTACGACAACCCTTGAAGCGGTCGGTCATGGCGGATGAGCAAGCAAAGTACCTGCATGACTTGGGCACTTCAAGGTAGTCCCATATGGCTTCCGCGTACCACCTTTCTCGATAGGCCTCTATCTCAAACAACAGTTCTTTGGGTACATAGGGGTACTCCCAGCCATACTCACTAGCCACTTTCTTGTTAATAATCCGCTGCAAGATGGGCCAGAGTTTTGCGATCCCTGCTTCCAACGTGCACAATAGCATCCGGCGATCTCCAGACTGTAGCCGTATCAAGCCCTGGTAGGGGTTTTCCACTTGGGGCAGATAGTTTTCTCCTCTATGGCCGGGACCTCCACACGGGGTGTAGTGCTCCCCGAACTCATAGGCGATCCCACTCTAGACTGCGGGCCGGGGCAAGTCTTTATATTGTCCCATCCCTTTTTAACAAAAATGTCATCTATTTCGGCATCATCCCCCACTTCGGACGAAGAGTCCAGGTCTGAGGTGTCATACTCCTCAGCAGGCAAGTAATTTCGGGTGGATGTGGACACATTTCTCTCAGCCTCCTTACCGTCCCCTACCGTGGACTTCTTAGGCTTCCTTCCGCTCTCAATGTCCGGTTCTGGTAGGCGCTGGGGCAGGCTTCGGCTGCGGGAGGCCTTAACATATATCACTTTTCGCTTTGCTGGGGGACATGAACTTCCGTTGTGGCAGAGGCAGCGTCTGCTGCGGTGTCTGCCAAAATTCCCGTAGGCTCAGGGGCATCCTTCCCCGAGGCACTGGCGGTAGGGGTGGCGATGTGCGTGGGCTCAGCTGTAGGAGTGTAGGCGTCTTCCTTCGAAGTTACGTCGCCTGTGATGCAATTCACCCGATAGGCCCGGGGTGATTCAGTGTGCTGCTCCACCTCGAAGAACTCTCCACAAGCCGAACATCTCCCAAAGGGGCACAGTTGCACGGCCAGTCCGTGGCATCTGGGACAGAGCATGCCCAGGGCCTCTGCATCTCTGCAGGTGTACAAGGCGAAGCGGGGCCGAGGCTTGAGCCGGATCCCCGTATCCGTAAGCGGGGCGGTGAGTGGAGCAATGTCCATAGAAGACATCGGGAACATCCGGGGTCCCGACAAAGCTGAGGTTCCTAGAAAGGCAGACATGTTTCTCACTCGATCCAACTCTCTGTCTCTTGGCGCCAATTCACCCACGTGTAACTCACGGCTGGCGGGAACTCCTCCCCCTTTTCTTCACTGCACGTAGCTTGCGGGCTTTTTCTTTTTCTGGACACACCCAGGAACTACGCAGTTGGAAAAACAGTTCTGTGCCCCTTAACCCCTTTTTCTTCACTCAATGTTCGTAACACAGTCCAATGGCCGACTTTCAATCACGCATAAGTTTCACTCCACTCGTAATAAGAGAGACACAAATCCCGGACTCGAGCCCCCACGTGTAGCTCCGGTACCCCTCCGGGCTACTCCGGATTCACATTTAGGTATTAAATGGGAACCACTGATTTCATTACTTTGGGTCTGCAGCAATTGCCTCCCACGAGTGGATCCTTCAGCTCCGTTGTCTAGGTACACCAATATCTTCCAAGAATAAGGCCAATGTCCACACATGAGTAAAACCTAATCAGCAAGGCTTTTTCTTTATCGTACACCACGGGACACAGAGCTAGTCATTACATAATGGGTTAAGGGTCACCAGCGGTGATTGGACACTGGCACAACCAATGGAAGACAGTTCCCCTCCATATAACCCCTCCCATCAGGGAAGTACCCCAGTTTTTTCGCCAGTGTCGAAAGGTGTTGGACGCGTTAGGAGGTGCTAAAGGAAAGCTCTACCAAAGAGACCCTCTGGGGGTAAAAGAGCTATGCTTTCGGATCCATCCAAGACGCCTACAAATGAGCTGAATCTGGATGGGATCCGGGCCTCATCCATGAGGCGTCGCCTGTAATGTCTCTCTTCGGAGGACTGGGCTCTAAGATCCAGCACTTTCGCTATTTCGCTATAAAGTCCTGGTAAGAGTCTTGTACAAGGCCCAGGGGAGAGGTATCCTTTAAATAGGAACCCATATCCCTGAAGGTTGGCACACATAGCCCACCGTGAAGGGTGAAGTTTGGTATCTGTCTGAAATCTTTCAGCAGAAAAACCTGCGGCGTGGATAAGGTGAGATTAGAAGGTCCATAACTAGGTTGGGACCTTTTTCAAAAAGTGGATGTCTTCTTTTTTTCCACCACTGGGGGGAGTAAAGAGCTGAATATACTCACCTCACTCTGTTCAGTGTCGGCTTCGGCGAAGTACACTGCTCGTCACCTCCGCTGCTGAGCTTGCTGGGGCACCCCGATCCTCCTTTCGGTGGCCGACCAGACACCTGCAGATGCAGGTAAGTGGGAACAAGGGCTGATGAGAGTCCTCTCTCACTATGGCCACCGCCATAGCGCTAAGGGCCGCGCGGGAGCGCGCTTTATCGGAGGGGGGGGGGCGAAGGCGTGCGCGGGCACGTGGCGCGCGCAGGCACAGAAACGGCGCCAATTTTAAAAGACTGTCAGTGTGAGAAGCACTGCAGCAGCAAGCAAGCTCGTTAGTTCTCTTATTCTTGGCAGAGAAACACAGCAGCTATACAGGGACGTAAGACTCCATGTGGTTGGATTGGGTACTTCCTAGAAGACATCCATGTTATGCATAGTTATGTGTTAAAAGTTGCATACTTAATGTATTTGCTAAACTGAACACGGTAGTATATGCATTTAGGTACCTTGTATTTTGTCTAAACGGTAAGCCTTCCAGGGGAAGTAATACGGACAAAAAGAGATAAGAAAGCACCACCGCCTGAGAGGAGGCTCTAACTGTGCTGACTCGGTACCTTTCTCTCCTGGGTTGCTAAATGCACCTGTTCAGGATGAGCCATTACCTCTGTCAGGTATGGCGGCTTCCCCAGTGGAGCCTGGGCCTGTATATGTCACTGAGGACACTTTATCAGCTGCCCTAAATAATCTGGAGGAAAAGATTGCTACCTTAATCGCTAAGTCCTCTAAAAAGGAACAATAAGCGAAGCAGGTCTCTTCCAGTATTGGACCTCCCTTCAGAAGTACCTGAGGGAGGAGGATGAGGAGGAGGAGGCTACATCAGCAGAGGATGAGGAGCCAGATTTTAAGGTCACAGGTACAATGCTATAGCAGTGCATTTAAGTTAACCTCTGCGGAGGTAACGGAATTACCTGTTTCCTCCCTAGGGTCATTAAGATCCCTGCAAGGTGCATGCTCCTTCCCGGTTCATCCGTTACTAGAGGATCTAATATACGCAAACTGGCAACATCCAGATAAGCGTTTCTCACCTCCAAAAAGGTTTAACATTCTTTATCCTATGGGGGAAAAATTTTTTTTTTAAGAAATGGAGCCTGCCTGCGGTAGTTGCGGCTATTTCTTGTGTAAATAAAAACCTGACATGTCCGGTGGATAATGTACAAGGGTTTAAAAGATCCTTCTGAGAGGAAGTTGAAATCCTCCTTCCTTTTGGCCGGCTCAATTACCCAACCTGCAGTAGCAGCAGTCGGTATGGGTCAGGTCATCAGCCAACAGGTAAAGCAGGGGCTGAAGGAACTGCCTTCAGAGCAGGCTAGAAATTGGGAAAAATTTGCCTAAAAGCCTTATGCTTCACAGTGGATGCCATGAGAGATTCTATCATACAGGCATCACGCCTTACACTCCAGCTGGTACAGATGCGCAGAGTACTTTGGCTTGAGCATTGGTCAGCGGAGACCCCATGCAAAAAGCTGTTGGCAAGTTCCCGTTCCATGGCGAACGCCTATTTGGGGAAGATTTAGAAAAATATATACAGAAGATCAAGTGGTAAAATGACTTTTACCTGAGAGAAAGAAAAACAAGAGATCTTGTTTTAAACGCTCTCTCCCCAGCTCCCGGGAAATCTGACTCCAACCAGTGGCGGCGGCCTGTTTTAGCCGCCCACAAAAGCCAAGGGGCAAGCTCAGAAGAACAAGAAGCCGTGGGGTGCAAGAGCTAATAAGCAAGCCCCCAAAGCCTCTCAGTGAAGGGGCGCCCCCGCTCGGCCGAGTGGGAGGAAGGCTTTGTCAGTTCTGAGCAACTTGGTGGTCAGAAATCCAGGACAATTGGGTAGTATCCACAATATCCTCAGGGTACAAACTGGAATTTCGAGAGATCCCATCTTCTCAATTCCGAGGTTCAAGACTCTCCAAGGATCCACAAAAAAGAGAATCCTTCTTCAAAGGTTTGAATCGCTTAATGGCTCAAGGGGTAGTTACAGACGTACCCCAAAAAGAGCGAGGTTCAGGTTTTTACTCAAACCTCTTTGTGATTCCAAAGCCAAATGGAGATGTCAGACCCATCCTGGATCTAAAATCCCTAAATCGGTTCCTGAACGATCGCCATTTTCGAATGGAAACGATCCGATCCGTGGCCGCCACTTTAAAGGGCGGAAAATTCATGGCGTCCATAGATATCAAGGACGCACATTTACACATACCCATCCTCCCCGCTCACCAAAGATTCCTAAGGTTTGCGGTAGAAGATCGCCACTTTCAATTTGTGGCTCTGCCGTTTGGTGTAGCCACCGCGCCCATAGTGTTCACAAAGGTGCTAGCTCCTCTGTTAGTAACCTAAGAACACGGGGCATTGCGGTAACAGCCTATCTGGACGATCTACTAGTAATAGATCAGTCAAAGGACGGATTGGGTCACGCTGTACACACTACAGTAGGATACCTGGAGCATTTAGGATGGATTATAAATTTACAAAAATCCTCTCTCCAGGCCCAAAGAAGGATAGGGTACCTGGGCATGATCATAGATACAGCCCAAAACGAGGTATACCTGCCAGAACCGAAGATACAGTCTCTGAAAGACCTGATCCACAAGGTCAAAGCAAACAAGAGGCCGTCTATTCGCCTTTGCATGAGACTATTGGGAAAGATGGTAGCCTCCTTCGAGGCGGTCCCTTACGCCCAGTTTCATTCGAGACTACTTCAAGGCAATATTTTAGCTTCCTGGAACAGGAAGAGCCAAGCTCTGGATATACCCATGCGCCTGTCCTCACAAGTACGCCACAACTTCGATTGGTGGCTAGAAGCCAGGAATTTACGGAAGGGAAAGTCCTTCCTCCCAGTGGCCTGGAAGGTGGTATCTAGGAATACCAGCCTATCGGACTGGGGTGCAGTATTCGAGGAGGCTTCTACCCAGGGAACCTGGGCCAAGACTCAGGGGATCCTGCCCATCAATGTGCTAGAGATCCGGGCGGTATATCTAGCCCTCAAAACCTGGACATACAGGTTACAGGGCTACCCAGTTCGGGTTCAATCCGACAATGCTACTGCAGTAGCTTACATCAATCACCAAGGAGGCACCCGCAGTCGGGCAGCCCAAAGAGAGGTGAACCGGATCCTGGCATGGGCAGAAGAGCATGTACCTTGCCTTTCTGCAATCTTCATTCCAGGGATGGAAAATTGGCAAGCAGACTACCTGAGTCGTCAGCAGCTGCTACCAGGGAGTGGTCTCTTCACCCCGAGATCTTTCAGGCCATATGTCTGAGATGGGGAAACCCAGATGTAGACCTGCTAGCTGCCAGGTTCAACAAGAAATTGGACAACTTTGTGTCCAGAACGAGGGATCCTCTAGCCTACGGGACAGACGCTCTAATAATACAGACGCTCTAATAACTCCATGGAATCAGTTCTCACTGATCTAGGCATTCCCTCCGATCCCTCTTCTACAAAGACTGCTTCGCAGGATCAAGGAGGAGGGAATACCAGTAATCCTAGTGGCCCCAAACTGGCCCAGGAGGCCTTGGTATGCCGAGATTGTAAAAACGGCGATAGGAAGGCCCTGGAAGTTTCCACTCCGACACGACCTGCTGTCACAGGGTCCAGTATTCCACCCTTCCTTACAAAGGCTAAAGTTGACGGCCTGGCTGCTGAGACCCACATTTTTAAAAAGAGAGGGGTCTCTGGTCCGGCTCTTTCTACGCTCATTAATGCTAGAAAGCCAGCCTCCAGACTCATCTATCAGAGAGTCTGGAGAGCATACGTTTCCTGGTGTGAATCCAGAAGTTGGAATCCTCAGAAATATGAAATAAGCAGGATTCTTGCTTTTTGCCAGTTAGGAGTGGATATGAATTTAGCCCTTAGCACCATCAAAGGGCAAATATCGGCTCTATCAGTCTTCTTTCAGAGACCATTGGCATCTCACTCCCTAGTTCGGACATTCATTAAGGGGGTACTGAGGATAAATCCTCCAGTTAGGACTCCCTTGTGTCCATGGGATTTGAATTTGGTATTGTCAGTGTTGCAAAAGCAACCTTTTGAACCTATTCGCCATATTCCTTTAATTATATTAAGTAGGAAGTTGGCTTTTCTGATTGCTATAGCTTCTGCTAGGAGAGTATCAGAGCTAGCAGCTCTTTCTTGTAAAGAGCCTTGTCTAATTTGTCACAAGGACAAAATCGTACTACGACCCCATCCGGCTTTTCTACCTAAGGTGGTGTCGGCTTTTCACTTGAATCAAGACATTGTTCTGCCTTCCTTTTTTCCAAACCCGCGGACGGCGGGGGAAAAATTATTACACTCTCTAGATCTAGGGAGAGCGGTAAAGGTGTATCTGCAAGCAACCGCTCAGATACGTAAAACAGATGTTTTGTTTATTTTACCAGATGGGCCCAAGAAGGGCCAAGCGGTATCAAGATCCACCATTTCCAGGTGGATTAGACAAGTAATTATTCAAGCTTATGGTTTAAAGAACAGGACTCCTCCTTTTCCTGTTAAGGCGCACTCTACCAGGGCGATAGGTGCTTCATGGGCAGTGCACCACCAGGCTTCGATGGCTCAGATCTGTAAAGCTGCAACTTGGTCTTCAGTCCATACATTTTCCAAATTCTATCAAATAGATGTGAAAGGACATGAGGTTTCCGCCTTCGGGTGAAGTGTGCTGCAGGCAGCAGTATAGGGCTTCTGGTCCGCAAGCGGCCGGTTTGATCTGTGTCTCCCCCCCTTCATATGAGCATTGCTCTGGGACGTCCCATTATGTAATGACTAGCTCTGTGTCCCGTGGTGTACGATAAAGAAAATAGGATTTTTATAACAGCTTACCTGTAAAATCCTTTTCTTGGAGTACACCACGGGACACAGAGGTCCCCCCCTTCTTATGGGAACCTTACTGCTTTGCTACAAAACTGAGGTACTTCCCTGATGGGAGGGGTTATATGGAGGGGAACTGTCTTCCATTGGTTGTGCCAGTGTCCAATCACCGCTGGTGACCCTTAACCCATTATGTAATGACTAGCTCTGTGTCCCGTGGTGTACTCCAAGAAAAGGATTTTACAGGTAAGCTGTTATAAAAATCCTATTATTCTTTTCCACTTGGAGTTAACTTTGAGGACAGCAAGAGCAGAGAAGTTGAAAGACGTAGGGGAAGGTTCAGGCACGCAACACTTAAATTCAGTATCTACACTCGTCGCCACTCAAGCCTGAGTGGGTATTGCTCACCCGGATAGTCCTTATGAGAGCAGTCCTAGCAGCCGGGATGGAGCACGGATGTTAGAGATGATGGATCCCCCTCTAGGCATGTCTCCAGGCCTCTCCCCGAGACAGCAGTACCGTCGCAAGTCTCTGCCGGGACTGTTCTTCCCCTGGAACTCCTTTACTAAAGATGGGCCCCCTACAAACGGGGAGCCTGGGATACTTCTCTGAAGAGTAGGCCCTTGCCAGCGGAGCTGGGCCTACAAGACAGCAACAGTGCCTCGGGCTGAAGGTGCCCAAGGCCTAAGCGCACTTTGTGCCATGCGGGCCACGAGGCACACTCGCTGGACCAGAGGTCCCCCCTTATTGCCTTGGGGTGCCTCTGGAAATTGCTTCACGCCAAATGGTGTCTGCCCCTTTTGTACCCTCTCCCAGCATGCACAGCGGGTAGACCATGCACACTGCACGGCTGCCAAGAGAGGACACCCAAGGTGCTGTGATACCCCCCGTAGTTTAACCTACGCCGGCGGTGACAGTGCCACCTGCAGGCAAAGGAGAACACTACTGCCAGGCAGCATCACACCCAGAACAACAATTGAATGATAATTGGTCTGAGCCCAACTTCTGGCTCAGACCGCCCTTAAATTTCCACATGGCGCCCCCAAATATTGGGGGGGGGTGCTACACTTGGAACCCCCAAACATTATATATTTATAAGCAGAGGCCCTTGAGAATAAGATGGTGGCTGTTCCATTTTCTCCCTCTCTCTCTCCCCCTCCTTCCCCTGAGTATGTGGCCGTGCTGGGTGAAGAGTGCACAGCTGAACTAATAGCGAGAACGTGCACGTCTTTAACGTGCCTCCGTTTCCATGACGATGTGTACTGCTGAAACCAGGAAGTGGAGGCAGTGTGATAAGCTGTGCACTCTTCACCTCGAGCAGCTGTGCAGTCCTGTGTGTTCTGGGCTGCTTTCAGCTCCTCTCCTCTGATCCTCCATGACTCCCCCCCCCCCCCCCCTTTCTGTCAGCTTCTGCTTCGGTCACAAGCAGGGGAAGGGGGGAGGTATTCAGCTTGCCAGGGTGGGAGTGTCAGTATGTATGGAGCGTGATCGCTCCCCATGTGTATAGATCAGACCTGTATTGAACAGAGGTATGCTCTATACATAGGACACTGTGTTTATTCACAAGGGTAAATGGCTGTTTTGTAAATGAACCTCAGTGCCTGTGTATAGAGAGCATACCTGTGTGCAATACATTGCAGGGGAGAGGGAAACTGCAAACTCCCTGTCCTCAAAATTAAAAGTGAAATATCTGGGGTCTCCTGTCATGTAAAAAATAAGGAATAAATAAGTAAAAAATGAGATATAAAATCCCATCCCCCTCTCTAGAAGTGAGCTAAGATCTATTAGGGTTGGTGTTTCCCAGTGTGTAAAAACAGTGTCTCCCCCTCCACAAACCATGGTACAGACCCCCTCAAATAGGAAGGATGGCTGATTTACTTTATAAATATCTAGTATTCACTCTGATATGTGGAGGATATTCTCATACACAGAATTATCAGTGACTTCTCTCACATTGCTGACTCTTCTGACCATTGAAACATGCTGCAGAGGGGGAGGAGGGAGAAGAGGGAGGGGGGAGCAGCTACGCTCTGTGAAGTCTCGGGAGCGAGCAGAGAGAGGACAGAGAACATCAAGCAAAATGACAGGAAAGGGTGTGGATCAAGACTTCATGTCCAGACCATTGTCGGGATGATGCAGTATGAAAGACTGTAGAACCTCCCACAGGTATTTATCTAGATTTTAACAGAATGGGGGCATTTCTGAGAGGGCTGGAAGGTTTATAGATATCAGCAGCTCACATAGAATAGATGTAAGCAAAAAAAAAAGGAAAATCATACTTCTCTTTTAATCACTTGCCTACCGGGCACTTTCACTCCCTTTTCCTGTATTTCGCCAGATTAGGCGACCCGTCAGAATGTGTAACGGAAGTGACGTTCCGCTGCCGCCATCTTGCTACACCCCGCACTCCTCCACAGTAAGGATACAGTGAGAAGGAAGCAAGCGGACATCTTGTTACACCCACTGGAGTTTTGCATTTTACACTTATTTATTACAGTAAACTGAGGTTATATAGTGATATACAGTACTTGGAACTCCTTCTGACTGTTTAGATGTTGAATTTTAAAAGCAGCAAACTTCTGTCAGATTAGCAAACCTGTGAGATCAGCAGGTTTGCCGCTGCTTTTAAAATTCAACGTCTAAACAGCCAGACGGAGTTCTGAATACTGTATTTCGCTATATAACCTCAGTTTACTGTTATAAATAAGTGTAAAATGCAAAACTCCGGTGGGTGTAGCAAGATGTCTGCTTGCCCTCTTCTAACTATCCTTACTGCGGAGGAGTGCGTGTGGTGTAGCAAGATGGAGGCGACGATACGTCACTTCCGTTACACATTCAGACAGGTCGCCTAATCTGACAGAACACCTGCCCAGGACAATTTTCAGCTTTCAGTGCTCTCACACTTTGACAATTGTGCGGTCATGCGGCACTTTACGATCGTGGTTTCTAAAATGCGCCTGCACAGTTGTCTATGGCGCATGCGCCATAGACATCGGCGCACAGCTCTATTGTAAATATCTCCTAAACCATGGAGGTTTAGGAGATATTTCAAGCACCTACAGTTAAGCCTTAATCTAGGTTTACCTGTAGGTAAAAGTGGTTGCACAACCACTTCTTTTTCTTTTTCTTTTTCTTTTTCTTTTTCTTTTTCTTTTTCTTTTTCTTTTTCTTTTTTTTCTTCTGTGACGTAGCTGTGGACTGTTGACATTAGTGATACAGGGCAGGCTTGGTGACAGTTGGTAACCGGGACGTGGGCAATACTGGACAGACCGTGAACAGGTATAACACCGCATTGGACCAATGACTGTAATGTTTTGCACCTGTGTTATCCATATGTTATTTTTAAGTGCCGCTTAAAGTGGAACTAAACCCTCCTATCCTTTTCAGCCAAGGATGCAGCCACCTTGGACTGTGTTTGTTTGATTTACAACTGCCATGGTGCTGCACATGTGATCAGTTACGACTTCAGTTATTTGATGGTTTGACAGTTTGGGAGCACAAGCAATGTGACCGTTGGCAATCCCGGCATGAAATAGTTAAACCAATGTGTTTAGTTCCGCTTTAAGAGCCCTTTCACACTGAGCCGCTCATAGCGTCGGCGGTAAAATGCCACTATTTTTACCGCCGACACTATGGGCGGATTTGCGGCGCTTTTAGGCTGCTAGCGGGGCGGATTTACCCCCCCCCCCCCCCGCTAGCAGCTGAGAAAGGGTTAAAACTGCCCGCAATGCGCTGCTGAAGCAGCACATTGCGGGCGGTATAGCTGCGCTGTCCCATTGATTTCAATGGGCAGCAGCAGTGGAGCTCCCTTTCCGCTCCAAAAATGTGGCTAGCAGCACTTTTTTTTTTTTTTTTTACCGTCCTGCTAGCGCAACGCTCCAGTGTGATAGCCCTCGGGCTTTCACACTGAAGTGAATGTAACAGCTTTTTAAGGGCGGATTGCAGGTGCTATTTTTAACGCTATAGCGCCTGCAATACGCTTCACTGTGAAAGGGGTATTAAGAGGAAATAAACCCATAGATTTAACAGTTTAAAAAAATGGTTATGTACCGGGGTATCGTTTTCACCCACAAAACTTCAGTCCCCAGCACGCTTTGAGGCACCCAGGGTGCAGTTCCCCGCGCAAGGACTGCTGGGGTGGACTTTAAAAGGGAGAGGAGGAGCCACGCTCTTTCTCTTGGAACGCCGCCCTCCCTACAAGAGGATCCCAGCACTCACCTGCTGCGCATGCTAGGCCTGAAGCCTGGGCCTCGCACTTTGTTACAGAGAGCCTTCCGTTCCACCGAGGAGCCTGCGGAGTATCTGATCTACCTGAGGTGCCAGCATCTTCTGGAAGACCGAAGACCCGGTGCATCGTGGGCACTGTGAAGCAACTCACAGTAACTGAGGTACCGGACAGGACTCGGTCCGGTCTGGGTGAGAGAGAGCGTCAGCTCAGAACCGTATCTAAGTAACTTTGTTGCCTATTAACTTTGCCTAGGCCCATCATTGACCACAGTTATACTTTGGAGAGACTGTCTGCTGAACTGAGTATCAGTCTCTCCAGCTTTACCAAGTTAGCGATCATTTGCTACCCCTATTGGAGTACAGTTTACTCTTTATGTGCACCACCAAGAGTTGCTAGCGAAGATTCTTCAACAAACTATACCCCAAGTTATAGTCAGGCCTGACTGGTTAGTATAGGACATTGCGTGGCGCCATTTTTGCTCACGAGGGAGGATAGCTGCAGCAGGGTTATTATATGTTCATTGCATTACTGAATGTTATACCTTTTTAATGTGTACACCTATATTGCAGGGATCTGTATAAGATATTTGTAACGGCACCCCAAATACGAAAGGGGGTAACGCCGTTTAAATATCTTCCCTCTCCTGGGCACAAATTCACTGTCGATCCTCCAAAGCCAGATGACCCCTTCCCATAGGAATTAATCCTTCTGGAAGAACGAGACGCACTCTGTATCTTCCTAGGATCGAATGACTTTATTGAGAAAAACATTGTAACTTTTATACCCATCCAATACTGCATTAACCTAAAATGAACAATGGTCCAGCTCCACCCACACATAACAAGACCCAATACACATTTGACAGTAGGCTAGCTTTTGTCTCCCACTACCCATCTCTTAGATGGCAACAGCTAATCCCTTTATGTTTAAATAACTATGCATGACCTTTATTCACCAGACTGTCTATTACTTTACAGTACACACAAGGACAGACTTAATTTCCCCAATCCACATCACCACAAACAATGATCAGGTCTTTTAGAAGCTGTGATTAGCATTACACTAGGCAGACAGGTGATTGAGGCTGAACACCTCCAGTATCTCTCAATTAACCTGTTGAGTTCAGAAACAGTAAATTGTCTTTTACAGATATCCTTGGGGATATGGTGGATACATATTACAGACCCATTTTAGGTAGTCCAAGATATATTTCTTAATGTCCATTATTTCCTGGCTCACCCTGTGTCCAAAGTGACCCTCCTGTCACAATATTGTATACAAATTACCTTTTATACTTTTACCAATAGTAAAAAGGTATAGTTAAGTAATTTGGTTGTCAGTGTCAATTACTGTGCTGGGATACAAAGTGGTTGTACCGTATAACAGTATAGAGATAGTACAGTATACCATCCTTTCCCCTTTCCTAACTGTGCCACGAGAGGTTAGAGCCGATTGCCAGGGGTTGACAGCGGTGCACTACAAGGCCCAAAACAAACAGGCAGCCCTCTTAAACTGAGGGTATCGCTATAGTTACATTCCCGACATGCTGGGATTGCTGTCGATGGGTTTAGTTCCTCTTTAAAGCGGAACTTAACCCATCGGTCAAACCATCAAATAACTGGAGTCACAACTGATCACATGTGGAGCATCATGTTGGCTGCAGATCAGACGAGGCCAAGATGGCTGCTTCCTTGGCTGAAAAGGATATGAGGGTTTAGTTCCCAGGCCTTGAGCAACTATTGCTTTTTATTGCATCGTCATTTTATCAGCTAATTAATTTTTATTTCAAGACTATATAAAAAACAAAGCTTCATTAATACTATTATGTCAATATGTTTGTTCCATTAGCATATTTAATATAAGCAAATAGGGAAAGGTTGGACCTCTTGCCAGGTTTTTATTGCTGTCGGTGCTCTCAGTGGAGAGATTTTCCTTCTCTTTCTATATCGGTGACATGAGATCAGAAGAACAGGAAGTCTTTGGAAATCTCCGAAGGGCCTGGCACAACCGTAAAGAGTACTAGTATACATCCTATGCCAGCTCTTCTTTCATTGTAATGCCACAATAATGAAAATGTCTCTCTGACTACAGCTTCTGTTCTTCAGTCTTCGCCCCAGGGGTTGGCATCATTTTTCTTAATAAGACACTACTGTACCCTCCTCATATTGACCTCCATTGTTGTGTTTTCACTTTACAGGCCTCTGAAGACCCCCAGGCCAATGCTGAATCTGAGGAGCAGCAGAAAAAGCAGAAAGAAAATAAAGCCAGAGCCAAAAAATTTCTCTTGAGGACAGCGGGAATTTTTGGAGTTGTGGGAAGCGGCTTTATTGTATATACCTTCGGTGAGTTCACAGTTTTAAATCTAATCGGCTGTCGGTAAGCTGCTACTAGTAACAAGGAAACATTACGGCTGTGCTTGTCAGGAAGCAGCTCATTAATCTGGGTTTTATTAAAATCCCTGATGGGAAGATTTGAGGTTTGGCAGAGTGCTGCTCAGTGGGAAAGGTGATTCGCCTGGTTTGCTCCCTTTTGAGTGGGCGAAATTTTAGCTCAGACACTGTACAGATAATTGGTAAACACTCGCCTATGTTCACAAGCTCAGTCTGAAGGCTGGGTAAAGTGGTTGTAAAGCCACAAGGTTTTATATCTTAATGCATTTATGATATAAAACCTTCTGTGTGCAACAGCCCCCTAATACTTACCTGAGCCCCATCTTGATCCAGAGATGTTGCACAAGAGTCCCGGCTGTCTGGGACTCCCTCCCTCAATAGCCGAGACAGCAGCAGGGCGCCATTGGCTACTGCTGCTGTCAATCGAAGTCAGTGAGCCAATGAGGAGAGAGGGGAAGTGGGGCCGAGCCACGGCTCCGTGTCTGAATGGACACACAGCAGCGACTCGGGTCCCCCCATAAAAAGCTGCTTGCTATGGGGGCAGGGGGGAGAAGGGCCAGGAGCGCCAAGAAGAGGAGGATCTGGGCTCCACTGCATAGAGCAGGTAAGTGTAACACGTTTGTTTTTGTTTTTTTAAACACTGAGGATAATAGGGTGTCCCCTTTATGAGCGATAATGCCGAATATATGCTACACTATAGCATATGTGTTAAAACTGAAGTTTTAATGTGCTTTTTATATTTTGCCTTTCAAGCTTTATTTGCTTGCAGGCAGCTCAAGGTAATTCCACCTCCATGACTGAAATCCAATGAATAAAAGGAGGCAGGCTTAGGGTCAGTAAAGCTGGGGAGTAAAGGACTAGATAGTGCGGGACATCCTCCAGTCAGGAGATGGGGCAGGCTCTATCTGACTATGCTTCTAATGCATACGGTGAGAAGCCCACAGTGTGCAGTGAAATCAGAGTAAGCAATTTCAGTATACAAGAGGAGCCTGTACAACCGTGCAAGGCTGGAGGTCAGCTGTAACCTATGGCAACAAATGAGGATTTTGCTTTCATTATATAGTAATCTTACTAATTGATATGTTTTGGTGCACTTGGCACATCCTTACTACTGCTCTTTGTGATGTCTTCTCAATTTACTGTGTTCTTTCTGCAGGTAGCAGTTCTGTGGATGAGCAAGGCAACAAGGTAAAGAATACACTACACTCATGCCTCGTACACACGACCGGTTTTCCTGACATGCCAAAAACCAACGTTTTTCCCGACGTGATTCCTCTCAAGCCTGCCTTGCATACACACGTTCGGGTGTTTTGTTTTTTTTTTCCCCTCGGAAAAGCATACACACGAGCGGTTTTCGCGACGAGAAAAAGACTGACGGGAAACATGACGGGAAAAAATAGAGCAGGTTCTAATTTTTTTGCGGGCAGTTTTCTCGTCGGTAGAACTGCTATGGAGCATACACACGACCGTTTTTCCCGACCAATATAAAAAATGGCAGTTTTCTCGTCGGGAAAACCGGTCGTGTATATACGCGGCATTAGCCTCTTCCTCTATATCTCTATATTGCCCACAACAGTCAGGTTTGCAGTTCTTTTCAGGCAACAAATGAGGGCTGGGTCTGTTTGATCATGGACTAATCTACACGGGTTCTTTTTTACTGGACTGAGAATCTGTCAGTTCCAGTTTCTGGGATTCTTAAAGTAGAACTACACTGCATCTGAGCACCACAAACCAAAAAAAAACAATTCCTTGTTAATATTCAAAGCAATCTTTAAAAAAATATATTTTTTTTTTTACCCATCTGCCGCCTGTAAAAAAAAAAGCAATCAAGCGGCTAAACCGCCACTATGATGGCTTTTACATGTAAGGGAATCGCTGGCTAAAAAAAGTTTTTTATCTCCATGCTTTATTTTGCTAACCATGGCCACCTTGAGTAAGGGCAGATGATTTATTTAACATTTATTTCCTATAATCCATCTTCCCTTAGCTTTGGTATGTAGGCAGGAGTGTGTGCTTAGTTTAGAAAACCCTTCCTGAAGACTCCAGGGATGTATGACATTGTTTGCTTGGACATGGAAACCAGGAAGTAACTGAAGAAATGTAAAAAAATGTTTAAAACAAGTAAATGATAGGAAAGTATATCTATTTACTAATGCTAACAAACTAAGTTTCAATCACTCTTGACAGGAGACTTGAGGCACCTCTACACAACCGTGCTGTCATTTTCCCATCCTTGTCCAATCACAGAATGCTTTGTATTTTACAAACCTATTTACGAGCATTCTGTGAATGGACATTGGGGTGGGCGTTGTGGCTGCTGTGCAGGAGATCCACAAGTCAATTTGAGGGCTGGAAGCATAGAGAAAGCTATATTTCCCAGAAGCAATAAAAATTGAAATAATGAAGATACCTCAGCAATCCAGGAGGTGGCATACAATGCCAGAGATTTAAAAGGGAAGTAAAGGGTGTTTTTGTTTTTTTCGGAATCCTACTTCCCTCAGAGGATGCAGCATTGGTCCCCCGGCGCCTCTGCACTGAGAACTGAGCGATCAAACACCGCCGATCACTCGGTTTTCAGAGCTCACCGAGCAGAGCGCTGTAGACCGTCAGTCACAGCTCTGCTCCGTCCTCGCTCATTGGAGCGCTAAGCTGTGGAGGGGGTGGGGGAGGCCGGCTCAGGCTCTCAGTGGCTTGCTGAGAGGCTGTACCGGCTGTCAGTCCTGGCACCTGGAGGATCCAGACTTTATTGTCATGATTACGCAGTGCCTGGACTGACTTCTGCGACGTCCGCAGAGAGCAGACTTCAGACCGCTCTCTGCTGAAAACGGATCACAAAAGTGCAAAACAAACTGCAGTCCTGTGATCCATAGTAGAAGTACAGCCAAACAAGCTTTGGCTGGACCTCTCCTTTAACTACTGTTGCACATCAAAGTTTAGTACAACTTTTTAGCCTAGAGTTACCCTTTAAAAAAAAAATCAAACTGTCTAGTAAAAAAAGGCAGGTATAGGGATTAGGACAAAGCATATTACAGTGCCAGAGATGCTTACAACAATCAAAAATGTCAACATCTTTTTCCTAAAAATAAAAAAATAACCCCCCCCCCCCCCCCAAAAAAAAACTGATGTAGCTGCTTAAACCACTTAACCACTTAACATTAGGTGGACGTCATATGTCTGAATAATGCCTGCAGCTACCAGCATCATCTCTTTATATATTTATTATTAAAAATATATAATAATTTTTTTTGTTTGTTTCAGTCGGCAATTCCCTCACATGTGAAAGCCATCATAGTGACTGTTTAGCCCTTGATTGCTTTTACAGGTGGCAGATAGGTAAAAAAAATAAAGGGCCCCTATCCCCTCGTGCTTGCACGCAGAAGCGAATGCAAGTGTAGGTCACGCCTGCATATGTAATCAGCGTTAAAACCACACATGTGAGGTATCGCTGCAATAATTGTAGCACAAGACCTCTTCTGTAGTCTGTAAAAAAAATTAAAGCGTCGCCTATGGAGATTTTTAAGTACCAAAGTTTGGCGCCATTCCATGAGCGTGCGCAGTATCTATTTACTCGGCATAACATCATCTTTTACATTCTGCAAACAAATTGGGGTAAATATTGTATTTTGTTTTTAATTCATGAAAGTTTTTTTTTTTTCCAAGAAAACTTGCGTTTCAAAAATTGCTGCGCAAATACCGCGTGACATAAAAAAAAAATGCAACGACCACCATTTTATTCCCTAGGGTCTCTGCTTAAGCACATACCGACCAGCGCACGACGATGTACATCGACACAATGGCACGGCTGGGCATATGGGCATACAGGTACATCCCCTTCAAGATGCGGCATTGTGGGCGCACGCCGCGATCTCCATGAGTCCGACCACAGGGATACCCACGATCATCTCATGGAAAGGAAGAACGGGAAAATGCTAATGTAAACAAGCATTTCCCCATTCTTCCTAGTGACAGGACACTGATCACAGCTCCTTATAATCGGGAGCGGTGATCACTGTTGTGTCACACGTAGCCCACCCCCCCCCCCCCCCCACAGTTAGAACACATCCCTAGGACACACTTAACCCCTTCAGCGCCCCTCCTGGTTAACCTCTTCACTGCCGGTCACATTTACACAATAATAAGTGCATATTTATATCACTGATCGCTGTATAAATGACAATGGTCCCAAAATAGCGCCAAAAGTGTCCGATGTGTCCCCCATAATGTCGCAGTCACGATAAAAATCGCTGATCAACGCCAATACTAGTAAAAAAAAAAATTATAAAAATGTCATAAAACAATCCCCTATTTTGTAGATGCTATAACTTTTGCGCAAACCAATCAAACACTTATTGCAATTTTTTTTTCTTTTCACCAAAAATATGTAGAAAACGTATCGGCCTAAACTGAGGGAAAAGTTTTTTTTTTTATATATTTTTTTTTGGGGATATTATAGCAAAAATTGTCGCTCTATTTTTGTTTATAGTGCAAAAAATAAAAACCGCAGAGGTGATCAAATACCACCAAAAGAAATCTCTATTGGTGGGGAAAAAAAGGACATCAATTTTGTTTGGGAGTCACGTCGCACGACCGCAATTGTCAGTTAAAGCGACGCAGTGCCAAATCGCAAAAAGTCATATTTTTTTTTGATAGAAAATAACTCTCTCTAGAGAGAGAGAGATATTTTCTAGCAAAAAAAAAAAATGATTTTTACATGTAGGAGAGGAATGCCAGAATTGGTTGGGCTGAAAGTGGTTATTTATTGTTAGGCTGTACATTGAATGGGCTGAAATCGCACAGCACTGCATGTGATTCCCGGCGTGAGCCGGCTCTTAAAAATGTTTTTTTCTCTGAACAAATACAAAAATCGTGTGGATCCTAAATCTACTCCGAGAGCCTCCATCTTTGAACATGTACAGTATAGCAAGAAAAATGGAGCACAGATATAAATTGTTTGTCACTTGCTCAAAGTCTGTCCACAGATAACACTTCTGTGCAATTTCACTGCAGAGAAAAAGGTGGATACTTTTTATTTTTCTATCCCCGTTCTTCAAAAGGGTGAGAGAAAAATAAAGTATCCAAGACTGATGTGTTCGTGAAAGGGCTATTTTTTATTTTACCTATAGTTCCACTGTAAATAGTGTAGTTTTCCACACAATTTTACCAATAAGTATGCAGCTATTCCAGGTAATGAGAATATAACCTTTTACATTTTACCTGACGGAATCTGATTTGCTCAGCTTTCTGACTTGAGGATCAGTTTGCTCCCTTGCAATGTCAATCCATTAGTGTTTGCAATTTTTAAATATACCACTAGAGGTCAGTCTTCATCTTAATGGGATATAGTCAGCCTGACAACATCTGCTCACCCTACTATGTACAATACACAAATCAGTTTCCATATGTTCCATATATTATTAATTCTTCTTTAATTATGCTAGTTTACTTTAGTGTAGTGGAGATGCCTTCAGAATAAAATGATGCTTGCTGCAGGCTTACTTTGATTGCAGTTCCCTTTATATTCGTTTTATCTAAGCATTAGTTCCCTAAATCGTAATATAAATTTTAACAACCACAATTGTTTTTCCAATTTACGAAAAGATTTATTGCATTTGAAATCTAAGTTTACTACATCCATGTTGTGTTTTTATAGATTTTTATTTTTTATTTTTATTTTTTTATGGGTATTTTCTATTTAAAACTCTCAAACATTACTTCACCTGTCTCCTCTCCTAAAGAGACACTGGGGGAGATTTACTAAAACTGGTGCAGCTGTGCATGGTAGCCAATCGGCTTCTAACTTGAGCTTGCTCAATTAAACATTGACAATAAAATCTGGAAGCTGATTGGTTGCTGTGCAGAACTGCCCCAGATTTTGCACTCTCCAGTTTTAGTAAATATCCCCCCATTGTCATTACCCTTTAAAGTCCACACCAGGCAAAAATCTAAATCTTGAGTGTGTTGTCAGTGAACTACATTTTTTTTCTGGTGGTCTTTCCTTCTACCCAATATTTGCGACACATTCGTGGGCTGGAAACGTTAGGCCGCTTGTTATCTTGTCTGGGAACAATCCTCTCATTGCCCCCATGTCATCCTTTGCTGTAAAGCCAATGGAAATGCACCCTCGTGTAGAGTGTTGTGGCCGGTAATATTGGGTATGGTAGTGATAAACAAAGAGGAAATAAGAAGGCAGCAATCCCAGAGGGTGACATAAAGAAGAAAAAAGGCATAACATTTTTTCTTTTTTTTTTTTTTTTTTTTTGGATAGAGTAAGGGGGGATTATAATTCCTGTACAGGGTTTATTACTACCACCTGTGCCCCATTGTGGATAATTCCCTTCACTTCCTGTCCCATAGCCAAAACAGAAAGTGAGAGGAAATCACTCTAAAGGGAAGGAATTCCAGGTTGTCACCAGAACTAATGTCCCCGTTGGAAGTTCAGGGAACAACCCAAAATTTGGGATTTTCTTTCTTTCACTTTAACCACTTCTTCATTACTGGGCACTTTTACTTCCTTCCCAGGCCAATTTTTAACGTCGAGCGATGTCACACTTTTAATGACAATTGTGCGGTTATGCCGCACTGCACCCAAACTAAATTTTTAGAATTTTTGTTCACACAAATAGAGCTTTCTTTTGGTGGTATTTTAATTGCCACTGGGTTTTTTTATTTTTTGCAAAATAAACGAAAGACTGAAAATGTGTTAAAAAAAAAAAAAAAAAAAAAAAAAGTTTTAAAACTTTTGCAAAAAAATAATTCTTCATAAAATTAGGTAAAAAAATAACCCAAGTCATGTTTTTATTATTTAGTCTGTAAGAAAGTTAGAGTCCACAAATTATTGTGTGTGTGTGTGTGTGTGTGTGTGTGTGTGTGTGTGTGTGTGTGTGTGTGTGTGTGTGTGTGTGTGTGTGTGTGTGAAAATCGATTAATACTGATGGCCTGTTTTAATCTCTTGAGGCCTGAAAATGCCAGGACAGTACAAATACCCCCAAAGTGACCCCCTCTTTGGAATGTTGACAGTCCAAGGTATTTAGTAAGAGACATGGCAAGTGTTTTTTTTTTTTTTAAGTTGTAATTTTTGGTTACAATTTTTTGGGAAAATGAATCACCAGTGAAGTACAACGCTATCATATAACTGGTGTGGCGGAGATCAGGGATACTGACTGGTTACAGTATGTTTTAAAAAAAAAAAAAAAAAGCGTGTTCTATGACAACGTCGTCCCAGAATAGTGCTCCTGCCCGCCCATCATTGTACTATAGGACGAACAAGAGGGTGTTGCATGATAACGGTAAATGGGACAAAAAGACACTCAGGCTTTCACACCCGGGAGGCATGAGAGGCAGATAAAATGCCTGAAAACTGCCTCAGTGTGAAAGGGGTTTAACCCATTCAATGCGAGCACAGCCCCCCGTTTTTTGTCTGGAGTTCAGCTTAAAGCTTTTGTAGTGTAATTAAAATGTTTCTGTAAAGTTTGTAGTTGCTTCTGGTTGCCGTTAGTGTATGTTAATCCAAAAATCTATACAAAAAATCGATATAATTTACATTGTTTTAGGTAAATGTAGCCTGTTTTTTTTTTTTTTTTTTTTTTTTTTTTTTTGTTCAGAAATATCTGGTGATGCTGCCAGTATTCCTTCGTTCTGTAATATTCTGACCACACCAAACTCATGAGCAAATCCTCGCTGGTGTGGTCTGTTTAAAGATATTTGTCACACCATTGTGCTTATATTTCCATAGTCAGTTTTTTAGTTTTCACGCTATATACGAGGCTTCAATGCAATCGTGAGTTTCTGTCCTGGACCAAGCATGCAGATGAGTACTTCTGACCTAAATCCTTCCTGATATGCATGCTTGATCCAGATCAGTGAAAGCACTCGGGCTCTCACACTGGAGTGACAGGAGAGGGGCTTTACAGGCACTATTTTTAGCGATGTAGCACCTGTAAAGCACCTCAGTGTAAAATTAGCCTTAGTGTTTTAAGAGGTATGCATAAATGATAGGTAAAAAAGTGTGCATGCGTGCGGGTATGTATGTATGTATGTATAAAGACTACACCAATCGGCCATAACTTTGCCTGCCCACCTAATATTGAGTAGGTTCCTGTTTTGCCTCAAACAGCCCTGATCTGTTGGGCATGGACACCACTAGACCTCTGAAGGTATATTGTGTTATCTGGCACGAGGCATCAGTAGCAGATCCTTTAAGTCCTGTAAGCTGTGAGGTGGGGCTTTCATGGATCGGACTTGTTTTTTCATCACTTCCCACAGACGCTCGACTGGATTGAGATCTGGAAGTTTTGGAGGCCAAGTCAACATCTCAAACTCGTCATTGTGTTCCTCAAATCATTCTTAAACCATTTTTGCAGTGTGGAAGGGCACATTATCCTGCTGAAAGAGACCACTGCTATCAGGGAATACCTTTTTCCATGAAGGGGTGTACGTGGTCACCTACAATGTTTAGGTGGTATGTGCCAAGTAACATCAACATGAATGTCAGGACCCAACGTTTCCCAGCAGAACATTTCCCAAAGCATCACACTCTGCTGGCTTTTTGCCATAGTGCATCCTGGTGCCATCACTTCCCCAGGTAAGCAATGCACATGCACCTGGCCATCCACATGATGTAAAAGAAAACATAATTCATCAGACCAGGCCACCTTCTTCCATTGCTCCGTGGTCCAGATCTGGTGCTCAGGTGCCCATTGCAGGCACTTTTGGCTGTGGACACTGGTCATAATGGGGCACCCTGACCAGTCTGCGACTACATGGCCCCGTACACAACAAACTGTGATGCACTGTGTGCTCTGACTGTGTTTAGAATCGGCATGAACTTCTTTTTTTTTAGAAATTTTGAGCTTCAGTAGCTCTTCTATTGGAATGGACAACAAGGGCCAGCCTTCGTTCCCCTCCCTAAATGCATCAATGAGCCTTGGTCGTCCATGACCCTGTCTCCAGTTTTCCTTCCTTGGACCACTTTTGGTTGGTCCTGAACACTGCAGAGCGGGAGTATACCACAAGAGCTGCAGTATTGGAGTTGCTCTGACCCAGTCATCTAGCCATTACAGTTTGGTCCTTGTCCACCAGATCTTTACACTTGCCTATTTTTCTGCTTTCAACACATCAACCTCAACATGTTCACTCTGTTCCAAATATCTCGCCCACTTTCAGATGCCATTGTATGGAGATGGTCATGTTATTCACTTTACCTGTCAGTGGTTCTGGCTGATCGTTGTATGTTGGAAGCATTTATGAGCAGCTGATGACCATACTTTAAGAGCTCAAGAGCTTTGTATGCATTATTTCAAGATTATTCTAATTCTACAGATCAATATAATGTTTATTATTTAGTAGTATTAGTGGTGTTTCATATTTTCCGGCTTTTCAAATTTACCACTAGATGTCACTCTTTAGATGAAATGCTATGTGTTCATAGGTTGGAGTAGAGATTGGTTCTATATAAAGCTGGCTCAGCAGTAATCCCTTGTTTTGGATAATCTGATTTCACAACCATTTTGGGAACACTTGGTAAATTAAATTGCGGAAACTATATCCTACTCTCTGTACAAATCTTATCAGGCATGATTATACATTTTGCCCAAAAAGTTAGCAATACAATTTTCTGTAAGCATTATCCCATTAACTTGGAGCTGTTTAAAACACCAAATCTCACATAAAGATTCAGGAAGCATTATCTCTGCTGAAGCACAAAGAGAAGGGAGTATTTTGAAGGCTTGTGTCTATTCAGCCAGTCTGCTCAATGTACTCTTTCATCCCCAGTTTAAGGGAAACTCAAATATAATAAAGAACACGTACACCAACCAATGTAAAAAATAAATTTTTTGTACTAAAGTCAAAAAGAGTTTCTGACAAAGAGCACTAATGTACTCATGCCAACTGACAAATGAAAAATACAAGTGTTCTACAATATGCAACTAGGCTGAGGCTCAAAACTGACAAAAACAACGTGAAAATATACATAAGAATTTACCAGTTAGCAAAACAGTCAGGTAGAAAGTGAGGTTTAGAAACCCAACATTTTGGGGTGTACAAACACCCCTTTCTCAGGGGTTTGAGTCCTACCAACCACTGGGTAGTACACTAGGGCTGCCAACCCCAAGATGATGTTCTGGTGCAGGCACACTGGCTCAAGTCACACCAGGTGACAAAATGTACGCTGTAAGTACAAGCCTTCACAAGGGAGTCTAAAGTTGGGTATACACTTATCAAAATTCAGCTGGCTCCTACTTATCTGGATGATTTTTGGTAGGTGTGTAGCCCTGTCTGTTCAACAGAAGTCAATCTAGCACAGCAAGGGAGATCCCTGTATCCACATTGCTTGTGTGAATGCAGAAAACTTCAACTTGCTGGTTGAACAAAAATCTCTGCGTGCTTACGCTTCTTAATATTTGGGAGGTGGCAGTCATACTGGGAGTGGGAAGTAAAAGGTCTAAAAATTAACACAAAAACTCCAAATCAATAAATAAAAAGCACACACATATATATATATATATATATATATATATATATATATATATATATATATATATATTACAGAATATTACACAAATCTCAATCATTTTAAAGCCATATAGTACAAAAATTGAGACCTAATAGCAAAAAGCTGTTAGAATATGTATTTTTGGCAGACCATGATTAAAAAGTAAACTGCTTAGAGTCAACTTTTGATGCCCTAAGGAGACAGGGTATCCAAGACAGTTCTGCCTGTCCAGGGAATTCCCTCCTTGTTTAGTCTTCAGTACTTGTTCTGTAATCATTAGGTGTAATTGTGTTGAATTATGTCTTGCAACTGGGGAAGAGAATTCATACATTTAAATATCACTTCTTTGTCTGAAACGGGCTTGTAAGTCCTATGTGGTTTGGCCGACGCAGCACCAACCGCATGGGGATTTCTGTAGATATGATTTTAGAAGTGGTACAATTATAAAAATCCTTTAATCTAGATACTTTTTGTACCCATGCCTGGGTGGGTGAAAGAATCTCTTTCCATTACAAAACTGCACTGCGCACAGTGCCCACAATGAAACATGGCTTTAGGGGGTAGAAGTAATGAGAGCCAATTATCTTGCGAAGGTTTATGCGAGATGAAATCAGCATGTACCAGCTGGTTGCACACACTGAGTGAGTGTTTATACGAATAACGAAGCCTTTTTTCAACCCCCTAAAAGCATGATTCCTTTCGGCACTATGCCCTGTGAAGACTCGTACTTATATTGTACATTTTGTCACTTCCTGTGACTTGTGTGTCTGCCCCAGAATGCCATTTTAGGGTTGGCAGCCCTAGTGCACAGTGCCTTACCCTGTGGTTGGCACCAGCCAGGATTCCCGTGGCTTGAGAACTGGCCCACAGGATTCTGCAGTGGGTAAATAAATGGCATCCATGTTCATTGTGTTTAAAAAAAAAAAAAAAATCAATTTCCAATTTAGTTTTTTACAAATAATGGTCTGAAAAGTGTGGCGTGCATTTGTATTCAGCCCCCTTTTACTCTGGTACCCCTAACTAAAATCTAGTCAATACTTTGTAGAACTACCTTTCACTGCAAATACGGCTACATGTCTTTTTGGGGATGTCTTTACCAGCTTTGCACATCTATAGAGTGACATTTTTGCCCATTCTTCTTTGCAAAATAGCTCAAGCTCTGTCCGATTGGATGGAGAGTGTCTGTAAACAGCAATGTTCAAGTCTTGCCACAGATTCTCAATTGGATTTAGGTCTGGACTTTGACTGGGCCATTCTAACACATCAATATGCTTTGATCTAAACCATTCCATTGAAGCTCTGGCTGTATGTTTAGGGTCGTTGTCCTGCTGGAAGGTGAACTTCTGCCTCAGTTTCAAGTCTTTTGCAGACTCTAACAGGTTTTCTTCTAAGATTGCGCTGTATTTGGCTCCATCCATCTTCCTATCAACTCTGACCAGCTTCCCTGTCCCTGCTGAATAAAAGCATCCCCACAGCAAGATGCTGCCACCACCATGTTTCACTGTTGGGATGGTGTGTTCAGAGTGATGTGCAGTGTTAGTATTTCACCACACATAGCGTTTTGCTTTTAGGCCAAAAAGTTCAATTTTGTTCTCCTCTGACCAGAGCACCTTCTTCACCAATGTTTGCTGTGTCCCCCACATGGCTTCTTGCAAACTGCAAACGGGACTTCTTATGGCTTTCTTCTTGCCACTCTTCCATTAAAGGCCAGATTTGTGGAGTACATGACTTATAGTTGTCCTGTGGACAGATTCTCCCACCTTAGCTGTGGCTCTCTGCAGCTCCTCCAGTTACTAAGGGCCTCTTGGCTGCTTCTCTGAATAATGCTCTCCTTGCCCGGCCTGTCAGGTTAGGTGGACGGCCATGTCTTGGTATGTTTGCAGTTGTGCCATACTCCTCCTCTTTTTTTTTTTTCCCCCCATTTTGGAATGATGGATTGGACAGTGCTCCATGAGATGTTCAAAGTTGGGATATTATTATATATTTTTATTTATTTTTATAACCTAACACTGCTTTAAACTTCTCCACAACTTTATCCCTGACCTGTCTGGTGTGTTCCTTGTCTTTCATGTTGCTGTTTATTCACTAAGGTTATTTAACAAACCTCTGAGAGCTTCACAGAACAGCTGTATTTGAACCAAAATTTAATTACACACAGGTGGACTTATAGGTGACGTCTGAAGGCAATTGGTTCCACTAGATTTTAGTTAGGGGTATCCGAGTAAAGGAGGCTGAATACAAATGCACCTCAAAATTTTCAGATAGTTGGAAAATCATTTTTCTTCCACTTCACAATTATGTATCACATAAAATATTAACATCAAATTTTGATAAAATAAAAAAACTTAAAGATAATTTATTTTATTTGATGTTTAATAATATTTTTTTTTTTCGTTTTTGGTTCTAACATGAGAAAATGTGGAACATTTCAAGGGGGGTATGAATACTTTTACAAGGCGCTGTAAGTCATCCAGAAGGATCTGAATGTGTTTGTGCGATATGCTAGATCAGGGTTTATCAACCAGGATTCCGCCAGAGGCTTCTAGGGATTCCTTGAGTAATGAGCAGTTTCACCATATCAGATAAGTTCCCACTGACACCAATTATCTTTTTTTTTTTTTTTTTTTTTTTTTATATTTTTGTAAGGGGGGATTCTTTCCAATGACCACAAGTGTAAGGAGCATTCTTCCCTCTGACCATCACACTCATGTATCATGAGTTGTAGATATAGTATTTTTTCCAAGTCATCTTCCAGGACGGCTTACAGAGAGAGATGGGCTCCTCCCACCTAGAACAGGAAACACATGATCCACATCATAAAAGTCTTACTCATGCATTAGCCCCTCAGTATTTGTGTTTCCTCCGGCTAGACAGGCACCATCCAAGGGATGTTTGTTGTTGTTGTTTTTTTTTTTTTTTTTGGGCCTTCGTGCCAGGCGGCAGGGCCCCCCCCCCAACGGCCATACCCAGTCAACAGGGGTAGTTCCCCTGGGGTATGAGTCAGTTTGGGGCCACCCAGGAGACCTGAAACAGGGGTCATGGGTGATGGTATGGGACCCCACCTCCCAAGTCGGGTGTATCCTCAGCGAGGTTACCTGTGAGGGTGGAGGAGGTGATCCAGTGGGTCCAGCCGCGGCACAGCAGGGTATCCTCCTGGCGGAGGCTCGGGGCCTGTATCCTTCCCGGGCAGACAGATCTCCAGAGGGGAGTCTCTAGCTCCAGAACAGCGTGGCGCTGGGCGCACAGCTAGAGTGTCACTTCCGGCGCAGAAAACAAGAAGTGACACGTCAGGAAGTCTCGCGGCGGCCATCTTGGTACACCCATTTGGAAGCCTAGTTGAAGATAACAGGCGTGCTGTGCCGTGGGGCGGCGTCGGATCCACAGCGCCGCCCCGGACCTCCACTCCTCTCATATTTAAGGGACCCGGACCTAAAGATGGCGCCGCGCAACATGGAAGGATCCAGAGACGCAGATCTGGAGGCGCCATCGGTCGCATCGGGCCCTAAGGTAAGAAAATAAGGGGCAGACCGCTTCTTTCCTTTTTCTTACCCCCCTGTGGGGGCGGCACAGGGGGAGTCTGTTTTATTCCAGAGACCGTTTGTTTTCTCCTATGCTGATGGTGGCAGACGTCACATATTCTAACATAGGCTCTGGTGGTGGGTACTTCTCATAATTCTTAGACTAGAATAAGAGAGTCCACGTGGTGTTTCTGGTTTGGGTGTTTACTTCAGTGTAAGTAATATGCAGGGGCTTGTCATTTACTGTATTACAGGACAAGACCCACGAGCCCAGAGATAAGAAAGAAACACCTAGAAAAAGATGCCCAATATGTACCAGGAAGATGCAGATTGGGTGGAAAAAGAATGCTTGTCAGGACTGCATAGACAGACTTGTCAAAGAAGAAACAGGCCCTGTTCTCAAAGGCTTTATGGACTCATTAAAGTCAGGGATGAAACAGACGTTTCAGTCCTTTAAGCCCACACAGCAAGAGACACTTGCTGAACCCAGCCCAGGTACTTCAGGCACCAGTACTACCGTAAGGCCAGAAGTTAGGGCCCAGGTACGGGCAGTCCACCAGCATCGAGTCCTGGAGGACGGGGAGAACAACTCAGGCTCAGGCTCTGCCTCAGAGCCTGAGGAGATAGACCCGAGCGAGGAAGGGCCAGAAAAGATACAGAAATTCCTTTTTCCTTCAGAGGAGCTCCTGAAAGCAATCTACGACACCCTGGAACTGGAGTCCCCAGAGAACCAGGAGTTGTCAGTGCATGACCTCATATATGAAAGCCTTCAGACTAGACAGGGCAGAACCTTTCCGGTGCATGGATCCCTAAGGGAGACCATACTTCATGAATGGAGGAAGCCGGAGAAAGCAGTATTCTTCCCTAAAAATTTAAAGAGAAGGTTCCCCTTTAAGGAGGAGGATACAAAGCTGTGGGATAGATGTCCCAGACTGGACGCTTCCATAGCCAAGGTCTCTAGAGCTTCAGAACTTTCCTTTTGAGGATACAGGTATCCTGAAGGACCCAATGGACAGGAAGGCGGAGGGCTATTTAAAGAAGGCGTGGGAAGCTTGCTCCGCCAACTTTAGACCCGCACTAGCCACCACATGCGTGGCGCGTACACTTGACTTATGGCTTAAACAGCTCCGCACTCTTCTGGAGTCAGACACTCCCAGGGAAGAGATCCTGGATGCTTTACCCACGCTAAGCAAGGCAGTGGCCTATATAGCGGATGCATCCACGGAGTCGGTCACATTCTCGGCCAGAGCCACAGCCTTGGTTAATGAAGCCAGGAGGGCTATCTGGCTAAAGACCTGGGGAGGAGACTCTGTCTCAAAGACAAGACTCTGTTCCCTCCCATTCGATGGAGATCTGCTCTTTGGAAAGGAGCCGGAATCCGTCCTAGAGAGGTCGGCCGATAAAAAGAAGGGGTTCCCTTTTCCCAAGAGGCAACAGCAGCAACAACAACAACAAAAGAGGAGTTTTCCAAAACGTCTTTCAGGACAGCACCCGAGAGATCATGGCTCCTCCTCCTACAGGAAACACCTCATCAATTAATTCTTTAATTGGAGGCCTCCACGTTGCTTCCCTCAGTTTTTTGTGTTTCCTCCAGCTGGAGGAACACCTCTGGTGAGAGCCACGATCTCTCAGGGCTTTCCTGGGAGACAAGGTTCTCAAATCAGTTTTTTTTTTTTTTCTAGGAGAGTGATCCTCCCACTTACCTCCTAGCATGGACGGTCCCGTGGGCTCCCTCTCCCTCTTCCGTGCTCGGGGAGAGCCTGTACAGCCCGGGAGGGCTGCCTCCTTTTTCTTCAGAGCGGTGGTTGCTGTACTCTCACCGACCGCTGGCGAAAGCGGCGTGGAGCTCTGCGGCGGCCGCCATTGTTCTGGTGGCCGAGGAGAGCCTCGGCCACGTCCTGTATGGGAAAAAGGCAGCACTTCCGGGTCGGCGCGCGCGTCATTTCCGGCCGCAAAGCGCAGAGGGAGAGGGCAGAGTCACCTGGTGCCTTAAAGTTCCGGTTCCAGGTCAGCGCGGCGGCGTTTTTGAATCTGGAACCGGCGTTTTCTCTTCACCACGCATCCGCAGACAGCTATGGATAGCGATGCAGCGGATAAGGGGGCAAGCCAAGGCACCAGCAAGGCTAAGGTAAGGGACTGTGTCCTATTTTACACTGGGCCGCTTTCTCCTGTAGAGGGGGGGGGGTATTCACCCTTCTCCCCCCTCCATCTCCCCCACCCCCCATCTCCCTGGTGGTGCAGTGGCTGGTGATTTAGCATGTCTGCATAATATCTAGGGGTCTTTTTGTAAAAGTTGGTGGTGGTGGTGCATGGCTTGCGGGGCACAAGGAAGTGAAAGTGTTTTTTCCTATGTGCACCTGGGTGTATTGATTTGTACTGTGTAACAGTTTTTTCTTAGCGTGGTCCCTGGTTTTTTTTCTTTTCTGTTTGTGCAGGCCAAAAGTTCTGCTCAACCAGTGAAGAGAAGGTGCCCTGTCTGCAAGGAAAAGTTAAGCGAGGCTTGGACCAAGTCGCTTTGTGCAGATTGCACTGCAAATGTAGTCAGGGAAGAGTCTCCATCCTTTTGTGGCGATCTAGTATCTACAATTAAGGATGAACTCCGTGCCACCTTTCAAGCTTTTAGGTCAAACCTAAGAGAAGAACCAGGCCCTTCAAGGGAACCTAGGGCTCCGCAGCCTTCTTCAGAACCCCAAGACGGCTCTCAAATATTATTGGGAGGTCCGATAGACGCTTCCCAAGAATCTGCTTCCCTTGCTCCAGATGGAACAGACTCTGAGGAGGAAGAAAATGAAGCAGAGAGCGCTTCTAAGTACAAAATGTCGCTTGAAGAAGTCGCAGGACTTTTAAAAGTAATCCATGCGACTTTGGGGATTGAAGAGGAAAAGAAGGAGCTCTCCCTACATGACCGCATGTATGCAGGTTTGGGTGATCCAAAAAGCCGTGTTTTTCCAGTCCATTCAATAATCTCGGACATGATTAAAAAAGAGTGGTTGGAACCTGAGAAAAAGCCATTTTTTTTTCCCGGTCTCATAAGAGAAGATTTCCATTTGAGGACAACCCGGATTCCATCTGGAACAAGGTTCCAAAACTGGACTCTGCTTTTTCACAGGTCTCAAAATCAACTGACCTTGCCTTTGAGGACATGGGCATGTTAAAGGAGCCCATGGACAAAAGAATGGATTTGCTTCTTAAAAGGGCTTGGCAGGCTGTGATGAACAATCTAAAACCAGCAATGGCAACAACCTGTGTCGCTAGGAATTTAGAACACTGGATTAACCAGATGAAGACCCATGTTACGGCGGATTCTCCAAAACAGGAGATTCTGGACTCATTTACAACGCTTTCTGCAGCATATATCATATATTGCGGATGCTTCAGCAGAATCCATTCGTATGTCAGCCAGGTCAGCGGCTTTGACCAATTCTGCTAGGAGAGCATTGTGGCTTAAAACTTGGCCAGGAGATGCTGCATCTAAAAATAGACTGTGTAGCATTCCCTTTGCAGGGGATTTGCTATTTGGTTCTGAGCTGGAGTCCATTCTTGACCGTACGGCTGACAAAAAGAAGGCGTTTCCGGTCAAAAAACAACAGGTACAGACCCGTAAGCGTTTTTTTCGTCCCCAAAAAGGACAACAGGAAGGAAAAACGCAAACCAAAAGGAAGCAGTGGTCTTCCCAGAAACCAAAAGGTAGGAGTGGAGTGCTCTTCCATCCTCCTGCGACCCCCGGAAAGCCGCAGTGACAATCCACCCCAAGTAGGGGGAAGACTCCAGGAGTTCATTCCCCAGTGGAGAGACATCACTACAAATCAGTATATTGTAAACATGCTCTCCCAAGGATATGTGGTGGAATTCACGGAAGAACCCCCAAAGAGATTCCTAGTGACAAACGTCCCGAGGGATCCGGTCAAGGCACTCGCCATGAAGTCCCTAATTCAGGAACTGATATCCCAGAGAGTCATTGTTCCGGTTCCAACAAGGGAGTTCTTCCAGGGGTTCTATTCTCACGTTTTCCTTGTACAGAAACCTTCAGGAAAGTACCGCCTCATCCTAAATCTAAAAATGCTGAATTTGTCAGTAGAATACAAAAGATTTCGGATGGATTACATTTTCTCAGTAAGAAGCCTCCTGAGTCAAGGATGCTTCATGGCGTCAATAGATTTGCAGGACGCATACCTCCACATTCCTATTGCTGCTAGATCTCAGAGATATCGGAGGTTAGCACTGAGAGAAGGGAAGAAGGTGGTACACCTGCAATTCAGAGCTCTTCCATTCGGCCTGTCATCTTCTCCAAGGGTGTTCACGAAAGTAATGGCCGAAGCTCTAGCACCCTTGCGTCTAGAGGGAATTTCAGTGATTCCTTATCTAGACGACCTGCTACTGTTTGCCCAAACAAGAGATGGACTTCAGAGAAACTTGGACAGAGCACGTGCTCACCTAGAATCCATCGGATGGATACTAAACCTCCAAAAGTCCAATCTGATTCCCTCTCAGGAGGTGTTATTCCTGGGTTTCCGTATCAACTCTGTGGAGCAAAAGATTTTTCTCCCAGAAGAAAAACGGGAAAAGCTGTTAAAGGTTGTGTCACTCTTACAAACCAGTCAGCTTCTGTCCATCAGGAGGGTCATGTCAGCATTAGGAACCCTGACCTCTTCCATACCGGCAGTACAATGGGCAAAGCTCCATTTCAGGCCACTGCAAAAGTTTCTGTTAAAAATCTGGGATCGCCAGCAGAATTCACTAGATTCACTGGTGAAGATCCCCACCAAAGTAAAGAGGAGTCTCTGGTGGTGGAAGAACCAGGCAAGACTCTCAGCAGGCCTGTTATGGTCCTTTCCAACCCAGGTAAGGCTAACAACCGATGCCAGCTCCTGGGGTTGGGGGGCTCACATGAGCGGTCGTTGGGCTCAGGGATCTTGGTCCACAAGGGAAGCAATGAGATCTTCAAACTGGAGGGAACTAAAGGCGATAGAAATGGCCTTATTGTTCTTTGCAGAAGAAGTCCAAGGGCGACATACACAAATTCTGGCGGACAACGCCACGGCGGTGGCTTACATAAACCGACAAGGGGGCACCAGAAGCAGAATACTTCAAGGCCTAGCAGAGAGCATTCTAAATTGGGCAGAGCTCCATACTCAATCCTTGTCCGCGGTCCATCTAAAAGGGACCCTAAACAGGATAGCGGATTTCCTCAGCAGGAACCAGGTGTACGAAGCGGAGTGGCAATTGAATCCAGATGTCTTCAATCTAATAGTGAAGAAATGGGGACAGCCAAGAGTGGATCTCTTTGCGACTCAGGAAAATACACAAATATCTCTCTTTTTTTTTTTCCTGAACAGGAACGAGTCATCTCTGGGGGTAGATGCTCTGGCGCACAGTTGGAATTTTCACCTCGGCTACGCCTTCCCTCCTTTTCAGCTGATTCCGCAGGTCATAACAAAAATCCGGAAAGAGGATACGACAGTAATCCTCATCACTCCCTTCTGGCCCAAGAGGCCCTGGTTTTCGGCTCTTCTACAGATGCAGATCAAACCATACTGGCATCTTCCCGTGAGACAAGACCTTCTGTTACAAGGTCCGCTGTTTCACCAAGAAGTAGAAAAGCTAAAACTCACAGCCTGGCTTCTGAGGAGCAGCTCTTAAGGAGAAAAGGATTCTCGGATAGGTTGGTGGCTACCCTCCTATCTAGCAGAAAGAATGTTACCAGAGCAATATATCACAAAGTCTGGAAAGTCTTTAACTCTTGGTGCACTACATCCGGCAGACCATTAAAGCAGATTTCTTCTATCTTGGAATTTCTGCAAGAAGGAGCAGACAAGGGCCTAGCGATCAGTACCCTAAAAGTTCAGGTTGCCGCACTGAGGGTATATTTTGAGAAATCTATTTCATCAGAACCCCTAGTAAACAGATTCTTTAAAGCCCTCACTCGGGCTAGACCGATAGTGATCAAAAACTGTCCGTCATGGGACTTATCAGTCGTTCTACAGGCCCTGACCAGGGAACCTTTCGAACCTCTCAATTTAACCTCCCTAAAGCTAATTACTTTAAAAACAATTTTTCTAGTAGCTATTACAACAGCTCGAAGGATCAGTGAGCTGCAAGCTTTATCTATCAGGGAACCATTTTTTTCTATTTTTTCAGACAGAATTGTGCTGAAGACGGATCCTAACTTTTTACCAAAGGTTGCCTCAGTTCAAAATAGAACCCAGGAGATAATACTTCCTACGTTTTGTTCTAATCCGTCGGGTAAGAAGGAAGAAGAATTCCATACCCTGGATGTTAAAAGAGCAGTCTTGAGTTACCTGGAAGCTACTAAAGACTTTAGGCGTTCAGACGCACTATTCATTTTATTTTCCGGAAATAAAAAAGGAAGACAAGCTTCTAGAGGAACCATTGCCAGATGGTTGAGAATGGCTATCTCAGACGCCTATTCCCTTACAGGCCAGGAGAGTCCAGTAAGTATCAGGGCTCATTCGACTAGAGCTTCGGCGGTGAGTTGGGCAGAAAAAGCTGGTGCCACCCCCGAACAAATCTGTAAGGCAGCTACATGGACAAGTCTGACGACCTTTGCCCGTCATTATAGATTAGATCTCATGACGGCTGGGGACCAGGCTTTCGGAAGGAAAGTCTTACAGGCTGTTGTCCCACCCTAAATGGGGTAAGTCTCGATTATCCTCTCGGGTGCTGTCCTGAAAGACGTTTTGGAAAAATGCAAGTTAGACTTACCGGTAACTTGTTTTCCAATAGGCTTTCAGGACAGCAGGATCCCGCCCTTTTTTTTTTATGCTGTGGCTGTAATACTATGTAATAACTGTCGCTTATGTGTTGCAGCTGGGGCTGGAGGTTCTCTACAAACAACTGAGGGAAGCAACGTGGAGGCCTCCAATTAAAGAATTAATTGATGAGGTGTTTCCTGTAGGAGGAGGAGCCATGATCTCTCGGGTGCTGTCCTGAAAGCCTATTGGAAAACAAGTTACCGGTAAGTCTAACTTGCATTTTTCGTCCCTTTCAGGTGTCAAGTGAAAGGAACTCTCACCGGGGGGATAGGAGACGGAATAACAGAGCCCAAGACCAGAAAGGGGGTTGGCAATACAGGAGGGGAAGGGGCAGAGGAGGTTTCCTCTTTAGACCCTCCCAGCCTAAGAACACTTCCCAGTGACTCAGTCGGGCCTGTGGGGGGGAGATTGGGGTCATTCCTTCCACAGTGGCAGACCATCTCCAGCAGCCGTTTTATCCTAGATCTGATCGCATCAGGGTACAGGATAGAACTTTTAGGCTGCCCCCCTCAAAAAAATTTCATAACAAGTCTCCCAAGAGACGCGGAAAAAGCCACAGCTATGTCTTCCCTCCTGCAGAGTATGCTAGAAGAGAAGGTGATAAGCTTCATCCCCCCATCTCTAAGAAAAGAAGGATTCTACTCAAGTTTTTCTGATAAAGAAATCATCAGGAAAATTTTGACTGATTCTAAATCTGAGACAAGTAAACATGTACGTGAAGTACAGACGTTTCAAGATGGAATCAATCTCCACCAGAGAGCTGTTAACCCCTGGGGTCTTCATGGTCTCATTAGACCTAAGGGACGCCTATCTTCACGTCCCTATTCGAGAGGAGTCCCAACAATTCCTCAGATTTGCAGTAAGAAAAGGGTTCAGAACCCTCTATTTTCAATTCAATGCTCTGCCCTTTGGACTAGCGTCAGCTCCACGCATTTTTACGAAGATACTGGCAGAAGCGCTAGGGACTCTGAGATCAGAGGGAATTCAGATTATCCCCTATCTGGACGACCTACTGATTTTTGCAGACTCAGCAGACGAAGTCAGACGGAACCCTGAGCAGAACTACCAGACACCTTCAGCAACTAGGGTGGCTGGTAAATCAGGAGAAGTCACAATTAGTACCTACTCAGAGCATTGTATACCTAGGATACCTGATAGACTCAAGGAAGTCCAAGATATTCCTGACAAAGGAAAAGGTAGAGACAATTTTGACAGAGGTGAGGAACCTCTGCACTTGTTCAAGGACCTCAATTCAGAGTATAATGAGGGTCCTTGGGTTAATGACAGCGGCCATCCCAGGAGTCCAGTGGGCTCAGTTCCATACTCGAGCGCTTCAGGCGTTCATGCTTTCTCTCTGGGATGGACAAACAAATTCACTTCAGAGACAGACGGAAATTCCGCAGGAAGTAAAGCTCTCAATAGAATGGTGGTTGATTCCTGCAAACCTCTCGGCTGGCCGACTCTGGTCCCAACACTGTCCTCTGGCAGTCACCACGGACGCCAGCGGGCAGGGCTGGGGGGGACCCATTCAGGCACTCTGATAGCCCAGGGGCTCTGGAACCGGCAGGAAGCCGGCCTCTCCTCCAATGCGAGGGAGATGAAGGCGGTTCTAAAGGCCCTAGTAGCCTTTTGCCCATCCCTAAGGGGAAGACATGTGCAGGTCCTTTCGGACAACATTACCACGGTTTGTTACCTCAACAAGCAAGGGGGTACGAGAGTCCCGGGTCTGATGAGGATAGCAAGAGAGATCCTTCAATGGGCAGAAGAAAACCTGTTATCCCTATCTTCCATTCACCTAAAAGGGGAATTAAATTCTCTGGCAGATGCCCTAAGCAGAGAGACGCTGTCTTCGACAGAATGGTGCTTGAATCGAACAGTGTTCGAAGAAATAGTGCAGAAGTGGGGAGACCCACAGATAGACCTTTTTGCTACAAGACACAACAGGCAGGTGAAACAGTTCTATTCCCTACAGAGAGATCTTCTCAGTCGGGGCCTAGATGCCCTATCCCAGTCTTGGGAGGCAGATCTGGTATACGCATTTCCACCGTTTGCCCTCATTCGGAGGATTATCCGGAAGATAAGAGGGTCCAACACAAAGGTCATCCTGATCGCGCCATTTTGGCCGAGGAGGTCTTGGTTCTCAGGTCTTCTAAGACTCAGCATTGCAGAACCTTGGAGACTACCTTTACAGGTCGGACCTCTTATACCAGGGAGAAGCGAATCATCCAGAACTGAGCTCTCTTTCTCTGACGGCTTGGCTTCTGAAAGGGAGCTGTTAGAGCTGAGAGGGTTATCGGCCAAGGTAATCGATACCATTCTTAGCAGCCGAAAGCCGTCCACTAACACAGTTTATAATAAAATTTGGAAGAGATTTGGGGACTGGCGCAGACTCAACAACAGAGTGTCAGGTGCCATGGTCCCGGCGGTTCTAGATTTCCTCCATGCTGGAGCAGATCTAAACCTTGCAGTTAGTACTCTTAAGGTTCAGGTGGCCGCCCTGTCCAACTTTTTAAATCAAAGACTGTCAGAAGAACCACTGATCAAAAGATTTCTTGTGTCCATCAGCCGGAAATGAGTCCCCAAAGCAAGGAGGTTCCCTCCCTGGGACTTATCAACAGTATTACAGGGTCTCGGTAGGGCACCATTTGAACCTATAGATGAACTACCCATAAAACTGTTAACCCTGAAGACAGTAGTTTTGGTGGCCCTAGTCTCGGCTAGGAGAGTCAGTGAGATCCAGGCACTTTCAGTGATCGCGCCTTTCTGCACCATTTTACAAGACAAAATTATCCTCTCGCTGGACCCAGCTTTTCTCCCCAAGGTATCGTCTAACTTCCATAGGTCAGAAGAAATCGTGATACCATCATTCTGCGGAAATCCAAAGAATGATAAGGAAGCAGGATTTAATAAAATAGACGTCAGATGCCTGATTGCCTACATAGAGCACACCAAGGAGTGGCGACGCTCCACCAGCTTGTTTGTTTTATTCACAGGTCCTAACAAGGGGAAAGAGGCATCCAAAGGTACCATCGCCAGGTGGATGAAGTCGGCCATTGCGGAGGCATACAAGGCAGTCTCCCGCACACCTCCATTGGGTATAAATGCTCACTCCACAAGAGCGGTTTCTACTTCTTGGGCTGAAAGGGCAGGAGCATCTCCCCTCCAGATCTGCAAGGCCGCAACCTGGTCCAGTTTCCAGACTTTTGTGAAGCATTACAGACTGGACCTGCTTGCCAGCCAGGACCAGTCTTTCGGCAGGAAAGTGCTGCAGGCTGTGGTCCCGCCCTGATCATGTAGTACTATATTGTCCTCTCTGTAAGCCGTCCTGGAAGATGACTTGGAAAAACAGTGTTATTACCTGTTAACTACTTTTTCCAGGAATCTTCCAGGACGGCGTCAGTTCCCTCCCTTTTTTATGAGGTGAGTAGCGATGTAAAGCATATATAAGGATAGAGCTACGCTGATCCAGGTTTAATGATTCTGAGGCCTTCGGTTATTTGTTAAATACTGAGGGGCTAATGCATGAGTAAGACTTTTATGATGTGGATCATGTGTTTCCTGTTCTAGGTGGGAGGAGCCTATCTCTCTCTGTAAGCCGTCCTGGAAGATTCCTGGAAAAAGTAGTTAACAGGTAATAACACTGTTTTTTAGCAGAGGTGCCCTGAGACCTGAAAGTTATTTTAAGTGTTCCTCATGTTGAAAAGGTTGAGATCTTCCATAATTGATGTCTCGTGATTGTGGAAGACCAGTTTACTGTATAGAACTCACTAGCTCTTGTGTGGCTTCTCTCAAACGGGGTGCCCCTAACTGGAGGACCCAGAGAACATCACATCAGTGGTCGAAGAATCCACAAAAGTATTAATTAGGGATGCACTGATACCAGTTTTTTAAGAGCAAGTACGAGTGTTTGATACTTTTTCTCAAGTGCTCACCAATTACCAATACCTATTTTCAGCCCCGTTTCACATATATGCAAATTGGATGCGTTTTTGAATCGTATCAGATTAGCATGACATGTAAAACCAAAAGGCTTTATTTTTGGGGGCAGTTCACATATATGTGCGGATCAGCTGCAGTGTGATTTCAAAAAGAGTCGGTATGATTTTTAACCTGGTTCAGGTGCAATTTCCAGTGTCCTACACTAACAATTCGCACATGAATCGCATCTAAAGATATCGGTTTTAGTATTGGAGGATTTATACAAGTACTCGTACAAATGCTTAGTATTGGCACGGATACCGGTATCGGTGCATTGCTAGTTTGAATTACTTAATATTAAGGTGTAGATAAATGGCTAACGTGTTTTTGGGGGGCTCTGTCACTCCCCTTTCATCATGGCTTGGATAGTGCATGAACTAAGTGAGAGGACATGATGGGAAAATTGGAAGAGATGGTCTAATTGATATTGATGAGGTGCAGCAGCTCAGTAACTATTAGCACAGCATCCAGAAGGACCCAGCACAGCCAATTGCCATATCCCTAAGCTGGTCAGAAATTCTGTGGCTGTCTAGTGGTGCCAGCTGACACTGGGATCGTCACCCAATGATCATCTCGTGTGATTTTGGTGTCTGTAGTGTGAGGTTTCCTTCCGGGGAAGTCTGAAGCTCTGGGAAAGTCGCATGTTCCCATGAACTGGCTCCCTTTCACAGTGAAGTGCCAAGTGTGTCCAGGCCATCATTAGAGGCCTCACTCTTTTCATGAGACATCAGCCGACAGACCAGACCACTTCCTCCCGTTCGGCTTTGATGGCGATGAGGATGTAAGAATAAGGGGGAGAGCAGTATAGTCCTTTTTATTATTGAGAGTAGTATGTGAAGAGGAAGCTTTCAGCCTAACTGTACGTCAATTGCCCATTTGATGTGCTTTGAAGCCTGCAGCCCAAACGGCCATTAGAGCAATGAAGTGACACTGGAGAACTCGGGTTAGCACTAAGGTTGAATTTCTACACTTGGTAGACATATATGTGTAGTAAAAGTAGAATTAACATGATAGAATTTATGGGATAACTGAATAGATGAAATCCTTCCAGCTTTTAAAGCATTCATTTTAAATCCGTGCAATTAGTTAAACAATGAAATTGCATTAATTTTTCTCTTCTCTATTATTAATGGATAACATGGCACTGTACTCTGGTGCTAGGACTTTTGTGTGCCGTAAACTATATATATATAAATCTCCTCTGAGGCTTTTTAATGAGCTCATTAGTCATACTAATTGTTGTTATCCCTTTGTACACTCTGTGATATTATATGATGCAGCCGGCGTGCCAGGACAGGTAAAGCCTATATTATAAAAACCATAACCGATCTTGGAATTCCCATGATCAGTCACTAAGCGTGAAACATTTGCAACTTTGGACAGTGTATTGTGTCCCCAGGTTATAGTGTTGGGGATATATAATCATGTTTATTACTTCATTACTTAGGGTTTACATCTTCAGTGAGTGCAATTTGTTTACTAAAGCACTGTATATCATATTCAACTGTAATACCCGATTTTTTTCCCTTTTTTTTTTTTTTTTTTTCCCCATGCTATGTTGTTGGTTCTCGATGCTGATCATTTTTTTTGCAGCCTTTTCCTGACTTTATGCACCTTGGAGCCGGTTCACACAGGGGCGTCCTGGGATCCGACTTCAAGTCGCGCTGTTTTTAAAACTAATGGAAGTGAATGGAGCCATCTTAATGTACATGACTGCAGTCGCTCCGACTTAAAAAAAGATTTCTGTACGACTTCAATCCGACTTCTAGGCGACTTGTACCTATTGATTTCAATGGAAGTTGCCTCAGTCGGATCACCGTCTTTACTGCAGCGACTTTTCAGGAAGTGAAAATAGTTTTTAGGGCAAACCCCTTCCTCCCACAGAGCTGATTCAAGGTTGATTGGCCACTGGAATGCCTCCTGTCCTGGAGGCGACTTGTAAGTCGCCCCATGTCGCGCTGTGGTGCAGGCTCAGGTCGCCTCCAAGGAGTCGTGTTGCCCCTGTGTGACTCTGCTCTAAGTGATGGCTGCATGCCATTTCTCAGGGCATGTTTACTGATAATGACAGCAATGGATTATTGCCCGTGTAATGTATGTTGAAGTGGGCAATTTAAATCTCCATTGGATGTCCATGTGACAGGGTGACAACGCAGGAGCACTTTTGGGAGGGGAAGACAGAGTGTTGTCATCTTATAATAGAAAGTGCCTGAACAAGGTCCTTACTGGCAGGATCATCATATATTGTTTTAATGGCACTGCAGATCTAAGAAGATTGAAAATTGCATTAGCGTTTTAAAAGCTTTCATGAGATTTTGGGGACTGAGCGTACATCTGCTTTAAGGTTCCACACACACTGGTCTTACTGGCACACAGAAGTTGATCGAGAGTTTAACTTCTCTACAACCAACCTGCCCATAGATGGATCAAAATTCAGGAAGTCCCTGCTGAACTGGTGGAACTTCAATCCCATCTGTGGCTGACTTGCTGTTTGGGCCTACCTAGAGGGAATTTAGTATTATGAGGCTTGCTGTCAGGAGATTAATGGGAAAGCATGAGTCTGCTCAGCATGGAGCCACCTTGGCACAAGTATCCACCATACAGTATTGGGACAACCCGACATTGTCTCTCTGCTATTGTCCATATCATGGAAAGACGTGGTTCTATATTCCTCGGATAACTGAGAACAATGTCGATTCTAAAAGTTCACACAGAGTTACGGAAGTGGTTGTTGGGTATTTATGGCATCTATCAAATGGAGTACAGTAAAACCTTGGTTTAAAAGTAACTTGGTTTGAGAGCGTTTTGCAAGACAAGCAAACTTTTTATCTAAATTTTGACTTGATATTCAAGTAGTGTCATGTCACAACAGAGTATAAAACAGAACAGAGGCGCCTCTAAGTGTAGCAATATGGTTACATTTAACAAAGGTACAACATTTAGCAAGTCACATGGTTGATGGTTAAAACAGGCACATCTACAGTAAGTATACAGGCATCCGGAGTAAAGCTGTCCACATAGACCATCCTCCACACCACCATTGACGTCATCCCTTCCACACTGCGCCTCGCTTTCAAATCGTTCTACTACAGGGTAGCCTTCCCGGTCACGATTGCAGACTGACAGCGGTGAGAGCCGGCGGTTCAGAGGATGGTCTATGTGGACAGCTTTACCCTGGATGCCTGCATACTTAAATGTGCCTCTTTTAATCATCAACCATGCGAGTTGCTAAATGTTGTACCTTCAATAAATGTAACCATATTGCTACACTTCGACGCCTCTCCTTCTTCTTCTCTTTTTTTTTGTTTTTTTTTGTTTTTTTTATACACACTGTAGCTCCTGCTGGATTTTGCTTCTAATCCCCTTGTGGAGGCTTCCATTAGTGGATGGACATTTTATGGATACACAACCTATGACATTGCTATAATCTTTTTATATGGACTATAAACTGAAGGACTTATGAATAAATGTTTGTGGAACGAATCATCTGAGTTTCCATTATTTCTTATGGGGAAATTTGCTTTGATATACAAGTGCTTTGGATTACAAGCATGTTTCCGGAACAAATTATGCTTGCAATACAAGGTTTTACTGTATAACAAGATGCTTTCAATGGAGTATTTAACAGGCCCACAGGGAGCAAAAAAGAAAAGTTGATTGAGGTTTAAAGACACTTCAGGGCCCATTATCACTTTGTAGTAAGTTAAACTGTTTTGTGTTGCACGCTAACGTGCATTGCTTAAAATTAATGGGCTGCCAACATGGCCTTGCGTGTCAAGGATTGGACATGACCCTTTTTTTGCAACGCAATGCACTACCGCTTGTTACAGCGCATTACAACACTGGTGCATTGCCATAGAGCATTGTAGTTCACGTAATGCATGTTTGCGGTACTGCTTGCATTACTACAACATGTTAGTACCGCCATTCTCCACCAGAGGTTGCTAAGGATTCCTTGAGCCTTTGCTGACCACCCATCTGATGATGCCTGCATAGTTCCAGGGCTAACTCTACTTGACGTAACCAACAGGACAACACATTTATCTTTTTAACTGCCTGTAAGGGTGGCATTCATCCTACTGAAATACTGGGGCATTTGCCCCATTGTCCCCAGAAGAATTGTTTTTATTAAGGGTTCCCATGGACCTGAAAATGAAGTTCTAAAACAACTTTTGAAATCACAATATCATATTAACCACTTTCTGCCCGTAGTCCGTCGTATGACATTCTGGACTTTGGAGATATCTGAATGATGCGATTCACTGCAAAGTAAAAACAATCCTAGCGGCTGTTCAGCCTCTTGATTGCTTTTACCAGCGAGCTGGAGAATAAATCGGCCGGTGGCGGAAGTTTACCATGGAGCTGACCGAGGACCAGATGGTCCCCTGCCATCTCTATGACCTTCAGAGGCCAGGCATTACATTATGATGTCATTTCCAGCATTGGCAGATGTAAACACTACCGTGTTTTTAGCTGGAAAGGCTGAGATTGTTTGTTTGTTTTTATTTCAGGCTTTCCAGCCTAGAGGAGAGATGTGGGGTCTTATAGACCCCAGATATCCCTGTAAAGAGGACCTGTCATGCCTTATTCCTATTACAAGTGATGTTTATGTACGTCGCGCCCACATATGTGGGGTATTACCGTGAATGTTAGAGCAATAGTTCTAGCACAAGACCTCATCTGGAACTCTAAACGAGAAAAATGTTTCAAGTGTAGCCTATGGAGATTTTTAAGTACCGAAATTTGGCGCCATTCCACAAGTGTGCGCAATTTTAAAGCATGACATGTTGGATATCTATTTGGCGTAACATCATCATTGGGCCAACTTCGTGTTTGTTTTGTTTTTCTTCATGAAACTGTTTATTTTTTCCCAAAAAAAATAGCATTTGAAAAATTGCTGCGCTAATACCGCGTGACATAAAAAGTTGCAACTACTGCCATTTTGGTCCCTGGGGTCTCTGCTAAGAAAAAAATATATAATGTTTGGGGGTTCTGAGCAATTTTCCAGCAAAAAAATGATGGTGTTTACATGTAAGGGTGAAGTGTCAGAATTGGCTTTGGCTGGAAGTGGTTAAAGTTGATATAGATGTAGCACCCTGATGTTTAGGCAAAGTTGCTCCTAAATTTACCTGCCTGGCTGATTGTTGAGGATCAATTGATTTCACTCTAAGTCTGTAATTGCTGCACTTCAATTTTTGTCGCTATGTGGCTGGGCACTTGGTGGCGTTGGATAAGACAAGGGCACTGCAAGGTCAGATTATGGGTATATGGGATGTCTCGGTCAATGTGCAGGGGTTTTCTTAAATCTCTTGGCCTGCCAGCAGAACCTAATATATTTGGGTGGAGTCAGGTGATCAGTGTTCTGTGCCACCAGGGCGGCTGTCGGGGTGGATGTGTGTTGTAATCCCCGGGCTGCTAGGCCGGAGTTTGGGCCTATCCTGGGCACATCTGGCTGCTAGGCTGTCTGAGGGCCTATCCAGAAGCAAGAGAGCAGCGCAAGGTTGGGATTACGGCTTGCAGTCCAAACCGAAGTGCCAGGTCTGCCGACCAGAGGACCTGTCCTGGTCGGAGGTAGCGGGGAAGCTTTTGCCACTAAGGGTCCATCCACCTTATTACCAGGGACCACAGTGAGTAGCTGAAGCAAGTACTGGAGCAGAATTCTCACAAACCGGGGACAGTGAAGAATCTGGGAACTTCAACAGGTGACGAGCCAGGGACACAACCAGCGGAGGTGACACTTGCAGAGCAGCCTTGTATGTCAAGCCAGGGATGGAGCAGGCCAGTGGGGTAAAACTTGAGAAGTATCTGGAGTGCCAAGCTAGGGACCCATCAGAGAAGCGAGGGTGACGCTTGAGGAAGATACTACAGTGAAGATTGGAGGAGCTCAAGGGATTCGGTGGCAGTGAATCATCTAGTCTAGTGAGAGAGACTGAGAACTAACAAGGAGTTATTGTAGTGAAAGTGAAGGAACTGTTACGCTTTGTGTTAGAAACTGTCAAAGACTGTTGCCATAGGAAACAGCATTCCTACACATGCAGATGTGGTGTCTTGCTGGGTTTCCAGCAAGACGCCTTTCCTTGAATGGCTGTCCTCCTATTGAAGTCTCAGAGTCTGCTAATTGACATTGCTACTTCCTAAGGGTGTCCTGGCCATAACCCTCTCTCCCAAAGTTCTGTTCAAGAGAAATAAAAGTTCTTTGCATTTAAGAAGTGTCTGGTGTCCAATGAATTTAACTTGCAATACACCCAACATGCCTCACAACCCATCATATACAGAAGGATGTCAGCTATCTCTGCCCCTAGAGGTTCTCATTGGACTGAAGGAGGCCTGGGACCTTGCTACATAAGAATTGGGGATGAGATCTACTTTCGTTTGGGTAGTTTTTTTTGTTTGTTTTTTTTTGTAACTTGCGGTCTGTAGAATGGTAAAAGTGGGTTGGGCAGCAGAGAACTGAGGTTGATTTAGTATCACTGAAATGCAGTGGAGTTGATGGGGGGGGGGGGGGGGGGAGAAGACTCTTGCTAATAACCTATAATTTCCACCATTTAGCACTGTCCACTTTTTACTAATTCGCTTTCCCCCTCAAAATCGGTGTGATAGTTTGCGGGAACTGCAGTCACGTACAAGTACCGGGACCCTTGACACTGCTGCTGCTTGTGGAAGACGGTATGAAAGCACACTTGGGTAGTCACACCTTCTTCCAGGTAGCTTGGAGCATACAGATGTATACAGCAAGGAGCCTTTCATGTCTGAGATACACTTGCATCCTGTTGACACCTCGGCTTCCTCTCCTGGCCTTTGATATGCATGGTGTATCACCTTGCTGTGACTGGCCCACTTGTCACCAAGTCCTGGCACACTCCTAGGTGTGCAGATGGCAGGCGCTCTTTTGTCTTTGATGTTTATTGTGTGTTTAGCAGCACACTTATCAGATGTCCTTCCTTTTCACGCATTGTGTAGAACATCTTTTGTCCTGGAGCTGGTGTAAACCCACTTCTGTCCATCTGACTGAACATGATATGAGCCTATAGAGGTGAAAACTGCTTTCTGGCAGTTGTGATCTATAGCTGTAAAACTCTATGCATAATTCAGCTCCTTGGTGTAGATAGAAACCATTACTGAATGACACCTAGTTTGCCAAAGCACTGTATATCATAAACAATTGCAACTTTTTTTAAATTTAAAATGTTTTTTTTTTTTTTTTTTTTTTTACATCCCAATGCTGCTGATTGCCTACAGTCACTTCCTATCTACATGCATGCCAGCGATGGCTAAAATGGCATTTCTCAGGGTTGGTTTGCTGCTTATGGCATCAGTGGACTACTTGAATACATTTTGAAGCACATATGACAGGGTGACAATGCAGGAGACGGGGACAAAATGCTGTCATCGTGTAAGGGACCTTCGTTGCAGAATCACCAGGTCTTAATTAAGTGAAAAAAACTTTTGGAATTACGCTAACCCCCCCTCTACTTCTTCTTCGTTTTTTTTTTTTTTTTTGTTTTCTTTCTTGGTTTCTTTCTTTCCCTTTTTTTATTCTCTCCCTTTTTTCTTTTGGCTTCTCTTCCTCTCATACGTAACCAAAAATGAGTGTACACAGACCCCAGTTTGATACCACGCATCAGAGTCCCCCTCTCGTGACTCGGTAATTACCTCTGGAGGACAGAGGTATTCTCTACTAATACATGGTTAGCTCACGTATGACCTGATCAGATGGTTCTTTCATCTTATGTAACATTCTAAGTTATTAATGCTGCTGCTTGTTTTTACCTTTCATTACCTGGAAGGAAATAAACACCTTTTTGGTTGTTCCTAATGCAATTTCTATTGTTTTGTATATTCTGTGAAGTTACTATTTCATTATCTGTAGCACACCTCTTAAATAAAAAAACAACCAAAAAACAAACATTTGAACGCTTGTGTGATTTGGGTTTGCATATAGGGAATCCAAAGTCCAAGGAGCATGACTTCCTTTGCTGAAGTTGAGATTTGTAAGGAAGGGAAAGGGTCCTTGATTTAGGTGCTCCTGTGGTGCTCCATAAGCTTTATGAAGATATGTTCAGGCATCTGTAGGTGACTTATTTCCCTTCCTTTTTTTAGGTTTTAGACTTCTTGCTTAAATATTTATTAGGATACCATTTGTTCTGACATATAATACATCTGTAAACTAACAGCAGCCAGACATTTTTATCTATAGTAGATGTAGATGCATATACATGTATGTGTTGGTAAAATTAGCCCAAAACATCCAAGTTACTAGTGCTGAGCTCTATAATATACGTAATAAAATATAAAAATATTTATTTGATCTTTATATATATTTTTTTTTTTTTTTTTATTTTTTTTTTACAGATACCAGATGAGTTTGACAATGGTGAGTTAAAATAACATCCATGATCTGTCTGTTTTCTGTATAAAATGTCCATCTTCCTGCTTTCGTCTTGCGTTCACATCCTACATATCTTGATAGTTCATGGCGCAGGGCAGTCCCTAATTTATTTGATAAAAAAACGATATTTGTGCAAAGCAGAAGTCCATACTGACTAAATGTCTTCTATGCTGACAATGGACGGCTTAAATTTCATCCGATTCCTGAAATTTGAGGTGTTGGTGGCCCTGCAAGTATCGCTATTTAAAAATCAACAGCTGGGTGAAACATTATCAGCCAAAAAGTGGTTGCATGACACCGTGCAATCGGATGTAGTCACTGTACAGTAGTGACATTGTGTTCCAGTAGCTGCGGGTGCTGAATACAGTAGATGACAGCGAAGGTTCCTTCATCCATGTTGTTTAGTGTGTTGGGGAAATTGTTAAAGTGTAAGCAAACCCCCCCCCCCCCCCCTATCGTTTTCAGCCAAGGAAGCTGCCATCTTTGTCTCTATTTAATCCACAACTGCCATGATGCTGCACATGTGATTAGTTATGACACCAGCCATTGGATGGTTTGACAGTTTGGTTGAGAGCACAACCAATGGGAGTGTTACATTTCTGGCACAAGCTGGAAATGAAACGGTTTTATGGATGGGTTTACTTCCACTTTAAATGTGGTTGGGGGAATGGACTTTTTTTTCTTGTTCAATCTGTGGGCATTCATGACTAGCATAATCTATCTTTGTATTATCATTTATTCATAAGCGTACACCTGTGTGAGCGCCATGTTTTTCCTGCACGGGAGGTGTGGGTCCCCAAACAGACTGTATGAGTTTGGTGACATACACCCACACGGATGTCAAACTGGGAGAATTGGCTCTGTTCATGCAGCTGCTGCATCCCAATGAACATGAATGAGACTGCCTGTATAGAACATCTGTGTATCCCGTTCAGCCCTGTGAATGAGGCCTTCTGATTGCTGTCTCTCTTCCACACCCCCTCTGACTCTCTCCTTTCTAGTCAGTATTCTGATTTTCTTATACTTCTGATTCCAGACCCTCCAGTCGCACAGCATTTTAGAAGAGCATATCAATATTTTAAAGATTATCGTCAGGTAAGTTTTTTTGCTTGTTAGGCCTTCTCTACCTTCATCCTTGTCCGTGTTGAAGGTTTTTGGGGTACAGGCATTTATAATAGTGTAGTACATAATGGCTCCCAGTGTACTACATCACAAAAGTTTCTATTGGCAGTCAGTATGTTGTATTTGGTGTGGGAACGGTAAGCACAACAAGGGTTAGGTATGGAATTATAATATTCTGCACTGAGAAAAATATAGACGCTGCCATTACTGACACAGGCAGCTGCTAAGAATGTCAGCTGTATGCATATCGGGGTTCATTTTTTGTAATCCATCTATGGAAAGAGGGTGGATAACATGACCAAGAATTCTTTCAATTATTATTATTTATTATTCTGGATTTCTATATCACAAACAGTTTGCACAGTGCTTTACAACATGAGGGCAAACAATACGATTACAATGCAATTCAATATGGGAGGAATCAGAGGGCCCTGCTCATTAGAGCTTACAGAAAGGCATTGGCCTTTAGAGCTGGTGACCACCTGTCCTACAATGCAGGGGTTGTAGGTTCAATTCCCATCGGGGATTCTGTTTGCATGGAGATTGTGTATTCTTCCTTTGTTACTGTGTTTCCTCCCCAGAACTTCTGCCAGGTTTTCAAGTAAACCCTCCTGTTTTTTCACCTTAATGCATCCCATGCATTAGGGTGAAAAAACATCTGACAATTACCGGTCCCCCAGCCCCCCGTTTTTACTTACCTGGGCCCTGGAATGTCTCACGACGAGCATGCGCTGCTTCTTTGCCCAGGGTTCTCGGCACTTGATTGGATAGATTGATAGCGAGCGCAGCCATTGGTTCCCGCTGCTGTCAATCAAATCCAATGACGCGGGGGCAGGGCAGAGTCCTGCATTTGGTGGCTATGAATGCCGAATACAGGACTCGGGAACACGCCCGCAAGGTAACGCCCCTTGGGAGAGCGCTTCTGATGCGGGGAGTAGCCAAGGGACCCCAGAAAATTAGCGTTCAGGGCCACTCTGTGCAAAACGAGCTGCACAGTGGAGATAAGTATGACATGTTTGTTTAAAAAAAAAAAAAAAAATCGAACCTTTTAGCCCTGGTTCACATTTGACATTTCCCATCGCATGTCAAATCGGTGGCGTTTGCCGGCAATGCCACTGTCCTAATCAGGGCGATGCCGCATCTGCGGTGCTGCACTGATTTCAGAAAGTAGTTTCTGTACTACTTTTTGCGATTTCGGCACAGTTGTCTCTGTAATCGTGGCCAAAATCGCTGAACTCGCACAGCTTCACTCCTACAGCCCAGTGTAAACCTGGGCTTAGTGTCACTTTAAATGCTGCAACAATTGAAGATCAAAGTTTTTATTTTATCATAAACCTCTGTTCTGACAAGTTTTCCCCTTCATCATAGGTGCTGATTACAGTAAATTGGTAACAGACTCAAAAGGGGTTTAACTTTAAGGCCTCATGCACACTGGACGTTTTTGAAGTTTTTACAGCAGCTGTTTTTGGCAGTAGATGATTTTTTTTTTTTTTTCTACGGTCATTAAACTCTCCATGTTATCCTATGTGTCCATGCACACATAGGCTGTTATCAGCAGTTTTGGGCAGTGGCGTTTTTGAGCAGTAAAAAAAACCCAAAACTAGTGGGTTCTGAGAGAGGTTTTTTAGCTGTAAAGTACTGAGTACTGCTTGGATCTTGAAGGGGACACACCCCTAAATCTCGTCCATGAAAAATTATATGTTGGTGCAAATAAAAAAAGTATCACGGACAGTACTCAATTTACTCCCAAGAGAACAGATGGGTTTTTTTAAGCCCTGTGTGTATGAAGCCTTAGGCAGTTCATAAAAAGCTGCTCCTTCAGGTATGTAAGCTTTTACCTTTCTCTGCCTGATAACTCCCCTCCATGTTAGCCTGTGTCCATGCACACTATAGGCGTTTTCAGGAGTTTACAGGCAGAAAAACAAAAAAACTCCAATAGGAGCAGCTTCTGGGCTGCAGTGTGCATGAGGCCTAAAGCCCAACTCCTGGCAAAAAATAAGATCTCTATCCTATGGAGAAAATGTACAGTCGTTTTCACAGGACTGACATTAAAATGTGACTTTCTCTTTAAAGCGGGATTCCACCCGTGATTTTTTTTATTTGTAAAAGTCAGCAGCTACTAACACTGTAGCTGCTGACTTTTAATAAGGACACTTACCTGTCCTACTCGCCCGCGATGTCGGGCCCCCGATGGCGATCGCTCGGTCCTGGCAGGCCCCGGCTCTTCCATCCTGACTAAGGGAAACAGGCGGCTTCACTGCCTGTTTCCTACTGCGCATGCGCGACTCGCGCGGCGCTTTGTGAATGGGCGGCTTGCCTCCTGGGATTACACACAGTTCCCAGAAGGCAGCGCGCCCCATTCACAAGAAGAGGAAGCAGAAGAAGAACCACAGAGGCAAAGGAAGAGGCAGATTAGGGGACTTCCGCATAGCAACGGGCATTTCAGGTGAGTATACATTTTTTTTTTTTTTTTTTTTTTTTTAGGAATTTTAGTGTTAAAAAAAAATTCTGGGTGGACCTCCGCTTTTAATAAGTAACGGAATTAATCTTTTTTTTTTTTTTTTTTTTTATCTTTATGGTAGATGATCATTGAACCCACAAGTCCAAAACTTCTTCCAGATCCATTAAAAGAACCCTATTACCAGCCTCCCTACACACTAGTGCTAGAGCTGAAGAATGTGCTGCTACATCCAGAGTGGTCGGTGAGTGATCCAAAATATTAAGTCTCTGGTTCAGATGGTGCTTCCAGACACAGGAAGCTCCTTACACATGTCCCTTATGAAAGTCATGACACTTCAAGGGAAAATGGGAGGAGCTTGCAGGATCAGGAATTTGCACTCTTACTGCACAGTTCTAAAATGTTGCCAGATATCTTAAATGAACCAAGAAGGGTAGCTACACTACATCAACTCATGGCAGCAGGGCAGGGACGAGGTGGAGAAGACAGGTGGTGACCTCACACTCTCCACCTCGTCCAATCAGAGAACACTTTGCATTCTGAAAATTTAAGGCAGCCCATACATTGATCGACTTGTGTACATCCAGCCTGCCCATACATGGATGTAATGATTTCTTTAACGTTTTCCTCTACTAATGCTGCTTTCTGCTTTTAGTTAGAAACAGGATGGAGGTTTAAGAAGAGGGCCGGTATTGACAACCTGTTCCAGCAACTTGCCCCTCTTTATGAAATTGTTATATTTACAGCTGAAACAGGCATGGTAAGTGTAAGCTTTCTCCAATCTCAACTGACCTAAACAGATAACAGAAGGGGCCAACAGGTTGCCTGTGCAAATCTTCTTTTTGTGGGTGCCCTGCCTAAAGGCGTATACACAAGCCGAACGACATTTGGCTTGTGTGTACAGCAGTCGGGCTGACAGAAGCCGGCCAATTGGCTGGCTTCTGTCGAAGGGGCGTGACCGAAAATGGTCTGCCGATCGGTGCTCTAGGCCATGGCTGAAAGCGCTGACTGATGTGTTCTGTCAGGGGGGCCGTCCCCCTATTGGAACACAATAGCTCAGCGGAGGAGATTGCTGTATTGTACGGTTCTGCCTGAGCTCTTACATTTTTAATTACCGTATATACTCGAGTATAAGCCGAGTTTTTCAGCACATTTTTTTTGTGCTGAAAATGCCCCCCTCGGCTTATACTCGAGTCACCTTTTTGCGCCTGATCTCCCGGACTTTGGGGACCTAGTACCGGCTGGCCATAGGTCCACATGTAGCCCCACTCTTCCTCTACAAGTGTGCAAAGTTTGTTTGGGGAATCTACGGCCAGGGAGCACCGATTTTTCAAAGCCGGGCACCCCTTCCATAGACTCCAATGTTAAACGGTCATTTTTCTGGTGACTTTGGGGACCCGGTACCGGCCGGTTGTAGGTCCCCGAACCCGAAACTGGGCACACATATAGCCCCATTTCTCCTCTACAAGTGTGCAAAGTTTGTTGTCTGGGGGACCTATAATATATATATACTTTGCTGGGTTGAGCAAAAAAAAAAACTGCAGGTCACTGTAAGAATACCCAAACAGTGCCTGCAGCTGATTGGCTGTAGCTGCTACTTGGCTGAATTTTTTTGATCTGGCACCCTAAATATTTCAGTTGAAGGATATTGGGCAGAACAGAGCCAGCAGGGTCACCCACATAGTGAATTCTGGCCAGTTAGGAATTGGACAAAACTCTGTGTGTGGCCAGCTTTAGATTCTACGTGGGGTTATTTCTTAAGGGCTCTGTCGCACCCCCCTGCATTTCTAAATTGCAAATAAGATTGGACAGGTTGCATTTTGTCGTAGCGCATTGAAAGCTCCTGTAGAGTGTCCAAAATGGTGAAAATTGGGGGCGGGGGGAAACCTACTGCAAGGTGTGTTTTTAAAATGCATTTGAACATTAGTTTCACACTATCGCATCTCAGGAACGCGCATGTTCCTTAAACGAGTGAGAATCGCACTGCTGTTTAGCAGATCCATGCGGTGATGTGAAGGGAGCTTAAAATCACGTCAATTCCTGTGCGTTCTCTGTGATGTGAATGAGACACAATTGTGGCTGGCTATATTACTTTGGTGACTTGTCAATATGCCCCTAAACAATCTTTTGCAACATATATTTCTTCCTTAATGCTCTGTCTGCTTTTCTTGGATTCCTTTCCTGTAAGTTATGTGATTAAAACATATGGTGCTTCTTCTGCAGACTGCATTCCCTCTCATTGACAGTATGGACCCTCATGGTTTTATATCGTATCGACTGTTCCGCGATGCAACACGTTACACAGAAGGCCATCATGTTAAAGTAAGACATTATCTTTGCTTCTAACTTTAGTTAAAGGTGTCTATATGAAGGATGAATACTGCAGAGGTCAAGTCCTTTACTTCTAGTTCTACACTTTTCCCCAGGTGAGCCTTGACCAGCAGAATCTTTAGTGGCCCTCCATTGGATAAAAAGCGTAGTGTATAGCATGAAGCTAAAGTAATAGTGCATTGTTATACCTGCAGAGTATCTGATTAATTCAGTTTCTTTAAATGATAATGCTATCTACTGACACAGTCTGGCATAGTCATCTATAGGACAATGTGGACAGCAGTGATAATGATGCAGAAAATGTGGTAACCCATTTTTCTGTTCTCCACGAAGAATGAATATTGATTGGTTAGTGTAGCTTAAAGTGTTACTAAACCCCAGACCCTGCATTCTCTATATCTGGTCTCCCACCATACATGGAAGTGCAATTATTTTAGTAAATATAAACTGCTAAATAACTTTTCTCATCAGTATATAGCAGTCTTTTTTGACTTTTTTGTATCAGTGTCTGGCACACTGGGTAAAGCTTGTAGGAGTTTTCATTCTTCTGTGACTGTCCTATGAGTCTGCAGGACCCCTAACCCTATGTCTAGACAGTGCTGATTGTCCCTGTGCTGATCACATGCACCCCCCAAAAAAAAACTCTGTAGCAATACATACCAATCTGAGCATGTGCAGAGTGCCTCCTGCCCTGTACTATCAGCAGATGGATTGGGGACTGTGGAAGAAGAGGGGGGGGGCAGAGAAGACACGATCAAACAGCCTTTTTACACAATGCACAGGATTAACCCCTTAGGTTCCACAGTGAATATAACAAGCACGCTTTACTACATATACAGACTGCTTTTAAGGTTGTGGGTTCAGCAACACTTCAAGCCTGGTACACATGGGCCAAATATCAACCGGTTCAACAGAAACTGTCTGACATTTGGCCCTTTGTGTACAGCAGCCTGTCCGCCTTCTGTTGAACAGACATGATGGAAAACCTGCAGCCAATGGCTGGGAGCGCTAACCGGTGTGTTTTGGTGGGGTGACAATCCCCCTGTAAGAACATAATAGCTCAGCAAGAGAGATCTGTACCAACATCAGATTGTTGGGATCTCCTCCCAAGCTCCTCAGTTTTTTGTTTTTTTTTCCATTCAGGTTGCATGAAAAACAACTTGGTGTGTACCAGGCTTTATACTTTTTGCTCCTCACAAATAACTTTGTTAGTTACAGGTGAAATGTTTGTCTGCATCCTGGTGAAGATCTTCTTCTGTATTTCCGTGTCTCTGTGTAATGTTGTGTATTTATATCCAGGACATCTCCTGTCTGAACAGAGACCCGGCACGTGTTGTCATTGTGGACTGTAACAGAGAAGCTTTTAAACTGCAGCCCTACAATGGCCTGGCCATAAAGAAATGGGATGGCAACTCGGAGGACCGAGGGCTTTATGATCTTGCTTCTTTCCTGAAGAGTGAGTATATCTTAAGACTAAGGCCCCTTTCACACTAGTGGACCGTATGTCCGCTTTTTCATCCATCCGTTTACAGATGAAAAAGGGACATACATTGGTCCCTATGAGATCGCGGGTGTCAGCGGATGAAACATCCACTGACACCCGATCTCATTTGTGTCCGCAATGCTCCGTTTTTCTGGATAGAAAAATTCCTATTTTCACTCTGCACTTCCAAGCCCTGAAGAAGGGGGCTTCTGTTATCACTGAATTGCGTTGACTTTCCATGGATAATAAAAGATTATCCCTTACACCCAACAAACTTAATGATTTGTATTGGCACTCTGTTTTTTATTCATCTCAAGTTTTTGCCCAGGGTTCCTCAGTGAGTAGAAAGAAACCCTGGTGTGGGACAGTGTTAATTTAGTCGACTAAAATGACTAAAACATTTTAGTTGACTAAATGAATACTATTTTAGTCGACTAAAATACGACTAAAACTAAAATGGCATTTTAGTCAAAAGACTAAAATGGGACTAAAACTAAAATGCCGTTTTAGTCCTAAGACTAAAACTAAATTGAAATTTGATTTCAAAATGAACACTGGTCTATAGTGCATGTTCATACCTCAATAAGATAAATAATAAGATATTAGATTTTTCATTCCAGCAGTATATAAGGAGTTTGGAAATTTGTAGAGAAATGTTAACTAATGCATTACAATTTAATTACACTCATTAGATTTTAGACGACTAAAATACGTTTTTTTAGTCGGCTAAAATGCACTGAAGATTGTAGTCGACTAAAACGTAGGACATTTTAGTCTACTAAAATGTACTGGAGATTTAGTCGACTAAATACAACTAAAACAATTGCAGAAGACTAAAATGGGACTAAAACTAAAATGCCAATTTAGTCTCAAGGCCAAGACTAAAACTAAATCGAAATTTGCTGCCAAAATTAACCCTGGTGTGGGAGAAGTCTTAAAGAATATGTAAACCCAACCTTTCATATTCCCGATATGTGCCTGCTGTACCATGTACTTGTATAAAAGTCTACTGTTCTCCTTGTATTGCCCTGGTGATCCTGCCAGACCCTCTGCTTTCCTATTAAAAAGTGACCACACTAGACAGAGAATAGCATGGTCAGTTTTCTGGCTGTGCTGGGAACTCGGCCTGCTCTCCTCCAATGATCATAATTTTGCTGATGCCACCTCCCCCGCACAACCATTCATTAAGAACAGTGTGCTGATATTTCTCTTCCCCCAGCTCTTATGCAGCTAAGAACAGAGGGAATGTGATCACTTCTAAAAAGAAAAAAAAAAGTGTATATAATGTTTTATGTCACTTTACCTGCTATACGAACTAATAAGCCTACAGCTCTTTACATCAACTGGACCCAAGAAGTTCCTCAGATCCAACGCCACCCTGACCAAACATTTCTCTGGCTTCAGGCAATATTAGGCAATTCATCCTCCAAGTGTACAGCAGAAAGCACAATTTGTGATTCCGTTGCCCAGTTCCATTGTGACCCAACCCCCCACCACCACCACCACCAAGAAATTAATTGGTAGTTTGCCTGCCTTCTATTCTCTGGTGTAAATACAGTGGAGGCACATAGGAAAAGGGGAGAGCAGAGTGCCGGGACCTGAATTGAACTGCAGTTTGTGGATAATTTCCTCTACAATGCCTGCAGCTGCAGAGCTCAGTGAGGGCTTATTTTACTACTTCTATACGGCTTCCTCCAGTCAAACTACTAATGAGCAATGAGCAGTCACTTCTATGCAGCATTATGTCTTTATTAGGGATGATTGATGAAATTGAGTCTGCCACAAAAAGTTTTGCAATCTTTCAACTAAATTTCACCTAATCTCTACCGAGGACAGGAACATGATCTACTCTGAGGATATTTGTCTGCAAGTTTTGCTATTTCTGTTTCATACAGGTCCTTCTCAAAAAATTAGCATATTGTGATAAAGTTCATTATTTTCTGTAATGTACTGATAAACATTAGACTTTCATATATTTTAGATTCATTACACACAACTGAAGTAGTTCAAGCCTTTTCTTGTTTTAATATTGATGATTTTGGCATACAGCTCATGAAAACCCAAAAATCCTATCTCAAAAAATTAGCATATTTCATCCGACCAATAAAAGAAAAGTGTTTTTAATACAAAAAAAGTCAACCTTCAAATAATTATGTTCAGTTATGCACTCAATACTTGGTCGGGAATCCTTTTGCAGAAATGACTGCTTCAATGCGGCGTGGCATGGAGGCAACCAGCCTGTGGCACTGCTGAGGTGTTATGGAGGCCCAGGATGCTTCGATAGCGGCCTTACACTCATCCAGAGTGTTGGGTCTTGCGTCTCTCAACTTTCTCTTCCCAATATCCCACAGATTCTCTATGGGGTTCAGGTCAGGAGAGTTGGCAGGCCAATTGAGCACAGTAATACCATGGTCAGTAAACCATTTACCAGTGGTTTTGGCACTGTGAGCAGGTGCCAGGTCGTGCTGAAAAATGAAATCTTCATCTCCATAAAGCTTTTCAGCAGATGGAAGCATGAAGTGCTCCAAAATCTCCTGATAGCTAGCTGCATTGACCCTGCCCTTGATAAAACACAGTGGACCAACACCAGCAGCTGACATGGCACCCCAGACCATCACTGACTGTGGGTACTTGACACTGGACTTCAGGCATTTTGGCATTTCCCTCTCCCCAGTCTTCCTCCAGACTCTGGCACCTTGATTTCCGAATGACATGCAAAATTTGCTTTCATCCGAAAAAAGTACTTTGGACCACTGAGCAACAGTCCAGTGCTGCTTCTCTGTAGCCCAGGTCAGGCGCTTCTGCCGCTGTTTCTGGTTCAAAAGTGGCTTGACCTGGGGAATGCGGCACCTGTAGCCCATTTCCTGCACACGCCTGTAAACGGTGGCTCTGGATGTTTCTACTCCAGACTCAGTCCACTGCTTCCGCAGGTCCTCCAAGGTCTGGAATCGGTCCTTCTCCACAATCTTCTTCAGGGTCCGGTCACCTCTTCTCGTTGTGCAGCGTTTTCTGCCACACTTTTTCCTTCCCACAGACTTCCCACTGAGGTGCCTTGATACAGCACTCTGGGAACAGCCTATTCGTTCAGAAATTTCTTTCTGAGTCTTACCCTCTTGCTTGAGGGTGTCAATGATGGCCTTCTGGACAGCAGTCAGGTCGGCAGTCTTACCCATGATTGCGGTTTTGAGTAATGAACCAGGCTGGGAGTTTTTAAAAGCCTCAGGAATCTTTTGCAGGTGTTTAGAGTTAATTAGTTGATTCAAATGATTAGGTTAATAGCTCGTTTAGAGAACCTTTTCATGATATGCTAATTTTTTGAGATAGGATTTTTGGGTTTTCATGAGCTGTATGCCAAAATCATCAATATTAAAACAAGAAAAGGCTTGAACTACTTCAGTTGTGTGTAATGAATCTAAAATATATGAAAGTCTAATGTTTATCAGTACATTACAGAAAATAATGAACTTTATCACAATATGCTAATTTTTTGAGAAGGACCTGTATATACCAAGCTGTGTTACTGTTAATAGCCAAATAAAGTAACCTTTCTATTGGGTGTTCTGAATTGCTGTGACTTTTTACATTCCTTTCTTATAGCCGTTGCAGTGAGCGGTGTCGGTGATGTTCGCACTGTCCTAGAAAATTACTCGTTGGAGGAGGATCCTTTAGATGCTTTCAAACGCAGACAGACTCAGTTGGAGCAGGTAATTGTGGAAGATTCTATACAATTACGTTTTTAAAAAGGGCTGCCATTTTTTATAATAACGTTTTGCATAAGGTGAAAAGTTTGGATGGCCGCACTCCCATAAAATCACCTTCATTGATAGAAAAACGACAATCTATACACAGCAATGGGGATACAAATACAGCACAGCTAAAGTGTTTCACACCTTCCCTGGTGCTTTGCCATAGCTTTCTTCTTCAACGTTTGCATAAGACGGCACCATATTTACCAAAGTTTAATGGGAGCCTGTGCACTTATCAAAAGCCCTGCCACCCACCAGCCAAAAACGAAATATAACTAAAATAAACGTCCTTGTATTTTAGACAGATCACTTGGGCTCTTGTCAGAATTGGATCATGCACAAAGAAACCAAGGCAAGAACCTTGGATATGGTCGATTCCAGGTAGCAAAGCTGCACTCTTAATGCTCCTGCAATAAACCAGCAGGATAGAGAAATGGGTCAAATCTGTGTACCTACCTATCACTTCATAAGAAAGGACGTTGGTGTCTACAGCCAGTTCAAGCAGTGCAGACGGGGTGGCTTTTCTGATATTGCCATTCTTACCGCTGTCAATCAGAGGGTCAGGGGAGCAAAAGTAGCTATGTTGCCCAGGACCCCATTCGGTCTTAACTGGAGAAAATACTTGACCCGGGTCATCTGGAGTAGCACATTGAAAATACAGGCGATGCATCAGATTTTCATATGTACAGGTGCATCCCCAAAAATTAGAATATCATCAAAGTTAATTTATTTCAGTAATTCAATTAAAGTGAAACTCCTATATTCTATAGATTCATTACACACAGAGTGGTATATTTGAAGCATTTTTTTCTTTTAATTTTGATTATTATGGATACAGCTAGTGAAAGCCCAAAATTCAGTATCTCAGAAAATTGGAATATTACATAAGACCAAAAAAAAAAAAAGATTGTTAATACAGAAATGTTGGCTTACTGAAAAGTATGTCCATGTACAGTGTAGTATGCACCCAATACTTGGTTGGGGGGGCTCCTTTTGAATGAATTACTGCATCAATGTGGCATGGAGGCAATCAGCCAGTGGCACTGCTGAGGTGTTATGGAAGCCCAGGTTGGTTTGATATCGACTTTCAGTTCGTCTGCATTGTTGGGTCTGGTGTCTCTCATCTTCCTCTTGACAATACCCCACAGATTCTCTATGGGGTTTAGGTCAGATGAGTTTTCTGGCCAATCAAGCACAGTGATACCATGATCATTAAACCAGGTATTGGTACTTTTGGCAGTGTGGGCAGGTGCAAAGTCCTGCTGGAAAATGAAATCCGAATCTCCATAAAGCTGGTCAGCAGAGGGAAGCATGAAGTGCTCTAGAGGGCTGCGCTGACTTTGGATTTGATAAAACACAGAGGACCAACGCCAGCAGATGACATGGCTTCCCAAATCATCACTGACTGGAAACTTCACACTGGACCTCATGCAACTTGGATTCTGTGCCTCTCCACTCCTCCTCCAGACTTTGGGACCTTGATTTACAAATGAAATGCAAAATTTACTTTCATCCGAAAAGGGGACTTTAGACCACTGAGCAACAGTCCAGAATTTTTCTTTTTTTTTCCTTTAGCAAAGGTAGGATGCTTTTGACGTTGTCTGGTTCAGGAGTAGCTTGACACAAGGAATGTGACAGTTGTAACCCATGTCCTGGATATGTCTGTGTGTGGTGGCTCTTGAAGCACTGACACCAGCCATAGTCCACTCCTTGTGAATCTCCCCCAAATTCTTGAATGACTTTTGCTTCACAATTCAAGACTGCGGTTATCCCTGTTGCTTGTGCACCTTTTTCTACCACTTTTTTTTTTTTTTTTTTTTTTCTTTTCTTCCACTTAACTTTCCATTAATATGCTTGGATACAGCACTCTGAACAGCCAGCTTCTTTAGCAATTACCTTTTGTGACTTGCCCTCCTTGTGGAGGGTGTCAATCGCTGCCTTCTGGACAACTGTCAAGTCGGCAGTCTTTCCCTATGATTGTTTAACCTACTGAACCAGACCGAGAGACCATTTTAAAGTTTAAGAAAACCCTTACATATGATTTGTGTTGATGAGCTGATTAGAGCGTGACACCATGAGTAGGGATGAGCTAAGACGTGTTCGCATTGAACACTTGCAGAGCCCGCCAAGGAAGTCGGAACTGCGCTGCGCTAATCACAGGCAGGGAGACATTTCCCGATCCCTGCTACCGAGCATCGGGACAATGTCTCCCTGCCTGTGATTAGCGCAGTGCGGTTCCGACGGTGCCGACTTCCTTGGCGGGCTCTGCAAGTGTTCAATGCGAACACACCTGAGCTCATCCCTAACCATGAGTATATAATATTGAACTTTTTCACAATATTCTCATTTTCTGAGATATTGAATTTGGGGTTTTCACTAGCTGTAAGCCATAATCATCAAAATTAAAAGAAAGAAAGAAATGCTTGAAATATCACTGTGTGTAATGAATCTATATAATATGAGTTCCATTTATTGAATTTAATTCCTTTTTGATGATATTCAAAATTTGAGATGCACCTGTATATATTTTAGCTTCCACTGTCTATCCTCTCATTCCCCTTTCCGGTAATATGATGTTAGAGTAGCTGGATTTGCCTGATGTCATTCCCCGAGCCCCTTCAGCTGAAATGACGAGATCAAATGCCTAAACTTAATCCGATATCTGACACCAGTGGAGAAATTCAAGGATTGCTAGGTGATCTGCCTTAGATGAAATCATGGGTACCCTTTGAAAAGAAATGCCACTCTTTTTGCAAGCAGCGAGTGTTATTAGTTTTTTTGAACAGCTGCTGACACCACTGCTATCTGGCTATTTTTTTCCGGGTACCAATGATTTTGTTCTGTGTTGGCAGAGTCGCTAAAGCAGAGTTTCACCCAAAAATGGAAAATGCGCTTTAAGTGATGGTGACCCTGTGGCAACAGAAGGAAGTTCACCTTTCCCTTCTCCCTCCCTGCAATCTTCTGGGATACGTCACGAATAAGCAGTGTATGCCCGGCTGTGAAGCCACAGCCGGGCGCCAACAGTTAGAATGCCGGCACCGCAGAGAGGAGGGGGAGAGGAGCGGGGCTTTGTTTGCCCGCATCGCTGGACTGTGGGACAGGTGTCCGATTATTAAGTCAGCAGCTGCACTTTTTGTAGCTGCTGACTTTTAAATAGGTGGAACTCTGCTTTAAGCACCTTGTAAGTTGGCATTCATTGTTCTAAATGACATGTCAAGCATAAGTCCCACGGGCCAAATCCTAGCCTTGTCCTGACCCTGCCCCCCATTTTTGCAGCTGGAACATGGCGGAACTCCATTCAGCCACCTCCGTCTCTAACCCTCCCTACGCTCCCACTCCCTGCTGTCACTTGTAAACACAGAAACGTTCTGTGTTTGCAATAATCAGCTTTGCTTTCAGTTCCGGGTGTAACGGCTCTCCAGAAACCTGAGAGCGAGAACGATTTTCCTGCAAAGCTGTGGTGCTTACACAGAGGGGGTTTAACAGAGCCAAATACATGGGTAGTAGAGATTGCCGCCTACACAGGGTGGTACTAGAGCTGCCTACATAGTTACTAGAGCCAGGCGTTGCACAGTGTGCGTAGTGCACCCCTAAACCCGTACTCTGTAAGTAGTGCACTCCTGAGTGATGCGCTCTGTCTGTAATGCACCCCAGATGCAATCGGCAACCAAACTACTGATGCGGCCCACGATAAAATGGAGTTTGACACCCCTGTTCTACATTGTAAATGACTGCATTAATCTCGTGTTTACATCTTCTTCCATTCCAGGAGGAACAGCAAAGACTTGAAGAGTTGTCACAGCTCAGTAAAAGACAGACTCTTTCATTGGGATCAATCACCAGCCGGTTTTGGCCTCGCTCCAAACAGCAATGACATCTTCGATCCCCAGCATTCCCCTGCTTAGCAGCATGAAGACTGACAACTGTGACCAGCCCCACACACCTTGTGTGTATATATACATCTATATATAGTGAGAAGGGACTTGGTCAACTTCATGCTGGATATGTGTTTGTGTTAATATATTAATAAAACTTTTCTTTTTGTAGACTTATTCTGGGAATCATTTCTACACCACATCCAGTAATGAGTGTCCTTGCACACATTTAGGTCCATTCACACGAGCATTTAGCCACAGTGCAAATTCCAGTGGCATCAATATACTTGTTTCTGTGGCTGGGATTGACCGCTGCATGTGCTTGGCTGTGTCTGCTGAGCCTATACACTGCAATGACGGGCTGTTGGCGGCTGCAGCTATTCTTGACTGTTCACACAGCCAGCGATTACCTGCGGTGATGACAGCTGGATGCACTTTGCGACGCACTAGATTCTTGGTGTTGGGATTTGCCCGTGTGAATGGAGCCTTACACTAAGTACTTGTGCACAGAATACTCAACCACTTATCACATGCTTATACCTGAAAGCTTGGAGCATTGTGGGATGCAAGGCTTTTGTTTATTTTTATTTTTTTGTAAGGCGACATATATTTTCTATGATTTTACTGTGGGATTGCAGTTTTTGCTACCTTATGATCATAGGATTTACCTATTTAGGACTGTATGCAAGAGTGTTGATAATACAGGCATACCCCACTTTTAAGTACACAATGGGACCAGAGCATGTATGTAAAACGAAAATGTTCTTAAAGTGAAACAATACCTTTTTTCACTTCTAGGGTGTAGTGGGGGGTCAGGGGCTGTAGTGGGTGTGTCAGGAGCTGTAGTTGAGGTCTCAGGGGCTGTAGTGGGGGTGTCAGGGGCACACTGGAACAGGGTGGGCTATGGTCTTGGAGCTTCAGCTCCTTCTACTGTGGCTGTAAAATGTCTGTACAGTACTTGTGAGGCACTTTACATACACTCAGAGGTTTGTCCTTACTCGCGAGTGTATATAAAGTGAGTGTACGTAAAGCGGGGTATGCCTGTAAAGAGGAACTGCAGTCTGCTCACATAATGTGTAATAAAAACATCTTTGCCATTCTGAAGCTTCCCTCCAACCACTTTGCATATTTTATATATAATGTGATTCTGTACTTGCCAAATATGCTGCAGAAATCTCCCTCCGCTAAGTCTGGCTGCATCCATTATAACTGGTGGGCAGCTGAAGCTGCTGGCTGTTCACTTCCTGGCTTTACACAGAGGCACACCTCCAGCTCTGCAGCTCTCATTGGCACTCTTATGAGTCATCCCTCCTCCCTTCCTGGCAAACTCTCGTGAGAGAGAGAGCTGTGCATGATGTCATACGCCTAGGCTAATGATCGGACAAGAAATGGGCTGTATAAGGTATTTACTGGCAGAAAAAAAAAAAGTTTTACTATCCAAAGTTAAAACAACAAGGGCAGAGGCTGTAATAGATGGAAAGTTGAAAAAATGACTGAAGTTCCACTTTAAATGCTACATTTTGCATTTGCATGCAGCAGCATTAAACAGATAATGCATGGAATTATGAAAGGAAAACTACCCTGGCAGTGGCCCGAGCCCCCTGAAAAGTAATAATGGTATTATATTATAATATTATATACACAGAATACACCTAACAATGCAGGTGGGACCCGATTTCAAATAAGGTGTTGCTTTTTCTTTTTGTTTGTTTTTTTATTGTAATTTCTTGAGTTGGGCTTCAACCTGCTTTGCCTTTTAGTGCAAACTTATCTCAGTAGGCCATACTGCATGCAGGAAATGCAAGTCAAATGCAGCCTCTGAACTGTCCATGCACATTTCATTATTGAGGTAAGTGGGAATCCTCTCACCTGCATTTTCCTTGCAAATGCATGCAAAACTTGGAAAAACAATGGTCTGTGCTCAAACATAAGGTACAGGTGGATAAAAAGGCATATAAGTCTATTCCCAACTTTCCACCGTGCCGGAAATAGGACATGACGTGGAATTACACCATGGAGAGCATAGATGAAAAATAGCTCTGAAATGCTTATTATCCACTTGAACATTGCATAAATAACTAACTCTTTGGCATCAAATCTCAATAGTTCCAGTGGAGCAGTACATCCATAGATCAGACATAACATTATAACCACCCACCCTAACCCTTTCAGGCATGAACTCCACTAGACCTGTGAATGTATGTTGTGGTATCTGGCACCAAGCAATCAGTAGCATATCCTTTTATGTCCTGTAAGATTACGAGGTGAGGCTTCCATAGGTTGGACTTGTTTTTCCAGCACATCCCACAGATGCATGATTGAATTGAGATCTGAAGAATTTGGAGGTCGAGTTAACACCTCCAACTTGTGTTCCTCAAACCATTATTTTTCCTTAAACGTTTTATTGAACAAAAAAGGAAAATGTACATACAGGAGCTATTCATGCCAAACATCTCACATATTGTACAACATCATATACAGATATCACAAAAACATCGTTCAGCATCAATGTACGCTATTAATATGAGACATTAAAATTGGGTTCACATTCCTTAAATCGTGCATCATGAAGTGTGTTGTACTAGTACACTCTCCAATCCTCCTCCGCACATTTCACAGGTACGGGGACCAGGGGGAAGCAGTATCAGGACACCACCTTCCCCAGTTAGACACAGGTTTCAGGAACCTTAAGCCACCTATCCCAAATCTGCTCATATTTCGTGGGGCATCCTCTCTGCGAGTATATAAGCTTCTTATAAGGCAGAGTATTGTTGACTTCCGCCAGCCAGTGTGAGAGCTTAGGCGGGTTGGGCCTCATCCCAACTTTAGCAATTACGTTTTGTGCTGAAAAAAGGGTTTCATTTAGGAAAATTTAAATTTTGGTAAATTTTTTCTAACTCCGGATCAGGGAATATACCCAGGAGGCACGGTTTGGGCTGCAGTGTTATAGGGGAGCCCATGGTGTCGTGTAAGAACCGTACCACCTGAGTCCAGAATGCCTGGATCTTAGAGCATTGCCACAGTAGGTGGTAAAATGTACCTGTAGCTTGGTTACACATTGGACAGTTAGATGACTGATCACATTTATACTTGGAGATTGTGAGTGGGGTGAGGTACGATCTGTGAACCATAAAGACCTGAGTGAGGCGATCCGATAGCTTGGGGGAGACCAATTTACATGTGTCTAAAGTCCTCAGACCATTATTGAATTCATCCAACCTGGCCACCTTCTTCCATTGCTCCGTGGTCCAGTTCTGATGCTCCTGTGCCACTTGTAGGCACTTTTGGCTGTGGACATGTACACCCTGACTGGTCTGCGGCTACTCAGCCCTATCCACAACAAATTATGATGCACTGTGTGATTTGACACCTTTCTATTGGAACAAGCATTAACTTTTCCACCTGTCTGTGCTATAGTAGCTCTTCTATTGGATCGGACTACATGGGTCAGTCTTGGAAAAGGCATAACCTCAAGTTTGGGATTGTAAAGGCAATTGTACAATAAAGAAAAAATATATTTATTGCAAAAAAATCATGAAAACAAAAATACTCAACACATTATAAAGCAACACAGTATAAAATATTTGATGCATGAACATAGAAAAGTGGTACATGGTAACTGCATCAGATGCAAAGAACATGATACAAACAGTTCTGAATGATGAGTGGTTGAGAAGCCGACGCGTTCCGAAAAGGTGCATATATAAAAAAAATCTTCATCAGGGACAACAACCACTTCTGAAAGGGCAGAGTACAAAATCAGTGCATGAGGTACAAAATACATTGGACCATAGATATCCATAGCATAATACTTCAGCGTGTACATCCACGCCTATTAAAGAACACAACACAATTAACTTACATGTCAATATGTTCATTTGGAAAATACAGCTCCTCCATCCTGGGCATTCCACCAAGGTCAGCATCAGCCCTCCATCGCATAGAGGAGCCCCAGAGTAATAAACTCAATGAGGACCCCAAACCAAAGAATCTCCACCATTCACATCCCAACCCAAACGAGGGGAGAGAAAAGAAAAGGACCTGTGGAAAAATTGGATAATGAATGGCTTGAAACAGATGTCAAGTCAAACTACCAATACCATCCGGCATAAGGTTATGCCTTACCCAACCCCCAAGGGCCCCTGGGAAGGATGACCCCAAGGGGAACCTCAGACACCCCCTGGGGGGGGGAGAAAACACAAACCCATGGTGACCATGCCAAAAAAGGAGCAATCAGTGGACCCCCAACTATAAAACTCCTCATATATAAATTACCCATGTTCAAAGAAATTGACCTTTGAAATATCTCAGCAGTATTCTAAGGGCCCAATGAACCCCCCCCCCCCCCATGGGTCAGTCTTCACTCCTCATTTGCATCAATGAACCTTGGCCACCCATGACCATGATGCCTTTTCATTTGTTTTCCTTCCTTGGACCACTTCTGGTTGTTCCTGACCACTGCAGACCCAGGAACAAGAGCTGCTTGGAGTTGCTCTGACCCAGTTGTCTAACAATTACAGTTTGGCTTTTGTCAAAGTTGCTCAAATCCTTTTTTTCTGCTTTCAACACATCAACTTCAGGGACAGCTTGAATTGCCATTGTAATGAGATACTCAATGTTATTCACTTTACCTGTCCTTGATCATAATGTTCCAGGCTGATTGGTGTTAGTTGGAAGCATTTCATGAACAGTTGATGGCCTCACTTTAGAGCTCAAGAGCTTTGTATGGATAATTTATACAGATCAATGTCAAGGTGTTTGTTTTTTTTATAGAGTTATGAAGTGCTCTAAAGTACGTCTAAAACAAGGTTATTTGATGATAATCTTCATACACTAAGGCTTCAAAAAAATGTGTTTGGCACACTATTCTTCCTCTATACCTCTATTCTTCCTCTCTCCAGCATACTTGTCCCAAATCTATTCCAACATCCAAGGTTTATCTGATGATCCAATTTAGGGTATTTTCATACAACGCAGTGGTTGGTGTGTGGTGCGATCCCGGCACATTGCACTGCTCTTTTTTCCCCCCCCTTTATTTATATGTATTGTGACAGTAGGAGATGCTGTCACGGTAAAATTGGTAGTTTGGGAGACACAGCGTATGCACATTTGTTGCAAGACTGCAGAGCATAGATGTGGACTGGAGAGAACTGCTTTCTCCAGGTTTTGGTATTCCGACATGGGGCTCTGTAGTTTGGAGATTCCACAGTGTCTTGTGTGGGACGGGGTCTCCAACCCTGTGTCCAGACTTTGTAGATTACTAGCAGGGTGTGTGCTCAGGTGAGCAAAGCCCTTATAATGAATGTATGGGAAGATCTCATGGCTCCTAGTTGGAGACTGCTCCACACCAAGAGACAGGAGGTCTCCAGGAGGCAGCCAGAACGTGTTGACTGCAAGAGGTAGTGCAACGATCTGAGGATTAAGGCCAGAGGAGAGCTGTGGGCGCTAAAGTGAAGCCATCCACATTGAGGAGTCCGGTGGTCTGGATGACCAGGATAAAGTGCAGAAGTACTGCTACAGAGAGCCAGGTTGGCTAGCATTTTCTGTTCTGTGTATGTGCTGGAGAAGAACCCCTGCGTGGGAAACTTCTGTTACAGACTTTTATTTTCCTGTTTTAATAAACATGGGCTACCATGCCCTAAAATATAATTCCTGACTGGCATAAATCACTAACAAAAGCATCTACCACGACAAATAAATTATATAAAATACTAAAGCGCAAAAATGGTGCAAACAATGGTGCTTAAATAGTGGTAAAACAATCAACGAAGGATACCTAAATGATTTTAGCTGCACTCAATCAAAAATGATCTGAAACTCAAACATATGTATAAATTAATAACAATATTGGTGCGCTGTGAATCAACCCTTAGTGAATACAGTATAACTGGATGACTATCCAAAAGATACACAAATAAAACAAATGTGACTAATAAAACATAAGTGATATCCACAGTGCAAAAACCAGTGCAAAAAAGCAATACTCAAACTTGAAATACTGTGTCCATAAGACTCCCAATACCAGTGCTGAGCAGCCTATAAACCTGGATGGCTATCTAAAAACAGCCAGGAGAATCCCACACCTGCACTTCTCAGACCTAACAGCAACCAGCTGGAGAATCCCTCAATGTGTCTCTCCTTCTCAGCTGTACATAGGTCCAAAACAGCTATCAGGTTAATTGCTTGAGCAGTACGATGGGTAGTTTAGACAGAACAAACGAATCTTGGAATGAAGAAAAAAGAAACATTCATTGCGCAGCGCTGCAGATACTACAAGCAATGATATTCCAATTACTCATCTCACTCACGTGACCATAGATAAAGTATGCGCACAGTAGCCACTATCCAGCTCAGTTGGAGCGATTTCCTTCACTTGCTGCGGCTTCAGTCCCTCCGAACACCGCTAGCGTGATTAGGCTCCTCCCCCTACGCGTTGTCACTCGTCACAAACCCATGACTAAGGGGGGGAGCCTAATCACGCTAGCGGTGTTCGGAGGGACTGAAGCCGCAGCAAGTGAAGGAAATCGCTCAACTCACGTGAGTGAGATGAGTAATTGGAATATCATTGCTTGTAGTATCTGCAGCGCTGCGCAATGAATGTTTCTTTTTTCTTCATTCCAAGATTCGTTTGTTCTGTCTAAACTACCCATCGTACTGCTCAAGCAATTAACCTGATAGCTGTTTTGGACCTATGTACAGCTGAGAAGGAGAGACACATTGAGGGATTCTCCAGCTGGTTGCTGTTAGGTCTGAGAAGTGCAGGTGTGGGATTCTCCTGGCTGTTTTTAGATAGCCATCCAGGTTTATAGGCTGCTCAGCACTGGTATTGGGAGTCTTATGGACACAGTATTTCAAGTTTGAGTATTGCTTTTTTGCACTGTGGATATCACTTATGTTTTATTAGTCACATTTGTTTTATTTGTGTATCTTTTGGATAGTCATCCAGTTATACTGTATTCACTAAGGGTTGATTCACAGCGCACCAATATTGTTATTAATCTACCACGACAGCTAATGGTCCCCAACTTTACTATATATATATATATATATAATGAAATGTCACTGTGTGAATAAAGTTATGTTTTTTCAGCCGGCGTGCACGTTACCTGCGCTGCACTAGAAAAGTACTGCATGCAGTACTTCTTTTCAGCGCACGCTGCCATAACGAAGGTGTGTGAACCGGCCACACAGGAGACAAGGCATTGCGCCTTGTCTTGTGGTGTGGCTGTGCTGGAATAGCCCACCCAATGTAATCCCAATGTACCTGGTGTGAATTGACCTTAAGGCACATATACACGATTAGAAAACCAGACAAAAAATACTGCTTTTTCAAACAAAGTGATAATAATCTGATCGTTAGTACACCGCTTTCATCTGAAAGTATCTGAAGGGACAAACACAACATTTTTTCTAGTACTATACCAGATCGTATAATTTTCACTTAATCAGTACAGTTTTTGTCCAAAAATACAACGCAATACATTACATCACTTCCGAATTTGTATTCCTTTGTATGATAATTTCCGTACTTTAGTAACCTCTTCGTTTTTTGATATGGAGAATGGCATGCAAAAAAAAAAAACGGACAATCATTTGTCCGATCTCCTTGTGTGTACCAGGCTTTAAGAGGATTGGGTCCAGTACCCAATGAAAAGAGGTAACAAATTTACATCTTGAACGACGACGAGAAAAAATAGAGCAGGTTCTAAATTTTTAATGCCCATTTTTCTCGTCGAGAAAAATGCTCTGCAGCCTACACACGATCGTTTTTTAATGACCAATTAAAAAAATTGAATTTTTCTCGTCATGAAAAATGGTCGTGTGTATGCGGCATTAGATGTGATGACTGCATTAGTTTTCTTTTTACGCTTTCTTTCCTTTATTTTCCTCCAGTCTGTAAATTTGTTTTTCAAAATCATCACGTCAGAAGCAACCAATTGAGCAAAATGCTTAGTACACAAAGCAAAGTGTTTTATTTATACTGCAGTTTGTCGAAACAAATGCAGAAATCAGGGCATGTCCAATACTGAGAGCATGGGAAGGCCAGGTAGAAAGAATTCCAAAAGTCCTCTCCATATAAAGCCAAGCTGGTATACGCATGCTGGATATCGAAGGGCAATCGGCAAGTGTGGTCAGTTATTTCCCCCACCAGATACAGACTTTCCTCTGGTGTTCATGTGCTTGGTGAGCGACGTGCCTTTTGACACGCGTGAGACCGAAGAGCTACAATGTTGAATATTTAGGTTCAATGTCTAAAACTGTATAGATTGCAACATATCATATTCATACCAGGATCTGCCTATTTGCTGCATAATATCACCTGAGCAATCTCTGGGTTGCAGTGGCGGCCCGTCCATAGAGGGTGCAGGGGCGCTGCCCCCCCAAATCCATGCGCCCGGTCCCTAATCTACATGCGGGGTGCCGGACTCATGGATTCCAGTGTTTATATTTTTTGAAGCACGTGATTAGAGCCTGAGGCTCTAATAGGCTTAAAAAAAAGGGGTGGGCCCGGGGTGCAAAGCACTGAGCCCACCCAAGTGTGTGGTAATGGCGATTGAATATTCGTTATTGTCACTGATTCTCCTCCCAGCCAATCAGGAAGTGGGTCTTGAAACTTGTTTCCCGATTTGCTGAAAGGAGAAGAGATCCCATTGGCCTAGGTGGAGGAGGGAGCCCGTGATGCCAAGGAGATGCAGGGGAAGCCCGAGCGACCCACCGGCTGCCGCTGGATCCATCCATAGTTGGGAATGGCAGCCCCTGATGACGGCTCACCGCACACAACACGATCGGTGATAGCCTGGCTCCCTTCCACGGCCAGAGGGGGGACACAGAGGCCGGGGCACTGAGGAAACGGATGGGGGAAGCCATGGATGGCGGGCACTCTCCAACATGTCAGTCCAGGGGCAGCACACGGTAAGTGTGCCGGCGACTGGGTGGGTGGGGGGATGTGGGTATAGTGCGGGTGGGGGGGGTTCTGTCTGACTTCCCCCACCCCCCCAACCAAAGGAGCACCAGCCGCCACTGCTGGGTTAAGAGAAAAGTTGCAGTGTCTGCATCCCCTTGGAAGTAGATGGGCCTTACGAAGACAGAAAAATTACACACTTATTGGAGAAGATGCTTGAACTTTGACTTCGGGAAGGGAGAACCAGTCTCAAAACCAACAACTGTGTGTATGTGCTCAAATACAGTATACCCACCCACACCAATCATCCATACATTATGATTATTGACAGGTAAAGTGAATACCATTGATTATCTTATCACAATGGCATCTGAAAGTAGGCAGATGGGCAGCCAGTGAACATGTTGTCCCTGAAGTAGTGAAAGCAGAAAAATGGGCAGTTGTAAGGATTGGAGTGACTTTGACAAGGGCCAAATTGTAATGGCTAGACAACTAGGTCAGACCAACTACAAAACTGCAGCTTTTGTGGGATATTCCCAGTGGTCAGGGCCTACCACAAGTGGTCCAAGGAGTGAAAACCGCTAACAGGTGGACAGAGTCCTAGGCAGCCATTGATGTAAACGGCGAGCTCAGGCTGGCCTGTGTAGTCCGATCCAGAAGAGCTCCTTTAGCTCAGATAGGTAAAAAAGTGAATGCTGAGTCTGATAGAAAGATGTCAGATCACACAGTGCATCAGTTTGTTGTGTTTGGAGCTGTGTAGACGCAGACTGGTCAGGGTGCCCATACTGACCCGTGTACATAGCCAAAAGCACCTACAATAGAGTTGTGAGCATCAGAACTGGACCACAGAGCAATAGAACAAGGTGTATCTGAGGTGTTGGCTTGGTATCCAAAATCTGTTTAGATCCAATCGAGCATCCCTGGGGGAATTGCTGCAAAAGCAAGTCTAATCCATGGAGGTCCCACCTCGCAATTTACAGGACTTAAATGATCTGCTAGTGACAGCTTGATGCCAGATACCATAGCATACCTTCACAGCTCTAGTAGGGTCTATGCTTTGACGGGTCAGGGCTGTTTTGGGGACAAAAGGGGGACCTACTTAATATTAGGTGGGTAGTCGTATTATGGCTGATCGGTGTAAATTTTAGGAGGATAGGCAGCACCAGCATGTAAAAACAGTTACCTCTGCCCATAGCCAGGTGTATCCCAACCAAACAGAAATCACCAAAATAATCTAAAATATACAGTGGAACCTTGGTTTAAGAGTAACGCAGTTAACAAGCGTTTTGAAGAACGAGCAACTTTTTTCTAAATCCTGACTCGGTTTGCGAGTGTTGTCTCACAAAACTAGCAGGATTCAAGCCAATGGGGTGTGCAGTACCGCATTTGGCCAGAGGTGCGGGGGTGTCGGTGACACTCGGAACGGTTCGGAAATACTCTGAATCACTCAGAAATACTTCGTTCCCGAGGGTTTCTGAGTTCAGCCGAGCTGTCCCCGAGTATTTCCGAGGCTCTCCGGCGCCCCCCACCTCTGGCCACATGCGGTATTGCATGCAATAGAAGTCAATGCGGAACAAATTATCTTTGTTTCCATTGACTTCTATGGGGAAACTCGCTTTGATATGGGAGTGCTTTGGATTACAAACATTCTCCTGGAACGGATTATGCTCGTAATCCAAGGTTCCACTGTACTGGGTGGTTACAGCACAGTGCACATAACATTACTCCATCAAAATATAATACAGCAACTTCCAGCATCACTGCCCTTTTTTTTAACGACTTAAGGACCGGCTATCGTATATATACGTCGGCAGAATAGCTCCTGTGGGCAGAACGACATGTATATATACGTCGCCTTTAGGAAGCGGCATTGTGCGCGTGCCCGTCGCAAGCTCCATGAGTCCGACCGCGGGTCCCGCGGACTCTATGTCCGCGGGGATACCCGGGATCGTCTCACGGAGAGGAAGAACGGGAAATGCTGATGTAAACCAGCATTTCCCTATTTTCCCTAGTGACAGGACACTGATCACAGCTCCCTGTAATCGGGAGCGGTGATCAGTGTCATGTCACACGTAGCCCAACCCCCTACAGTTAGAACACATCCCTAGGACACACTTGGCCCCTTCAGCGCCCCCTCCTGGTTAACTCCTTCACTGCCAGTCAGATTTACACAGTAATCAATGCGTTTTTATAGCACTGATCGCTGTGTAAATGTAAATGGTCCCAAAATAGCGCCAAAAGTGTCCGCCATAATGTCGCAGTCACGATAAAAATCTCTGATCGCAGCCATTACTAGTAAAAAATAAAAATATAACTTTTGCGCAAACCAATCAATAAACGCTTATTGCGATTTTTTTTTTCCAAAAATATGTAGAAGAATACGTATCGGCCTAAACTGAGGAAAAAAAAGTTTTTTTACATATTTTTTGGGGGATATTTATTATAGCAAAAAGTAAAAAAAATATATATTTTTTTTTAAATTGTCGCTCTATTTTTGTTTATAGCGCAAAAAATAAAAAGCGCAGAGGTGATCAAATACCACCAAAAGAAAGCTCTATTTGTGGGGAAAAAAATGACGTCAATTTTGTTTGGGAGCCACGTCACACGACTGCACAATTGTCAGTTAAAGCGACGCAGTGCCGAATTGCAAAAGTGCTCTGGTCTTTGGCCAGCCAAATGGTCCGGGGCTGAAGTGGTTAATTACTGACCCGCACTATGCAGTAGAAATGGAGATATGGGTGTTCAGGTCCTAAATCGCTTCCATGTATAGAACACGAGAGGTGAAACCATCGTTTCTCCTCTTCCTCTGCATCACGGCGGATTCCGCCGTGCCTCTCCTCCCTCCTCCTCCTAGGTGTCCAATAGGATTGCCTGTACTTTCAGCCAATCGGATGACCCGCTTCCTGATTGGCCGGGAGGAGAATCAGTGTGACAATAGCGAATATTCATTCGTTATTGTCACACAAATGGGGGTGCTCTGCGCCCCGAACCCACACTTTTTTGAAGCCTATTAGAGCCTGAGGCTCTAATCATGTGCTACAAAAAAAACACCCCGTTTGGAATCCATGTGCCTCGCGCCCCGCATGTAGGTGACCCCCTCCCTCCAGGCCACCCCCTATATGCAATGGATAGATTCATGCATAGCATGAATCTATCCATGGCCGCTGCAACCACCCCCTATTCATACGTCCGGCCCCTTCAAAATAGGGTGGGCTAGGGACACAGAGAGTGCGATCGGAGCCCACCCAGATGTGTTGCAACAGTGAATGAATATTAGCTGTTGCATCACTGATTCTCCTCCCGCCAATTGGGAAGCAGGTCTGATACCCGTCACCCGATTGGTTGAAAGGACAGGGGTCTTATTGGACACCTAGGAGGAGGGGAGGAGACGCACAGTGGAAGCGAGGAGGAGAAGAGCTGGTCCCCGGTCTCCGTCGCTCCTCGGATACCCGATCCCCGCCGCTGCTCCTCGGATGCCCGCCGCCTAGATGGGGTAAGCGCCGGTGGACCGACCGGCAGACAGCGGGGGGGTGTTCAGTTGTTTGCCACCCCTCCCCAAACAAAAAAAACACCAGCCGCCGCTGCCCTTATGGACGGGCCACCGCTGATGTGAGCCCAGCCTAAATATTACTTTAACAGCCATTGCTGACACCTAAAAAAAAATGCTACTCAACTGGCTTCTCTTCCCAAGTCACTGACAAGTATACAGATTCAAGCAACTATGATTTTCAGGAGGTCAGCAATAGCCCCCCCTCCCCCTCCCCCATTTAGCATTCGTTCCACTTTAACAATAAGTAGGACCTCTGCCTTCCTCACCCAGCTTTCCTCTTTGTATTATTGTGTAGGAGAAATAAAGACATTTTATTTAATAAAACAAAATCACTTTTTTTGTATATAATTAATCCCCTCCTCGTGTGGTTGGGTGATGCTGAACAACTCGCACAATTTACAGAAAAAAACGAACGTTTACCTAAAAAAAAACCTCAAACTCTTCCCTCCCCTGACATGAAACGGTTGGCGTGCGGATCCTTCCAGCTCCTTCTGCTCCGGCTAATTTATTTAATTAGTCAGAAGAAATAAGGAGAGGTGAAAAGAAAAGCTCCTGAATAGAAGTGGTGAGAAAGCGCTACGTTTATAGGTCTGTGGCCGGAATAAATTTGGGAGTCAGTGGTAACAGCTGTCGCCTCTATTGATAAAGGGCTGAGGGTCAGTGTTGTGCTGACAGCTGGACCTGGCTGCCTCCTTCTCAGGAGTGACACATTGGAGGAGGCCAAGTCCCCGGAGACAGGCAATATGTGGCCAGTTATGGGCTGACCATGGAGGAAGAACGTTTACGGACAAAGGTTTGCTACCTAGAATAGGCATCTGGACACTGATCAATAGTGGGCGGGATCTACTAAAATCTGGTGCAGCTGTGCATGGCGGCCAATCAGCTTCTATCTTCAGCTTGTTCAGTTAAGCTTTGACAAATACCTGGAAACTGATTGGGATCCAGTTTTATTAAATCGCCCCCCAGTATGTGCAAACCCAACCTCCAAAATACAAAAACATGTTAACCACTTGCCAACCTACCGCCGTCATTATACAGCGGTAGGTCGGCACGATCCCGCAAACCGTCGTAGCTGTACGTCGGTCTGTTTAGGAGACACGTGCGCGGGGGTGCCAAAGCTTGTGGCCGGCGGTCGCGATGACTGCTGGCCACGAGCGTTTGCGGGCACAAGAGTAGGGCTGCCACTTTTTCTAGAAGCCAAACCTGAACACTTTAGCAGCGCACAGCAAAAAAATGTTTTTTGTTAGCATACACTATAGCAGGGGCCTCCAAACTGTGGCCCGGGGGCCAGATGCAGCCCTTTGCTTGCTTTCATCTGGCCCTTGGGGCACTATTCTTCCCACTGATACAAGACAGTATTCTGCCCTCTGACACCAAAAATGGGGCATAATTAATGCCACTGGCACCAACAATGGGGCACTCCCCTAATATCAAAGAGGGGGTTCACTGTTTACTCCCACTGATGCCTGGAAAATGTTCTATTTAGGCTGGCCACAGTCCTGCCCCCCTAAAGTCTGAAGGCCCTTTGTTTAGAAAGTTTGGAGATCCCTGCACTATAGGATTGTAACAGACCTGGGACACCTTTGGATGCTCCAAAGAGAATACTAATGTGGCGTGCATAGTGCCCCCTCACCCTCCTATCAGGCCCTGTTCTGAGCCACATTATGTCTGAATATTGTGTCCGGGTTTCAGACGGAGTGAAACCTGGACACATAATTCAAAACCCAAACTGTCTGGGTGAATCCCGGACAGGTGGCAACCCTACACGAGCGGCAGAACAGGGACGTGTGTGTGTGTGTGTGTGTGTGTGTGTGTGAATACACACATCCCTGTTCTGTGAGGAGAGGAGATGCAGATTGTGAGTTCCTAATAGCTAGGAACCAGATATGTTATCTCCTATAGTGAGTCCCCTCCCCCCCACAGTTAGAAACACACAATAGGGAACACAGTTAACCCCTTGATCGCCCCCCTAGTAGTGTTAACCCCTTCTCTGCCAGTGACATTTACACAGTAATCAGTACATTTTTATAGCACTAATTGCTGTATAAGTGTCAATGGTGTCAAAAGTGTCCGATGTGTCCGCCATGATGTCACAGTCCCAATAAAAATCGCCACCATTACTAGTAAAAAAAAATAATAATAATAAAAATGCCATAAATCTATTCCACTATTTTGTAGACGGTATAACTTTTGCGCAAACCAATCAATAAACGCTTATTGCGATTTTTATTACCAAAAATACGTTGAAGAATACGTATCGGACTAAACTGAGAAAAAATTTGCTTATTTGAAAAAAAAAAAATGGGGATATTTATTATAGAAAAAAGTATAAAATATTGTGTTATTTTTCAAAATCGTTGCTCTTTTTTTGTTAATAGTGCAAAAAATAAAAAACCGCAGAGGTGATCAAATACTACCATAAGAAAGCTCTATTTGTGTGGAAAAAAAGGACATCAATTTTGTTTGGGTACAACGTCGCACGACCACGCAATTGTCAGTTAAAGCGACGCAGTGGCGAATCGCAAAAAAATGGCCCGGTCATTGAGCAGCCAAATCTTCCGGGGCTGAAGTGGTTAATGACATTTCAAAAGTCACATCTGATCATTTTAAATCTGCAGATTTCATTCAAATGATACTTGGTGATCCTGCCATGAAGGCATTTATAAGGTTATTAACACTCTGTCCCTCTCTCCCAGCGTTGTCACCCCCTACACATCTGCTTCTGATAAGGAACATATAGGACATTTCAACAGAGTGCAAGGTCCACCGTTGTCACCAACATGAAACCCACCCTGACAAATGCTATGTAGCCATTCATACAGTCCATGCATCTAGAGTGGAAGTGGTTGAAAAGAGGCTGCAGGAGAGCAGCAGTAGGGAAATGCAACAAAAGATGAAAAAAAAATGTAAATTTTAAAAAGTACTTTTAAAAAAAACATATATATTATCAGAGAAACTCAGATAACTATTGCTCTGGTTTACAGCGGAACGTCAGTCATTATTTCATCTTTCCATCTATTAAATCTTCTGCCCTTTCTGGTTCTTGTCTGGTCATTAGCCTAGGCTTATGACATCATGCACAGCTCTCTCACTCTCGTGCAAGTTTCCCAGCAAGGGAGGGGGTGAGTCATAAGAGGGCCAATGGGAGAAGCAGAGCTGGAGGCATGTCTGTGTAAATCCAGGAAGTGAACAGGCAGCAGCTTCAGCTGCCCACAGTTCAAATGGATGCAGCCAGACTTAGTGGAGGGAGATTTCTGCAGCATATTTGACAAGTATAGAATCACAGTATATATAAAATAATTTACAAAGTGGTTGGAGGGAAGCTTCAGAATGGCAAAGATGTTTTTATTACAAATTATGTGAGCAGACTGCAGTTCTTCTTTAAGTATTGTGTATTACTAATTTTTATTTAATTTTTTTGCTTTTGTTTTTCTTGTTTTCTGCCCTATGTTGTGGTTTGTTTTAGTAGTGTTAAAGTATTAAAAAAATTCACTCTTGAATATGTTTTTGTTTCAATAAACCTCAATTGTTTAAAAAATATATATATATATATATATTTATAAAATATGAAAAAAAAAGTAAAGATAAACCCCAGGAATAAGAAAAAGCTACCCTTTCAGTGATGGGGATAAGGGATGGGAGGAAATGCAAGGGTTAATTGACCTTTTTTTTTTTTGCATGCTAGTCTCATACCAAAAATGGTTACTAAAGTTACAAAAACTCTCTGATAAAATACAACTTTGGAAGTAATGTATTCTTTCATTTCCGAGCATGTGGAAATTAAAGAATAGGTTTGATATGAGACTAGCATGCAAAAAAAAAAAAAATATTTAACTGATATTCTCATCGTGTGTACCAGGCATTTAACCCTTGCATTTCCCCCCCCCCCCCCCCATCCCCTACCACAAAGCAAGGTAAAAAAAAAGACATGGATGAGCGAGTTTGGGGTGAAGGAACTTGACTGGCCTGCACAGAGTCCTGACCTCAACCAGAAAGAACACCTTTGGGATGAATGAGCGGAGACTGCGAACCAGACCTTCTCATCAAACATCAGTGCCTGACCTCACAAATGCGCTTCTAGAAGAATGGTCAAACATTCCCATAGACACACTCCTAAACCTTGTGGACAGCCTTCCCAGAAGAGTTGAAGCTGTTATAGCTGCAAAGGATGGGCCAACTCAATATTGAACCCTACGGACTGGGATGCCAATAAAGTATATATTGTACATTCACATCGGTCCCTGCCCCCAAGGAGCTTACAATCTAAGGTCCTTAACTAACATTCATACTGATACATACTGGGGCCAATTTACCTACCAGCATATCCTTGGAGTATGGAAAGAAACCAAGGAGGAAACCCATGCAGGCACATGGAGAATATGAAAGCTTTAGGCAGTTAGAGCCATGGTTGGTATCTGAACCAGCGACCCTAGTGCTGCTGGGTGGAAGTGCTAACCACTTAGCCACTGTGCCGCCCCACAGCATATAGCCATGAACAGCCATTCACTTTTATGGGTGGCTGTACATTAGGGTGACCAGACATCCTCAATCCAGGGACTGTCCCCGGAAACTGGGGACACTGTCCCCGGAGCCAGTCCGGATTTGTCCACGGATTGCAGTGGCATGGAGGGGGGGGGCATCTGGTACTCTCGCCCCGGGTGCAACATTTGGGGGGGCGCAAAATCATTACTGTACCCCCCCCAAGTGTGTTATATTGCCCCCCCCCCACCCAGGGACTCCCGTAGTCCAGCCTATCCCCTATGATCCCTCTGGTGCGGGCGGCCCGTGTGTTTGTGTGAGAACATCGGAGGGGAGGGGCGGTGCAGAGCGTATGGTGGCTATTGGAGAAGCTTTTGGCAGGGAAAACTGAGGAGTGGCTGGGTGTCGGGAACAGTACCTGGTGTTGGGGAGAGCCCTGCTCCAATAGATTATCATGGAGGCCATGGAGAGGTAAGCAAAATCAAAATCAACCAATCTACACTGTTCATGTAGGAGGGGGGGGGGGGTGTGAGTAGTGCAGGAATCAGGTAGGTCAGTGTCGTGCTCAGTATAGGAATCAGGTAGGTCAATGTAGGGGTCGGGTAGGTCAGTGTAGTGGTCAGTATAGGAATCAGGTAGTTTAGTGTAGTGGTCAGTATAGGAATTAGGTAGGTTAGTGTAGTGGTCAGTGTAGGGATCAGGTAGATCAGTGTAGGAATCAGGTAGGTCAGTGTAGTGGTCAGTGTAGGAATCAGGTAGGTCAGTGTCGTGGTCAGTATAGGAATCAGGTAGGTCAGTGTAGTGGTCAGTGTCGTGGTCAGTATAGGAATCAGGTAGGTCAGTGTAGTGGTCAGTGTCGTGGTCAGTATAGGAATCAGGTAGGTCAGTGTAGTGGTCAGTGTCGTGGTCAGTATAGGAATCAGGTAGGTCAGTGTAGTGGTCAGTGTCATGGTCAGTATAGGAATCAGGTAGGTCAGTGTAGTGGTCAGTGTCGTGGTCAGTATAGGAATCAGGTAGGTCAGTGTAGTGGTCAGTGTCGTGGTCAGTCTAGAAATCAGGTAGGTCAGTGTAGGGGTCGGGTAGGTCAGTGTAGTGGTCAGTATAGGAATTAGGTAGGTTAGTGTTGTGGTCAGTGTAGGGATCAGGTAGATCAGTGTAGGAATCAGGTAGGTTAGTGTAGTGGTCAGTGTAGGAATCAGGTAGGTCAGTGTAGTGGTCAGTGTCGTGGTCAGTATAGAAATCAGGTAGGTCAGTGTAGGGGTCGGGTAGGTCAGTGTAGTGGTCAGTGTAGGAATCAGGTAGGTTAGTGTAGTGGTCAGTGTAGGGATCAGGTAGGTTAGTGTAGTGGTCAGTGTAGGGATCATGTAGATCAGTGTAGGAATCAGGTAGGTTAGTGTAGTGGTCAGTGTAGGAATCAGGTAGGTCAGTGTAGTGGTCAGTGTCGTGGTCAGTATAGAAATCAGGTAGGTCAGTGTAGGGGTCGGGTAGGTCAGTGTAGTGGTCAGTGTAGGAATCAGGTAGGTTAGTGTAGTGGTCAGTGTAGGGATCAGGTAGGTTAGTGTAGTGGTCAGTGTAGGGATCATGTAGATCAGTGTAGGAATCAGGTAGGTCAGTGTAGTGGTCAGTGGAGGAATCAGGTAGGTTAGTGTAGTGGTTAGTGTAGGAAACAGGTAGGTCAGTATAGGGATAAGGTAGGTTAGTGTAGTGGTCAGGTAGGTCAGTGTAGTGATTTAAAGAGAAATGGGCCGTATTAAAGGTGCAGAACGGCCCTGAATACCAGTACCCTGGCGATTTGTCTATAGAAAATAGCCAGTTGGGTAAATGAAAATCTAAAAAATATGTATAAAAAAGAAATAGTATAAACAGATTTCCATTGGCCTTTTTCGAGGTACCTACAAAGTAGACCCGCTAGAGATAGTAAAAAAGCTAGTAACACCCCCTTTTTTTTAAATAATAATCTCAGGTAAAAAAGCAGACATTGCTCACCATAAAAGACAACAGCGGGGTAATTGTCAGTGTAGGAATCAGGTAGGTTAGTGCAGTGGTCAGGTAGGTCAGTGTAGGAATCAGGTAGGTCAGTACTACTGTACTAGTGAAAGGGACACAGGGATTGCTAAAAGTCTGGCGGGGGGGGGGGGGGATTTCTTGCCTTGTCCCAGGAGCTGACAACCCACGCTACACGTCCTTGATGATGCCCTGGAGGAGGGGCGAAACGCGTTGACGCAATTTCCGGCCAATTCAGAACCAGTGACGCTACTTCCGGTTTCGGTGGAACGCACGCTGTGTACCCGGGAAACAACACTGACGCTCGTTTATCACTGCAGTCCTGTGAGTCTCTTTGTGAGCAGCGCCATGCTGTCTGTTTACTAGCGGTACTTCACATGTATGTTTTTCCTTTCTTTCCATATGGTCATTTAAATGTCTTTGCTGCTGGCATTATGGAGCCCATCTATATGAGATGAAGTCTGCCTGGACTCTAGTTGTCATTTAAATGTCTTTGCTGCTGGCATTATGGAGCCCATCTACATGAGATGAAGTCTGCCTGGACTTTAGTTGGTGAGATCTCCTATTATTTTCCCATCTGATGAGCGGGGCCATTAGAAGGAATTTTCCATCCAGGAACTACTAACTGATTTCTGGTGTGGAAACACTCAGTTTTTTCAGGAGTGATACAACCGTTATTTAATGTACTACAAGTTTGTTCACCATTGTTTTATACCATAATTGTTGTTATGCCAGATAAGTTATTTATTTATAGATGTTTGTGCTACTAGCATTTGTGACACATTTTCTTTATTCACTTTTCTGCAAGCGCTGCAAATACCCAATTTATATCCTTTTTGAGGTGTTAGACCTCTTGTTGCAGCAGCTGCGGAGCTATCAATTTATATATTAATTATCACTGCACAGTCTGTAAGCGCGGGTTTTAATTAATTAATACATCAGAGACACCAATGATTACAAGTCCAACAAAGTATATAGGTGGCAGGAATTAGCAGAGGAACAAAATGATCCTGGAGATCTTATTCAAGAAGTAGGAGTAGGATCTACTCAATCTATAACACCTATTAGATATGAGGGACAGCGGAAAGATTCTGCTAGGGGTGCCCACTATGGAGGTGGGAGAGGTACCCCACGACCCTCTACTCCACAACATGGAATTCCCACTCATAATCGGTATGAGCCATTAAATTATGACCATACCCAACAAAATCAGAGAGGAGGTTATGGTCAAAGAGGAGGTTATGACCATAGAGGAGGTTATGATCATAGGGGAGGTTATGAATATAGAGGTGGTGCACCTTGGACACCATACTATTATAACCATTATCCACCACGAGGCAGAGGTGGTTATCCGAATCAAAATGACCATAGAGGGGATTTTCAGAGGAGGGGTTTTGGTGGACCTCCGCGGAGACCCCGAGGTGGACCCAACCTCAGAGGCAGAGGGAGAGGCCAATACCCCCAAGATACAAGGGAAGAAGAATGGAGACCTTGGTACCCCCAGGAGCCCCCTCCATCCAATCAAAATCAATTGGAAAACGGATTAGAGGATGCAGAGGAGGGAAAAGGAAAAAGGAAAAGAACAAGCTAATAACAGGAATTTTTAACTTGAGCAATGCAATTTTTTCGGAAGATGAAAATAAAGTTTTACAATTAGGACTAAAATTTGCTTTGGATAAAGATTTAAATAAATTTGAAGTTTTCATTGACTTCCAGAAGTTTATAAGGAAAATAAACATAAAAAAGACGTATGCTAAACATACAAAAGGTATTTCACCAAAAGAAAATATAGAAGAATTTATTCATACTACATTAAGAAACAATTCAATCTTTAATCCAAAACCTAATAATAACCATTTTGTTGAAGTATTCAAATCAGTGGTGGAAGAGGATTTACGAAAATTAAAAGTGCAACCAAGCAGAAAGAAAAAAGACGTCGAACGAGGTTTACAACTGTTAGAGAAACAAAAAAACATAGTAATTAGATCAGCCGACAAGGGGGGGGGGTTAGTGATTCTTAACAAGTCCGATTATTTGGAAGAATTAAATAGATTAGTATCAGATACTGCAACATATGAGGAACTGAAAGGAAATCCTAGTAACAAATATAAAGCCAAATTGAAACAACTGATTAAGAATGCACATCAAATAGGAATTTTGAACAAGAAAGAAACTAGATTTTTGGTTCCCGACGTCCCAAAAATTCCGGTAATTTACCAACTACCTAAAATACACAAAAATCCACTCAGGCCTCCAGGGAGGCCGATAGTTAGTGGAGTGGACTCTTTATTTTCAAGAATCGGGGAATATTTGGATAATTTTCTTCAACCACTAGTGCAAAAATGTCCTGCATACCTTAAAGATAGTAAAGACCTTATAACATTCCTTGAGCCTCTTTTAGTGGATCAGGACTGTATCCTTGCCAGTGTTGACGTTAATTCCCTTTATACAAATATACAACAACATCATGCTTTGGAAGCAACAAAATGGGCTTTGGATACCACCAATATCAAGCCCTTACAAAAAGATTTCCTATTTGAAGCTTTAAAGTTGGCTATGAGCCATAATTTCTTTTGGCATGAGAAAAAATACTACAGGCAAAAAAGAGGGGTTGCGATGGGTGCGAAGTATGCCCCATCAGTGGCTAACCTCTTTATGAGTTGGTGGGAGTCTCAAGCTATTTATGGCAAAGATATACCACAGTTGAGCTTCTATAAACGCTATATCGACGATATTTTTATTATCTGGGCAGGATCAAAAGATTCCTTTTATGGTTTTTTGGAAGATATCAGCAACAATTCATGTGGTATTTCTTTCTCACAAGTATCGAGTTCCGAGTCGGTCAACTTTTTAGATCTGGTTATCTTTAAGGAGAATGGCAAGTTACTTACACGTACCTTCTTCAAAGAGGTGGATAGGAATGGCTATATACCACTAGGGAGTTGCCATCATCCTAGGTGGTTGAGTGGAATACCTAAAAGCCAGATGTTGCGAGTACGGCGCAACTGTAATAAAATTGAAGATTATGATATCCAATCTCATGTAATTCTGAAGAGATTTCAGGAAAAAGGATATAACATCAATACTTTGTATAGAACCAGAGAAGATATCCACGTTATGGATAGAAAACAGCTCTTTGAAAAGAAAGTTTGTGAGAAAAGAGACTATGGAACTGCTTTCCTAACAGGATATACCAGACAACACAAACAGTTTGAAAGAATTATTAGGGAACACTGGCCTCTGTTACTAAAAGATAAAGATCTAACAAATGTTCTTCCTGTTGCACCCCATTTTATTTATACTAAACCTCCAACTTTGAGGCTAAAATTGGCAACTAATGTTGTAAACCCCCCCAAGAAAACTTTTACTTTTCTAGATCAGACAGGTTTTTTTAGTTGTGGGAGATGTATGATCTGTCGCACCTCCAGAAACAGAGTGAGAAAAACCACTCATTTTTCTATTCATGGCAAGACCTATGAAATTAAAAAATTTATTACTTGTGGAACAACTCATGTAACCTACCTATTATCTTGCCCATGTGGGCTCCATTATGTGGGAAGAACCACAAGAAAATTAGGTGTTAGGTTAAGGGAACATGTAAATAGAATAAAGAAAGGGTTTAAAAATCATAGCCTGTCTAATCATTTCAGATTGTTCCACAATAGAGATCCGAGAGGATTGAAATTTTGTGGAATCGATAAAGTGGAAGCTCATTGGAGAGGTTCAAATCTTAAACAAGCTATTTCACGTAATGAAACCCAGTGGATACATAGGCTAGGCACTTTAAGCCCGAATGGCCTCAACATCGAATTAGATTTAAATTGTTTCTTATCTAATTGGTGATGTTGCTGGACACACACATATATATTCTTTTCTATTTATTTTTTATTTTATTTTATTTTTATTTTTATTTTTATTTTTATTTTTATTTTTATTTTATTTTTTTATTTTATTTTATTTTATTTTTATTTTTATTTATATATTTTATTTTCATCTTATCTTAATATTTTTTATTTTATAATTTTCTATCATTTTTCATTTTTTATTTTCATATTTATATTTATATTTATTTTTATTCTTATTTTTATTCATATTCATTTTTATTTTTATTTTAATTTTATTTTTATTTTTATTTTTATTTTTATTTTTATTTTTATTTATTTTATTTATATTTACATTTATTTTTATTTTTATTTATTATTTATTTATTTATTTTATTATTTATTTTTTATTTTATTTTTATTTTATTTCATTTTATTTTTATTTTATTTCTTTATTTTCTTATTATTATTTATTTATTATTTATTATTCATTTTTTATTTTTTATTTTTATTTTATATTTTTTACGTATTTTCATTATTATTATTTTTATTTTTATATTTATTTATATTTTATTTATTTTTCATATTTATTTCTATGTGTATGTCCACCAACGAAATATCTACCAATCTATTCTATATTATTATATATAATCAACCTTGTCTACAATCAGCCCCCATTTAATTGTATAACTTTTACATTGTTTTTTTACATTGCTTTTTATAATGCAAAAAGTGTTTTTTATTGTTTAAATGAACTTCTATCGGATCGTTTCTATTGTTATCATTGTCAATGTTTGTTATATTAAAGTTTTTCTTCTTGACAAGTGATGGGCAATGATGTGATCAGGAAGTGGGCGTTTTTTTACGCCTAGAGGTTCTGTTATTATTTTAATTGGTTTGTGTGTTAAAGAGGCGGAGACCTCGGCGCATATAAATTCTCATTTTCTTGGCCGGAAGTGATGTCCTTGATGATGCCCTGGAGGAGGGGCGAAACGCGTTGACGCAATTTCCGGCCAATTCAGAACCAGTGACGCTACTTCCGGTTTCGGTGGAACGCACGCTGTGTACCCGGGAAACAACACTGACGCTCGTTTATCACTGCAGTCCTGTGAGTCTCTTTGTGAGCAGCGCCATGCTGTCTGTTTACTAGCGGTACTTCACATGTATGTTTTTCCTTTCTTTCCATATGGTCATTTAAATGTCTTTGCTGCTGGCATTATGGAGCCCATCTATATGAGATGAAGTCTGCCTGGACTCTAGTTGTCATTTAAATGTCTTTGCTGCTGGCATTATGGAGCCCATCTACATGAGATGAAGTCTGCCTGGACTTTAGTTGGTGAGATCTCCTATTATTTTCCCATCTGATGAGCGGGGCCATTAGAAGGAATTTTCCATCCAGGAACTACTAACTGATTTCTGGTGTGGAAACACTCAGTTTTTTCAGGAGTGATACAACCGTTATTTAATGTACTACAAGTTTGTTCACCATTGTTTTATACCATAATTGTTGTTATGCCAGATAAGTTATTTATTTATAGATGTTTGTGCTACTAGCATTTGTGACACATTTTCTTTATTCACTTTTCTGCAAGCGCTGCAAATACCCAATTTATATCCTTTTTGAGGTGTTAGACCTCTTGTTGCAGCAGCTGCGGAGCTATCAATTTATATATTAATTATCACTGCACAGTCTGTAAGCGCGGGTTTTAATTAATTAATACATCAGAGACACCAATGATTACAAGTCCAACAAAGTATATAGGTGGCAGGAATTAGCAGAGGAACAAAATGATCCTGGAGATCTTATTCAAGAAGTAGGAGTAGGATCTACTCAATCTATAACACCTATTAGATATGAGGGACAGCGGAAAGATTCTGCTAGGGGTGCCCACTATGGAGGTGGGAGAGGTACCCCACGACCCTCTACTCCACAACATGGAATTCCCACTCATAATCGGTATGAGCCATTAAATTATGACCATACCCAACAAAATCAGAGAGGAGGTTATGGTCAAAGAGGAGGTTATGACCATAGAGGAGGTTATGATCATAGGGGAGGTTATGAATATAGAGGTGGTGCACCTTGGACACCATACTATTATAACCATTATCCACCACGAGGCAGAGGTGGTTATCCGAATCAAAATGACCATAGAGGGGATTTTCAGAGGAGGGGTTTTGGTGGACCTCCGCGGAGACCCCGAGGTGGACCCAACCTCAGAGGCAGAGGGAGAGGCCAATACCCCCAAGATACAAGGGAAGAAGAATGGAGACCTTGGTACCCCCAGGAGCCCCCTCCATCCAATCAAAATCAATTGGAAAACGGATTAGAGGATGCAGAGGAGGGAAAAGGAAAAAGGAAAAGAACAAGCTAATAACAGGAATTTTTAACTTGAGCAATGCAATTTTTTCGGAAGATGAAAATAAAGTTTTACAATTAGGACTAAAATTTGCTTTGGATAAAGATTTAAATAAATTTGAAGTTTTCATTGACTTCCAGAAGTTTATAAGGAAAATAAACATAAAAAAGACGTATGCTAAACATACAAAAGGTATTTCACCAAAAGAAAATATAGAAGAATTTATTCATACTACATTAAGAAACAATTCAATCTTTAATCCAAAACCTAATAATAACCATTTTGTTGAAGTATTCAAATCAGTGGTGGAAGAGGATTTACGAAAATTAAAAGTGCAACCAAGCAGAAAGAAAAAAGACGTCGAACGAGGTTTACAACTGTTAGAGAAACAAAAAAACATAGTAATTAGATCAGCCGACAAGGGGGGGGGGTTAGTGATTCTTAACAAGTCCGATTATTTGGAAGAATTAAATAGATTAGTATCAGATACTGCAACATATGAGGAACTGAAAGGAAATCCTAGTAACAAATATAAAGCCAAATTGAAACAACTGATTAAGAATGCACATCAAATAGGAATTTTGAACAAGAAAGAAACTAGATTTTTGGTTCCCGACGTCCCAAAAATTCCGGTAATTTACCAACTACCTAAAATACACAAAAATCCACTCAGGCCTCCAGGGAGGCCGATAGTTAGTGGAGTGGACTCTTTATTTTCAAGAATCGGGGAATATTTGGATAATTTTCTTCAACCACTAGTGCAAAAATGTCCTGCATACCTTAAAGATAGTAAAGACCTTATAACATTCCTTGAGCCTCTTTTAGTGGATCAGGACTGTATCCTTGCCAGTGTTGACGTTAATTCCCTTTATACAAATATACAACAACATCATGCTTTGGAAGCAACAAAATGGGCTTTGGATACCACCAATATCAAGCCCTTACAAAAAGATTTCCTATTTGAAGCTTTAAAGTTGGCTATGAGCCATAATTTCTTTTGGCATGAGAAAAAATACTACAGGCAAAAAAGAGGGGTTGCGATGGGTGCGAAGTATGCCCCATCAGTGGCTAACCTCTTTATGAGTTGGTGGGAGTCTCAAGCTATTTATGGCAAAGATATACCACAGTTGAGCTTCTATAAACGCTATATCGACGATATTTTTATTATCTGGGCAGGATCAAAAGATTCCTTTTATGGTTTTTTGGAAGATATCAGCAACAATTCATGTGGTATTTCTTTCTCACAAGTATCGAGTTCCGAGTCGGTCAACTTTTTAGATCTGGTTATCTTTAAGGAGAATGGCAAGTTACTTACACGTACCTTCTTCAAAGAGGTGGATAGGAATGGCTATATACCACTAGGGAGTTGCCATCATCCTAGGTGGTTGAGTGGAATACCTAAAAGCCAGATGTTGCGAGTACGGCGCAACTGTAATAAAATTGAAGATTATGATATCCAATCTCATGTAATTCTGAAGAGATTTCAGGAAAAAGGATATAACATCAATACTTTGTATAGAACCAGAGAAGATATCCACGTTATGGATAGAAAACAGCTCTTTGAAAAGAAAGTTTGTGAGAAAAGAGACTATGGAACTGCTTTCCTAACAGGATATACCAGACAACACAAACAGTTTGAAAGAATTATTAGGGAACACTGGCCTCTGTTACTAAAAGATAAAGATCTAACAAATGTTCTTCCTGTTGCACCCCATTTTATTTATACTAAACCTCCAACTTTGAGGCTAAAATTGGCAACTAATGTTGTAAACCCCCCCAAGAAAACTTTTACTTTTCTAGATCAGACAGGTTTTTTTAGTTGTGGGAGATGTATGATCTGTCGCACCTCCAGAAACAGAGTGAGAAAAACCACTCATTTTTCTATTCATGGCAAGACCTATGAAATTAAAAAATTTATTACTTGTGGAACAACTCATGTAACCTACCTATTATCTTGCCCATGTGGGCTCCATTATGTGGGAAGAACCACAAGAAAATTAGGTGTTAGGTTAAGGGAACATGTAAATAGAATAAAGAAAGGGTTTAAAAATCATAGCCTGTCTAATCATTTCAGATTGTTCCACAATAGAGATCCGAGAGGATTGAAATTTTGTGGAATCGATAAAGTGGAAGCTCATTGGAGAGGTTCAAATCTTAAACAAGCTATTTCACGTAATGAAACCCAGTGGATACATAGGCTAGGCACTTTAAGCCCGAATGGCCTCAACATCGAATTAGATTTAAATTGTTTCTTATCTAATTGGTGATGTTGCTGGACACACACATATATATTCTTTTCTATTTATTTTTTATTTTATTTTATTTTTATTTTTATTTTTATTTTTATTTTTATTTTATTTTTTTATTTTATTTTATTTTATTTTTATTTTTATTTATATATTTTATTTTCATCTTATCTTAATATTTTTTATTTTATAATTTTCTATCATTTTTCATTTTTTATTTTCATATTTATATTTATATTTATTTTTATTCTTATTTTTATTCATATTCATTTTTATTTTTATTTTAATTTTATTTTTATTTTTATTTTTATTTTTATTTTTATTTTTATTTATTTTATTTATATTTACATTTATTTTTATTTTTATTTATTATTTATTTATTTATTTTATTATTTATTTTTTATTTTATTTTTATTTTATTTCATTTTATTTTTATTTTATTTCTTTATTTTCTTATTATTATTTATTTATTATTTATTATTCATTTTTTATTTTTTATTTTTATTTTATATTTTTTACGTATTTTCATTATTATTATTTTTATTTTTATATTTATTTATATTTTATTTATTTTTCATATTTATTTCTATGTGTATGTCCACCAACGAAATATCTACCAATCTATTCTATATTATTATATATAATCAACCTTGTCTACAATCAGCCCCCATTTAATTGTATAACTTTTACATTGTTTTTTTACATTGCTTTTTATAATGCAAAAAGTGTTTTTTATTGTTTAAATGAACTTCTATCGGATCGTTTCTATTGTTATCATTGTCAATGTTTGTTATATTAAAGTTTTTCTTCTTGACAAGTGATGGGCAATGATGTGATCAGGAAGTGGGCGTTTTTTTACGCCTAGAGGTTCTGTTATTATTTTAATTGGTTTGTGTGTTAAAGAGGCGGAGACCTCGGCGCATATAAATTCTCATTTTCTTGGCCGGAAGTGATGTCCTTGATGATGCCCTGGAGGAGGGGCGAAACGCGTTGACGCAATTTCCGGCCAATTCAGAACCAGTGACGCTACTTCCGGTTTCGGTGGAACGCACGCTGTGTACCCGGGAAACAACACTGACGCTCGTTTATCACTGCAGTCCTGTGAGTCTCTTTGTGAGCAGCGCCATGCTGTCTGTTTACTAGCGGAACTTCACATGTATGTTTTTCCTTTCTTTCCATATGGTCATTTAATGTCTTTGCTGCTGGCATTATGGAGCCCATCTATATGAGATGAAGTCTGCCTGGACTCTAGTTGTCATTTAAATGTCTTTGCTGCTGGCATTATGGAGCCCATCTACATGAGATGAAGTCTGCCTGGACTTTAGTTGGTGAGATCTCCTATTATTTTCCCATCTGATGAGCGGGGCCATTAGAAGGAATTTTCCATCCAGGAACTACTAACTGATTTCTGGTGTGGAAACACTCAGTTTTTTCAGGAGTGATACAACCGTTATTTAATGTACTACAAGTTTGTTCACCATTGTTTTATACCATAATTGTTGTTATGCCAGATAAGTTATTTATTTATAGATGTTTGTGCTACTAGCATTTGTGACACATTTTCTTTATTCACTTTTCTGCAAGCGCTGCAAATACCCAATTTATATCCTTTTTGAGGTGTTAGACCTCTTGTTGCAGCAGCTGCGGAGCTATCAATTTATATATTAATTATCACTGCACAGTCTGTAAGCGCGGGTTTTAATTAATTTTTCATCACGCTACACTACTGACTGCATATATAATTTGAGGAAAATATGCATATAAAATAGATTACCATTTGCCAATAATAAAAAAAAAGTCCCGGATTTCATTTTAAAAATCTGGTCACCTACATGGTACGCTAGAAGACTTTGAGTATGTAAATGTCATTGTGCATGAGGCTTTTAGGTAACAGTACAACTGTTTATAGCGTTCCTAGCGACATATGTCTGTATAGGGTGCAGTAATGAGGCTTGCGATGCTTAGAAGTCATTGTTATCACAAAGAGAGATTATCCAACCTGCTAGAAAGTCTCTTACAAAGTTCCTTTTTGCTGAAACCACCAAAGAACAGAATCAGGAGGAAAAGCACCTCGGCTCCTGGTGGTGACAAGAAGGGCAGATGTCCAATCCTCAGTTCCTGGGGAAACATCTGCCCACCATTAAACATGACATCAGATTTCAATGACAATAGATAGCCTATAGTTGTCAAAATGTCCTACTTATTAAAACAGCCCTCGTTATCTGTCATCATGTGCCCTTATATAATCCTAAAACAAATACCCAGTTAATGATATATGTAAAATGTGCGCTTACTCAATTATCTATATGAATACATTCATAAGTGTAAAACAAAACATGAATTAGAAATATAAGTCCAAATAAGGATGAAAATATAAAGTCCAAGTGCAAAAGATGATATATAAGTCTGCTCAATCCATATCGTACAGGCCCCTTTAACACTGAGGCGTTGAAAAAACGCAAAAAAATTATGATTTTTTTACCGTGATTTTACCGCGTTCGCGGTAAAAAAAGCGCTAACGCATATGCCTTTTTACCGCGTTTTTGCGGTAAAAAGGATTATTTGGTATCCCGCAATCCTCCACTCTACTGCGGTCATGTGACCTTCCCACATCTTCTGGGTGTTTTTTACCGCGTTTTTACAGCGGTACTCATTCATTTCAATGGGGATAGGCGTTTTTACAGCGCTATTTTATGCGCCCCAAAGATGCTCTAAAAAAGCTGTTTGCAGGATTTTTTCCAACGCACAGCCAGCAAAACGCTGGCTCTTAAGCCTCGTACACACGACCGGTTTTCTCGGCAAGAAAACTGTTGGAAGAGCTTTTTACAGAGAAAACCGTTCGTGTGTATGGTTTCTCAGCAGGAAAACTGCCGGGAATCTCAACGAGAAAAATAGAGAACCTGCTCTCTATTTTTCTCGTCGGGATTCTCGGCAGAGTGTTTCCTGCCGAGAAACCCGGTCGTCTGTATGCTTATCTGTCCAGAGAAACCCGCGCATGCTCGATGAGACTTTGTCGCATGCGCGGTAGCATACAAGGGTAGTGTAGGGTGTAGCAAGATGGCGGCGACGGCATTGAATGTGACGAGCGCCGGCTCGTCGTAGTCGATGACGTCACCGCATTCTTGCCATTCAAAAGAACGGCGGTTCTTTTGAATGGCGAGTGTGTACACAGGGCTTGGCAAGACAAGCTTGCCAGGAATCCCGTCGAGAAAACCGACGGTTTTTTTTTTTCGACGGAATTCCCGCCCGTGTCTACGAGGCTTCACTGAATTTTAATGTAATCTGCTAATGAATAAATGTTCTACATTTTACTGCCAATATTGCGCTATGGGTATTTTTGTTCTCTCAGAGGGATTGTCGATCGCGTGGTGAGGAACGAGAGTGTTTAAGCAAGCATTTTGGAGTTGTGCAGCGTGGACCTTTTATAATATAAATTTTTGCTTGACCTTACAGTCATTCCCTGAGGTGAGCGCCTATTTCATCTATAGGTGGTGGTGGTTGCTGTTTTTCACCTTTTTGTTCCACTGGATGTGTTTCACCTTTAATCACGATATGGATTGAGCAGTCTTATAGATCATCTATCGCACTTGGACTTTATATATTCATCCTTATTTGGACTTATTATATTTCTAATTCATGTTTTGTTTTACACTTATGAATGTATTCATATAGATAATTGAGTAAGCGCACCATTTTACATATATCATTAATTCACGCTAGTGTTGGAGTGCACTTACCAATGGTTGCAGCTGTTTGTGCCTTTTGTTTCATTACCAGCACATTATTTGAGTTTTACACATAGCAGCGCACAAGTATATTATTATTCACTAAATACCCAGTTATAATGTCACATATGACATGAGGGGTACACAGCACACCGGTGTAATTTTATGTTCAAAGGATGAATACAGGATATCTGCAATTGTCCCTCCTCCGCCCCAGTCTGCAGTGTGTCCCTGTGTGAAACAGTGTGTCCGGGTGTCAAGTGTGTGGGGGGTGTGAAGTGTGTGGATGGCAGTAAGGGAAGGTGTGAATTATGGCACTAGGCCACAACTCTGCCATACCAATGTCAATATTCCCAGGACAAGCCCTGACACAAGGAGTCACTGACAAATGGGGCCATATATATATATATATATATATATATATATACACACACATTAGATAGATAGATAGACTGGGCCCCTAAGCCATACACAGTACAGCAACATTTTAGTCACAAAATATTTTCTGAACATCTGTTGGATTTTCTAATGGTTAGTGAGACCAAATTCATGATAGTTTTCAACTAGAGAACTCAAACAAATACATTTCTAACCGTAAATGTGATTTTCATTTGGGAAAAATGATAAAGTAATGCGCAAACAAATACAAAAAAAAACAAAACTTTTAAAGATTTTGAACTAATCCCCAAACATACCATAGAAAAACTATCAATCTTATGCCTAAGTGTATATTAAAAATACAGGCGGCCCTTAGGTTACAAACAAGATAGGGTCTGTAGGTTTGTTCTTAACCACTTGAGACCCGCGCTATAGCCGAAAGACGGCTGCAGCGCGGCTCTCAAGTGCCGAGAGGACGTCCCCAGGACGTCCTTCTCTGTTTACATCCCGCTGCGCGCCGCCGAGGGCGCGCGGCGGGGAACAGCTGTGCGGCGCGCATCACGTGATGCCGAGGAGCGTGCCTGGCGGCCGCGATGTCCGCCAGGTACATTCGATCGGCAGTTACAGAAGCAGGATGTGGATCTCTGTGTGTAAACACAGAGATCCATGTCCTGTCAGGGAGAGAGGAGACCGATGCTGTGTCCCTTGTTCATAGGGACACAGATCGGTCTCCTCCCCCAATTAGTCCCCTCCCCCCACAGTAAGAATCACAAATAGGGAACATAGTTAACCCCTTCCCCGCCCCCTAGTGTTAACCCCTTCCCTGCCAGTCACATTTATACAGTAATCAGTGCATTTTTATAGCACTGTTCGCTGTATAAATGTGAATGGTCCCAAAATGGTGTCAAAAGTGTCCGATGTGTCCGCCATAATGTCGCAGTCACGATAAAAATCGCTGATCGCCGCCATTACTAGTAAAAAAAAAAATATTAATAAAAATGCTATAAAACTATCCCCTATTTTGTAGACGCTATAACTTTTGCGCAAACCAATCAATAAACGCTTATTGCGATTTTTTTTTTGACCAAAAATATGTAGAAGAGCACGTATCGGACTAAACTGAGAAAAAAAAACTTTTTAAAAAAAAAATTGGGATATTTATTATAGCAAAAAGTAATAAATATTGTTTTTTTTTCAAAATTGTCGCTCTTTTTTTGTTTATAGCGCAAAAAATAAAAACCGCAGAGGTGATCAAATACCACCAAAAGAAAGCTCTATTTGTGGGAAAAAAAGGACGTCAATTTTGTTTGGGAGCCACGTCGCACGACCGCGCAATTGTCATTCAAAGCGACGCAGTGCCGGAAGCTGAAATTTCGCCTGGGCAGGAAGGGGGTTATGTGCCCAGTAAGCAAGTGGTTAAAGTGATTGTAGAAGTTCATTTTTTAAAAGAACAAACATGTGATACTTACCTCCACTGTGCAGTTCGTTTTGCACAGAGTGGCCCCGGTCCTCCTGTTCTGGGGTCCCAAGGCGCCTCTCTCGGCTCCTCCCCGCAATAGCTAACCCCCTCTGGGAAGCTCTCTCCTGAGGGGGTTACTTTGCGGGCGCGCTCCCGTGTCATATACTCGGCGTCCATAGACACAGACTTTATGACTCGGTCCAGCCCCCCTGGCGGCTGCGTCATTGGATTTGATTGACAGCAGCAGGAGCCAATGGCTGCGCTGCTATCAATCTATCCAATCAACGCCGAGACTCCGTGGAGGAGAGGACACCGTGGATGAGCCGAGCAGGTGAACGGGCTCAGGTAAGTAAAACGGGGGGCTGGGGGGCCCGTCATTGCCACGTGTTTTTTCACCTTAAAGTGGTTGTAAACCCACTTTTTGGACTTCTACCTATAGGTAAGCCTAGAATAAGGCTTACCTATAGGTAGTGGAAATATCTCCTAAACGTGCGCCGTTTAGGAGATATTTCACTTGTAGTCCGCCGGCGCATTTGTGGTGAAGAAACGAAACTAAGGCCTCGTACACACGGCCGAGATTCTCGTCGAAAAAAACATGTCGTTTTTTTCGACAAGATTCTTGGACAAGAAAATTGTTCCGGCCGAGTGTACACACGCTCGTTTCAAAGAACCCGCGGTTCTTTGAATGGAGCGTACGCGGTGACGTCATCGACTACGACGAGCATGCGCTCGTCACATTCGATGCCGTCGCCGCCATCTTGGTATACCCTACGTATGCCTAGGAAGCTACCGCGCATGCGTCGAATTCATTTCGAACATGCGCGGGCTTCCCGGCGGACAGGTAAGTGTACACACACTCACTTTTCTCGTCGAGAAACAGGCTGACGAGAATCTCGACGAGAAAATAGAGAGCAGGTTCTCTATTTTCTCGTCGAGGTTACTTGTCGGTTTTCTCGACGAGAAACCCGATAGCCGCGTACACACGACCGATTTACTCGGCAAGACATCTCTGCCAGCAAGTTTCTTGCTGGTTCTTGCCGAGAAAATCGGTCGTGTGTACGAGGCCTAAGTGCCGTTTCTTCCCTAGCCTGTCCCGTTAAAGCAGTTGTATACCCTGTTTTTTAACTTTTACCTACAGGTAAGCCTATATCAAGGCTTACCTGTAGGTAAAAAGAATATCTCCTAAACCTGTACGGATTAGGAGATATTCCCCTCGTAATGAGCCGCTGACTGCAGCGGCGCATGCGCAGCGGGGATTCTCGGCTAAAGCCCGGCAGCCGCCGGACCTTGCCGGCGCGTGGGAGTGACGACATCGCCGCTCCAGCCACTCACAGCGCTGGAGCGGCGATACCCGGAAGACACGCCAAGGCAAGATGACATCTCCCTCGGCGTAGACCAGGTAAGTTACCGACACCCCGTTCTAAGGTAAGTATTTCATAATGAGCTAGTATGCGGTGCATACTAGCTCATTATGCCTTTTGCCTTTCAGGTATGAAAAAAAAAGAAAAAGCAGCAGCGGGGATACAACCGCTTTAATGGCGGCTCACGTGCGCATGCGCGGGAGTGACGTCACGCGGCTCCGACGAATCACAGAGCCGGAGTCCGTGGCCCGGAAGGAAGAGGGGCCAGAAGATGGACGCTGCCTACACAGGGGACATCGCTGGATTCTTTTGCAGGTAAGTGGCACATAATAGGCTAGTATGCGATGCATACTAGCCCATTATGCTTTTCATTTGCAGGGAATGCGGCGAGCATCAGGGTTTACTTCCTCTTTAATGCATAGGATGCATTAAGGTGAAAAAACACAAACCTTCACAATCCCTTTAAATTGAATTTGTTTGTAAGTCGGAACAGGTAATTTTTTTTAAGTGTAGCTCCAGCCAAAAAATCTATTTTTAAGCTTTTTGGAAAACATAGGGAAGGGCTATCACCCCTGTAACATTTGTTTTGCTGTCTGTGCCCCTGTTCAGAACATTTCACCTCACTTTCTGTCCCAATGGCAATTGGATTTTGTAAATTTTGGGTTGTTAGGGAAACAAGGATTGGTGATGAAGCATCAGTGGAGACACCTTTTTCCCATAATAACTCTTAAGCCTCGTACACACGACCGGTTTTCTCGGAAAGAAAACTGCTGGGAGAGCTTTTTGCCGTGAAAATTGTTCGTGTGTATGGTTTCTCGACAGGAAAACTGCCCGGAATCTCGACGAGAAAAATAGAGAACCTGCTCTCTATTTTTCTCGTCGTGATTCTCGGCAGATTGTTTCCTGCCGAGAAAACCGGTCGTCTGTATGCTTACCTGTCCAAGGTAAACCCGCGCATGCTTAAAAAGACTTTGACGCATGCGCGGTAGCATACAAGATTAGCGTGGGAGTGTAGCAAGATGGTGGCGACGGCATCGAATGTGACGAGCGCCGGCTCATCATAGTCGATGACGTCACCGCGTTCTTGCCATTCAAAAGAGCAGCGTTTTTTTTGGAGTGGCCGTCTGTACACAGGGCTTGGCAAGACAAGCTTGCCAGGAATCCCCTCAGGAAAACCGACGGTTTTCAAATACAGGGCTTTACAGGAGTGAATTTCCCTTCCTAGGGGTAGATTTCCTCTCACTTCCTGTTGTCTCCCTCCGTTTGTAAGTAGGAGCCGTTTGTAAGTCGGATGTTTGTAACTAGGGGACCGCCTGTAATGGGATACCCAAACACCCCATGATAGCCTTACAGATCTCAAAGTCTCATAAGGAATAGAATTGAAAACAAAAGGGCATAGCTAAGCTTAAAGTCAAGGACCTAGCCACAAACATAACTTTTTAAGAGTTTTCAAACAAAATTAGTTGACGATGGCAAGATCAAATGCTCTGCCAAAGGATTTATCAGAATTACTTGCAACCCCAAAGAAGGGGTTAAAAACTCCCGGTTTGCAGCGCTTCCAAATCGCTTTTCAGGCGCTTCGAAAACACTGCCCATTCATTCCAATGGGCAGGGTGTTTCGGAGCGTTAAATATAGCGCTTCCAACCGGCCCCAAAGATGCTGCTTGCAGGACTTTCAGAACGTCCCGCAAGCGCATCGCCTCAAGTGTAAAACGTCACACTTGAATGAATGGGAGGCAGTTTTCAAGCGCTTAGCAGAGGCTATTTCCAGAGCTAAAGCGCCTGAAAACCATCCCAGTGTGAAAGGGGTCTTAGGCTGGGTTCACACATGTGTGGCTGCGGGTTTGTGCCTGGTGTCCACTGCGTCCCTGATAATTTTAGCCTGAATTTGCACCTGAATCAGACCCAAAGACGCACAGGACCCTTTTTGAATACGGACTACGCCCGCTTTGGATCTGTGTGAACTCGCACAATCGAAAGCCGGTCACATTCACCTGTCAAGGAGCAGGATGGAAAACCCTGCCGCCTCTGCGCTGAGAACTGAGTGATCAGACACCGCTGATCGCTCAGTTTTCCCCTCCACTCTGAGCAGAGAGCCGTGGCTGTCAGTCAGCGACTCCCTGCTCTCCCCTCCAACGCTCACTGAAGCACCAGGCTGTGGAGGGGGCAGGAGGGGCTGGCTCAGGCTCTCGGCAGATCAATTGGAGGCTGAGCCAGGTGCCGCTCTAGGCTTCTGGATGGATACTGACCATATGGTTGCCATCTTTCCTGACCAAGGGCTGAGTGACGTCAGCTGACAGCAGGCTTTAGCCTGCCGTCGGCTGAAAACAGGTCACAGGAGTGCAGAACGAACTGTACTTCTGTGATCCATAGGAGAAGTACAGTCAAAAAATCTTTGTTTTTAAGTTTGGGGTCTGGGAGAAATTAAGTGTGTTCAAACAATTAGTTGACTTCATGATGGCATCATTTAATGCTCTGATAATTGATTTTTCAGAATTTCCTACAAACATTTGAACCAAATTCTACTGGTGTATGGCCAGCTTTAGAGATCATTGTCTGGTAACATTTTGTTAATCCCCACTGGATGCTTCTGTGTTTAGATACAGTGCCTTGAAAAAATATTCACACCCCTTGAAATGTTCCTCCTATTTTCATGTTACAACAAAAAACGTAAACGTATTTATTGGGATATTATGTGATAGACCAACACAAAGTGGCACATAATTGTGAAGCGGAAGGAAAATTATGAATAGTTTTCAGATATTTATTTGTAAACAAAAAAATGAAAAGTGTGGAGTGCATTTTTATTCAGCCCCATTACTCTGATACCCCTAACTAAAATCTAGTGGAACCAATTGCCTTCAGAAGTCACCTAATTGGTGAATAGAGTCCACCTGTGTGTAAATTAATCTTAGTATAAATACAGCTGTTCTGTGAATCCGTCAGAGGTTTGTTAGAGAACCTTAGTGAACAAGCAACATCATGAAGGCCAAAGAACACACCAGACAGATCAGGGATAAAGTTGTGGAGAAGTTTAAAGCAGGGTTAGGTTATAAAAAAAATATCCCAAGTTTTGAACATCTCACGGAGCACTGTTTAATCCATCATCTGAAAATGGAAAGAGTATGGCACAATTGCAAACCTACCAACACATGGCCGTCCACCTAAATTAAGCAAGGAGACCATTAATCAGAGAAGCAGCCAAGAGGCCCGTGGTAATGGAGGAGCTGCAGAGATCCACAGCTCAGGTTGGAGAATCTGTCCACAGGACAACTATTAGTCATGTACTCCACAAATCTGGACTTTATGGAAGAGTGGCAAGAAGAAAGCCATTGTTGAAAGAAAGCCATTAAAAAAATTTGTTTGCAGTTTACAAGAAGCCATGTGGGGGACACAGCAAACATGTGGAAGAAGGTGCTCTGGCCAGATGAGATCAAATTTTTACTTTTTGGGCTAAAAGCAAAATGTTATGTGTGGTGGAAAACTAACACAGCACATCACTCTGAACACACCATCCCCACCGTGAAACATGGTGGTGGCAGCATCATGTTGTGGGAATGCTTTTCCTCAGCAGGGACAGGGAAGTGGGTCAGAGTTGATGGGGTGATGGATGGAGCCAAATTCAGGGCAATCTTAGAAGAAAATCTGTGAAGCCGTGTACACACGATAGGTTTTACCGATGAAAACAGTCCGATGGACTTTTTTCATCAGACAAACCGACGTGTATGGGCCCCATCGGTCTTTTTTCCATTAAAAAAAACGATAGCAAATTACTATCGTCTGTGGGCAACTCCATCGGATAAAAAACCCATGCATGCTCAGAATCAAGTCGACGCATGCTCAGAAGCATTGAACTTCATTTTTCTCGGCTCATCTGAGTGTTTTACGTCACAGCCTTTGGAAGGCTCGGTTTTTTGACTGATGGTGTGTAGGCAAGACTGATGGAAGTCAGCTTCATCGGTTTTCCGATGGAAAAATCCATCGGTTTAAAAACCATAGGAAATCTGATCGTGTGTACAGGGCTTTAGAGTCTGCAAAAGACTTGAGACTGGGGTGGAGGTTCACCTTCCAGCAGGACAACGACCCTAAATATACAGCCAGAGCTACAATGGAATGGTTTAGATCAAAGCATATTCATGTGTTAGAATGGCCCAGTTAAAGTCCAGACCTAAATCCACCTAAATCTGTTCACAGACGCTCTCCATCCAATCTGACAGAGCTTGAGCTATTTTGCAAAGAAGAATGGGCAAAAATGTCACTCTCTAGATGTGCAAAGCTGGTAGAGACATCCCCAGAAAGACTTGCAGCTGTAATTGCAGCGAAAGGAGGTTCTACAAAGTATTGACTCAGGGGGGCTGAATACAAATGCACGCCATACTTATCAGATATTTGTAAAAGATTTTAAAAAATATTTGTAATTTTATGTCCCACTTTGTGTTGATCTATCACATAAAATCCCAATAAAATACAAAATGTCAATGGGTTTGAATACTTTTTCAAGGCACTGTATGCTGCACATTGATTTTGCAGCTAAAAATAGTAATTTTTGAATCCTGTACCTTGGACACCTCTTCTGTATCCGTCTTATGTATAACAATTTGTTTCCTAATTATTAATCACTGTACAGTATGTATAGTGACAAGCATTGTTGAATCCCGCCTCATCCATAGGTGGTGGCTTGTGGCATAGATAAATGAAGGTATTTAGGCTGTGCTGCTCATTGGCAAAAGCGGGACTGAACGTGATGGGTCCTCCACAAGAACGAACGGTGAACCACTGATAAAATCAATTGGCTGTTTGAAATCATTATCTATATTGTTTAAAACTGTAATAACTGTTTAATAGTCACCTGCCTGGCTGTGCTTGGCTTCTACAACGTATATTGAACTGATCCAGAACAAGCATACAGATCAGAAAAGTTAGAGATAAGTCAGTTCTCTTTATTTGCAATTGTGTACAATCATTGTGTACAGAAGCCATCAATCCACAATGACAGTCAGAAACTGAGTTATCGGCATCAAAAGCTAATGGACCAGCTGTCAGAAATCTGAATGAGTCTGTGTTGGCACCCCAAGCCATAATCCACAATCAGATGTGCATTGAATGTCGTGTAGTGTTCAAGGTAACCTATCTTTTTTTTTCTTTTTTTCTTTTTTTTAAATAGGCCAGTATGTGGCAGTAACACAAGAAATAAAATAAAGAACAATTACTCCAATCTTAAGCTTGCTCACAAATTACAATTGGAGTATAACTTTCTTATGAATTTACCAAAACTGCCTACTGTGAAGGTCTACTTTACAACAATGGTGGTCAATCTGAAAAATATACAGGGCCTCATGTGCAATTTGCATGCAGCTCGTTTTCATACATTCAAGTGTGTTACATTAAATAATAGGCAGCTCATTCATTGGCTGGTACACAACCCATGCCTGAAATCTTTGATCTTGCTGTATTTTTTCCTCTACATACATTGATAAGGAAGTCTGAGTAAAATAAGCTCCATCATTTATGTCAGTGGCAGTAAATGTTATTCAAAGTATTGATATTAGTGACCACAATGGTAATTCTCAGCTTTGGAGTTAGTGGACGCAATAACAACTACGAACATTGATGTCAGTGACTGCAGTAATAATCCCCAGCATTGGTGTCAGTGACCACGGTATTAACCTCCAGCATTGGTGCCAGCGACTGCAGTAATAATCCCCAGCATTGGTGTCAGTGACCATAGTAATAACTTCAAAAAGAAGAGAAAGTTTGGGACTTTAAAGGGGTTATAAAGGTACCGTATATACTCGAGTATAAGCCGACCCGAATATAAGCCGAGGCACCTAATTTTACCACAAAAAACTGGGAAAACTTATTGACTCGAGTATAAGCCTAGGGCGTCCATCTGCATGCCTCACTGTGCCTCACTTTGCCTCACTGTGTCCATGTGCATGCCCCACTGTGTCCATGCCTCACTGTGTCCATGCCTCACTGACTGTGCCCATGCCTCACTGTGCCCATGCCTCACTGTGTCCATGACTAGACTGACGTTTAACATGGGAGTCTATGGAAGGGATGCCCGGTTTGAAAAATCGGTGCTCCCCGGCCGTAGGTCCTCTTGACAACAAACTTTGCACAATTGTAGAGAAAGAGTGGGGCTACATGTGTGCCAGGGGACCCACGTCGGCCCGGCACGGGGTCTTGCAAAAAGGTGATTAGAGTATAAGCCGAGGGGGGGCATTTTCAGCACACAAAAAAATGTGCTGAAAAACTCGGCTTATACTCGAGTATATACGGTATGTTTTTTTAGTTTCTAAATAGGTTCCTTTAAGCTAGTGCATTGTTGGTTCACTTACCTTTTCCTTCGAATTCCCTTCTAAATGTTTTTTTTCTTTGTCTGAATTTCTCTCTTCCTGTTCCTCCTCAGTAAGCTTGCCCCCATCATCCGAGCCGTTCTGGCTGGGGGTTAGTCAGCGTGCTCGCACCCTCCCTTGGGACTACATCCCCTGCGGGGAGACGCTGTGAATGTTCACAGCACGCTGACTAACCCCCAGCCAGAACGGCTTGGATGATGGGGGCAAGCTTATCCAAACAAAAACTCGCTGCTCAAGGAGAGACAGGAAGCCTAATGATATCCGCATACAATCAACACTGAAGAAATGGCAGCACTCCAAGATCCATCAAAATTCTTATTTAATAGACGAACATCCCAAGTGTGACAGACAGTTCAAATGGTAGACGCGTTTCACACACTAACAGGTGCGCTTATTCATTGATTCATGTTAGTGTGTGAAACGCGCTACCATTTGAACTGTCTGTCACACTTGGGATGTTCGTCTATTAAATAAGAACTTTGATGGATCTTGGAGTGCTGCCATTTCTTTAGTATTGATGGGGACAGAGAAAAAAAACATTTAGAAGGGAAATCGAAGGAAATCGAAGGAAAAGGTAAGTGAACCAACAATGCACTAGCTTAAAGGAACTTATTTAGAAAATAAAAAACAAACCTTTACAACCCCTTTAAATTAGGCACATATATAATGTAATCTAGCCACATAATATACAGTATCTCACAAAAGTTAGTTCACCCCTCACATTTTTGTAAATATTTTATTATATCTTTTCATGTGACAACACTGAGGAAATTACCCTTTGCTACAATGTAAAGTAGTGAGTGTGCAGCTTGTATAACAGTGTAGTTGCTGTCCCCTCAAAATGACTCAACACACAGCCATTAATGTCTAAACCGCTGGCAACAAAAGCGAGTACACCCCTAATGCCACGTACACACGATTGGAATTTTCGCCAGCAAAAGTCCGATGTGAGCTTTTGCTCGGAAATTCTGACCGTGTGTATGCTCCATCAGACTTTTGCTGTCGGAATTTCCACCAGAAAAAGATTGAGAGCAGGTTCTCAATTTTTCCAATGGAAAAAATTCCGATCGGAAAATCCTGATCGTCTGTAGTAATTCCGACGCGTAAAATTTCGACGCATGCTCGGAAACAATTTGACGCATGCTCTGAAACAATTCGACGCATGTTCACAAGCATTGAACTTAATTTTCTCGGCTTGTCGTAGTGTTGTACGTCACCGCATTCTTGACGGTTGAAAGTTCAGAGAACTTTTGTGTGACCGTGTGTATGCAAGCCAAGCTTTTTCCAAGGTTTTTCCGACAGAATTTCCGCTCGTGTGTACGGGGCATTAGTGTAAATGTCCAAATTCGGCCCCAAACACACCTTCAAGACGACCACTGCCTTGCTAAAGAAGCTGAGGGTAAAGGTGATGGACTGGCCAAGCATGTCTCCAGACCTAAACCCTATTGAGCATCTGTGGGGCATCCTCAAACAGAAGGTGGAGAAGCGCAAGGTCTCTAACATCTATCAGCTCTGTGATGTCGTCATGGAGGAGTGGAAGAGGACTTCAGTGGCAACCTGTGAAGCTCTGGTGAACTCCATACTCAAGAGGATAAAGACAGTGCTGGAAAATAATGGTGGCCACACAAAATATTGACACTTTTGGGCCCAATCTGGACATTTTCACTTAGGGGTAGGGTGACCAGACATCCCCGGTTTCAGGGGACAGTCCCCGGATTGAGGACACTGTCCCCGGACCAAGTCTGTCCCCGGTTTTGCCCCCGGATTGGATTTGAACAGGGGCTGGGGCAATTTCAAAGACAGTCAGCTACGCAGCTCCTACTAGCTTAGGGGGGTGTATTTGTTTCCATTATCTGTGCCCTTTTCTGATGATCATGTGCTGGTCGGAGTGGAGGAAATATTTCTTCAGTTTCGGGTGCATGCCCATTCAGCTCCGCTCGCATGTTCTTCTGCCTTGGCTCAAGTCCCGGCCAGCCGCCTGCCTGTTTATCTCCTTACCTTCCCTGGCGGAGTGATCTTCCTCCGCTCCCCACCCAGAAGTAGCCGCGGCCGGAGATTAAAACTTGACAGGCTGTGAGGCGGGTGGCGACGGGCAGAGAGTCGCTGATTGCCGCCATTACTAGTAAAAAAATAAAATATGTCCCTGGATTTCATTCTAAAAATCTGGTCACCTTACTTAGGGGTGTACTCACTTTTGTTGCCAGCGGTTTAGACATTAATGGCTGTGTGTTGAGTTATTTTTGGTTACACTTTCACCTCGAGTTTGTGTAGCATCACACCATCACCTCCTCCCTTCCCCTTCATGCACGGTTTTCTTCCCTATAGTGGCATGTGATTCCACCTCATTCTCCCCTCCTTCTTACCCCCCCCCCCTTTTTTAACATTTATTCAGACCCTCAACTCATGTTGTGTTATCAATATTCCAGTGCCGTCCCATTCCTCCCGTGCCCATCCCAGGGGACAGCACCCCCCAAGGGTGCTTCAGCGCATTTCAATTCTTTGGTCCTGTTCGACCAATCTGGTGAGCCAGGTCGGTATCCGTTTTTACCAATATACTCCTATACCATTGGTAAAACAATTGTGATATTGCATTTACATTAGTTTATGATTATTTTCAGATTGTACTGTTTTTGACGCCTCCTGAAGAAGCGGTTTACACCGCGAAACATGTCGGGGTATCGTCAACCATATCAGTACAACTCCTCTGCACACCGGTGGAGTTTGTAATATCTTCCCCTGTTTTATCGCTATGTGAATGTATTTTGTATCTACAACAATTGTTTGATTTTTTTGTTAATACTACTCTAAATATAATGTTTTAAATTTTACATTTATTCTTTGTATGGGTGCCGGAATAGTCCCAACTTTCTATAAATCCCCCCCCTCCCCCTACCACAATATTTACCGTAGAGGCAATTCTCATTATTCATTGTAGCAAAGTGTCATTTCTTCAGTGTTGTCACATGAAAAGATATAATAAAATATTTACAAAAATGTGAGGGGTGTACTCACTTTTGTGAGATACTGTATATAATATTCCATGTGCAAAGAAAATCTAAAAAATATAAAAGATATTAAAAATAAAATGTCATAAGAAAAACAAAACAAGAGTCCAATAACAGTCCTCCTTAACCACTTAACAACCACCTGCCGACAAATAACGTCGACAAGGTGGTTGCTTAACTCTGGGAGGACGTTATATAACGTCCTCCCAGAATCGCGCTCCCGCGCGCCCCCTGGGGCGCGCACACGGGAAACTCCGTGACCACCGGGTCCAGAGGACCCGGCGGATCACGAATCGCGGTAAATCGCCGCTGATAGCGGCCGTTTACCACGTGATCGCTCCGTCAAATGACGGAGCAATCACTTGTAAACAGACCGGCGTCATTTGATGACGCCGGTTCCTCCCTCCCCTCTCTGTACCGATCGGTACAGTGTGAGAGGGGAGGGGGAGGGAGCGGATGGCAGCAGCAGCACTGTGGGCTGGATCTGTGACAATTGCAGTCACAGATCCAGCCATCCATCCATCCCTGCTCAGCCATCCCTGGTGCAATACCCTGCCAATACTCTGCAATACACCCTGCCAATACTCTGCAAAATACCCTGCCAATACTCTGCAAAATACCCTGCCAATACCCTGGTGCAATACTCTGCAATACCCTGGTGCAATACTCTGCAATACCCTGGTGCAATACTCTGCAATACCCTGGTGCAATACTCTGCAATACCCTGCAAAATACTCTGCAATACCCTGCGCAATACTCTGCAATACCCTGCGCAATACTCTGCAATACCCTGCAAAATACTCTGCAATACCCTGCAAAATACTCTGCAATACCCTGCGCAATACCCTGGTGCAATACTCTGCAATACTCTGGTGCAATACTCTGCAATACTCTGGTGCAATACTCTGCAATACTCTGGTGCAATACTCTGCAATACCCTGCGCAATACTCTGCAATACCCTGCGCAATACTCTGCAATACCCTGCGCAATATTCTGCAAAATACTCTGCAATACCCTGCACAATACTCTGCAATACCCTGCACAATACTCTGCAATACCCTGCACAATACTCTGCAATACCCTCCACAATACTCTGCAATACCCTCCACAATACTCTGCAATACCCTCCACAATACCCTGTGCAATACCCGTGCAATACCCTGCCATACACCGCAATACCCTGCCATAGTCCGCAATACTCCGCAATGCCCTGCAATACTCCGCAATGCCCAGCAATACTCCGCAATGCCCAGCAATACTCCGCAATGCCCGGCAATACTCCGCAATGCCCGGCAATACTCTGCAATAACCACTTCCCGCCCTCCGGCCGTCATATGACGTCCTTGACTTTGTGCGGGGATATCTGAATGATGGGTGCAGCTACAGGCATCATTCAGATATTAGCTTTTTCAGCCGGCGATTCCCTACACCATAAGAACAATCATAGCGGCTGTTCCGCCGCTTGATCATTCTTACGGGAGGCGAGAGGGGATGTCCCCCCCCCCCCCCCGCCGCCCTCCGGTGCTTCTACCGACTCACCGCTACGATCAAAGCCAGGATTGTTGTTTTTTTTTTTGTATTTTTTTCAGGCTTCCCAGCCTAGAGGTGAGATGTGGGGTCTTATTGACACCCCCCCCCCCATATCTCACTGTAAAGAGGACCTGTCATGCCATATTCCTATTACAAGGGATGTTTACGTTCCTTGTAATAGGTATAAAAGTGATCAAAAAAATGTTTAGGGCGGAAAAACATGTCAAACTAAAATAAATAAAGTAAAATGAAGAATAATTTTTTTTTTTTTATTAAAGCGCCCCTGTCCCCGTGAGCTCGCATACAGAAGCGAACGCATACGTAAGTCCCGCCCACATATGAAAACGGTTTTCAAACCACACATGTGAGGTATCTCTGCGAACGTTAGAGCGAGAGCAATCATTTTGGCCCTAGACCTCCTCTGTAACTCAAAACATGTAACCAGTAAAAATATTTAAAGCGTCGCCTATGGGGATTTTTTAAGTAGCGAAGTTTGGCGCCATTCCACGAGTGTGTGCAATTTTTAAGGGCGACATGTTAGGTATCTATTTACTCGGCGTAACTTCATCTTTCACATTATGCAAAAACATTGGGCTAACTTTACTGTTTTTTTTTTTTTTTAAGCACAAAACATTTTTTTTCCGTAAAAAACGCGTTAAAAAAATTGCTGCGCAAATATCGTGCGAGATAAAAAGTTGCAACAACCACCATTATATTCTCTAAGGTCTTTGCTAAAAAAACATATATATATAATGTTTTGGGGTTCTATGTAATTTTCTAGCAAACAAATGATGATTTTTACATGTAGGAGAGAAATTTCAGAATTGGCCTGGGTGCTCCAGAACGCCTGAAGGTGCTCCCTGCATGTTGGGCCTCTCTATGTGGCCACGCTGTGTAAAAGTCTCACACATGTGGTATCGCCATACTCGGGAGTAATAGCAGAATGTGTTTTGGGGTGTAATTTGTGGAATGCATATGCTGTGTGTGAGAAATAACCTGCTAATATGACAATTTTGTGGAAAAAAAAAAGAGAAAAAAAAATCTTGATTTTGCAAAGAATTGTGGGAAAAAATGACAACTTCAAAAAACTCACAATGCCTCTTTCTGAATACCTTGGAATGTCTTCTTTCCAAAAAGGGGTCATTTGGGGGGTATTTGTACTTTTCTGGCATGTTAGGGTCTCAAGAATTGAGATAGGCCGTCAGTACTTCAGGTGTGATCAATTTTCAGATATTGGCACCATAGCTTGTGGACTCTATAACTTTCACAAAGACCAAAAAATATCCACCAATTTGTACTTATTTTTACCAAAGATATGTAGCAGTATAAATTTTGCCAAAATTTATGAAGAAAAAATAGTAATTTACAAAATTTTATAACAGAAACGAAACAAAAATCATTTTTTTACAAAATTTTCAGTCTTTTTTCTCTTATAGCGCAAAAAATAAAAAACCCAACAGTGATTAAATACCACCAAAAGAAAGCTCTATTTGTGTGAAAAAAAGGACAAAAATTTCATATGGGTACAGTGTTGTATGACTGAGTAATTGTCATTCAAAATGTGAGAGCACCGAAAGCTGAAAATTGGTCTAGTTATTAAGGGGGTTTAAGTGCCCAGTGGTCAAGTGGTTAAACAACGAAAAAAATGTGGTGATATTCCCAGTCATGTCCTAATTAAGAAAAAACACTGTAAGGTATCCACCATTGTAGTGTCGCATCAGACCCACTCCCATCAGGTGGAAACTCACCAAATTTATTTGCCTACCACTCTCATGGTTAGGCTAGTAAGCCATAAGGATCAGTTGTTCAAAGATTCCTCCTTAATAAGCCAATCCACTTCTCCACAGTTCCTTGTAGAAAAGGTGCATATCCATGGGTAAATGAAAAAGAAATACAAACATTGTATGTCTCATTACATAATCAAGCCATCCCCTTTAGTCTCACCACCTCCACGCTGGCTGATGACTATCCAGGGAAACGCCAATCGCTCTCACAATGTTACTGCGATGATTCTAGTTGCCGACCAGTCACACCCCAATGTATGTTTAATCCTTTCTGACTTTGTCACAGGGGTTCAATAACCCCCAATACTACTGTCAGGAACCACAGTAGTAACCCCCAGCATTGGTGTCAGTGACCACAGTAATAACCCCCAGCATTGGTGTCAGTGATAGGGTGACCACATTTCCAAACTACCATTCAGGGACACCCTCCCTTCCCAAAAATCAGCTTGTGCTGTAACGAATCACAGCACAGTGATTAGACACAAGAGGCGGGATTTATGATTTCTCCAATCACAAGCAGGGGGCGGGGATTGTGCTCCTCCAGGCATTCCTGGCCAGGACAAGTACTGTCAGTGAGTAAAACGGTGATGTGGCAGCCTTTTTTGGGGGAATCAGATTGGCCCAGGGGGTGGCTGTGTCAGTTTCATTCCGGGACACTGTATTGTCCTGGAATGAAGTTGCCCGGGACAGACCTGCAAAATGCGGGACTGTCCCGGGCAATCCGGGACACGTGGTCACCCTAGTCAGTGACCACAGTAATAACCCCCAGCATTGGTGTCAGTGACCACAGTAATAACCTCCAGCATTGGTGTCAGTGACCACAGTAATAACCTCCAGCATTGGTGTCAGTGACCACAGTAATAAGCCTCATCCTTGGTGTCAGTAATAGTTACTCAAAGCACTGATCTCAGTGTTAATCCTCAGTTTTTGTGTAAGTGGGCGCAATAATAGCCCCCCAACACTGATGTCAGTACTCCCCAGCATTGGTGTTAGTGACCACAGTAATAACCTTCAGCATTGACAGCAGTAATAATCCCGAGCTGTGGTATCAGTGGATGCAATAATAAACCCCAACACTCATGTCAGTGACCACAGTAATTACTTCTAGTATTAGTGTCATTGGCTGCTGTCATAACCCCAAGCAGTGGTGTCAGTTACAACAGTAATAACCCTCAGCATTGGAGTCAGTGATTGTAGTAATGACAGCCAGCATTGGAGTCAATGATCGCAGTAATAACTGCCAGAATTGGTGTCAGTGATCGCAGTAATGACCGCCAGCATTGGAGTCAGTGATCGCAGTAATGACCGCCAGCATTGGAGTCAGTGATCGCAGTAATGACCGCCATCATTGGAGTCAGTGATCGCAGTAATGACCGCCAGCATTGGAGTCAGTGATGGCAGTAATGGCCGCCAGCATCGGAGTCAGTGATCGCAGTAATGACCGCCAGCATTGGAGTCAGTGATTGCAGTAATGACCGCCAGCATTGGAGTCAGTGATCGCTGAAATGACCGCCAGCATTGGAGTCAGTGATCGCTGAAATGACCGCCAGCATTGGAGTCAGTGATCGCAGTAATGACCGCCAGCATTGGAGTCAGTGATCGCAGTAATGACCGCCAGCATTGGGGTCAGTGATCGCAGTAATGACCGCCAGCATTGGAGTCAGTGATCGCAGTAATGACCGCCAGCATTGGGGTCAGTGATCGCAGTAATGACCGCCAGCATTGGAGTCAGTGATCGCAGTACTGACCGCCAGCATTGGAGTCAGTGATCGCTGAAATGACCGCCAGCATTGGAGTCAGTGATCGCAGTAATGACCGCCAGCATTGGAGTCAGTGATCGCTGAAATGACCGCCAGCATTGGAGTCAGAGATCGCAGTAATGACCGCCAGCATTGGAGTCAGTGATCGCAGTAATGGCCGCCAGCATTGGAGTCAGTGATCACTGAAATGACCGCCAGCATTGGAGTCAGTGATCGCAGTAATGACCGCCAGCCTTGGAGTCAGTGATTGCAGTAATGACCGCCAGCATTGGAGTCAGTGATCGCAGTAATGACCACCAGCATTGGAGTCAGTGATCGCAGTAATGACCGCCAGCATTGGAGTCAGTGATCGCAGTAATGACCGCCAGCATTGGAGTCAGTGATTGCAGTAATGACCGCCAGCATTGGAGTCAGTGATCGCCGTAATGACCGCCATCATTGGAGTCAATGATCGCAGTAATGGCCGCCAGCATTGGAGTCAGTGATCGCAGTACTGACCGCCAGCATTGGAGTCAGTGATCGCTGAAATGACCGCCAGCATTGGAGTCAGTGATCGCAGTAATGACCGCCAGCATTGGAGTCAGTGATCGCTGAAATGACCGCCAGCATTGGAGTCAGAGATCGCAGTAATGACCGCCAGCATTGGAGTCAGTGATCGCAGTAATGGCCGCCAGCATTGGAGTCAGTGATCACTGAAATGACCGCCAGCATTGGAGTCAGTGATCGCAGTAATGACCGCCAGCCTTGGAGTCAGTGATTGCAGTAATGACCGCCAGCATTGGAGTCAGTGATCGCAGTAATGACCACCAGCATTGGAGTCAGTGATCGCAGTAATGACCGCCAGCATTGGAGTCAGTGATCGCAGTAATGACCGCCAGCATTGGAGTCAGTGATTGCAGTAATGACCGCCAGCATTGGAGTCAGTGATCGCCGTAATGACCGCCATCATTGGAGTCAATGATCGCAGTAATGGCCGCCAGCATTGGAGTCAGTGATCGCTGAAATGACCGCCAGCATTGGAGTCAGTGATCACTGAAATGACCGCCAGCATTGGAGTCAGTGATCGCAGTAATGACCGCCAGCATTGGAGTCAGTGATTGCAGTAATGACCGCCAGCATTGGAGTCAGTGATCGCCGTAATGACCGCCATCATTGGAGTCAGTGATCGCAGTAATGGCCGCCAGCATTGGAGTCAGTGATCGCTGAAATGACCGCCAGCATTGGAGTCAGTGATCGCTGAAATGACCGCCAGCATTGGAGTCAGTGATCGCTGAAATGACCGCCAGAATTGGAGTCAGTGATCGCAGTAATGACCGCCAGCATTGGAGTCAGTGATTGCAGTAATGACCGCCAGCATTGGAGTCAGTGATCGCCGTAATGACCGCCATCATTGGAGTCAGTGATCGCAGTAATGACCACCAGCATTGGAGTCAGTGATCGCTGAAATGACCGCCAGCATTGGAGTCAGTGATCGCAGTAATGACAACCAGCATTGGAGTCAGTGATCGCAGTAATGACAGCAAGCATTGGAGCCAGTGATCGCAGTAATGACAGCCAGCATTGGAGTCAGTGATCGCAGTAATGACAGCAAGCATTGGAGCCAGTGATCGCAGTAATGACAGCCAGCATTGGGGTCAGTGATCGCAGTAATGACAGCCAGCATTGAGGTCAGTGATTGCAGTAATGACAGCCAGCATTGGAGTCAGTGATCACATATTGCACACAAATTGAAATAGTAACATATTATGGATATATGAAAACCTTTTTTTTGCACATAGCACTTTTTGATGTTTTTTTTCTGATTGCATTAATTGATATATTTAGCACTTTTGCACATTTAGCACTTTGATATATATTGTGATTATTAGATACACCAATACTTTATAGTGTGTGCACACAGATTCTCGCAGTGTAACGGTGATAGCGCTGTCCACTTTACTTTATTGACTTGAATGGCTCAATGCCGGTCAACGCACCAGACCTGCAGCATACATGACTTTATCACAGTGCACTGCAACGCTACCCATTAGGCCGATACGTTTTCTCTAGTGTGTGCATTTCTCTGCGTATAAAAACGCAGCATGCTGCGTGGCAATGCGTCTGGTGTAATCAGACCCCCACCGCCCCGTGCCACTTCACACCTCCCCTATTGGCCCCAGTGTCAGGCCGCGGCTCAGATGGCCCCACGCACGTGGTTACCGATGAGATTACAGCTTTGCCCTTACAGATGCTCACTGAGCGGCTGCTCTTTGTTGTGCTGTGTGTCGGATGGAGCACATCCAGCTGAGACACGCGTCCCTCTCATTACCATCATAATGGGGGACTTGAGAAAACAGCAGTTTGCTGCACTGCCCCCTCCCCGCCATGTGTCAGAGCTAAAACAGCAGACATGTGGCCCAGGGGAACATCAATACCTTTCCCTCTCACACACACAACCAAGAACAAAAGAGTTTAACTCTGCCACCCCCCAACCTCCTGTCACTGCTGCCCACCACCTCCTCTACAAGCACAACCCTCTGCCCAGATCAAGTTCACACTCTGAAAATTGTCCCTGTTTGCCAGTATGTCCCTGGAATTGTCTGTGCTCTCAAAAATGTTAAAGTCCCTGGAATTGTTAATATCCATAGAATTGTCCATATCTCTTCAATTGTCTATGTCCCCAAGATTGTCTATGTCCCTGGAATCGTCTATGTCTCTGAAACTGTTGATGTCCCTGGAATCATCTATGTCCCTAAAATTGTTGACATCCAAAGAACTGTCTATATCCCTGGAATTGTCTACGTCACAAAGATTGTTAATGTCCCTCAAATTGTTAATATCCGTAGAATTGTCCATATCCCTGGAATTGTCTATGTCCCCAAGATTGTTGATGGCCCTGAAATTGTTAATGTCTCTGGAATTGTCTATGTCCCTGAAATTGTAGATGTCTCTAGAATTGTCCATATCTCTGGAATTGTCTATGTCCCAAAGATTGTTGATGTCCCTGGAATTGTCTATGTCCCTAAAATTGTTAATATCCATAGAATTGTCCATATCCCTGGAATTGTCTATGTTCCCAAGATTGTCTATGTCCCTGGAATCCTCTAAGTCTCTGAAACTGTTGATGTCCCTGGAATCATCTATGTCCCTAAAATTGTTGATATCCAAAGAATTGTCCATATCCCTGGAATTTTCTACATCCCAAAGATTGTTAATGCCCCTCAAATTGTTAATATCCGTAGAATTGTCCATATCCCTGAAATTGTCTATGTCCCCAAGATTGTTGATGGCCCTGAAATTGTTGATGTCTCTGGAATTGTCTATGTCCCTGAAATTGTAGATGTCCCTAGAATTGTCCATATCCCTGGAATTGTCTATGTCCCAAAGAGTGTTGATGGCCCTGAAATTGTCTATGTCCCTAAAATTGTTGATATCCACAGAATTGTCCATATCCCTTGAATTGTCTACGTCCCCAAGATTGTTGCTGTCTCTGAAATTGTTGACATTCGTAGAATTGTCAATATCCTTGGAAATGTCTATGTCCCCAAGATTGTTGATGTCCTTGGAGTTGTTGATATCCGTAGAATTGTCCATATCTCTGGAATTGTTGATATCTGTAGAATTGTCCATATCCCTGGAATTGTCTATGTCTCCAAGATTGTTGATGTCCCTGGAGTTGTTGATATCCGTAGAATTGTCCATATCTCTGGAATTGTTGATATCTGTAGAATTGTCCATATCTCTGGAATTGTTGATATCTGTAGAATTGTCCATATCTCTGGAATTGTTGATATCTGTAGAATTGTCCATATCCCTGGAATTGTCTATGTCTCCAAGATTGTTGATGTCCCTGGAATCGTTTATGTCTCTGACATTGTTAATGTCCCTAAAATTTTTGATATCCGTAGAATTGTCCATATCCCTGGAATTGTCTATGTCCCCAATATTGTTGATGTCCCTGAAATTGTCGATGTCCCTGGAATTGTCGATGTCCCTGGAATTGTCGATGTTTTCAAAATTGTTGATGTTTTCGGAATGGTCAATGTCTGTGGTATGGTCACTGAAATTCCCCCCTTAGCTCAATCAACTGCACCAATATGCTGGCTGCACACTTGGTCATTTTGGAAGCTTCCCATCGGCCTCAACAGAAAAAATGTTACAAGAATAATCTGTGAAGTTCTCAATCATCCAGGTCATGGTATGACTAGTAATTGTTCATCACATTCAACTGGACTTTCTTTGTAATGTTGAAGATGTTTCGCTGGCTGACAGTGACTAACTACTACCAGCTATGGGAAGGAGTTGATCTGGCCATACCCAATAGATTGATCATAGATTGATCATAGCCTGGGGGCTGCACAAAATATAATCCATGATTCCTCCTTCTACGCTAAACGGTGCAGACAAATGAATCTCCCGCTGAGGCTATCGTATTATGACAGCCAACACCAGCGGCTGTCAGAATACACAAACAATCACTGCAGCTCATTGGCTCAGTCACTGTTTAACTGAGAATTATCCACCTGGCTTCTTTGATTTTCAGAGCGAATGATGTTGGTAGTATGCCAATAGGGCCACCCACTACTCAAATTTTGACCGGTTCATCAGAAACTGGCAGAAATGTGATCACTACATGCCCATCTTTTGTACCAAATGTCTTGCTGATTTTTTAATTCTTTACCATACTGAAAGCTGTATTAAACCCAAAAGCAAACAATTATATTGCAGTTTACTAATTCTTAGATGTTAAGCTGCATTAGTTTCCTTTTTTTAGGCTTTCTTTTCTCTACTTTCATTTGATGATCCAGCCAGAAAGTCTGTTGTTTTTCATAAGCACAAGCTCTCCAGCAGAATGTGTTCGTTTACACCGATGAGACAAATCACTTATCACTGGAGGAGTGACTAAAAAGGTCCATGATTATATTTCTTCATGCAAAATCTTTATCACAAAAGGAAAAAAAAAAAAACTGTTGCTGTAACTGATTATACCGTATAAGCTAGAGTTTGGCTATAGTTTGTTAGTGTATCTAAATCTGCTAATACATTTGACACTCCCCTTCCCCCCAGATTGACAATTCTGCCATCTACTGTGCCTTCTGTGCTCATTAATCCAGAGTGGTGTCTCACTAATATGGGAGGTGTGTTACTGGCCAGATCACCAGGTGAACACAGAGGGAGGAAAAGCCTAAAAAAAAGAACTAATGCAGTCGCCATATCTAATGATTGGTAAGCTTCAATATACAAATTTTGGGTTTTGGGTTTAATACTGCTTGAAGCAAAATAACCAAAAGAGAATTCAGGTGCGGCAGCAAGGCCTTTTTATTAGATTTCTACCCTAATAATAAAGTTTTGGCTTCTTTGTGATATAAACGTCAGTGACTGGCACTCCTGCCTCTCAGCACTGGGCTTCTTGGCTTGAATCCCAATCAGAACACTATCTGCATGGAGTTTGCATGTTCTCCCAGTGCTTGCATAGGTTTCTCCTGGGTAAACAGGATCACAAGCAGACAACTAGCATGCTCAGAGTGGCAGCCTATGTATTTCTCTCAATACAGGGTTCTTTTCATTCTAAAAACATCTTTAGTTAGAATTCTTAGAGCCCTTAGGGCCCAATCACATCTGTGCACTGCAGTAAGGCAGCCCATACATTCATCTTTTTTTTTTCTTTTCAACCGGCGGGTATAACAACAAAAAAAAAAAGATCTGATTTCACCATTCACACATGATAGAGTCATAGAGGAGGAATCCCCCCACTGTGCTATTGTGTTCTGACGAACCGAGGTGTCCCCGCTGTCGGAATGTACTGATCAGTGTTGCGGGCTCTAGCCGGCAGCACTGATCGATTAGAAAAAAACTGACAGGCTTAAGCCAGCCATAGATAGAGCGACTTTCTTTCCTGCAACCACGGGTTGCAGAAAAGAAAATCACTTGATTCCCCCATCAACAAGGTCCCTGCTGAACCAGCCGAGATTCAAACTTTCTATGGCCGGCTTTTTCTTTTCCGATTGACTTCTGTACAACCAAGGTGTCCATACATGGTTTAAAGCTCAGCCAATCCCTGCTAAACCGGGCGCATTTCTATCTATGTATGGCCGCTTTAATGCTGAAGTCTATATTCTGAGTGGCATCTCTGTGTACCAAACCAGCATCCCACAACACTCCTATATTGAGAAACAGATATTTTCAAACATTTTACTATATTCTTGGTATGTTCTTTACTATATTCTACGCATATAATCCCTCCCATGGATAAACCATGGTCATATATAGAAATCTATATACAGTATATCACAAAAGTGAGTACACACCTCACATTTTTGTAAATATTTTATTATATCTTTTCAAGTGACAACACTGAAGAAATGACACTTTGCTACCCATTGGTCTGCATGGCTGACATCCCAGAAGGAAGCCTCTTCTAAAGATGCTGCACAAGAAATCCAGCAAACAGTTTGCTGAAGACAAGCAGACTTAGGACATTGTTACTGGAACCATATCCTGTGGTCTGATGAGACCAAGATAAACTTATTTGGTTCAGATGGTGTGAAGCATGTGTGGAGGCAACCAGGTGAGGAGTACAAAGACAAGTGTGTCTTGCCTACAGTCAAGCATGGTGGTGGGAGTGTCATGGTCTGGGGCTGCATGAGTTCTGCCAGCGCTGGGGAGCTACAGTTCATTGAGGGAACTATGAATGCCAACATGAATGAATGAATGAGTGACTTGTATAGCGCTACACATGCGAACTGAATCGCCTCTAGGCGCTTGTTGCAGCCGGTGTTTGCCTGGATGGTGCAGTCATTTACCCCGTAGGATCTCGATATGCTTGGGACACACAGTCGTACACACATACCGTGTTTCCCCGAAAATAAGACCTACCCCGAAAATAAGACCTAGCGCTATTTTCCAGGAGAGCTGCAATATAAGCCCTACCCCGAAAAAAAGCCCTAGTTTAAAATGCTTGTAAAATCCTATAATCCACTCTATTACAGTAGTATATAATGTACAATGTGTGTGTTTCTGTAATATAATTTGGGGAAGAGAGCTCCAGCGGGTCATAGAAGCGCAGAGCAGCGCTATAATGAAGGTATTTGGCACAATTATATTACAGAAACACACACATTGTACATTATATAATACTGTAATAGAGTGGATTATAGGATTTTACAAGCATTTTAACTCAGTTCACACTGGGGATTACTGTCAGGCAGGGTGAGAGAGGGGGAGAGAAGACAGCACATTACATGGTAAGACCTACCACGAAAATAAGCCCTTCTGTGTCTTTTGTTGCCAAAATTAATATAAGACCCGGGCTTATTTTCGGGGAAACACGGTATGTACAAATATACTGGGCCAATTTGGACAAGATCCAATTAACCTACCAGCATGTCTTGGAGACATGTACATGTACTGTGACATACTGAAGCAGAGCATAATCCCCCTCCCTTCGGAGACTGGGCCGCAGGGCAGTATTCCAACATGATAACGGCCCCACACACACCTCCAAGACAAACACTGCCTTGTTAAAGAAGCTGAGTGTAAAGGTGATAGACTGGCAAAGCATATCTCCAGACCTGAACCCTATTGAGCATCTGTGGGGCATCCTCAAATCTGGAAGGTGGAGAAGCGCAAAGTCTCTAACATCCACCAGCTCCGTGATGTCATCATGGAGGAGTGGAAGAGGACTTCAGTGGCAACCTGTGAAGCTCTGGTGAACTCCATGCCCAAGAGGGTTAAAGCAGTGATGGAAAATAATGATGGCCACACAAAATATTGACAATTTGGGCCCAATTTGGACATTTTCACTTAGGGGTGTACTCACTTTTGTTGCCAGCGGTTTAGACATTAATAGCTGTGTGTTGAGTTATTTTGAGGGGACAGCAAATTTACACTGTTATACAAGCTGTACACTCACTACTTTACATTGTAGCAAAGTGTAATTTCTTCAGTGTTGTCACATAAAATATTTACAAAAATGGGGTGTACTCACTTTTGTGAGATATTGTATATATCAATGTGCATGCACATAAACCCCAGTCATATAGAGCTATATACATTCACACCCATCTATATACCTTGGGCATACAGATATATATACATTCACACATATAGATAAACCCTAATGATATACTGTAGATCTATATATATTTACACCAATGGATAAACCCTGATCATATAGATCCATAGAGTGTCTTGAAAAAGTATTCATACCCCTTGAAATTTTCCACATTTTGTCATGTTACAACCAAAAACGTAAATATATGTTATTGGAAATTTTTGCGATAGACCAACACAAAGTGGCACATAATTGTGAAGTGGAAGGAAATGATAAAGGGTTTTCAACATTTTTTACAAAAAAATATGTGAAAAGTGTGGCGTGCATTTGTATTCAGCCTCCCTGAGTCAGTACTTTGTAGAACCTCCTTTCAATGCAATTACAGCTGCAAGTCTTTTTGGGGATGTCTCTACCAGCTTTGCACATCTAGAGAGTGACATTTTTGCCCATTCTTCTTTGCAAAATAGCTCAAGATCTGTCAGATTGGATGTAGAGCGTCTATGAACAGCAATTTTCAAGTCTTGCCACAGATTCTCAATTGGATTTAGGTCTGGACTTTGACTGGGCCATTATAACACATGAATATGCTTTGATCTAAACCATTCCATTGCAACTCTGGCTGTATGTTTAGGGTTGTTGTCCTGCTGGAAGCTGAACCTCCACTCCAGTCTCAAGTCTTTTGCAGACGCTAACAGGTTTTCTTCTAAGATTGCCCTGTATTTGGCTCCATCCATCTTCCCATCAACTTTGACCAGCTTCCCTGTCCCTGCTGAAGAAAAGAATCCCACAACATGATGCTGCCACCACCATGTTTCACAGTGGGGATGGTGTGTTCAGAATGATATGCAGTGTTAGTTTTCCACCACACATAGCGTTTTGCTTTTTGGCCAAAAAGTTACATTTTGGTCTCATCTGACCAGAGCACCTTCTTCCACATGTTTGTTGTGTCCCCCACATGGCTTCTCGCAAGCTGCCAACAGGACTTCTTATGGCTTTCTTTTAACAATGGCTTTCTTCTTGCCACTCTTCCATAAAGGGCAGATTTGTGAAGTGCACAACTAAAAGTTGTCCTGTGGACAGATTCTCCCACCTGAGCTGTGGATCCATTTTCGGATGATGGATTAAACAGTGCTCTGTGAGATGTTCAAAGCTTGAGATATTTTTTTTGTATCCTTACCATCCTTTAGCCTGGGTTCACATTGGAGCGATTTGTCATGCGATTTGAGAGATCAAATCGCATGACAAGTCGCAGCCTATTAGAGGCAATGGTACTGTTCCAATCAGTGTGACATCAATTTTACAGTGCCGTATTGATTTGCAAAAGTAGTTTTTGTACTACTTTTGCCAATTTCAGGTGCGACTTCAATAGACATCTGTGCATGAAGCCACACAGATGTCTATCAAGTAGCACCTAAAATCGCGCTGAGCGAAGTAGCACGATTTCAAAGTAGCATCAATGTGAACCAGGGCTTTAACTTTTCCACAACTTCATCCCTGACCTGTCTGGTGTGTTCCTTGGCTTTCATGATGCTGTTTGTTCACTAAGGTTTGCTAACAAACCTCTGAGGGCTTCACAGAACAGCTGTATTCATACTGAGATTAAATTACACACTGGTGGACTTTACCATTTAGGTGACTTCTGAAGGCAATTGCTTCCACTAGATTTTAGTTAGGGGAATCAGAGTAAAGGGGGCTGAATACAAATGTACGCCACACTTTTCAGATATTGATTTGTAAGAAATGTTGAAAACCATTTATCTTTTTCCTTCCACTTCACAATTATGTGCCACTTTGTGTTGGTCTATCACATAAAATCCCAATAAAATACATTGATGTTTTTGGTTGTAACATGACAAAGTGTGGAAAATTTCAAGGGGTATGAATACTTTTTCAAGGCACTGTAACATTTACATTGATGGATAAACTCTGATCATATAGATCTTTATAAATTTACATTGATGGATACATTCTGATCATATAGATCTATATACATCTCCTCCCCTGGATGTGAGGAGGCAGGATGTGGAGAAAGTGAGGTGAGGCTGAAGTGTGCTGGGGTCAGATAGACAGGTGCCGGCTATTAGCATACAGCTGACACCCCCCTCTCCTATTCATTGGGACACAAAAGACCCCCAGCCAGCCATAACAAGTTCTCTCCATTACAGAGCCCCCACCCCCTCCTCTCCGCACACTTCATTAACAGACACAGGCACCTTCATAATGGGGAGGTGAGCAGGACACATGTCAGCAGAGGGAGGGGGGAGGGCTCTGTAGGTGTAACAAGGTATATAGGTAATAGGTATATCAAGTATAGAATACAACCTGGACACAATAAACACATCTGCTGGTAACAAATGCCGCTCTATTGTCTCCAGCATCCTAAATAAACATGGGTGCGAAGGGAATTCATCTCACAGCTCCTACAATACAGCAAAAAGTCACATTAAATAATTCAAACAATGAAATTATAGTAAGCAAAGCCAACAATATCCTTTACTTATTCACAACTTAATAAAGCCTCATAACATGACATGACATTCCCTTGGCTTTGTATTTACAATATATCCATATACATGAACCCTGTCCGCCACTGAAAACATTGTATGTCTGCAAGTTGTCCATCAAAAAAATAAATAAATATATATATATATATATATATATATATATATATATATATATATATAATCCATACACACACTATATATATATATATATATATTATTATTATTATTTATATTATATTATTTATATAATATATATAATATATATATATATATATATATATATATACAGTAAACCCCCCCTCCATCGCGGGGGTTACGTTCCAGACCCACCCGCAATAAGTGAAAATCCGCGAAATAGAAATACCCTATTTAAATACACACTAGGCATGTTTTTATGACTTTCACTGTACTTTTAAAAGCATTTTAAGGTCTTTAAACACACTTTTAAAACAATAGAAACGCATTTAAACACATAAAAGATACTGAGAGACATAGCAAGAGCAATGGAAAACACAAAAATATTTAGTTAACAATGATTTAATCAATTAATATTAATAGGTCTTACAAAAAAAAACGCAATATACCGGGACCGCGAAAACTGAACCGCGATATAACGGGGGTTTACTGTATATATATATATATATATATATATATATATATATATTATTTATATATTTATATACTATATATATATATAAAAAAAAATCATGTGTAAGTATAGATCTAAATCTAAAAAAGACTAACAGCATTACTTCACCCCCATTACCAGAAATTCTGGTAATGTTAACTTAGCCATCAGGGCTGATGTTAGAAAGCATGGGGCCCTGTACAGTCTACCCACAGGTCCCCAACCCCCCCCCACCTTTCCACTAAATCTAAAAGATACTGATCACTCACTGTGTTCACTCAGTAAAGAAAGGGTCCAGTAAATATGACTCTCTATCTTGAAACGATCCCCTGTGTGCCCGCAGCAGCCGGTAAACAGAAGGGGAAGCCAGCAGGCACACAGGGGGCCCCGGGAAAAATGGGAACAGGATTGTGGACAGTAGTGGATGATCAGTGCTGCAGGGGTGGGGGCAATTACTGTATCCAATACCCTGTAGTCCACATAGAAATCACGGGGCCCCGTACAGCCTACTTGACAGGGCCACTCTCTTCTGAAAATATCAGATGACATTTTTGCTAAAACGGCCACGATGCTATACTTTGCAGCCATGGAAGAAAGGATACCCCCATCAAACTAGACCTATTCAAGTGAATAGTGGCATGGAGGCATTATTTTCCCTCCTACTGGTACCAATCGCTCACTGTGTTCATTCAGGATGGTGTGTTGGGTGCCTGTAGTTCCCTCCTGCAGAAGCCTGGCAGGAGTAAGAGGAGGGGAAGCTGGCAGCGGTAAAGGGGCACACATGGGAGCTCAGGCAGTAGAGGGACTCAGATCGTCAACAGTGTGTGTGTGTGGGGGGGCAATTTCTTGAACCGATTTCCCTGTCTGGTTCTTCCTGCAGGAGCTGAAAGATTACTTTTCTTCTTCCCCCTCCTGCCAGCTTTCAGCTGCTGCAGGGGGCACTACACAGGGGATCAGTTCTATAAATTTTCCTCTCCACTGCTGCACTGATCACCCCATCCTGTCCACAATTCTATTCCCCTTGGTGCTCGGGCCCTCCAGCTGAAGTGATGAGGCCTGGGTCCAGTACAGGAGGCCCAGCTGTACCCCTTTATCAGTGGCCTTGTTAGCCATACATGTTACAATCTAATTGTACAATCTTTGGATTGGATAATCTCCTCTATATTTATCAAAATAATGTAATGTGGGTTCTTACTTATACAGTTCACTAGTACTGAATCAGAAAAACCCTTGTGCTACATAGTTATTAGCAGATCTAAAGCTCACCACACACGTGAAAACCTTGTTGCATAATCTTCTTTAGGGTGGCTATACACAGTGCAATAATACTCAACAATCGACGTCCGATTTCGACAAAACAATCGAAAGACATCAAACGAGTAAGGAAAATACAGGGTGGCCGAGCGATAAGCAACAGATAGTGACAATTTCAACCGACTCAAGTTGATCGGTTGTGGTAGAAATAAATTGACTGTACAGGGTCAATTGCTGGCATTTGTCACATCCTTACATGAAGATCGATCAAAGGGGATTCATAAGGGTGCAAAAGAACATCGATTGACTTTGCATGATTGTTTTTTTCTTTCTTCCACAACCAATGACTTGGGTTGATTGAAACCATCACTATCCGTCACCCATTGCTCGACCGTGCCCTTTTTGTCTCGCTCACTCCATGTCCGATTTTTTATTTTTTTTAATCAAACAAAGATCACCCAGTTTTATTACATCGGGTATAGCCACCATTAGATCCACACCAACAACTCTGCAATGCAAGGATCTGTCTGATTGGATACAGATTGACTGGACAGTTTAGGAAGGACCTCATATTACATAGTTTTATTAAATCTAAAGTTGATTTTACAAGGATTGTATGGTCAAATTGTAACGTGTATGGTGAGCCTAAAGGTGATTGTGCAATTGGCTTGTAACTTTTGTAGCCGGCTTGCATACAATAGCTTTAAAAAAAAAAAATTGTTGTTTTAATATTCAATTACAAAATTGTTTTCATATGTTTAATGTGCACAGTAAGGCAGCCAATTAAACTCAATAGGCTTCTGATGCAAAAAAACATCCCTAAAATCGAGCATGTTGCAAAATGTGACCTCAGCTCCATGCTCTATAGTGCTTTGCCAGGCACCGTAGTGCATGGCCTTTGTGCGATGGGGTGCTATTCAAAATGAATGGCACTGTAATTCACCAATGCGTTGCCATGTGTTGCACTAATGCCATGTTAATGCAACACACAACAAATGAATCAGCCTTATCAAACCTATGTAATACGAGTCCCTAAGGCAAGCCATAGATCAGGGGTCTCAAACTGGCAGCCCTCCAGCTGTTTCAGAACTACAATTCCCATGAGGCATTGCAAGGCTGACAGTTACAGGCATGACTCCCATAGGCAGAGGCATGATGGGACTTGTAGTTCTGCAACAGCTGGAGGGCTGCCAGTTTGAGACCCCTGCCATAGATGATGCACTTTTTTTGCCTGTATCCACAGGTTGCACGAAAGAAAACCACTCAATTCCCCGATCAACCCAGTCAGTGTCGATGGGGGGAATCCCTCCACTACGGTATTGTGTTCTGCTGATGGGGAGCCTTCCCTGCCAGCAGAACACAATGATTACTGCTAGTGGCTATAGCCACCGGCAGTAATTGCATGTGTAGCGGCCTCCTCTCTCTCCTCTCTTTATCAGCTCGTCTGTCTAGGGGTACCTTAGAGGAGAGAGTGCGGGGTCACCACGCCAAGCCTTCACCGCAGATGTTTGTGTGGTGTAAGCAAAGTTCTTATTTTACCTTCGGGTCGGTGTTCTGCATCTGGAGACCTCCTCCTGGTTTTCTCGAACAGTGTCTGCCAGTAAATGAGCCCCACACCACTAAAGTCCAACACTCCTTTATTCTTCCGATAACAGAGTAATGCACAGACAGTTGGACTCCCTCAACGAACAGAACAGACAGGGGGGGGGGGGGGGGTGTGGATGCGAGTAGGCCCAGACACAATGAACTCTTCACTTTCCTTCCTGAAAGTGGGTTGCGGTCTCCGGGCGAGGGGGGATTTCCTTCCAGGCGGTCTCCGATGGAAGGCTCACCTGTCACCGGCAATATGCTGCACCGGGTCTTCAAGCAAGTGTCTCCCACCGGTCCATTACGCCCTCCGGATTCGGGTACCCACTCCCGGGGTTCCCTAGGATCTCCTTCCCTCGCGGAACACAGTGGTGGGCACTGAGCTCCAGACCTCCATCCGAGTACCTCACCCCAGGCTAAAGGTGCCTGGGATGGACACAACCTCCGAACGTCCTCTAGGCCTAGACCGCCTAGAGGATCGACACGAACCACCGCCCACAGGCTGAAGGTGCCCAGGACTCCACCGTGACAAAGATGGCTGGCCCCTTTATACCCTCTCCCAGCAAGCACGGCGGGTTCCCCACCCCACCATACCGTTGCCGAGGGAGGACAAAAAGGGAGCACAGCACACAGCAATGGTTCAACCCCAGCCCAAGGCGACAGCGCCACCCGTGGGGCTGCAGGGAACTGCACGTCACTGGTGTCTCTGCCAGTTTTAAACACACAGGAAAGTGTATACCCGCTACACTCTCCCCCTGGGAATTTGACACTGGTCCCCAGTGTCTGGAGTAAACTATGCCCTCAACGGCTGGCATAGCCCAGTCCAGAAACCAACTACAAATTGTACAAAATAAACTTTTGAAAACTTGGTCAACTGAAGCGATTGTGTCTGAGCCTTACATGAAAGGGAAGGGAAACAACAACATTTTAACCATAACTTTAGAATCACATTCACATTACACTTTTTTCCCACCCATCCTGACTAAGACCCACCCCATACTCAGTGGTCTTGATGGGATGCTGTCCTGCAGAGGGAAAAAAGAAAATTAACACACATAAACCCTGACACATGTATTCGTGTAAGAGGAAAGAAACTTCTTCGTAAAGAAATCCCTTTTTTCCAAAGAGTGAGTGTGTGAAAAGTGTTAACTGCACTCGTGGAACTTCTCTTCTTCTCTTGAGCCCTATCTACCCCAGAGTCCATGATCTCTCATAGGAAATTGAAGAACAAAACACAGAAACAGTCCTTCATTCCTCTGGGCAACAGGGACAGCAAGCCCCAGAAAGTTCAGCAGCATAAGAAACAAGAACGGAGTCTCTTTCCTCCTACAGATAGAAACGGGGATGGGGCAAAACAAGGGGTTTCAAGTGCTGATCCATGGTCTCCAGATGGTACTCGACATCATCCCCTTCTTTGCGCCGGATCAGCACCTTGTCCGCGTGGATGTGCCGTCCCAACATCCATTCTGCCTTGCAATCTTTAAAACGCTGAGAGGCCTTGGGGGAGCATGCCAGGTACCTGCGGGCGTGTGGAACCTGAAGGTGGGTCCACACAAAGTCATTGTACCAGCGCTCCCGGCACACTTCCACCTCATACAGCAACTCCTTGGACAAGTATGGATACTCCCATCCGTACTCAGCAGCAACCTTCTGGCCAAAAAGGCGTTGTAGTCTCGCCAGAGGAGGCATAGTGGCTCTGTCCCCTTCGCCAGGCAAAACTATTGAATCTGGGTTTGCGAGGGACCTTGATCACATCTGATCTGGGCATAGGTGCCCGTAACAACAGTCTCTTTTCCCCGGTCCCAGGTGTAGGGGGTACCGGGAATGTAAGGGCAGGCTGGGGACGGGACCCCACTTCAGGCGCTGGTGCCTCCACTCAGGGTGTACTATCCCCTGTAGACATGGGTGGGTCCCCGGTTCTGCGGGATGAGGCAAGAGGTACTTTGTCACAGCCCTTTTCAGCAAACAGTTCATCAATGGCGACATCGTCTCCCAAATCCGAGAGCGACTCCAGGTCGGAGGTGTCACACTCCTCCGCAGGCAGGTAGCCCGTAGTGGAGACTGAATTACCACCTCCTCCCACACACCAAATCTCTCCGCCTGGCTTACCTCGGCCTTTACTTGAGGCGGGACGTCCGGAACTCCTGCCGACGGATCCCTCTGGGCCGGGCGTAGGCGGGCGGGATGGTCCACCACAACCGCTGGTCAGGGCTACCATGCCGGTCTTTCTCTTCGGTGGTGGACGCTGTAAGACAGTGGTGACTGAGTCAGCATCCTCGGATTTCTCCCGTTGAGTAGTCGCGACCTCCTCCGCGGTCGCTGCAGTGCGCAGAGGGATGGCTGTCAAAGCGGTGACTCCTCCTCTCTGAGTGGTGCTGCCTGCAACACGGCCGGGGTAAATGGTCCTGGGCTTCTCACCTGCTGGATCTACTTCAAATAGAAACTCCCCACAGGCCTTGCATCTCCCGAATGGCTTCAGTTGGCACACCAGTCCCGAACAGCCGGGACAAATCACACCCAGGGCCTCATCGTCCATGCATGAATACAGGGCGAATCGTCCCCTTGGCTTTAGCCGAATCCCTGTATCGGTCACCGGAGCAGCAGCAGTCAAAGACGTGGTAGAAGGATGAAGTGGAACCCACGTTGTTTGTCCGAACATGGTGACTTGCTGTTAGTCCATCGCACACTGCAAAGTTTTGCGCCAACGTCCCACGTGTAGTCCTTCACAAGTATTAGACTCCTCCCCTTTGCTCCAGTTCGCAGGCTTTTCTTCTTTTTCCTTTCTGAGTCACGCCCACGAACTAAGCGGTGGGGGTGTGCCTGGTGGCGCAGTGCAAATAAAACCCCCCACGTGTACTTCTTCACACGGCTGGGCTCCCCCCTTCTCTCGCTCTTCTGCGCGGGCCTTTCCCTTCACTGGGTCATGGCCACGACTTCGAGCAGGGATGCACTTTGGCCAATAACGTGGCCCACCTACTCGGAACTCCTCCCGGCAGACACGTTCAACTCCGTAGTAGCACGAACACCAATCCCGGACCCGAGCCCCCACGTGTAGCGGCCTCCTGGTTTTCTCGAACAGTGTCTGCCAGTAAATGAGCCCCACACCACTAAAGTCCAACACTCCTTTATTCTTCCGATAACAGAGTAATGCACAGACAGTTGGACTCCCTCAACGAACAGAACAGACGGGGGGGTGTGGATGCGAGTAGGCCCAGACACAATGAACTCTCCACTTTCCTTCCTGAAAGTGGGTTGCGGTCTCCGGGCGAGGGGGGATTTCCCTCCAGGCGGTCTCCGATGGAAGGCTCACCTGTCACCGGCAATATGCTGCACCGGACCTTCAAGCAAGTGTCTCCCACCGGTCCATTACGCCCTCCGGATTCGGGTACCCACTCCCGGGGCTCCCTAGGATCTCCTTCCCTCGCGGAACTCAGTGGTGGGCACTGAGCTCCAGACCTCCATCCAAGTACCTCACCCCAGGCTAAAGGTGCCTGGGATGGAACACGACCTCCGAACGTCCTCTAGGCCTAGGCCGCCTCGAGGACCAAAACGAACCACCGCCCAGAGGCTGAAGGTGCCCGGGACTCCACCGTGACAAAGATGGCTGGCCCCTTTATACCCTCTCCCAGCAAGCACGGCGGGTTCCCCGCCCCACCATACCGCTGCCGAGGGAGGACAAAAAGGGAGCACAGCACACAGCAATGGTTCAACCCCAGCCCAAGGCGACAGCGCCACCCGTGGGGCTGCAGGGAACTGCACATCACTGGTGTCTCTGCCAGTTTTAAACACACAGAAAAGTGTATACCCGCTACACGTGTAAAAACTGCAATAGGCTGGTTATACCCAAGTCAATCGATGGATCAACTTGGGTACAGCGAGCCTGCCCATAGATTAATTGATCTTGGCCGCTCCCTGCTCAACCAGCCAAGATTTGATTCATCTATGGCCAGCTTTATTAATCTTTGCATCCATTTCCAATACAATCAATCAGATTCATCTACTATATACATGGGGCAGCACAGTGGCTAAGTGATTAGCGCTTCCGCCTAGCAGCACTAGGGTCATTGGTTCGAATCTCAACCACAGCAAAGCCTGCCTGGAGTTTGCATGTTCTCCCTGTGCTTGCGTGGGTTTCCTCCCACACTCCGAAAACATGCTGGTAGGTTAATTGGCTCCTGTCTAAATTTGCCAAATTGCCCTAGTATGTGTATGTATGAGGCAGAACATACATGGTGTGAATTTGCACAATTTCCCCCATCAACACAGACACTGCTGATAGGGGAACCCCTCCTGCCTAACAATTGTCTGCTCCGGGCAGGGGAAGTCGTCCCCACCAGGAGAAGACAGCGCTATAGCCCCTAGCGATAATATCAAGAGAAAATCCAGGAAGCAAGGTTGATTGATCAACTTGGTACATTTAGACTGCCTTTAACGATTCGGCCGATTCCTGCTAAACCGGCCGAGATTCGAACCGTGTATGGCTGTACTTAGATTGTAAGCTCCTTGAGGGCAGGGACTGATGTGAATGTACAGTATATATATGTAGCGCCCTGCTCCTATTGGGTAGGCACTAGTGGTAAATTTAGTTGTCTGAGCTGTAGTTTAGCTCAGAATAATTGTACCAAATTATTGGTCTCTGTTCCAGTTCAGCTGAGTTGCACATTTTCCACCTGACTGTAGCTGTCGTTGTCACCACATATCAAGGTTGGAAATGCAGTAGGCTGGGTGCATTGGGTATTCCTTTCCCAGAAACAGCGCAGTGTGAGTGGTCACCCGCTGTGCATTCTGGGAGAGGGTACTTAAGGAGCAGACACCATTTTTCCAGGGTCTTCCGATCCTGACCCGACAGCCCTCCTGGACTCAGGGAAGTGTGAGCAGTTTTTTTTTCTGCCTCAGGGCCTGCAGACCCGAGGCTCCGTTACTGAGAGTAGGCACAAGAGTTTCTGGAGCCTACTGATCCAGGGGTGGTCCTGTGTCACCTTGCCTGCGGGAAGGGACCGAACAATTGAGGACTCAATTGGAGGACGCATCCGGATAAAAAACTACCTCACAGTGCTGCCGGCTGGCTGAAAGATCCTGGTACTGTGTGTTATGTTTTCAGAACTTTACCAAGCGTGTGATTACTCAAGTCTGTGGCAGAGACTTTTGAAGGAGCTCGCACCGGCTGTTAGGTCAGTGAAGGAGGCCTATCCGGTGGTTGCTAGATCCAGTGTGGAAGCTGTTTGTCCTCTGTATTAAGGAAAGTACCCGTGATCCGCAAAAGTAAGGTACCTGAATCTCCCCCAACCCTCCATCCTTCTGTCTGGAGTTCTTTAATAGAAACCCTTGAGAAAAAGAGACTAAGTGTTTGGTGCAGACATTTGTGAACAACTCTTCAAGGAAGACCCCTAAGACGGACGTGGTGAACAGTAAGGTAACGGCAGGCCCAAAATCTTAAACCAGCGGCCCCTGCGGGGGTATTTCTACATGTGGGGGCTCGAGCCCGGGATTTGCCGTTACCTCTCGCAACTCAAGTAAGCTGTTCACCGGGGGCTTATGCTACAGAGGGCTTTGGACTGTGTTATTTTCTGAAAAAGGGGGTAAATTGCGGATCACTTCTTAGTCGCGTGGGCTGTGGGCGGAGCCAAGAAAGAGAAAAACCCACGAACTACGTGACTGAGCAGACAAGTGGGAGGAGTTCCCGCCTGCTTGCTGCGTGAGACGCCGCGTGTGTCCAACACTTGGAAAGAATCGGAACACCGCCATGTCTTCAGCTCTGTCGATGCAGTCTACTATGGGGAAGGAAAAAAAAAGAGGGCGCACTGACCTAGTGCATTACCAGTGGCTAGGTTTATTTAAAAATATATTAAAAGATTACAAATACTCGCAAAGCAAGTATGATAGTAGGCACATATAACATTCCATCAATGGGAATTGCCTCCTGCTGGAACCAGATACCAGAGAGTCAGGGTTGCCAACTTTCAGTAAATTTACAAACAGTTTGTAAAATCCATAATTGTTGCATCCGTCCATGAATGTCCGTTACGGACATGCAACCTACATGTCCGTAATGGACATTCAAGGACAGATGCAAAAAAGTACAGATTTTATAAACTGTTCGTAAATTTACTGAAAGTTGGCAAACCTGCAGAGAGTCCAGACGACAGGTATTACAGCTACGGCTGACGCGTTGCGAAGGCGAACCCTCTTCCTCAGAGCCAGAAAGTGATAGTGACTGGACCCCTCTCTGAAAAGAATACCAATTATTCTGAGGAGGGCAGCAAGATTCCTGATCATTTCCTTTCTTACGGAACACTCTGGTTGTGTCACTAAGAGACCAAACTTCCAATTGCAGGAGATTATGGGGCCCAGGATGTTTTCTGTGGGCACCGCTGCGGGTGCTATGCTGCCGAGAGCTACGCTGACGGATACCGGCATTCATCTGAGATCGCATGGGAGGTTCGTGCTGTACACAATTGGAGATGTGGAAGCATTGGGTATGCTGTGCAACAGGTGCGAAGGACTGGCTATTCACCCCCGTCCATTTGTTCGATGTCTACGGTGCGGGGAGTACCTATTTTACTGTGGAGCAACCCACCATGCCGCCCCTTGCTTACAGAGTGGACTGGGCCACGGGCAATTTAACAGAGGAAACTGCTGCTTTCAATCCTGCGGCTAGATCTGCGCTTGCCGCATCTGCTACAACGACTATTCCGGAGGGAGATGCCGCTGTTACTGCCATTGAGGAGTCATCAGCGGACACCGCTACTGCTGTTACCTCTACTACTGTTACCTCCGCTGCATTTGGCCCTGCTGCACCTGTCCAAAAGAAGGTGGGATACGTAAAAGCCTCCTGTGGCCTTGGTCAAGGCCTACCCCAAAGACTACCCGGACCGGATCCAGAGGAAAGTTTGATTCCTGAGAAGTCCACAACAGGAACGGGTGAGAGATCTGGGGAAAATGTACATAAGGCAACTGTTTGCAGATATATGCCCGCGGAGGAGTTACGGGACTCTGAATTAGACTCTTTATCAGACATCTCTGGGGGCGATGATTTGTTCGAGACCATGTCTTAAGAGATGCTATGGCCCAACGGAGATGATGTTGCTTCGGCCTTCACCTTTTCTGAATGGGCCAATGGAGATGATGTTGCTTCGGCCTTCACCTTTTCTGAATGGGCAGATATGGACTCTGGGAAGACAACACCCAGTGTGGAAACCCCAGTTGCTACTAATGAAATCCTGCCCAGAGGTACCAGTTTGTTTGGGTCAGAAAAATTGTCTATTAATGCTATGGTACACAAGTCTTCAACTTCTTGTATACCTCCTGGACTTGGAAGCACCAGAACTTTGCCTTGGCTTGCCCGGTCACAAAGATTACTCAACAAGCGGGTAGCCACTGAATACGGACTGGAGTTTCCCTACGTTCCCAGGGAGATCATGCAAGAGATCGAGGCCAACAGAGAGAAATGGTACGGTGAGGCCTTTTGGGACTATTTGGCCGTGCCTAAACCGTTCCGGAGAGCAGGTCATTCTCCTATTATGGATGATCGCTTTAATGGGTGCTTGTTGCACTGGAGCTAAGGTAGACACATTCATGCTGACAAAGTGGTCATCTGCAGGCCTGGAAAGGACAACTATGTGTATTTCATCACCACTTTAGACAAACAGGGGAAACCACTGACTCTGCCTGACCCCCGATTTTACTGGTGATCATCTACAGTGACTGTTCTGGTTGTCACTTTGCTAAAGAAGAAGATTTTTCTTTCTTTTTTCCTTTAAAGGACTGTGGGATATAGCTAGGTAGTGTTAGGTTGCCGGAAACGTCGGAGTCAAGATTCCTTTGCCTGGTCCAGTACTTGTGTTTAAGGACTCTGTCATGTTGTTCTTCTGCCACTAGGTGGTGGGAGTTTGCTCAACAAAACTGGACTTTGTTCCTTTTACATCTAGCTACCCACACACAAAAATAAATATGGGGAAAGAAAGGCTCATTTCTTCGGGAGTGAGGCTTTGCTTCCCATTGTACAATGAGGTGTTTTATATGATTGCTTGTGTTTGTTTTGTTTTGTCTTTTAGGTAAATGGATCTTCTGTCAAACTACTGGAGAATGGGTGGTTTAGATAGAGAGAGAGAGAGATATTGTAATATACATTAATGTGACTTTACTGTATGTGCATGTTAAATTTGTATTTCTTTGCTACCTCACCCTTTCCCTTCCCCATCCAAGTTTTTGAGATGCAGTTATCGACTCTCAGGAGTGAGAGTCAAATTTTTCTCAACGATTAGGACATCGCCTGTTTCAGTGGGGGAAGTGTGTAGCGCCCAGCTCCTATTGGGTAGGCGCTAGTGGTAAATTTAGTTGTCTGAGCTGTAGTTTAGCTCAGAATAATTGTACCAAATTATTGGTCTCTGTTCCAGTTCAGCTGAGTTGCACATTTTCCACCTGACTGTAGGTGTCGTTGTAACCAGAGGTCAAGGTTGGAAATGCAGTAGGCTGGGAGCATGGGGTATTCCTTTCCCAGAAACAGCGCAGTGGGAGTGGTCACCCGCTGTGCATTCTAGGAGAGGGTACTTAAGGAGCAGACACCGTTTTTCCAGGGTCTTCCGATCCTGACCTGACGGCCCTCCTGGCCTCAGGGATGTGTTAGCAGTTTTTTTCTGCCTCGGAGCCTGCAGACCCGAGGCTCCGTTACTGAGAGTAGGCCCAGGAGTTTCTGGGGCCTACTGATCCAGGGATGATCCTGTGTTGCCTTGCCTGCAGGAAGGGGCCGAACAATTGAGGACTCAATTGGAGGACGCATCCGGATAAAAATCTACCTCACAGTGCTGCCGACTGGCTGAAAGATCCTGGTACTGTGTGTTATGTTTTCAGAACTTTACCAAGCGTGTGATTACTCAAGTCTGTGGCAGAGACTTTTGAACGAGCTCGCACCGGCTCCTAGGTCAGTGAAGGAGGCCTATCCGGTGGTTGCTAGATCCAGTGTGGAAGCTGTTTGTCCTCTGGATTAAAGAAAGTACCCGTGATCCGTAAAAGTAAGGTACCTGAATCTCCCCCAACCCTCCATCCCTCTGTCTGGAGTTCTTTAGAAAAACCCTTGAGAAAAAGAGACTAAAGAGACACAAGATCGGATAACCTATGGATTTTCGTCCGATGGATTTGTCCATCGGAAATCCGATGAAACTGTTTTTCATCAGTCTTGGCCACACACCATCAGTCAAAAAACCCACCGTTCCAAACGCGGTGCCGTAAAACACTCCGATGAGCCGAGAAAAATGAAGTTTAATGCTTCTGAGCATGCGTCGACTTGATTCTGAGCATGCGTGGGTTTTTTAACCGATGGACTTGCCCATAGACGATCGGAAATTCCCATCGGTTTTTTATCCATCGGAAAATTTTAAAACAAGTTCTATTTTTTACAACCGATGGAAAAAAGACCGATGGGTACCATACACGATCGGTTGGTCTGATGAAAACCGTCCATCGGACGGTTTTCATCAGTCAAACCGATCGTGTGTACGGGGCTTAAGTGTTTGGTGCAAACATTTGTGAACAACTCTTCAAGGAAGACCCCTAAGACGGACGTGGTGAACAGTAAGGTAACGGCAGTCCCAAAATCTTAAACCAGCGGCCCCTGCGGGGGTATTGCTACATATATAAAGAGCTGCGTCAATTGTTGGCACTGTATAAGTACTACATACTGGACTTTGATCCCCTGTTTTTGTTTTTAATATGTGAATGCACTGGTTTAGCTTAAAATGTTTCTATGTCATTGCAGAGACACAGTACACGCTCTCCTGATGAGCGACAATAAGTCGCGAAACGCGTAGAGCCAACAGATATCGTGTTTGATTATGTGTCTTCTAACTATTTTTATATCGCACCTACCGTTTTTTGCCTATACATTGTGGACTGTACTATTACTAACTAGTGTTTACCCATTGTATGGACTGTTTGGAACTATGTATCATCCTTGTACAATAAAGCTGTTATTTATATTTTTGTATACTCTCTCGTCCCTCCCAACGTTTGGGGATTAGAGTAGTTTTTTATTATGCAGGTATCTATCCATGTGTGTATATCTATATATATACAGTGGGGCAAAAAAGTATTTAGTCAGCCACCAATTGTGCAAGTTCTCCCACTTAAAAAGATGAGAGAGGCCTGTAATTGTCATCATAGGTATACCTCAACTATGAGAGACAAAATGTGGAAACAAAGCCAGACAATCACATTGTCGGATTTGGAAAAAACGTATTTGCAAATTATGGTGGAAAATAAGTATTTGGTCAATATCAAAAGTTCATCTCAATACTTTGTCATATATCCTTTGTTGGCAATGACAGAGGTCAAACGTTTTCTGTAAGTCTTCACAAGGTTGTCACACACTGTTGCTAGTATGTTGGCCCATTCCTCCATGAAGATCTCCTCTAGAGCAGTGATGTTTTGGGGCTGTCGCTGGGCAACACGGACTTTCAACTCCCTCCAAAGGTTTTCTATGGGGTTGAGATCTGGAGACTGGCTAGGCCACTCCAGGACCTTGAAATGCTTCTTACGAAGCCACTCCTTCGTTGCCCGGGCGGTGTGTTTGGGATCATTGTCATGCTGAAAGACCCAGTCACGTTTCATCTTCAATGCCCTTGCTGATGGGAGGAGGTTTGCACTCAAAATCTCACGATACATGGCCCCATTCATTCTTTCATGTACACGGATCAGTCGTCCTGTTCCCTTTGCAGAGAAACAGCCCCAAAGCATGATGTTGCCACCCCCATGCTTCACAGTAGGTATGGTGTTCTTTTGTTGTAACTCAGCATTCTCTCTCCTCCAAACACGACGAGTTGTGTTTCTACCAAACAGTTCTACTTTGGTTTCATCTGACCATATGATATTCTCCCAATCCTCTTCTGGATCATCCAAATGCTCTCAAGCAAACCTCAGACGGGCCCGGACATGTACTGGCTTAAGCAGGGGGACACGTCTGGCACTGCAGGATCTGAGTCCCTGGCGGCGTAGTGTATTACTGATGGTAGCCTTTGTTACGTTGGTCCCAGCTCTCTGCAGGTCATTCACTAGGTCCCCCCGTGTGGTTCTGGAATTTTTGCTCACCGTTCTTGAGATCATTTTGACCCCACAGGGTGAGATCTTGCGTGGAGCCCCAGATCGAGGGAGATTATCAGTGGTCTTGTATGTCTTCCATTTTCTAATTATTGCTCCCACAGTTGATTTCTTCACACCAAGCTGCTTGCCTATTGCAGATTCGGTCTTCCCAGCCTGGTGCAGGTCTACAATTTTGTTTTTGGTGTCCTTCGGCAGCTCTTTGGTCTTCACCATAGTGGAGTTTGGAGTGTGACTGTTTGAGGTTGTAGGCAGGTGTTTTTTTACTGATAACAAGTTCAAACAGGTGCCATTAATACAGGTAATGAGTGGAAGACAGAGGAGCCTCTTAAAGAAGAAGATACAGGTCTGTGAAAGCCAGAAATCTTGTGTCATGGATATGCAGTAGTGTTTGTCTGTCAGCTTACCTTCCTTCCCATGTGTTCATCTTAGAGGCCTGAGCCCTTTCACCTGGCTTCCTTTATAATCTCCTCCCAGCCAGACTCCACCCCAGGCCCTATCACAGAACACTATATTAACCTGTGCACTGCAAGCCTGCTTTGCTGATCAACGTGTTTGTTAGGCATTGTGTGTTTGGGTTCCTGCCTGCCGTGTGCTACGTCTGTCTCTCTGTTACGTTATTGGCTTGTCCCCGACCATCCCTGTCTGCTCGTGACCCTTGACCTTCGGCTCGTTCTTCGTTATCCTTGTCTGCTTGTGGCCCCTGACCTTCGGCTTGTTATTCGGTTCTCTCTATCGTGTGCTGCTGCTTCCCCTTATCCTACGGGGCGTGAGCTAGGAAACTCCAGGGGCCGCGACCTGGTCCCAGCCTGCAGCGTAACATCCTCACCACTAGAGGCCCTGGAGAAGACCAGCTGGGTCTTAGACTCCGCGCCCTGGGGAATCTTGGCTCTCGCTTCCGTTGGGATCCCGGTTGTGCTCCTCTGGTCCCGCTTTCCACAACCACCCAGTTTCCTATCCACAGAAGCCAGCCATAGGGTTCACTACCTCGCGGTGCACTCCTGTCCCCCTACGGTGTGCATCTGTCACCTGGCCACAGGTGACCCTGACAGTTTGATCAGCCATGAACCCGGCTGACATCCCGTTACCCGTGGATGATCCATTGCAGGGCATAGTTTGCAGACTTGAAACCCAGGAATCGAATCAGACTCAGGTGATGCGATTCCTCCAGGATCTGGCTTCTCGCTTCGAGCAGCTTCAGGCCTCCTTGGGAACCCTGAATCCGCAACCTCAAATACAATCAGCGGCTGCACCTATTGCACCAGTCGCAGCCACACACTCGCTACAACTGCCAGCTCCGTCCCGTTTCTCTGGGGACTCCAAGGCTTGCAGGGGGTTCCTTAGCCAATGCACGATTCATTTTGAGCTCCAGCCCCAAAACTTCCTGTCTGATCGGGCTAAGGTAGCCTATATAATTTCCTTCCTCGTCCTGCCTACCCAAGGTTGCCCCCTGTGAATCTGAGCCGGTCATTCATTCCAGGTTGCATAACCATTTACATTTCTCTGTCCCTAACCACCCTTGGACGCACAGCCAGGCTAGCTTGTCTACAAGTCCTGCAGTCGCTACGTCTTGCGATGCGATTCAGGTAGTCGCTACACCTGACTCAGCTATTCACTCTGCCTCTGTACTAGTTATGCCAGTCCAGCCCATGCCCAGTGAGCCTCCTACTTTTTCTTGTTCGGGACATTCTGCTTGTCCTTCAGCTATTCAGCTTGACTCCGGCGACATGTCACCTTCTAACCAACCTGACTTCAGGGTTCCACTGACATCTGCCCAGTCTGATGGTCCTGTGCAAGATGACCAGTTCCCCTTTAAGGGTCTAGGGGACCCTCCTCAGATTCCTGTTGATCCTCTCATGCCCTTGCTTATTCCTAGAGAGCCTTTGGTCCTCAATAGATCTTCTTGTCATCTCCCTACCTCATTTTCGGTCTCTGAGGATAATCTTAAGTACGAGGTTAGACAAGTTCTGGATTCTCGGCTCTGCAGAGGCATTCTTCAGTACCTTGTGCATTGGAGAGGTTTTGGTCCTGAGGAGGCGTCTTGGATCGCTGCATCTGATGTCGCTGCACCTCATCTGTTGAGAAGGTTTCATCAGAGATTTCCCTTTAAGCCTGGGTCCAGGCGGGGGAGGGCCCATAAGAGGGAGGGTACTGTCATGGATATGCAGTAGTGTTTGTCTGTCAGCTTACCTTCCTTCCCATGTGTTCATCTTAGAGGCCTGAGCCCTTTCACCTGGCTTCCTTTATAATCTCCTCCCAGCCAGACTCCACCCCAGGCCCTATCACAGAACACTATATTAACCTGTGCACTGCAAGCCTGCTTTGCTGATCAACGTGTTTGTTAGGCATTGTGTGTTTGGGTTCCTATCTGCCGTGTGCTACGTCTGTCTCTCTGTTACGTTATTGGCTTGTCCCCGACCATCCCTGTCTGCTCGTGACCCTTGACCTTCGGCTCGTTCTTCGTTATCCTTGTCTGCTTGTGGCCCCTGACCTTCGGCTTGTTATTCGGTTCTCTCTATCGTGTGCTGCTGCTTCCCCTTATCCTACGGGGCGTGAGCTAGGAAACTCCAGGGGCCGCGACCTGGTCCCAGCCTGCAGCGTAACATCCTCACCACTAGAGGCCCTGGAGAAGACCAGCTGGGTCTTAGACTCCGCGCCCTGGGGAATCTTGGCTCTCGCTTCCGTTGGGATCCCGGTTGTGCTCCTCTGGTCCCGCTTTCCACAACCACCCAGTTTCCTATCCACAGAAGCCAGCCATAGGGTTCACTACCTCGCGGTGCACTCCTGTCCCCCTACGGTGTGCATCTGTCACCTGGCCACAGGTGACCCTGACATCTTGCTTGTTTGTAGGTGACCAAATACTTATTTTCCACCATAATTTGCAAATAAATTCTTTCCAAATCAGACAATGTGATTGTCTGGATTTGTTTCCACATTTTGTCTCTCATAGTTGAGGTATACCTATGATGACAATTACAGGCCTCTCCCATCTTATTAAGTGGGAGAACTTGCACAATTGGTGGCTAACTAAATACTTTTTTGCCCCACTGTATATATATATATATATATATATATATATATATATATATATATATATATATATGTGAGTTTTACTGAACAATAGAATAGAGTTACTTATGAACTAATTACTAAACAGAATACAATATATATTATACACCATAGATATGTCAATTACTATTATTCTTGTTCCTCACATACTTCATTTAAAGTCCCACTCCCCTTGCTTGCTTTTCAAATACTACATACTGTAGTTGTTGATAGATTAGATTGTAAGTTCTTATAGGTAGAGCCCTCTTGTATTGTAACCGTACTGTCTCCCTTTAGATTATAAAGCGCTGTGCAAACTGCTGGTGCTATATAAATCCTGTATATAAAAAAATAAATTAAAGACGATTGTACAATCAGATTGTAACACGTGTAGCCAGCTTAAAACTTTGTTTTTTGTTTTGGCCAATTTTTTAGCCTTGCGATTACGCAAGCAATCACGAACAGTAGCGCAATGCCCTAAATAAACCCAAAATGGCATTTTTTGAATATCCTTTTAACTGTACACTGACATCATCCATCTATAACTGTGTGATTTAGAATACATACGATTTTCTGCTAGCCCACCCCTGAACCAAAATCATGGGGGAAAAAAATCGCACATGATCGCACACAGCCAAGTGGAGTAAATTACCTCTCAACCACACATTTTTTTTTGTTTTTATGTAGTAATCAGTGGTTGTCCTTATAACTCTAGCCTTTGCACAAAGCTCATAGACATTAGATTGTTGCCCAGTGTGGCTGGCAGACTGTCATCTAATGTATAAAGCTAGTTATTACTATTACTATGACATGGTAATTGTATGGGTAATGCTATTGTTGTCCCAGTTTGGGGCAAAGGTTTTAATTTGTGTTGTTCAAGGTTTAGGTTAGCTGATCAAAGAAAGTGTGACTTGAGGAGGAAGGGATGGACAAGTTGGAGGGGGGGGGCGAGTACAGAGAGGGAGTCAGGGGAGGGGTGGGGGCCATCTGACACCAGGAGGGTCTCGCTCAGTATAAAAGCCTAGCAATGACTTAGAAGAACTTTAGTCACAGTGCAGGCAGGCTACATCTACAGACAAAAGACCACACAGGATTGAGCTTTACAAAGAACCCAAGCCTGTCCGATGCCAAATAGCCCTCTGCCTAGCTGAAAGGATATTTACTGAGCTCTACAAGTCAACTTTCCTGAACAGAACTTTTCTCTTAACACTCAAGGAAACCAAAAATTGTCTTCGATCACCAGATCTGATATTTATTTCCATCAACCAGTGTGCCCTCTCCTTGGCTTGACATTTGCCCCGCCTGGTGCTGCTTGTACCAAACCCATCTTCTTCTACCTCATCCTACCTGGTCTTGGTGGGTAAATACCCCTGTGGGCTTCATTTATATCCATTTCTCCAGGAACTGAGACTTTTATTCCATTGCTGGAATCATCCCGGATTTAGTCACTAAGGGGTATAAGATGACAGCAAGTATGGTTCTAGTTTTGGTCCTGATGGGAATGCTCTGCGTGCCAGAGGTGAGTAACCAAAGAAGTAATATGCAGCAACTTGATGACTCTTTTAGAAATTTTCCTTTGTATAAAATTGAGTAAGGGTCCTTTATACAGGGTAGTGGTACTACATTGTATAAAGGACTCTTGCGTTTACTATACATGCAGTAAAGAAAACTTAATAATAATGTTCATTAATTAATTATTTTTTCAATTATTTTGGCAATATTGCTAAACAATGCTTAGGGGAATGTATACTAACATTGCCCTTATGCATAAGATAATATCATGTAAAAGTAGAACCCATAGCAATTAGAGATCATGTGCCATTGTCCTCTTGGCTCCAAAATTATGAACGCTAGCTACTATGGGTTACTGCATTTTACTGCTCCACACACAGTCCCCCATGATTATCATACTTCACTAAATAATAATATACACACTGCAGGGGAGTATGATTTTCTATTTTTCTAATTGGTGTACTGTTAGTGTCAGATCTTTAGTATATGAGAATAGAATTCTATATTGTATTGCATTCACTGTGCCGTATTATTACATGAGGCTCTTTGCCCCTGGGGGTATTTACATGTTATGCGCAAGTTGTCTTTGAACATAGATACACAGTTTTATTAGACTATATTTTACAGGGTAAAAAATTTGTCAATTCTAGTGACAGCCCAGAGCGATCAGTCATATTCCACTGTGCTGGCTACTTTCAGCCAATAAAATCTTACTGGTTGGTTTGGGTTACTGTTATTGGACATTACCATTGTTCAGTACACTGTCCTATTACATAAGCACATGTAAGTTTTATAATAGCCTCTACGGGTTTTTGTTGTGTTTTATATCTATAATGAGTCCAGTTATTGTCTCCCCAGGTCCACCCAGCTGGTATGTTTGAGCTGAAGGTCCACTCATTCAATAGCCCCCGTGGGGTATGTGTGGCTGGTCGCTCTTGCCGCATCTTCTTCAGAGTTTGTTTGAAGCATGCTCAGCCTGTTGTGTCCCCAGATCCACCCTGCACATTTGGGACCGCTCTCAGTGACCTTATGGCCATGGATCCAGAGGCCATATCTTCAAGCACACCCGTACGGGTCCCCTTTCACTTCAAATGGCCGGTAAGTCAGTGTCTTGTTTATTTCATTGATAAAGATAGCACTTGTAGGTTCAAGAGTAAGGTAGAATTTAAAAGCTAGAACCAGCTTGATACCACACCGGTTAGAGAATGTTTTTCCTTATTTTGTAGCCGAATTAAAAAAACACAAATAGCAGTACCAAAACCAGCTCATGACCTAACTGTCTATCGACACCTCTAGATCTCGGCAGACACCCATGGCCAATAAATCACATGGGGAACTTCTACTGGCTGGAATAGTGTCACCTCCATAGATGTGTGCATGGTCTTGCCTGCCATAGCTTTTCATTCCTAAGAGATTATTTAATGGTCAGATTTGATGCTGGATCATCATTTAATGTCTATGGACGGCTTTGCTTTTGAAATTCATGATGCAGAGCTAATCACATGTTCAGATGGGGCAAAATGATACAGAAAATGTATATTAATTTTGGTAGAACATTTGATCCTAATAGAAATGATAAAATAACATAAGAATATTTATTGATTGATTGATTGATATTTAAATTTATATCGCGCCAAATACTGTCTTGAAGGACTGCAACTAAGCGCGCAGTATTGCCCAACTACTGTAAATAAGGGGCCTGAACTTCAAATGTAATTGTTCCTGGCTGGTCTCACATGAATAGTTATTTGACCTGAATCCTAAAAAAAGAATCCTGGCACAATATAGTTATTTTTAGACTTTTGATAATTGTATATCTAATAGCCTTCTAGGCTCCCCACAGCCTTTGTCTACCTAGAACCATGAATTATTTCTTAGGTAAAATACACATATTCTTTAGAGCACCATCTAGTGGTGTGGGCTAAAACCCATTGTCTAGCACCCTCTAGTTGTATCTCAAGTCACAGGACCTTTGTCTGTAAGGAAACCCCAGTTATGTATTTTCTATTGTCCAAAAACCTTTATTGGTGCCCTCTAAAGGTGCCATAGAACCACTCCATAGTATTGATTGCTCTTGTTAAGGGCCATTTCTCTGCCAGCACCCCCTTTTGGTGCTTCCCTATGCCACATGTTCTTTGTCTGCCAGCATCCTTCTAATTGTGGCTTCTCTAGTCATAGAACCTTTGTCTTTCAGTTGCCCCATCTCTGGTCACAAACATCTGTCTATCAGGAACCCTATGGAAGGGATCTCCATGTCACTGTGCCTTTGTCTACCAGCACCCCCTAGTGGTTTCTCATTACTCTACAGAATCTTTAACAGGAATCCTCTAATCTTCATTATCTAGTGTTCTTATGTCATAGCATCCTTTTTTTGGTGGCTCCACATTGACTTTATCAAGAGGAATAAACCCTAACAAAGGCATCAGGGGGCCCCTGCTTTAAATATTTATTCTGTAACACATGTTATATGGTTTGAAACCATCAACAACCCTCCTGTGTTTTTTTCATTTGTCCCTTTTCTCATTTCATAAGCAGTTTATCTTGGTAAAACCGTTTATTAATTATATAGTTGTGTTTTTTTTTTTTTCAATTTATAAGATTATTTTCAGCTTTTACCTTCTGATACCAGATTGTATTTATGAACCATCTGCCAATCAGAATTTAGTTTTTAATGAGTAACATGTTTCACTTTAATTACCATAAAGCCACACTAGGTAGCAGCCTAGAATAACATGATCTGAGTAAAAGGGGTTTGTGTTTACGATTTTTTTATACTTGTACATGTTATTTTCTCTTTAGAATTTTTAGTTTTAGATTATTTTCCTTAATTAAAATTGAACCCGAGTAAAATTGTTCATTACCTTGCAATCCAAATACTGACAAGTTTGGTGGACACATGTTTATCTAAAAAGGAAATTGCTGTATGTCCAATTACTTTTTTCATTCAAATAGATTTTTCTTCAGCAAAAAATATCAATTTGCTATACCTAAATTTAACAAAATAAACACAAATAATTATTTGCTGGCGCACCCTAAAAGATGTTCCAGCACCCATAAAGTAAGAACCTCATACAAACATACATTGCCAACTTTCAGTAAATTTACAAACAGTTTGTAAAATCCATAATTGTTGCATCTGTCCATGAATGTCCATGAATGTCAGTTACAGACATGCAACCTACATGTCCGTAATGGTCATTCAAGGACAGATGCAAAAAGTACAGATTTTATAAACTGTTCGTAAATTTACTGAAAGTTGGCAACCCTGTACAAACTACTATGAAGGGGCATCAGTCAGTATAAAAAAGTGACAACCCCAAGGCCAAACAGTACAAAGTTTTAATTATTCTGACTAATGAAAGATGAATACTGCAGAAATGAGATTTGTCATCATGGGTAACTACAGAAGATAAGTGGATACCTGTGCTTTGCAACGTCTCTGAATGTTAAAAGTCAGTCAACAACATCATATGGAGCACAGGATTCCATTACTCCTGCCCAAACATTTCAAGTTGCATAAGTCCTCAGTGACTGCATTACCTATAAATACATAGGAAAGTCCACCTTGCAGTGTTTCATTGTTCTTGCACTGCCAGATGTGCTTTTACTTACATAATAATGAAGACACTAATCATATAAGGGTGGGAGTAGAAGTTAGACTTTGGGTTCCAGCTCAAGGTTCTGATTTGCACCTACATCTACTGGCCATAATGTAAAGATTCCACTAAGGACACATAGGGGGTTATTTACGAAAGGCAAATCCACTTTGCACTACAATGTTCATTGTCTGCTTCTTTTTCTGGTATTATTAATATTCAATACATTTGAAAATAGTTTACCGTTTAGAGCAGGTGAGTGTTAAAAAATTATCTGCCCCAGGTGTCAAATACTCTTATGCCGTGTACACACGATTGGTTTTACCGATGAAAGCAGTCCGATGGACTTTTCTCATCGGACAAACCGATCGTGTATGGGCCCCATCTGTCTTTTTTCCATCAGTGAGAAAAAATAGAACATGTTTTAAATGTATCCGATGGAAAAAAAAACGATAGCAAATTCCGATCGTCTGTGTGGAACTCCATCGGACAAAAAACCCATGCATGCTCAGAATCAAGTCGACTCATGCTCAGAAGCATTGAACTTTATTTTTCTCGGCTTGTCAGAGTGTTTTACGTCACAGCGTTTGGGACGGTCGGATTTTTGGCTGATGATGTGTAGGCAAGACTGATGGAAGTCAGCTTCATCGGATTTCCGATGGAAAAATCCATCGGAAATCCGATCGTGTGTACAGGGCTTTAGAGCACCTCATTCCTTATTTTTAACAACTTACAGAGCACCCTTTGTTGTGTAATCTGAAGGTATAGTAATTATTAGCAGGGCTTCCCTGAGACCTCAGTTCCTTGAGGGTCAGAGCCGGTTCACACTGGGGCAACACGACTTCCAGAAGCAACTCAGACACGACTTGAGCATGAATCACAGCGAGACTTGGAGGAGACTTCAGCACAACTTGTGGTCCTTAACAACACAACTTGAAGTAAATTCCTTGTGGCTTCTGGGTAAATTCCTTTCTGCTTCCTGTAAAGTTGCCTTCGAAATGAACACTGATCAGATTTCTAAGCGACTTCCATTGAAATCAATGGGTACAAGTTGCCTACAGGTCGCCTAGAAGTCTGATTGAAGTAGTACAGGAACCTTTTTTGAAGTCGGAGCGACTGCAGTCGTGTACATTAAAACATCTCCATTCACTTCAATTAGATTTAAAAATAGCGCGACTTGGGGCAACTTGGGGCAACCTGAAGTCGCGTCCAGAGTCGCCCCTGTGTGAACCGGGTTTAAAGGTTGAGAACGATTTGTCTAAAGTAAATAACCTATGGGCTATACAATCATAATATTCACCCATCTTACTGCTTTCACTTGGTGCTTACTTCTTATACCAGACACCACTTTTTGACACTAGCGGTGCTCTCTGAGAAGCGATCTGCATTCATTTGACAGCCTGTGAGGAGGCGTTGTATCACCCTTGATTGCCGCACTAGTGTGCTGCAACCACTTGGGTTGCATGGTAGTTGTGGGGAACTTGCCGAGAGGCACGTTCACTTTAATGGGCCGCGGTCGGTGAAAAATGCACCAGCCAAAAGCGTCAGGGGGTATAATTAGTGTTGCCCGTCATGAAGCAAAACATTGCGGCAAGTGTACACCCATCTCCCACTGCCTCTGCAGCTAAAGGGGGTTGCAGTTGGGGGCAGTAAAAACATAGCTCAACCGCGGGATATTTTTTTCATGAAATTGTTTTTCTGCTTCCCAATTACGTCCTCCTTGAGCTCCCGAACCTTTGTTTTTTTTCCCTCACTTCTATCTCTTCGGAACGAGCAGTGCACATTTGTTGTAATGTACACTGTTCTATGCTCACTACACATCCCATGGTCCCTAGTCCATCTAGGGTGCGAGCAAGAGAGGGTGGCTACGTTACTACAGACAGTGGGAACATGGAGAATAAATGTAGCTGCCTTCTAACAGGAAGTCGGATAAGGAATTTGGAGATTGGAGGAGGAAGAGAGCAATGGAAGGTACTTTTCTGAGTTAGGATTACATATTTGAATAGATCTTTGTAAACTTTGTATGCAAGCCAGGCTCTTTTGCCAGCCAGGAAGGGCTCCCTACAACCCCCTCCCGGCAGAACACATTAGCGCTGACTGTGCTGATGGGAGTATTTAGTTGTTTTTCATTTCTTCCACTCATGATGGAAGGAAAGAAAATCAAGTCACCTATGAGCTGCTTAGGGCTAGCCATACACGCTTAACATGGCCAATTTTTCAATCCTGCGTTAGCAAGAATCGGCCAAAATTCAAGTGGATTATGTCTGCCTTAGGTCCATTATACTAAACTCGGACATCAAAAGACTGATGACTCAACTCATTTGTACAGAGGGCATACATTTCTTTTCATGCACTGATAACTGTGCCTAGATGTTTATCTTAATCCTTACTCTACCATCATTGCTTCTTTACTACTTTTTCATTTCTTATGGTGCCATACCTCCTCAAGTGTCATTCCAGCTACAGGTGGAGTCTACAGGGCTAAAGCACCAACTAGCTACTTTGACAATTGTCACCAGGACTGTTGTCCCAATTTGAAGATTTCCCCTTCTCATTTCCCCTTTGAAGATGTTCCTGTGCCTACAGTAAAATTTTTGATTTCTCATCACTCTTTTTCTGATGACACCAGTTACCAGGACAAATGGAGGATGAATCTCCCTCCCAGGCAACAAAAAACTATCCATAGTTTTGGATAGAGACGGGAAGGGTTAAACCCCCTATCAGATAAATTTTGCTGTCCAGGGAGATTTCCCTTCACTTCCTGTCTTGGAGCTGCAACACATAGTGGGATGAAATCTCCCCAAAGTGACAGGAATCCTTGCTTTAGATAATTGTCAGCAGAACAGCAGAACATGTGTCCCCATTGGAAGAGTTTCCCACACTGTTTTCTTCCATGAGAATTTCCCCTACTTTCTAAGTGGCAATAATCACCAGGACACAATGAAGAGTGAATCTACCCAGTGGGAACAAAGGCAGCAATAAAAACTTGACTACTCTATCCAAAACTAAGGCTGGCCAAAGATTACTCTTTTTTTTTTTTTTTTTTTCCGATCAGCCAGTGGGTCAATCGAGAAAAAAAAACATGTATGGATTCCCTCATCCACACAAGAGAGGTGGATCGACGAATTCCCGCCCCTGCTGTGCCATTGTATTCTGGCGGCAAGACTCTCTGCTGTCAAACTACAGTGGCTGCAGCCTATTAGTTGCAGCTGACTGATTGACAAATGTTTTTTAATCAGGCCTGTTCGGCAGAAGTCGATCGTTAGATTGATTTCTGTCTAGTGGGAATATTCATAGATAGATGAAAATTCAGCTGTTCCCTGCTAAACCAGCCAAATTTTGATCCATTTATGGGCAGCATCAGACAAAAAAGTTTTACTTTTACATATACTTTAAAGCAGGGTTGCCAACTTTCAGTAAATTTACAAACAGTTTGTAAAATCCATAATTGTTGCATCTGTCCATGAATGTCAGTTACAGACATGCAACCTACATGTCCGTAATGGACATTCAAGGACAGATGCAAAAAGTACAGATTTTATAAACTGTTCGTAAATTTACTGAAAGTTGGCAACCCTGCTTTAAAGTGATTGTAAACCATAAAATGTTTTTTCTTTAAAATAACAAACATGGTATACTTACCTGTTCTGTGCAATGATTTTTCACAAAGCACCCCGGATCCTCCTCTTTTCGGGTCCCCTTGGCAGTGCTTTCAGCTCCTCCCCGCTGCCAAGTGCCCCCATTGCAAAGCCACTTGCAATGAGGGCACTCATGCTTGCTCGTTCCCGAGCCCTGCTATGTGCTTCCATAAGACACACAGAGCGCGGTTCACCCCCCCCCCAGCTCCCTCCTCATTGGTTGTGATTGACAGCAGCGGGAGCCAATGGCTCCCGCTGCTGTATCTGAGCCACTGAGGAAGGAGAGTGAGCAGGCAGAGCCTTTGTTCTGGTGCACATTGCTGGATCAAGATCGGGCTCAGGTACGTATAAGGGGGGTTGGGTGGATCCTGCAGCACAGATGGGTTTTTACTTTAATCCAGTGTGTTAGTCCCAGTTCACACTGGTGCGCTGTGCAATATCGCATGTGATCCGCACCGCACTGCAGTGCAAATCACATGTGATGTCTATGCGATTTCAGCAATACAGATTGTATGGCTAAATTCGCATCACATTCGGACCAAAGTCATACAGGACCCTTTTTTTGTCCACACCAAAATTGAATTGCATGGGTGTTCACACCCATGCGATCCAGTTCATATCCAAACTGACAATTCGCACTGCGATATGCGAACCGATCTGGGGGGGGGCCTTAACTTTGTATTGACACTCCCAGTGGTTCGCATATGGCAGTGTGAAAGGTGTGATGCAGGAACCCGCACTGGATTCGCAGGGTTCTCGCATCGCACCAATGTGAACTGAGCCTTAATGTAAAAATCCTTAAACCTTTAAAACCACTTTAAGCCCTACCTATTCCTGCTGTTTGATCCCCCCCCCCCCCCATTTTCCATTCCTCCCTGGATTGGTTAACCATGGAGTATCTGCTTCAGAAGCGTACAGTGTATCCCTTGGCTCTCAGATCCAACTGTTATGTACTGGATCCATTTAGTTAATCTAGTTGTTATCTACTAGATCAGCTAACAGTCTAATTTGATCTGATTTGGTCTGATTTACGTTGCTTTCTGATTGAAAATGCAAACTGAATGGCACACAGCATTCTGTTCCTCAGTTTTAAGAAACAAAATTATTATAGCCGAGGTGGACAGACTTTCATGCCGCGTACACACGATCAGAAATTCCGACAAGAAAACCGTGTTTTTTTTTCCGACGGAATGTTGGCTCAAACTTGTGTTGCATACACACGGTCACACAAATCTTGTCGGAAATTCCGACCGTCAAGAACGCGGTGACGTACAACATGTACGATGAGCCGAGATCAATGAAGTTCAATAGGCAGTTTGGCTCTTCTGCTTGATTCTGAGCATGCGTGTTTTTTTTGTGTGTCGGAATTTGCGTACAGACGATTGGAATTTCCGAAAGGAACTTTTTCCATCGGAAAAATAGAGAACCTGCTCTCAATCTTTTGTTGGCGGAAATTCCCGACAGCAAAAGTCCAATGGAGCCTACACACAGTCGGAATTTCCGACCAAAAGCTCACATCAGACTTTTCTTGTCGGAATTTCCGATTGTGTATACGCGGCATTAGTCTAGTCATATGGTGGTTGTAGTTACATTTAGCCACAATTTCAATTATTTTTATGTTTGAAACTGGGAAACGAGAAGAAAGGGAGAATCTGCTATGGTTGGAAGCTGATGAAATGCTTCTAAAAACTCCACAAAATTGCCGGTTGTGTGGCCGGCACCAGGGCTCAGTTAGACCCCTTTCACACTGGGGCGGGCAGGTGCGGTGGCGGTATAGTGGCGCGATTTTCAGCGCCGCTATACCGTCGTTATCACCGCGGTATGCGCCCGCTAGCGGGGTGAATTTAACCCCCGCTAGCGGACGAAAAAGGATTAATACCGCCCGCAAACCGCGGCTATTGCCGCGGTTTGCGGGCGGTATTACCGCGGTATATAGTTTGGAAAAACCTGCGCTAAACCGAAAGTATATTTTAAAAAATGGTGAATAAATAAATGATCCAAAAAATGTGGTGCTGCTGCAAGTAAAAAGTTAAAAATACTAAAACTCAAAAGACATGTGTAAAAGGACAAGCGCGCAACCACTGACATTGATTAAATAAAAAATGATAAATATATTACTAATAACACACTATGTGAAAAAAACCAAAAGAGAATATATACTGAATCTCAATAGTGAAAAAAACCACAAGAGAATATATACTGAATCTCAATAGTGAAGGTGAAATTGTTCTCCAAAGGCAAATATTAATTTAAAAATTAAAATTATAAAGGTGAGATTTTAAAAAATGTCCACAACACATTTAAATTCCAAAGGTGAAATCCACTTGCTTCATATGGATAAGGGATATCCAAAGGGAGCCTTACTCTATAGATGTTCAGTGATAACAGATAATCTTAAAGCAGAGTTCCACGCAAATTGACAAGTGTAGCTTATATGAATCAGTATAATGCGTACATAATACATTGACACTCCAAAAAAAAAATTCCCATCACAATACCTGAATTATGACATCTGAAGGGCTACTTCCGGCGTCTCTCTCCCGCGGGAGTAGGCGTTCTCCTGCGCTGCACTGTCTCCTGGGAGCAAAGTGTCATACATCCCATGACTCAGTGCAGCTCGAAGCCCATGCAAATCGACCGTTGTCATGGTAACCATGAAGTTTACGGCGCGGCTCGCCGTTAACACGGCGCATGCGCGGGATTGAGCAGCGAATGGTGGGTGATATGCATTCACTGCTTTCCGGAAATAGGTGCTTGTGGGCTTCATAATGCCCACAAGCAAAATGGAAACGTCTGACAGCAGATTATCTAAGTTATACTTGCTCATAAAAACGGACAGCGGCGGTTTGAAAACATCTAAGTAGTGAGTATGGTAATGTAGTGCGGAATGCAAAAGTATGAGAAAAAAAAAAAACGGCCGCGGAACCTCCGCTTTAAAGCCGCTTACCAGATGGACGGGACCTCAGATCATAGAGGTCACAAAGGCGTGTGCATCAGCCTGCCGGCAGCGATGGTATTCACCTGTTCCTTTATCCCAGGTGGCCTATCCTCACTCCACTAGGTAATCAGATGTCTTGACACACAGTATCCAAAACGAAAAAGGTAGGCGGGAATAGAATCGCTCCAGCTTCCAAGTTTACTCCTAAGAGCTTGTTCAACTCAGCAAGGAAGGATTAAAAAAAGGACTTCATGGTGCAGTATTTTCAAAAAATTCAAAGGATTTATTGTAAAAACACACAGCAAAAAAGCCAAAATCAAAAAGTCCACATCCAATCCACAAATAGTAAAATAGGCAAAATAGGCAAGGAAACAGCAACGTAACAAGGGTAAAAAAGGTTTCTAATGTTTCCGTATGCTAGTCAGAGAGCAAACATAGACTGCATCAATACATCAATATCCAATACGTGATGACGTTAGGAATCTTGGCTCCACCCGACGTGTTTCCCCAAAAATGGCATCAACTGGGAACGGAGGCTAATTACCAGCGTTGGTATTACCGCGGTGTCCCATTGATTTCAATGGGAAGCCGCGGTAAAGGAGCGGTGAACACACCGCTCCTTCACCGCTGTAAAGATGCGGCTAGCAGGACTTTTGGAGCGGTCCTGCTAGCGCACCGCTTCAGTGTGAAAGCCTTCGGGCTTTCACATTGAAGAATACAGGGCACGATTTTTTCAGGCGGTATAACAGCGCCAATATTAGCGCTAAACCGCCTGAAAAACGTGCCAGTGTGAAAGGGGCCTTACACTTGAGTCTTTAAAGTGAACCTCTGCTTTTCAGAACCCTCCCCCCCTCCGGTGTCACATTTGCCACCTTTCAGGGGGGAGGGGGGTGCAGATACCTGTATAATACAGGTATTTGCACCCACTTCCGGGAATTACTCCCACGGGAGTCAGTCCACTTCCCGTCCAATTAATTCCCCACTGTCTTCTGGGAAACACACAATTCCCAGGAGACAGCGGGGACCAATGAGGGCGCGCCACTCGGCTCGCACATGCGCAGTAGGGAATCGAGCAGTGAAGCCAGGATGGTGGCGGGGGCAGCCGAGAGACGAGCGATTGCTCGGCCTTGGCTGCCGACATCGCGGGCACGCTGGACAGGTAAGTGTCCATTTATTGAAAGTCAGCAGCTGCAGTATTTGTAGCTGCTGGCTTATAAAAAAAAAATTTCGGGTGAACCTCCGTTTTAACCAGTTGGAGCTTGAATTTCTCACAATATGCTTTGGAAGCCTGAGCAAGCCAGATAGATGGAGGCTCAGCATCACATGTGAGTGTTACCTAGGCTGGTTCACGTGCAAATGTAGTCTGCCTATGAACGCCCACTCCTCCAGACTGACACCTGCCTATCAAAGTATTTTGATTTTTGCATAACTCCTCCGAAGAACCAATCCACTGCTTGCATCATGGCTGAGGGACCTTGAGAGGAGCGTTGAGGCAGGATGCTATGTACAGCACCCTGCTGGCTCTCCCCATGATCTGCCTGCATTGCATAGCGAAGGACAGAGACCTAGTAATGATATCACTCTAAACTGAAAGCATAAAGGTTTTATTTAAATATTATAATTTATGAGGTATTGCACATTGGCACCTAAAGCACTTTCTCCGCTTCTCTTTTATGTTGTTTATCATGTTGTTTTTTTGCATGTACACAGTTTGGCATTTACTCACTCCAAGCTAGTAGGGTGTAGGTCCTCTGGCTTTCGCTGAAAGTCTTGAGGTGGGCCTTTCGGTAAGGTTCTCCCACTTCCATTGGGGAATCCCTTTGGTGAAGTCCCACCTAGTACTTGGGTAGGCCTCGCTTCAGCAGGCCTCCTGAAGAAAGGGGTCCTCCGGTTTGAGCTGAGTAGAGCACGAGTATCCTAGTCCCTGTCAGGAACCTTGAGCCCCAGGGGATCAGGGCCAGGGTCCTTTTTCTTCAGAGGAGGACAATGTGTATACACTGTGCAATTTTTGTGTTCTCACTTTTTTATGCACCTGGTGTTTAGTTTTGAACATGCTCACTACACAGCAGAGCTTAAAAAAAAGAAATGAAAATTAGCATTTTTATGAGAGGGCAAAGTAGGAATCAGGGAAGGCAAAATATAAGCAGATTCAATTTCTGCTTTAACAATAACGATCTTCCCCCCCCCCCCCCCTAATTATTACTCTTCTATCTATAAAGTATGCATACAAAGGTGTCAACTGTTATCAGAATGATACTTTCAGATACAGGAAATTCTAATGTGCATCACATAGCATAGTTATGGACACATAAAAAAATGTAATTACAGCTGTAAAAATCTATTTTTTATTTAAATTCAACTGTCATATGAACAATCTTTCCACCATCTATCCTACACAAATGACTGTTCAGCTAAAAATCGAGCCTGTTTCTCTGGAATGCTATCTAATAATTTGGGGTATCCTAAAGTAGAAGAGTGAGCTCTATTATCACAGCACTAAGATCATTCTATTTCATCAAATGAAATCAGCAGAATTGTGCAGAAAATAAAATGAATAGAAGTAATGTGCTAATTAATATTTGTAGAGGTATAGTCCCAAATCCTCTTTGTACTGAAATGCATTTGGCTTGACTTTGCTAATTAATTTAATTAATAAAGAGCAAAAATGTACAGCATGTAACAGAGTGGAGGAAAAGATGATTTGTTAAAATTATTTCCAGTTGTGCACCATGCACGATGAAGAGATTGATTGCTCAATTGTGCCAAAAATTGTTATATTGTGTGATACGCTTGTCCCATTACTAAGTTTGTAGTATAATTATTTTAAAATAGAAATTAAAAAATTGACTGAACATAGCTTTGAAGGGGACAGATAGGGATGTGATAAAAGCATAATTATGGGTGGTGTTCCATCTACACTAAAACTCAGATGGTACTAAAATAAGGCCAGCCATAGACGATTTGAATCTCGGCCGGTTCAGCAGAAACCGGCCGAGATACTAATTATGTATGGGAAGACTGAATGTACCAAGTTGATTGATCAATCAACTTGGGTACAACCAGCCTGCCGGATTTTGCATGCGATTATTACTAGTGATTGGTATAGCTGCTAGCAATATTCACTGTCTTCTCCTGGCGGGGACTGGGACAATACATTGACTTGGTGGGAGGGTTGCAGGAAAGATTGTAGGATTGTGACAGAGGGGCTTCTTCATGAGACTGTCCTTCAATCCAACCAATGCTGTCAGGTCACACATATCCAGCTTCTGTCTTTTCACTGACCCATGTAAAATTCTTATTTACCTGTTGTACCAAAGTTACGTGCATATCATTGACACTAACCTTTTTTTTTATTACAGGGAATTTTCTCGCTTATTATTGAGTCCTGGAGCGCACTTACAGCAGAGAAATCCATTGGTGAGTTTTATTTAAGTTGTTAATTTAAGTGGTCATCTATAAATCCAGACATTGGAATCTTTAGGTACCCATAGACATTAGATCTTCCTTTCCCAACCTTTTTTCACCCCAAACCCTTGCAATAATTTAATAATTTTCAGGTCTCAGGGACCCCCTGCTAAGATTAGTCCATTGGGAAATGTCCCTTAAATTGGTGGTGGACAGTGGTGCTCAGAATGCCACCCTTATGCCGCGTACAGACGATTGGACATTCCGACAACAAAACCGTGGATTTATTTCCGACGGATGTTGGCTCAAACTTGTCTTGCATACACACGGTCACACAAATGTTGTCGGAAATGCCGAACGTCAAGAACGCGGTGACGTACAACACATACGTCGAGCCGAGAAAAATTACGTTCAATAGCCAGTGCGGTTCTTCTGCTTGATTCTGAGCATGCGTGGAATTTTGTGTGTCGGAATTGTGTGCACACGGTCTGAGTTTCCGACAACAAAATTTGTTGTCGGAAAATTTGAGGACCAGCTCTCATATTTTTGTTGTCGGAAATTCCGACAGCAAATGTCCGATGGAGTCTACACACGGTCGGAATTTACCACAACAAGCTCACATCATACATTTTTGTCGGAAATTCTGACCGTGTGTACACGGCATTAGTCATGCCTCTGACTCTACCAATTGGTGTTGAACTTGGAGCTATGAAGGCACCATCACATGGGAGATCAGTTAGCCACAGCTCAAGGAACCTTTAGCCACTTCTGGAGGAACCCTAAGGCTCCATGGAATCCTGGTTGAGAATGGTTGCATTAAATGGTCATCATTTAATAATTTGGCATATTCAGAAGCCTTTGGCACCTTTGAACCATTTTGGCAGATAGATAGACTATAATAATAATACTAGGGATTCTCCTGTGTACGATCCCATTACTGGTCTATGTGCTAGTTTTTTGTAAGAAGAAATGTCCTTCGAAACCCCACATTTATTTGATCTCATGTAGGTTTCTGAAAACTTGGTATAAGAACTGCACCAAGGTATTAAGATACAAGCTGCAATAGGCGGAACTCTGCCTTCATTTACTGAAAAATCAGTGTTAGCTAAATTAATCTTTTAAAGACTTACTGAAGTTACAGAAATATACAGACATTTTACTTACTAACAACCTTTACTTTTATATTTTTACCTCCACTTTTCTGTTATTGCAGTTGGGCAGGGTGTCTAAATATGACTGTGCAGTTCAATAGGTACCAGAGTTAAGCCGGGTACACGTGGGTTGAAAATTAGCCGGTTCAGCAAAAATCGGACAAATTTCAATCTGTGTGTTGGTCCTCCTTGTTTGACAAAAGCCGATGGTCAGATCAGCTTCTGTCGATTAGTCCCGCTGGAATACCTTCTTCGATTGGTGGTCTTCAGCAAATGGCTGCAGCTGCTGATCCGTGTATTCTGACAGGAGTACCTACTGTCACAATACAATAGAACAGTGGGGAGGATTCCTGCATCCACCTTGCTTGTTTGGATGAAGGAATCTGTTTTTTTTTTCATTCAGCTCTCTGGTTAAACGAAAAAAAAATAAAAAAAAATAATAGTGTGTACCCAGTTGTACACATACTGTAATGTACCAGACCTGGTCAGCCATGCCCCCCCCCCCTCTCTGCAATGCAACTCAGCGTGAAGACGCTTGTACTGGGGGTGTGGCTATTAGGCTATTACTCAGCTCAGCCAGTGCAGAGCACTGCAATGGCAAGGCTGGAAGCTTTTCAGTGAGAACAAAAGGTGATTTAGTGCATTAATGAAAAAAAATCACAAATTATAACATGGCAGAGCAGAGCAAAAGAAATAAAAAGGCCAGAAAGTTCAATTGGGCAATAGGTCATTTACTACTCTGCATATTTCTTCAATCACCTTTTCCTGGGAAGATTATAACGTTGGGACTGTAGTACAGAGGATTCAGATTAGTTGGGTTTAGCTTAAACTGTGTACATGCTCTCATTAGAGCTGTAAGTGCTTCTCCCTAATTTACCACTTTTAATATCAAACACAGCAGCATGGTGGCAAAGTGGTTAGCACATTTACTTACTATTGTGAGGTCAAATCCCACTTGGGATACTAAGATCGTGTTGTATGTTCTCCCCATGCTTCCATGGATTGCCTGCCAAATGTGTACTAGTGGGTCTGACCGAACCGTCACTGTGTATGAGTTATGACATTAGATTATAGGCTACGTCAGAGCCAGTGACTGATGAAAATGGTTTTGTGTACTCTAGAACATGCTAATATGTTAGTGCTATATAAGTGCACATGAAACCCATTATTCCCCACAGGGAATTAGCAAGTTATCCACTACAATTCTAATTCAATCTTACTCTTATAGTAAAACTGAATTGATAATCTCCTGGGGATAGATGAAAAATAAGAACTGCAAAATATAAAGCAAAACCTGGCAGCATTGGGGCCAAAAAAAGATGAACTCTATTTCTAAGTGATATGTTCTTGTGTCTGGAGCCATCTTCTAAGTTAATAGGTCAATTCCAAATGTTGAGGTCATAATGGGATGAAATGATCAGGTTTGTGACCATTTAGCCTTGAAAAGTGGCAAATGACTGGATTACAGATAAGATTGCTGAAAAATCAATAGGAAGCCTTTTTACCCATTATAGCTGTTATTCTTTACTCAAAATGCTGTTTAATATGCTTGTGGATCAATAAAATGTTCATGTCTCCAGCATCTGGAAAAACTGAGATATTAGCAAAATGAAGGGAAACAGTTTTAGCACAATAGTATCCAATTTAAGACTATTGTCTACCTTAATAGTGTATATTAAATACATATTGATCAGTGCTCATATTTTCTCTGTATCTATATGCTGTATCTCTGCTATCGTTCCTTGAGATTCTCCTTCTTTGGTTCATTGCTCAGTAACTTACCATCTATATAAATATTTTTTTTACTACATCCCTGTTTTAAAATTAATAAAGAGCACCAACTGTAAAATCTGCAACTGATATTTATTTTCCTTTCCAAAACCAATACATTCTTGAATACTGCCTTCTATAGTCAAAAATGTATATCTTCTTTATATCCATAGTTCCAACCTTAGTCTCCGGGTCTATACTCTTCTTTTTTTTAAAATCAGATCCTTTTTTTATTTTTATATGCAAACAACATTGAGACAATATAGACAAATTATACAAACAGAATCACATTAAACAAAACACAACCCAAGAAAATTAAATAAAAAGGGACCCCAAACCACCCCACCTGAACAACAACCCCCCCTTTTCCCCAACCCCCACCCTGCTTTTGGAGTATGTATGGGGAAAAAAAAAAGAGAAAAAAGGACAGAAAAAAAAAACAGCACGCAATATTACAAAGTATATAGTACCTATTAGTTTACATGATACCTAGGTCATGAAGTGTAGCCATCTTGACCAGGTAGCATCAAACTTACTCATGTAATTCCTTAGGGAGTATGTATGTTTTCCAAAAAGAATAATCCTATTGAGATCTAAAATCCACTCAGATTCAGTCGGCGGGTAGGGAGAGGTCCACTTAACAGCAATCTGTCTACGGGCTACAAAGAGTGCGCGTCTTATAGTGTTACCAATAGAGGAGGTATAAATAGACATATCGCAGTATCCCAATAGACATATGAGTGGTTCAACCGGATTATTAGTATCCAATAGCCTGTTTAGGGTACCAATCACCTCCGCCCAGTATCTTTGAAGTTTCGGACACCGCCACAAAAGATGTATTAGCTTACCTGTATTACCACATCTAGCACAGACTGGCTCAGATTTCAATCCAATTGCATACAGAAATTGGGGAGCTCTATAAACTCTATGGAGAATAAAGATCTTCTTACTTATTCTAAGAGCAACCGTAAACTATAGAGGGTAGCTGGAAATGCAGGCACAATCCAAATGTAAGGGGTAGGGAGGCATGCTGCAGACATCTTTAGTGTCGGCTTTTCACAGAAAAACATAGGTAATTGGAAAATATGTCCAACTACTTCTCCCTGTGGTGTTTTCTGGTGTCCTACATACATTAGGTCAATTAAACAGGAAACAAGTAAATAGAGACACATAGAACAGTCATAACCTAACAGAATCTTTATCCCAAATGTCCTCTATCCAAAACAAAAAGAAAAGTTCGGAAGGAGTTTAAATCTGACTAGTTCTTTTATTTCTGAAGGCACAAAAAGAAGATTTGACAGTCTCAACTACTGATAAATCAGTATATTTTGAATCAGATTGAATAGCCATTAATAAGAATTGGCTACTAACTACTTAAAAGTTTATTAACCTAAACTAAAAATAAAAATATTAGCAGGCTGATTATTAAATAAATACTGAGTTGCATATGAGTTAAGGTTATGGCAGTTTGGTTGAGAAGCTGAAGGCAGATGCAAATACAATTATTTAGCTGTCAGTGAAGTGCCTTGTGTGGGCTTCCTTAATAGCCTTGTGTGGGCTTCCCTAATTTCCTTAATTAAACTTCCTTAATTAATTTCACTCTGTTAACCACTTCCCGCCCAGTCAATAGCAGATTGAAGTCCGGGAAGTGGTTCTGTTATCCACCCTGGACGTCATATGACGTCCTGCGGGATAACAGCCGCCGCGCGCCCGGGGGGGCGCGCATCGCGGCGATCGGTGGAGCGGTGGGTCAGTCTGACCCACCGCTACACTGATCTCGGTAAGAAGCCTCCGTCGGAGGCTTTTTACCACGTTATCAGCCGTGTCGAATCACGGCTGATCACAATGTAAACAGGAAGAGCCGTTGATCGGCTCTTCCTCACTCGCGTCTGACAGACGCGAGTAGAGGAGAGCCGATCGGCGGCTCTCCTGACAGGTGGGGTTCGCGCTGATTGTTTATCAGCGCAGCCCCCCCTCGGATACCCACACTAGACCACCAGGGAAGCCCCCCAGGACCACCAGGGAAGCCCCAATCATGTGGATGGCCCCCATGGCCATCCACATGTAGTAAAAAGAAATAAATAAAATAAAAACATTAAAAAAAATATGCCAATCAGTGCCCACAAATGGGCACTGACTGGCACGTTCACAATGTGTGGTGGCTGGCATTGCTGGGCACCAGTGCCACCAATGCCACCTACTAGTGTCCATCAGTGCCACCTATCAGTGCCCATCCGTGCCAATCTGTGCCCACCTATCAGTGCCCGTCCATGCCACCTATCAGTGCCACCCATAAGTGCCCATCAGTGCCGCCCATGAGTGCCCATCAGTGCCGCCTATGAGTGCCAATCAGTGCCGCCTATGAGTGCCAATCAGTGCCGCCTATGAGTGCCAATCAATGCCACCTATGAGTGCCCATCAGTGCCGCATACCAGTGCCACATATCAGTGCCGCCTATCAGTGCCCATCATCAGTGCCCATCAGTGCCACCTCATCAGTGCCACCTCATTGGTGCCACCTCATCGGTGCCCATCAGTGTCGCCTTATCAGTGCCCTTCAGTGCCACCTTATCAGTGCCCGTCATTGAAGTAGAAAAGGTACTTGTTTACAAAAAAATTAACAGAAACAAAGAAAAACTTAGTTTTTTTAAAAATTTTCGCTCTTTTTTTATTTGTTGTGCAAAAAATAAAAATCGCAGAGGCGATCAAATACCACCGTAAGAAAGCTCTATTTGTGGGAACAAAATGATAAAAAATTTGTTTGGGTACAGTGTAGCATGACCGCGCAATTGTCATTCAAATTACGACAGTGCTGAAAGCTCAAAATTGGCTTGGGCAGGAAGCTGTATAAGTGCATGGTATTGAAGTGGTTTTAATAGAAGCCTTACTTTTATGATTTCTAGTCTAAAGCTGGCCATAGATGAATCAAAATTTGGCTGGTTTAGCAGGGAGCAGCGGAATTTCGATTCATCTATGGCCATTCACATTCCAGAGAAGTCGATCTAATGATCAATTTCTCTGGAACCGGCTTGTTGGAAGATTTTCCTTTGATTAACGGTGCAGCAAATCGGCTACAGCTCTGATCAGTGTATCCTGACAGCGAAGGAGTCCCCACTATCAAAATACAATAACACAGTGGGGAGGATTTCTCCATCCACCTGGCTTGTATGGATAGGGTAAGTCATTCAGGTTTTTTTTGATCAGCTCGCGGTCTGTATGGCCAACCTAAGCCCCTTCCAGAGCCTGGAGCCGCTCTATGACATCAGCTGACAACAGGATTTAGCCCGCTGTCAGCTGATCTTGGGTCACTGGAGTGCAAAAGTAGGTGCACTATTGTGACCCATGGCCAAAAAAGTTTTTGTCATACTTCTCTTTTAACGTAGAAGTTAGAGTAATATTGTGAGTCAAGTACTTTAGGTGGCTCTAGCCTTTGAAAACAAGAAAGCAGGATTTGAAAGAGAAAAGCTTATCTTGACTCATTAAATAATCTTTTACTAAAAGTACGATAATCCTTTACGCTAACCCTGAAATGCCACAATTTATCTGATTCTGACTGGCCTATGGGTAATGTTTGCTAAGAGGTACATTTTTCCTTTTATGGATTATATTTGGATCCCCTCGTGGATTTACCTATAAGGTGTTTTTATACTTTGCTCTGTGATGGTATTATCAATTTAGATAACATTAGATATCAGAAAAAGGTGTGACTACAGGTTCCTGCTATTGAAGTCCAGCCTTGTTAGAAAGAGGTCAACTTTTGAACCACAGTTAATTTAGAAGCACACATCAGCCTAAAAGTTAAACCTTAATGTTTCCACTGGGAGCACAGTCTACCTGGTCTGCTTTAAATGCTGTCATTGCCATTGCTGCAGAGCATCACTCTTTTTTTCTTAGTCATCTGGTAATCTAGGAACCCCTTCTTATAAATTTCCAAATACACTCATTCAAGCTCCCTGAAATTTCTTAAAGCCACCAATCAGATTTAAAGCTGCCTTGAACATCCAATTTATAATTGGTAATACTGGAAACAGAAATATAAAATAAATTAAACTGCTGTGACTACGGGAAGTACACTCCCAGTGACCCTGTAAGGTGCCCTCTTGATTCTGACTGCAATGAATTACAGAAACGAATGGAAAAATATACTGATTAAGATACTATATCTAACAGAATCAGCCCAGTCAGTTTGCAAATTTGTATTATCTGTATTTTTATGGCCTGAAATGAGCAAGTCAGATCAGGTAAACCCAAACCCAGCTGGAACTGCTTTCATCTCACGTTCAGAGCCTGGAAGGCGATAGCTAGTTTAATATTTACTCATCTCTGCTTGTTATCAGTATTTAATGTAGAATCAAGCTCAGAAATACAATTTTCGGATATATACTGCAGCTAAATAGATACATATGAACGTTTCCCGAGCTCAGGATATTTGAGATAAAACTGGCTTGTGATAGGGTTATTTGCTATGCACGGCTGAATTCCTGCTTAGAAATCCCCTTGCAGGCAGTTCCCCCTACTAAGAAATTTCTGATGTAGAAATTTAAACACATTTACACCGAAGATAATAATGTAATGTGAAATAGATTCAGGTCTGCCAGGGAATAGCCATATCAGACTTCTATGATCTACTGCATTTCGTTTGCTGTACATTACACATTAGTCTCCTTGTTATAACATGTTTTTAAACCAACATATGCAGTGCTCAATTGATTCTTTGCAAGTTGGAGGATTCTGCAGGAAATCCAGATTTACCATTGGTAATTCCTGAGGAACAAAAATGGTGCCTATGGACAGGAAATAATATATTTATGGAAACCTGCTGGCCAACTGATTTTAGGGAAATAACCAACTGGCCAGGTTATATTTTACTGGCAGATCACAGTATTCCACTGCAATAAGTTTGGAACCAGGGGTGCCTTGTTAGAGCATAAACCATACCTCCCAACTTTTCTGAGATGGGAATGAGGGACACCTATCAGCAAAAGCATGCAGGCATAGGACATGCCCCTTGCCACGCCCCCTTAAAGGAGAATTGTACAAAAAAACAAGATTGGTTAAACCCACAAGTGCTTTTTTTACCACTATTATTCCTTCGTATTGGCTTTTGTAATTTACAAATGTAGCAATTTAGAATTTGGATGAAAGGTTTAGCACTGGAAAACATTTTTTGATAAATAAAAAGTGCATTTTATATACAACTCTATATAGATTAGACCAAAATGAGGGACAAATTTGGAGGAATGAGGGACAGAGGGACATTGCTCCAAATCAGGGACAGTCCCTCGAAATCAGGGACAGTTGGGAGCTGCATTCTCAGGTAGTACTAGCTTGCATATTTGTGTCAAAATTGTTTTAAAAAAAAATCATATGGTGTTCGGATGGGCACATTATTGCTTAGTGCTGTGATACACAGTCAGACTCAGTTCTGACATTGTAGTTGCTATGACTGCTATGCTACTCCCCGAGTGTCCTGATATTTAATTGCCATGCAAATGCACTTAAAGGACCTTTCCCCTTTTTACAGAAACAAATGCTCATTGGATGCAGAGATTATTATCAGCAGCAGTTTATTCTCTCCAACACCATAAGTGCAGTTTACTGTCTCTGAGGAAATTAATTGTACATATAGTAAAGGGGTCTCCAAACTGCGGCCCTTTGTTTGCCTTTATCCGGCCCTTGGGGCACTTTTCCTTCCACTGATACAAGACACTATTCCTCCCACTGACACCAACAATGGGGCAGTATTCCTCCTTCTAACATTAACAATGGGGCACTATTTCTCCCAGTGACACCAACGATGGGGCACTATTCCCCAAACTGACACCAACAATCGAGCACTAATTTTCCCACTGACACCAATGATGGGGCACTATTCCTCCCACTGATAGCAATGATGGGGCACTATTCCTCCCACTGATAGCAATGATGGAGCACTAATTCTCCCACTGACACCAATGATGGGGCACTATTCCTCCCACTGATAGCAATGATGGGGCACTATTCCTCCCACTGATAGCAATGATGGAGCACTATTCCTCCCACTGACACCAGTGATAGGGCACTATTCCTCCCACTGACACCAGTGATAGGGCACTATTCCTCCCACTGACACCAGTGATAGGGCACTATTCCTCCCACTGACACCAGTGATAGGGCACTATTCCTCCCACTGACACCAGTGATAGGGCACTATTCCTCCCCCTAATACCAAAGATGCATTTTTTACTCCCACTGACACCAGGATCATTTCTACTCCCAATGGCCACAGTCTGGCTCCCAGTAAAGTCTGGAGGACAGTAAACTGGCTTTGTTTAGAAAGTTTGGAGACCCCTGATATAGGACATCAAATATATAGATGTAGCATGGGTAGAATAAATTGTAACCCCATCCAAAATTAGTAAAGCCTCCCTAAAAAGATTTATAATCTATCTGTGCCCTTTTATTTTTTTTAAATAAAGTTTGTTGACCCTACCAGTCACTCTGACTTCCTAGTTTTTGGAGACAATGATCTCATTCAGCCTCTGCAGTGCTGCCTCCCCAGTATGCATGGTTATGGTCTTCTTACATGTAAGCCACGTCTACTCAAGGCCTACTTTTGGTCTTGTTCCTCCCAACTGGCCACATCGCAGAGAGCAATGCCTACAGGGGTGGATCCAGTGCCTTGACTGAAAGCTCTGCTCCACTTTGCTCTGCCTAGAGAGGAGGGCATATCCTGCTGATGTCACTGCAGCTTAGTCCCACCCACCAGGTCATGTAGCGCAAGGAGAAGACCTGCAGAATAGGAATTAACAAAAAGGTAGTTCTGACATTATTCTTACATGCTTTGCTATGTTAGGTAATCTCCGACAATATGCTTCTTCTTTGGAGCGTTTGTATACATAGGACTCTAAAGCCAGCTTAAAATTGTTCAGAATAGCTTGTAATGTTCAATCAGAGACTGAGTATAAAGTGAGGTACAGCATTACCATATGAGGTATACCACTCATAGCTTGAGTTCTTTAACCACTTCTCCACTGAGGACGTCATATGACGTCCTCGACTTTGTGCAGTGATATCTGAATAATGCCTGGAGCTACAGGCATCATTCAGATATCACTGTTTTCTGCCAGCGATTCTGTGTACAATAAGAACAATCATAGCGGCAGTTCCGCCGCTTGATCGTTCTTATAGGCGGAGGGAGGGGACGCCCCCCCTCCCACCGCCATCTGGTGCTTCTCCGGGCTCTCCCGTGCCATCGGGGGCCCGGAGAACGAATCGGCCGGCGCCGGCTCACGACGATAGAGATTTCCGGTGACCAGATGGTCACCAGTCATCTCTATGATCGTCGGAGGCCCAGGCGCGACGTTGTGACATCACGCCCGGGTACCCGGAAGTAAACAAAGCCACAATCGCGGCTGTCGGCATGAGATCTGTGAATTTTTTTCACGATCTCATGCTTTCAAGCCTGGAGGAGAGATGTGGGGTCTTATTGACCACACATCTCTCCATAAAGAGGACCTGTCACAATGATTCCTATTACAAGGGATGTTTACATTCCTTGTAATAGGAATAAAAGTGATCAAAAAAAATAAATAATTAAGTTAAAGTGTAAAAAAAAAAAATTGTGAGGTATCGCCGCGTGCGTTAGAGCGTTTGCAACAATTCTAGCACCTGACCTCCTCTGTAACTCGAAAATAGTAACCTGTAAAAAAAATTTAAGCGTTGCCTATGGAGATTTTTAAGTACCGAAGTTTGGCGCCATTCCATGAGTGTGCGCAATTTTAAAACGTGACATGTTAGGTATCTATTTACTCTGCGTAACATCATCTTTCACATTATACAAAAAATTGGGCTAACTTTACAGTTTTGTTATTTTTTAATTCATGAAACCGTTTTTTTTTTCCAAAAAAAGGCGTTTCAAAAATTATTGCGCAAATACCGTGCGAGATAAAAAGTTGCAATGACCGCCATTTTATTCCCTAGGGTGTCTGCTAAAAATAAATATCTAATGTTTGGGGGTTCTGATAAATTTTCTAGCAAAAAAATTATGATTTTTACATGAAGGAGAGAAGTGCCATAATAGGCCCGGCGGAGAAGTGGTTAATCCTTTGTTAGGACAGACAGTGAGCATATTCAGCTTCCAACTGATAATGAGATCTGACAGCACAGTATGGACACGGTTAAATATGATAAACAAATTCACAGCCCACTGCATTACATTACTTAGAAGGGGAAAGCTAAGTAGGATTTTGAAACAACTAAAAAGGTAAGCGGCCTCTACACCTGCTGTGTGAGCGGACCACGGTCTCGGCCTGACTCCCGGAACGGCGGCCATCTTGCTCCACCCGGAGACATCTTTGGCAAGTCTTACAGGCCTCCCTGACTCCCCTGAGCTCAGATTCCCCTGCATACAGCCTGTTGCCATTACAGCTGCTTGAGAGTGACCTGCTGCCTACGTTGGGCCGTCCCTGGGCAGCGGAGGGGGGGGGGAGGTTGTGGAGGACCCGGCCTCCTTAACAGCGGCCATATTGGTGCACCCAGGGATCTTCCCTGTCGCCTTACAGCATGTCTCCGTCTAAAAATAATTCTGAAGCCATCGATAAACTGGCCAGATACCGCAGGCTTGAGGAGGGGGATCGGCAGGTCAGAGACGGCGCTGCTGCTATCCTGGATGCGGATCACTCTGTGGTGGCTACTAACAAATTACTGGATGCCATCGCCATGTGCCAGAGCACGCTTACCACCAAGATCGAGGAGGTAAAAATTGATGTGTCCCTTATCCGGCAGGATCTCTCTACCCGCAGGGACCGCGTGACGGAGACGGAGACCCGTATTAGCAGAGCAGAGGATATCTTACACCCTTTACAACATACCACCGATGAGGTGCGCCGCCAGTTACAACAGATTAGCGCAAAACAGGATGACATGGAAAATCGCCTTCGGAGATGTAACCTCCGCTTCATCGGTCTTCCTGAGTCTGCTGAGGGCACCGATCCGGAGAGCTTCCTTGAAAACCTCCTAACCTCAACCTTCGGCAGAGACGCATTTTCGGTAATGTTTGCAGTGGAGAGAGCTCATCGAATCCCTGGCCGCCCTCCTCCCCAAGGAGCTCCACCGCGTACCCTGATAGCGAAGTTCCTTAATTTCAGGGATCGCGACAAGATCCTCCGCCTAACCAGAGAGAAGGGGAATATCCCCCATACCAATGCTCGTGTTGCCGTCTTCCCGGACTTCTCCAATGAGGTGCAACGGCAGCGGTCCAGGTTCCAGGATGTTAAGAAGCGCCTCCGCACTCTACACCTCAAATACGCCATGCTGTACCCTGCAAAGCTTCGGGTGGAGTGCGACGGTCGGACCCACTTCTTCGAGGACCCAGAGTCTGCATCCACTTGGATTGACCGGAGAGATCGGCGAGATTGAGCATACCGCGCTGTCTGGGAGCTGTGAGTACTTTTCTTTTCTCTCCCCTGCCGCCCCCTGTGCCGGTGGCACTCCCTGTTCGTGCCCTGGTGATTCGCCTCACGGTTGCTCTGTTGCTGGTGAGTGCCCTCCGCCGGGACGGGGGAGACAGACCTAAAAGCCTTTTCCGCCCCTCCTTGGATCTCACAGCGTGCTCGCCACCTTCGGGTGATCTAACTGTTAATTCCCCGTTCTCCCCACGCATGGGAGATGCTTGTAGAGGGCAGCTTACCGAACGTTGCTGGAACTTCCTATCCTACTTTACGTACCACCCTGATGGCAGGCGGGGCTCCCTTCTGCACGGCTGCAATGGTGTTGTGCTTTTGTGGCCCCCACACCCCATGCACTTCTCAGAGAAGAAGTCGTCCCCCTAGGTTCTCTATGGACTTTTTTCACTCCCCCCGTTTACCTGATTGTTTTTTCCTCTTTTTTTGTTTTCTGTTCATCACAGGTATCTATGTCCCTTTGAAATTAAGTCCCTCGCCTCCAATGCTTTTTTCACGTTGGATGTCCCCGGTTGATACCTGGTTTTGGGATACTATGTTCATGCCGAGTTGGGGTGGCACTGGACTGGGAGGGAGGGGAAATGTTTTGGCTGTTTTTTATTTGCCACTATGTTCACAATTGTTCATTTCTGCTAAAGGTACTATGTCATTGTCATACATGCACTATCAATATTGGTTGCTGATATGTTCTGTACTGTCTGATGTGTCCTTATCTGCTCTGCTGGTCCTGGTTTGGCTGCGGTCTATTATACACACCAAATACCCACCATGAGTTCCCTGAAGTTCCTCACGTGGAATGTTAGAGGCTTACGCAATAAGATCAAACGCACAGCGGTCCTGACATTTCTCAAATCTCAGAGGGCTGACATTATCACACTGGTCGAGACCCATGTCACGGGCCACTTGCAATCCTCCCTTAAAAAACCTTGGGTGGGGTGGGCTTATCATGCCACTCACACCTCATATTCCAGAGGAGTATCGGTCCTGGTGGCCAAACGGGTACCTTTTGAGCTTATACTGCTCCGCACGGATCAGCAGGGCAGATATGTGTTTATGCACGCCACCATTAATGGGTCTCCTATCCTGCTACTTGCCTGCTATATTCCCCCCCCCCCCCGTACAACTCAGCTGTAATTCAGGAAGGCCTTGCCTTTATGACACAATACCCCTCCGTACCGGCAGTGTGGATGGGGGACTTTAATATGACCCTGATCCCCGCTCTGGACCGTCTGGGCACACTGGACCCCCCCTTAACCCACCGACCCATACCAGACTGCACCGCATAGTGACCGACTTTGCTCTTGTCGACACTTGGCGCCACAGACACCCGCACACTAAAGTCTTCTCATGCTTTTCAGCCAGTCATAACACAATGTCACGAATTGATTTTGTTTTTATCTCAATGTCCCTGCTGCCTAAGTTAGGAGATGTGGGCTTTGCTCCGAGAGTACTCTCGGATCACGCCCCCTACTGGGTCACGATTCAGCTCCTGAGGGCTTCCCCTGCTCCTTCTTGGCGGCTAAACCCGTTCTGGCTGACTGCCCTGCAGGACCAGGATGACATCCCCACAGAATTGCAATACTATTTTACGGCCAACAGGGACACTGCCGCGCATGATGTGGTGTGGGAAATGTTTAAACTTCACGCTCGTTCCCTACTTTCCACACGTATTAACAGGCTTAAACGGTCATCAACATTTATTGTCCAGCAGGCTGCGGAGTACCTGCAGGTGCTGGAGGAGGCGTTCCACCGGGACCCCTCGCCCAGCGCGGCCAATAATCTAAAGATTCAGGCGCGCCAGGTCTCCCAATTGCACATAGAGAAGGCTAAACAACGTATCTTCTTCTGTAGACAGAGGGTGTTTGAGTATGGAGAGAGATCAGGCAAATTGCTCGCATATCTCGCCCACTTGGATATGCGTCCCCCTGTGGTGGTGTCCTTGACCGACCCGCAGGGGAACGACATCACCGATCCGCAATTGGTGGCGGAGGAATTTGGGAGATTCTACCGTGCACTTTACACTTCCAGGGTCGCCCACACTCCCCAAGACACCAGGGACTACCTAGCGGGAGTTCAATTCCCTAAACTGACAGACGACCAGCTTGAAATTCTGGAAGCCCCTATTACTGAGGAGGACATCTCCGAGGCCATTTCCTGTCTGGCCTCATCCAAGGCCCCAGGATTGGATGGCCTACCTCTTGAATTCTATGCCACCTACTCCGAAATCCTAATCCCTGAACTTAAGTACCTGTATAAATCTATATTTGACTCAGGAGTTCTACCCCCATCTATGCGAGAAGCCCAAATAGTCGTAATTCCCAAACCCGGAAAGGACCCTAAATACCCGGAGTCGTATAGGCCCATTTCCCTGTTACAGGTAGATATTAAAATATTAGCTAAGATTCTAGCCTCCCGCCTTAACCAGGTTATTCTGTCATTGATACACCCTGACCAAACCGGCTTTATGCCAGGGAAGAACACGGCCATGAATATTCGCCGCCTATTTATGAATATTCAGGGGTCCCATGATGAAATTGGCTCGAGGGTTGTGGTGGCGCTGGATGCCGCCAAGGCCTTCGACTCCGTGGAGTGGAGCTACCTGTGGGAGTGTCTCTCAAGATTTGGATTTGGCCCCAGCTTCATTCGCTGGGTCCAACTCCTCTATCAATCCCCGAGGGCCAGAGTGTTTGTGAACGGTTGGCTTTCTGACCAGTTCCCGCTGGAGAGGGGGACCCGGCAGGGCTGCCCCCTTTCCCCCATGCTTTACGCATTGGCTGTGGAGCCGTTGGCCATAATGGTCCGTGCGGACACTTGCATCCGAGGTCTCAGGATGGGGAACCTGGAAGAAAAGATTGGGATGTATGCCGACGACACACTTTTGTATCTGGCGGACTCCGGTCCTTCTCTTATAGCAGCCCTCCAGTCCATAGAACGTATGGGTGGCCATTCGGGTCTGAGTATTAATTGGGCTAAGTCCCAGATCCTTCCGATTGACCATTTCCCCTCCTCGTTCGCGTCCCCTCCTCTGGCTCTTCCAAGGGTCTCCCAGATTAAATACCTTGGCGTACAGGTCACCAGATCGCTCTCAGATTATAAACTACTGAACATTGAACCCCTGTTTGCTCTGATCAAGAACAAGACGCAGACTTGGGCCAGACTACCCCTGGGTGTTATGGGTCGCGTCAGCTTAGTTAAGATGATACTCCTTCCCAAGATACTCTATTTGGTCTGGCATGCTCCCCTCTATATACCACAAAAAATTTTCAGGACAATTGAATCCACCCTGAATTCATTTATTTGGGGTCATGGCAGACACAAATTATCCTGGAGAATCCTGAAGAACCCTGTGACGTTGGGAGGAGCTGCTCTCCCTGACTTTCAGGATTATTATTTTGCCTCCCAGCTGTCCCACTTCTATTATTTTGATAAACATGAACTAACGAGATACCAGACACTACTCTGTGAGCACCCAGATGACTCGGCCCACACCCCACTTCAATCGGTCCTGAGAGCCCCATTGACAAGACGCCCCCCCCAACACACAGCAGACATGTTGACTCACCACCGGAGGGTATGGCGGGCGGCACTGCAGAGAACTGGGACCCCAAGGGTACACTCTCATACCCCTCTCTGGTACAATACATGCTTGCCAGAATTATTGTCCATTCCGGACCCCGCGGCGTGGATACGCCATGGGATCTTATACATACACCAGATCATGACTAATTCAGGCCTTAAATCATTCCAAATGCTGAAGGACGAATTTTCCCTCCCCAATTGCCTGTTTTTCAGGTATTTGCAACTCCGCCACGCCATACAGGCCCAGTTTTCTGGCTCTTGCCCGTCCCTGGCAGTTCCCTCCATAGTGGACACAGTCACGGGTAATGTGCCTGCTAAGCTCATCTCCACTTTGTACTCCGCCATTCGTCTCCCTAGCACCACAGCATTGGCCTATACTGCTAAGACTAGATGGGAGGCGGATGTTGGACTTATAGAGGATGGGGACTGGGGCGAGATTTTGGAGGACGTGAAAAAGGTTTCCCCCAAGCTGTCGGACCGCCTCACACAGCTGTACATTATACATAGAACATATCTGACCCCTCAGAGAGTGGCACGTTTCAGGCCCACGTACAATCCGGGATGCCGCCTCTGTGACCATACCCCGGGCTCCTTTTACCACCTCATATGGTTCTGTCCCACCATTCAGGCATATTGGACACAGGTGATACGCTTCCTACACGATCAGATGGGCTCCCCTGCTACCCTTGACCCAAAGATGTGCCTACTTGGCCTGTTGCCAGACTTGGATGCCGACAAACCCCTCCGTACCTTTTTACATGAGACGCTATTCTTGGCAAGAAAAGTAGTGGCCCGTAATTGGATGCAGGCCCTGCCCCCTACAATTCAGTGCTGGAAAAAGGCGGTTAACGATGCTCTCCCATATAAAAAACTGATTTATGTACATAGAGGGTGTCCGCTAAAGTTTGAGAAGGTCTGGGACAGATGGATGGCGGATGGTGAAACGTGTACTTGACATGTCGATTTTTTATTTTTGTTGTATACCGGTTTTACTTTCACTGCTGTTATTATCTTTGTGACACACAGATGCTTCACTGTGTTCATGTATGTACTATTATATTGGCCATACTGGCTTATGTTGATTTATGTACCATGCATACTTTTCAATAAAGTTGGTTTCCAATTAAAAAAAAAAAAAGGTAAGCGGCAAATTTTATATATTTTAATTTATGCCATGGGAACAGCTAAGAAATATAAAGCAAGCCTTATCCCAAATTGGCTGCAAAAATGGACATACACTTTAACCCTTAAAGGAGTGAGGAGAGACATTTAAAATATAGATAAAAATACAGTTATCCTCAAACTTTATTTTTCCTTCTAACTTTAACCCTTAAAGGAGAAGCCCAACCAAAGCTTGTTTGGCTGTACTTTCTGTGTGGATCACAGGAGTGCCGTTTGTTTTGCATTCCTGTAACCCATTTTTATCTGACAGCAACCTGAAGCCCATTGTCGGCTGACGTCACAGAGTGGTACCAGACTCGGGAAAGATCCGGCCACTCCCGTCCGCTCCACAGCCCAGCGCTTCAGTGAGCCAAGAAAGGGGCAGAGCAGACAGCAGTGAGTGACAATCACCAGCTCTCTTCTCAGGAAGCTCTGAGAACTGAGCGATCGGCGGGGTTTGATCGCTCGGTTCTCAGTCTTAGAGGCGCCCGGGGACAGATGCAGCATCAGACTGATGCTGCATACAGCTAGGTAAGTATGATTTAAAAAAAAACAACATATGTCTCTTTTAAGCTGGCCATATCTCGGCTGGATTAGAAGGGACCAGCCGAGATTCGAACCATGTATGGGCAGGCTGATTGTACACACTGACTGTAACCCATGGTTGCAGGAAGAAAAATTGTATCATCTATTTTGTATGTAGGCCAAGCTCTGAACTTTTATCCCCCTGCTGTTCATAGCGCAGGTTCGGATGATATTGGGGGCTCTGGGACAACACTAATTAAAGCGGAGGTCCCACGAAAAAAATTAAAATAAAAGCCAGCAGCTACAAATACTGCAGCTGCTGACTTTTAATAAATGGACACTTACCTGTCCAGGGTGTCCGCGATGACGGCAGCCGAAGCCGAGCAATTGCTCGCCTCTCGGCTGCCCCCGCTGCCATCCTCGGTGAGGGAATCAGGAAGTGAAGCCTTGCGGCTTCACTGCCCAGTTCCCTACTGCGCATGCATGAGTAGCGCGGCGCGTCTTCACTGGTCCCCGCTGTCTTCTGGGACCAGTGTGTTTCCCAGAAGACAGCGGGGGGGGTGACGTGAAGGGGCCTGACTCCAGCGGGAGTCTATTCCCGGAAGTTGGTGCAAATACCTGTATTAGACAGGTATATGCACCCCCCTCCCCCTTGAAAGGTGCCAAATGTGACACTGGAGGGGGGGAGGGTTCCGAAAAGCGGAGGTTCACTTTTTGTGTGGACCTCCGCTTTAAGTACAGAGAGTCCCCAAGTTACGAACATCCGACTTGCAAACGACTCCTACTTACGAACAGGAGGCTGCGTGGCCACTTTTCGAGGGCGGGCACATTCGACGGGACCTTTTCGACGGCGGGCACATTCAACAGAATCTTTTCGACGGTGGGCACATTTGACGGAACCTTTTCGATGGCGGGCACATTCGACGGAACATTGGAAAACAACGTATCTGCCGTTCTGCGCATGCTGTTCCGACTTACTAACATATTCGACTTAGGAACAAACCTACAGTCCCTAACCCGTTCGTAACTCGGGGACTGCCTGTATAAAACAATCTACTGAAAATCACATTTAGGTATGTATTTATTTTATTTGAAGGCACACATATCCTGCTGATATATCTGTTTAATTTATTGTGTTATAAAAAGTATAGAGGAAAGAGGCAGGGGGTGGGTGCAGCATTACGGTGCTTCATTCTTATATGCAAAAAAGCTTGGAGATGCAACATTTCCACTGATCAGTCATAAGTAATGTAAATTGAAAAGCTGTGCTTACCCTCATTTAAATTATGTAATCCCCTTGTTAATAATAAACTACTTCTTAAATATCAACCATGCAAAAAACAAAGGAATAAATATAATACATTTTTAAAGTGCAAATGTCCATAAAGTGCGATCCTAAGTACTAACTCAAAGTGCAATAGAACATGCAATGCACTTGTGCTGCGATTCTTGTAAATTAAAGTGATTTGTGCTTTGTGAGTTTCACTGCACCTAACTCCACTCTGTATAACCACCAGTACCCCCTTTGGGACCGCACTCACCAAAGGTTATTGACCCCATGTGAATATGCCCAGGAAGGTCAATACAGCGTTATGTCACAGACTCGCTGTGCAGATTATCCCATCAACCTAGGACCGATGCTTGACTGGTTATTCCCAAAGAACAGCATACATAGCATAAAAAATTTTTTTTTTAAATTGCCCATAATAACATAAAACTTTACACTCACAAGTAAGGTGCCCCTCCTGACACTCAGAACAATCTGCCAAAGTGTTTGTAGGATGGCGCCACTTCGATCCTCATGGGAGCCGGCATGTGTTCCAAAGAGCAGAAGTGACGTGGCCAGAAGCTCTCACCCCTAAACATTTCGTCATATCCAGGATGTCTTTAGTCATAACATTAGGACCACCCACCATAACCCGTCGAGGCATGTGTCATGGATATGCATTAATGTCTGTCTGCCATCTTACCTTCCTCCTCATGTGTTCATCTAGAGACCAGACCTCCTTCACCTGGCTTTCTTTATAATCTCCTCCCAGCCTGACTCCACCCCAGGCCCTATCACAGAACACTATATTAACCTGTGCACTGCAAGCCTGCCTTGCTGATCAACGTGTTTGTTAGGCATTGTGTGTTTGGGTTCCTGCCTGCCGTGTGCTACGTCTGTCTCTCTGTTACGTTATTGGCTTGTCCCCGACTATCCCTGTCTGCTCGTGACCCTTGACCTTCGGCTCGTTCTTTCGTTATCCTTGTCTGCTTGTGGCCCCTGACCTTCGGCTTGTTATTCGGTTCTCTCTTATCTTGTGCTGCTGCTTCCCCTCTTTTCCCCTTATCCTACGGGGCGTGAGCTAGGAAACTCCAGGGGCCGCGACCTGGTCCCAGCCTGCAGCACAACATCCTCACCACTAGAGGCCCTGGAGAAGACCAGCTGGGTCTTAGACTCCGCGCCCTGGGGAATCTTGGCTCTAGCTTCCGTTAGGATCCCGGTTGTGCTCCTCTGGTCCCGCTTTCCACAACCACCCAGTTTCCTACCCGCAGAAGCCAGCCATAGGGTTCACTACCTCGCGGTGCACTCCTGTCCCCCTACGGTGTGCATCTGTCACCTGGCCACAGGTGACCCTGACAGTTTGATCAGCCATGAACCCGGCTGACATCCCGCTTCCCGCGGATGATCCATTGCAGGGCATAGTTCGCAGACTCGAAGCCCAGGAATCAAATCAGACTCAGGTGATGCGATTCCTCCAGGATCTGGCTTCTCGATTCGAGCAGCTTCAGGTCTCCTTGGGAACCCCGAATCCGCAACCCCAAGTAAAACCAGCGGCTGTACCTATCGCACCAGTCGCAGCCTCACACTCACTAAGATTGCCAGCTCCGTCCCGTTTCTCTGGGGACTCCAAGGCCTGCAGGGGGTTTCTCAGCCAATGCACAATTCATTTTGAGCTTCAGCCTCAAAGCTTCCTGTCTGACCGGGCTAAGGTAGCCTATATCATTTCCCTCCTCTCCGGTGAAGCTTTGGCCTGGGCTGCCCCCCTGTGGGAGAGGAACGATCCGGTGGTTTCCAGTCTGTCCGATTTCTTGAAGCTCTTTCGTAATATCTTCGAAGAGCCGGCTCGAGCTTCTTCAGCGGCTAGTGCTGTCTTACGTCTTCACCAAGAATCTAGTTCAGTGGGGCAATATGCTCTTCAGTTCCGTATCCACACAGCTGAATTGAGCTGGAATAATGAGGACCTGGTCGCTACCTTTTTACATGGCCTCTCTGACCGAGTGAAAGACGAATTAGCGGGAAGAGCCATTCCCGTCGGTCTGGACGATGTAATTTCATTATGCAACCAGATCGACAATCGTTTTCAAGAGAGGTCTTTAGAAAAAAGACGCCAGCACTCTCTGGGTCCTAGCCAGTCTGAGCTCCCCTCCCTTCATTCCGTGGAGCATCCTCTACCTGCTGAAGAACCTATGCAGCTGGGCCGGACCAGACTAACCCCCGAAGAACGTGCTAGGCGCAGAACTCTGGGCTTGTGCCTCTATTGTGGGGGCAAGGGTCATTTTCGTGACTCCTGCTCGCTTCGTCCGGGAAACGCTCGGGTCTAATACATTTGGAAGGTGGAGTATTGGACCCAGAAACATCACCTTCTCGCCTGCTCTTGCCGGTGTTCCTTCATGTAGGCACTTCTCCTCAGTCAACCCTTGCATACCTGGATTCCGGGGCTGCCGGCAATTTTATGGATTGGAGAACTGCTTCTTCTATGAAGCTTACCCTTTCACCTCTCACTACCCCATTGGTAGTCTCGGCAATTGATGGCACTGTTCTCCCAGGGGGCCCTATTCGCTTCCAGACGCTACCCATTAGGATGTCGGTAGGGATTCTCCACCAGGAGTGGATATCCTTTCTTATTCTACCCAAGGCCTCTACCCCGGTTGTATTGGGCCTCCCTTGGCTACAGCTCCACTCTCCACATGTGGACTGGGTCTCTGGGCAGATCCTGGCCTGGGGTTCCTCATGTTTCTCGTCGTGTCTTCTCAAGGTGACCCCCAAGGAGAGTCTTCCGGTTGCTGCCACTTCTGTTTCTTCTGATTTTCCTGCTGCATACAGCGATTACCGGGATGTGTTCTGTAAGAAATCAGCTGAGGTGCTTCCTCCCCACAGGTCTTTTGACTGTGCTATTGATCTTGTCCCCGGAGCAACTCTACCCAGGGGTCGTACCTACCCTCTGTCCATCCCAGAGACCCAGGCCATGTCGGAGTATGTCGCAGAGAATCTGGAGAGAGGTTTCATCCGGAAATCCTCATCGCCTGCAGGGGCAGGGTTCTTTTTTGTTGCCAAAAAGGATGGTACCTTAAGACCCTGCATCGATTATCGGGGTTTAAATGCGGTTACTATTAAAAATCGATACCCCTTACCCTTAATATCTGAGCTATTCGATAGGTTGAAGGGTGCCTCCATTTTCACCAAGTTGGATCTCAGAGGCGCGTACAATCTCATTCGAATACGGGAGGGTGACGAATGGAAGACTGCATTCAACACTAGAGACGGGCATTACGAATATCTGGTGATGCCTTTTGGTCTGTGTAATGCTCCAGCCGTGTTTCAAAACTTTGTCAATGAAATTTTCAGAGATCTGCTGTACCAGTTTGTTGTCATCTATCTGGATGACATTCTGATCTTTTCTGAAAATCTGCTCGTCCACAGAAACCATGTCCGCACTGTACTTCAACGTCTTAGAGAGAACAATCTCTATGCCAAGCTGGAGAAATGTTCCTTTGAATGTTCTGAGGTTCTGTTTTTGGGGTGCTTCGTCTCATGTTCGGGTCTTCGTATGGACCCTGGGAAGGTCTTGGCTATCACCAACTGGCCTCTTCCTGCTAGCCTCAAGGCCACACAGCGCTTTCTTGGCTTCACTAATTATTATAGGCAGTTCATAAGGAATTACTCTTCCATTGCCACGCCTATTATCGCTTTGACCAAGAAGGGTGTGAATGCCAGAGACTGGCCTCCCGAAGCTGTCTCTGCATTTCACAACCTGAAACAGGCCTTTGTTTCTGGCCCCCTCTTGAGGAGACCAAATCCTGGGAATGCATTTTTTATTGAAGTGGACGCTTCCTCAATGGGGGTGGGAGCTGTGCTTCTTCAAATCTTTGAGAAGAGACGCCAACCATGTGCGTTCTTCTCCAAAAAAAAATTCTCAGGCAGAGAGGAATTATGCCATCGGTGATCGGGAACTTCTCGCAATTAAATTGGCGTTAGAGGAGTGGCGTCATCTCTTGGAGGGTTCCCCTCACTCCATAACGATCTTTACCGATCACAAGAATTTACAGTATCTACAGAATGCTAAACGTCTGAATCCTAGACAGGCCAGGTGGAGTCTCTTCTTTGCCCGTTTTAATTTCACGATTACCTACAAACCTGGTTCCTGCAACGGTCGGGCTGATGCGCTCTCTAGGTCATTTGACACTTTGGACGAGGAGTCCGCCCCTGAACCTGAGCCGATCATTCCAACCTCATGCATTGTTGCCCACTCTACCACCCTGAAGTCAAAAATTCCGCCTGGTAAGACCTTTGTCCCCACTGAGCTAAGAGCTAAGATCCTTCGTTGGGGACATGATTCCAAGGTGGCAGGGCATTCTGGATTCCTCCGATCCTTCCTACTCATCAGTCGTCACTACTGGTGGTCTAATCTCTGCTCAGACGTCAAAGACTACGTTAAAGCTTGTCATGTCTGTGCTCAGTCCAAATCCTCCACACAAGCTCCTGCTGGTCTCCTCATGCCCTTGCCCATTCCTAAGGAACCCTGGGCCCATATTGCCATGGATTTTATCACCGATCTCCCACTGTCTGAGAATAATACAGTCATTTGGGTGGTAATCGATCGATTCTCCAAGATGGCTCATTTTGTTTCTCTTCCTGGTCTTCCTTCTGCCCCTGCCTTGGTTCCCATTTTCATTCGAGAAATTCTCCGCCTACATGGGGTCCCTTCTCATATTGTTTCCGACAGGGGAGTCCAATTCACGTCTCGTTTTTGGAGAGCCTTTTGCAAATCCCTCAATATTGTCTTGGATTTTTCTTCTTCTTACCATCCCCAATCCAATGGACAGACTGAGAGGGTTAATCAGGAGTTAGAGGTCTTTCTTCGCACCTTTGTGTCTTCTCACCATGACGATTGGTCCTCTCTACTCCCGTGGGCAGAATTCTCCCATAACAATCATGTGAATACCAGTTCGCAGAAGACACCCTTTTTCACAGTTTATGGAAAACACCCTCAACTTCCTCTTCCCATGATCTGTTCTCCTGACATTCCAGCTTTGGCTTCGGTTCAGGAGTCTCTCAATTCCGTTTGGGGTCACGTTCATGATTCCCTCCGGGCAGCTGCTGAAAAATTCAAAGGCTTTGCCGACCGCCGCAGGCGTAAACCGCCTTCTCTTCAGCCAGGGGACAAAGTCTGGCTCTCTACCAGGAACATCAAGCTCAGAGTTCCTTCTCTGAAGTTTGCTCCACGATTCATCGGTCCATACACGGTAACTGCTAAACTGAATCCGGTTTGTTTCAAACTCCAGATTCCTAAGAGCCTTAAAATCACTAACTCCTTTCATGTTGCTCTTCTAAAGCCTTTAGTCCTCAATAAATTCTCTCGTCCTCTCCCTACCGTGGCGCCTGTCTCTGAGGATAATCAGGAGTACGAGATCAGTCAAATTCTGGACTCCCGACTCTGTAAAGGCGTTCTTCAGTACCTCGTTCATTGGAAAGGGTTTGGTCCTGAGGAGAGGTCTTGGATCACTGCATCTGAGGTCTTTGCACCTCGTCTGTTAAAGGAGTTTCATCTGAAGTTTCCCTCTAAACCTGGGCCCAGGCGGGGAAGGGGGAGGCCTCGTAAGAGGGAGGGTACTGTCATGGATATGCATTAATGTCTGTCTGCCATCTTACCTTCCTCCTCATGTGTTCATCTAGAGACCAGACCTCCTTCACCTGGCTTCCTTTATAATCTCCTCCCAGCCTGACTCCACCCCAGGCCCTATCACAGAACACTATATTAACCTGTGCACTGCAAGCCTGCCTTGCTGATCAACGTGTTTGTTAGGCATTGTGTGTTTGGGTTCCTGCCTGCCGTGTGCTACGTCTGTCTCTCTGTTACGTTATTGGCTTGTCCCCGACTATCCCTGTCTGCTCGTGACCCTTGACCTTCGGCTCGTTTTTTCGTTATCCTTGTCTGCTTGTGGCCCCTGACCTTCGGCTTGTTATTCGGTTCTCTCTTATCTTGTGCTGCTGCTTCCCCTCTTTTCCCCTTATCCTACGGGGCGTGAGCTAGGAAACTCCAGGGGCCACGACCTGGTCCCAGCCTGCAGCACAACATCCTCACCACTAGAGGCCCTGGAGAAGACCAGCTGGGTCTTAGACTCCGCGCCCTGGGGAATCTTGGCTCTAGCTTCCGTTAGGATCCCGGTTGTGCTCCTCTGGTCCCGCTTTCCACAACCACCCAGTTTCCTACCCGCAGAAGCCAGCCATAGGGTTCACTACCTCGCGGTGCACTCCTGTCCCCCTACGGTGTGCATCTGTCACCTGGCCACAGGTGACCCTGACAGCATGAACTCTGCTAGACCTCCGAAGGTATGCTGTGGTATCTGGTACCAAGCCATCAGTAGCAGAATCTTTAAGTCCTGTAAGTTGTGAGGTGGGGCCTCCATGGATCAGACTTGTTTTTCCAGCACATCCCTCAAATGCTCGATTCGATTGAGATCTGGAGAATTTGGAGGCCAATTTCAATACCTCCATGAGCCTTGACTGCTCATGACCCTGTCGTTTTTCTTCTTTGGACCATCATTGGACCACTTTTGCTAGGTCCTGACCACTGCACTCTGGGAACATCTCACAAGAGCTGCAGTTTTTGAGATGCATGTGGCCAGCGGCTGCGATGTCCATCGGCCACCTGCGATCACTCCACAGAGAGCCAGAACAGGGTTTTGTCAGTGTAAACAAAGCAGATCCACGTTCTGAAAGGGGAGTAGAGAGGGATTTTCTGTTCCTAGTGATCAGGAACAGCGATCTCTTTGTACTTCCAGTCATTCCACTGCCCCTACAATTAGAAACACCTCTGTAGGGAACACGTAACCCCTTGATCGTCCCCTAGTGTTATCCCCTTCCCTGCCAGTGTCATTTATACAGTACTCAGTGGCTATTTTTAGCTCTGATCACTGTAATAATGTCACTGGTCCCAAAAAAGTGTCAAAGTGTCCAATCTGTCCACCGCAATGTTGCAGTCCTGCTAAAAATTAATGATCACCACCATTACTAATTAAAAAAATAATAATAATAAAAATGCCATAAATCTATCCCCTATTTTGTAGATGCTATATCTTTTGTGCAAACTTAACTTTTTTTTTACCAAAAATATGTAGAATACATGTTATCCCCTAGTAGGTACACCAGCCCTCTGGTAGGGTTCGTGATTTTTTTTTTCTTTTGGATATAGTCCATATGCCCCCCCCCCCCCTTATTGGTTGCCCCACCCCCTCTTTTTTTTTTTTGCTTCTTCTCTCCCCCCATCTTGTGTCCAATTTGTGGTCCCTAAAGTAGTCCCGGGTATCGAGAGAGGGATCCTCTCTTTTATAATTTCCCTCCCCTCCCCCTCCCCAAAAAAGATGGCAGTGGGGTCTTCTTTGACATCCCTGCTGAAACTTTGTACTTACAATGTCAAAGGTCTGAACAATGAGTCAAAAAGAGGGCAGATTGGAAATAACCTGCATAAAGCCAAGGCAGATATTATACTCCTCCAGGAGACCCATTTTCTCACTGAAGGAATTCCTGTATGTTCTGGTAGACATTATTCCCAATGGTTTCATAGCACTATGCCTGGTTCGAAGGCCAGGGGGGTCTCCATTGCATTTTATAAAAATCTACCGGTACAGCATCTGGAACATATAGCTGATATTAATGGTAGATATCTTTTACTTAAATTTCGGCTGTGGGATCATTTTTACATCCCGAACTATGATCAAATCACGACAATCTCTCATTATCTTCGTCTTTTAGCAGATTTTGCTGAAGGTGTTATTCTTGTAGAAGGGGATTTTAGTTTAGCCCTAGAACCTCAGTTAGACACTTCTGCACAGTGTTCCAATATCTCCCACTCTCGGTTGAGAGCACTTAAAAAACAACTGTTTGATAATAGGTTACTTGACCTTTGGCGAATCTTGTATCCTAAAAGTCGCAATTTTACATATTTTTCATCAGCCCATAAATCTTATAGTAGGCTAGATTATTTTTTTCAGGCCCGAAGGTCTTGGAGTGGAATCCGTCAATGGAAATAGGGGTATCTACCTGGTCTTACCATTCACCAGTATTCTTATTAATATATCCCCCTCAGACTCGAGGCACAAGTTGGTCCTGGCGTTTGAATGATACGCTTATGTCAGACCAAATTTGCCACAAGGCAATCGTAGAGGCAATTGGCAATTTTGTTTCTGATCATGAACAGGACGAGACGGCATTGCCACTAAAATGCGAAGCCCTTAAAGCGGTATTAAGAGGGTTGTTTATTCAGCATGGTTCCCGCCTCAGGAAAGAAAGATCAATGGCCATTCAAAATAGTTTGTCAAAGCTTCACTCATTAGAAACTCTACACAAAGCCTCACAGTCTACAGAACTATTAGCTAATATCACGGCTACTAGGGCATCCTTATTGCAGCTTATGGAAGAATCCCATAGCTCATATCAACAGAAATGTGCCTTAAGTAGGTATAGGTATGGAGATAAATGTGGGAGACAACTAGCACGTACACTCCATCCCCGTCCTCAGATTTTTATAGCTAGCATAAAGAAGCCGTCGGGGGAAATGACTTCAGATTCGCAAAACCTTCAACAAATATTCAAAGAATATTTTTCAGCCCTTTATAACCTGGCTCAACCACCCTCTGCGGAGGACATGGGATCAGACACCTGCAGCATTGAAGACTACGTACAGGAAACTGCTATTCCAATGCTAGAAGAGGACCACAGGGAAATGTTAGATAACTCTTTCTCGATGGAAGAATTACTGGGAGTAATTTCAGATATTCCACCAGGCAAGAGTCCGGGTCCAGATGGATTTACTCCAAAATTTTATAAAACATATAAAGAACATTTGTCTCCATTTATGCTGCGGGTGTTTAATTCCATCTCCTCCACCAACACATTTCCGACTCAAACATTAGAAGCCCATATTACTTTGATTCCTAAGCCAGATAAGGACCTAACATTATGCTCTAGTTATCGTCCAATATCTTTAATTGGAATAGACATAAAATTTTTTGCTAAGTTGATTGCGCTACGCCTCCAACCCCTTATGCCTTGCCTGATACATAACGACCAGACCGGATTTGTTCAAGGAAGAGAAACACGCGACAACACAATAAAAACATTTTTACTTATGGGCCATGCCCAAACAGCTAAAATACCATCATGTCTTCTCTCGGTTAATGCGGAGAAGGTCTTTGATCGGGTTGGGTGGTCCTTCCTTGAGTATGCATTAAGGCAAATAGGGATGGGCCCAAATGTATTAAATAAGACATTTATACACTAAACCAAAGGCCAGAATAAGGATTAATGGATCATTGACCACAAGTCCTCCTATATAAAATGGTACCCGCCAGGGATGCCCTCTGTCTCCCTTGCTTTATGTTCTAGTAATAGAACATTTAGCGATAGCAATTAGACAGAACCTCTCCATCACTGACATAGGGCTAGATCAACAGGAAATAAAACTTGCTTTGTTTGCCGAAGATTTGTTACTCTATGTTACCAATCCACATATCTCTATGCCTTCTATTCTATCTGAATTTCAACGCTTCGGAACTCTGAGTAATTTTAAGGTAAATGTCTCAATCTACCGCACAAGGTGACGATATTGAAGAATAATTTTTTGTTTTGATTTTGTTCTTCAACACTAAAATATTTAAGAATCAATATCCCCTCAGATCCGACCCATTTATATTCAACAAACTATATCCCTTTAATGCAACGCACTCTACAAGATTTAAAAAAATATTATTCAAATCCATATTCATGGTTCGGTAGAATTAATATATTGAAAATGGACATAATACCGCGTTTCTTTTTCAAACTATACCTGTTTCTATTCCTAGATCTTTTTTCTCTACGTTACAATCTGCTTTTGCCAAGTTCATCTGGGGGAATAAAAGATCTAGATTAAATAGATCTAGATTAAATTGGAAAACGTTAATATTACCTAAAATGAAAGGAGGAGTGGGTGCACCGGATCTATAATTTTATTATGTTGCGGCAGTCCTGACTAGACTAGTGAATTGGTTTCATCACTCAGATACTAAACAATGGGTAACGATAGAACAGGGGTTGAATCAGTTTGACCTCCAAACACTTCCTTGGTTAGATTTATCCCCCTATGGTACCAAACGAGATGTGTCGCTTCCTTTACCTTTCCGTACATCTCATTTATTGAGTATTTGGTCAAAAATTATTTCGCAGTTAGGGCTCTCATCAAAAATAGGACCTATGACTCCCTTATTTGCCAATCCACAATTCCCACCCACAGTAGATCAGACTTATTTTTTTATATGGAATAAGGAATCTCACCAAAGAGTCAGATACTTTGTCAGGGCAAACTTCCGCCTATATTGAATCTAATGTCTACACATCAGCCTTCGCTTATGCAGTGGATGGAATACCAGCAATTCCTATCGTTTCTATCTTCTATCAATCCAAACCAGGGATGAGCCGAACACCCCCCTGTTCGGTTCGCACAAGAACCTGCGAACAGACAGAATGTTCGTGTGAACTTTAGAACCCTATTAAATACAATGGACTCGAACGTTCGAAATCTAAAGTGCTAATTATAAAGGCTAATATGCAAGTTATTGTCCTAAAAAGTGTTTGGGGACCCGGGGTTCTGCCCCAGGGGACATGTATCAATGCAAAAAAAAGTTTTAAAAATTGACAATTTTACGGGAGCAGTGATTTTAATAATGCTTAAAATGAAAAAATAAAAGTGAAATTTCCCTTTAAATTTCGTACCTGGGGGGGGTGTGTATAATATGCATGTAAAGTCGCGCTTGTTTCCCGTGCTTAGAACTGTCCCTGCACAAAATGTCATTTCTGAAGGAAAAAAAGTCATTTAAAACTCACTCGCGGCTATTAATGAATTGTCGGCTCCCGGCAATACATAGAAAAGTCATTGATAAAATAAAATAAAAAGCGTGGGGGTCCCCCCAAATTCAATTACCAGGCCCTTCAGGTCTGGTATAGATATTAAGGGGAACCCCGCCGCAAATTTAAAAAAAATGCGTGCGGTTCCCCCCAAATATCCATACCAGGCCCTTCAGATCTGGCATGGATTTTAAGGGACTTGGAGTCCCCCCAAAAATCCATACCAGACCCTTATCCGAGCACGCAACCTGGCAGGCCGCAGGAAAAGAGGGGGGGACGAGAGAGCGCCCCCCCTCCTGAACCGTACCAGACCACATGCCCTCAACATGGGGAGGATGTCCCCATTTAAATTTAAAGGAAAATTTCACTTTTATTTTTTCATTTTAAGCATTATTAAAATCACTGCTCCCGTAAAATTGTCAATTTTTAAAACTTTTTTTTGCATTGATACATGTCCCCTGGGGCAGAACCCCGGGTCCCCAAACACTTTTTAGGACAATAACTTGCATATTAGCCTCGTCCCCACAACCCTTTCCCGGTGGTTGTGGGGGTCTGCGGGCGGGGGGCTTATCGGAATCTGGAAGACCCCTTTAACAAAGGGGACCCCCAGATCCTGCCCCCCCTATGTGAATTGGTAAGGGGTACATTGTACCCCTACCATTTCACGAAGAAAAAGTAAAAAAATGTAAAAAAAACCACACAAACACCTTGGAAAAGTCCCTTATTAAAAAAGAAGAAAAAAACATTCCAGCGATGAAATCCAGTGTCCCACGGCGATCCGATGTCCAGCGCTGTCCGTCATTGGCTGAGCCTGAGCGGACCTGATGGGGAACTTCCTCCGCAGTCTATTAAATGTATAGACCCGCCCCTTCTAAAGTTCCCCATCAGGTCCGCTCAGCCAATGACTAGGTGTAAGGCTAAGCGGACCAGATGCGGAACATGAAAAGGGGCGGGTCTATTCATGAATTACATAGTGAAGGAAGTTCCCCATCAGGTCCGCCCCCTCGGTATGTCAGACCCCGCCTACGTCATTGGCCTGAGCGGACCTGATGGGGAACTTCCTTCACTGTGTAATACATGAATAGACCCGCCCCTTCTCACGTTCCGCATCTGGTCCGCTTAGACTTACACCTTTTCATTGGCTGAGCGGACCTGATGGGGAACTTTAGAAGGGGCGGGTCTATACATTTAATAGACTGTGGAGGAAGTTCCCCATCAGGTCCGCTCAGGCAATGACGGACAGCGCTGGACATCGGATTGCCGCAGGACACTGGATTTAATCGCTGGAATGTTTTTTTTAATAAAGGACTTTTCCAAGGTGTTTGTGTGGTTTTTTTTACACTTTCTTCATGAAATGGTAGGGGTACAATGTACCCCTTACCAATTCCCATAGGGGGGGCCGGGATCTGGGGGTCCCCTTTGTTAAAGGGGTCTTCCAGATTCCGATAAGCCCCCCGCCCGCAGACCCCCACAACCACCGGGCAAAGGTTGTGGGGATGAGGCCCTTGTCCCCATCAACATGGGGACATCCTCCCCATGTTGAGGGCATGTGGCCTGGTACGGTTCAGGAGGGGGGGGCACTCTCTCATCCCCCCCTCTTTTCCTGCGGCCTGCCAGGTTGCGTGCTCGGATAAGGGTCTGGTATGGATTTTTGGGGGGACTCCACGCCATTTTTTTTTAATTTGGGGTGGAGTTCCCCTTAAAATCCATGCCAGATCTGAAGGGCCTGGTATGGATATTTAGGGGGAACCGCACGCATTTTTTTTTATTTGCGGAGGGGTTCCCCTTAATATCTATATCAGACCTGAAGGGCCTGGTAATTGAATTTGGGGGGACCACCACGCTTTTTTTTTTTTTATCAATGACTTTTCTATGTATTGCCGGGAGCCGACAATTCATTAATAGCCGCGAGTGAGTTTTAAATTACTTTTTTTCCTTCAGAAATTACACTTTGTGCAGGGACAGTTATAAGCACGGGAAACATGCGCCACTTTACATGCATATCATACACACCCCCCAGGTACGAAATTTAAAGGAATATTTCACTTTTATTGTTTCACTTTGAGGATTATTAAAATCACTGCTCCTAAAAAAAACGGCCGTTTTTAAAACTTCTTTTGGCATTGATACATGTCCCCTGGGGCAGGACCCGGGTCCCCAAACACTTTTTATGACAATAACTTGCATATAAGCCTTTATAATTAGCACTTTAGATTTCTCCCATAGACTTTTCGAATTTGCCGCGAACACCCCAATTTGTTCGCTGTTCGGCGAACGGGCGAACAGGCAATGTTCAAGTCGAACATGAGTTTGACTCGAACTCGAAGCTCATCCCTAATTAAAACCAATCTTTTAACAGAGACTTAAATTTGTTTGAATCCATCCTATTGCAAAGCACTAAACCAAAACACACCCTATCAGTAATATACAAGATCTTTATCTTAAAAAATCACCCTGAGCTCCCAGAATTTACAAATAAATGGGCACGAGACCTTAATATTCAAATTGAAGCAGATGAATGGGAGAAATCATTCACACTCACATATTGTCTGTCATTGACAACTAAATCCCAGGAGACAAGCTATAAGCTTGTATCCCATTGGTACCGATGCCCAACAACTATGCAACAAATATATCCAGATACATCGGACAAATGTTGGCAATGTCATTCTGCCAAGGGCTCGTTGATACATATCTGGTGGGAATGCCCACAAATTTGTAAATTCTGGGACAAGATTCTGCAGCTGTATACTATAGTTACAGGGGAGTTAATCCCCAACACACCGCAAATTACACTGTTATCTATTTTACCAGGCTCATATTAAAACATAAAAAAGGGTTTGCTCTGACATTGGATAATAGCGGCGAGGTTAGATATTCCACGGCATTGGCGTTCAACACAAATTTCATCAGTTAATGAATGGACACTGGAAATGGACTTAATAGAGAAGATGGAGACCCTCCTGGCACATGAATTAGACATACATGAAAAATGTTGCCAGATATGGGCCCCCTGGAGGAAATTCAGAGAATCCACAGGAAACTAGGAGGTAAAACTGGAATCAGAATAGAAACTAAAATATGAATGGATGGGGTCTCAGTAAGGGATGCCTAGATGTGGAGGCCCCCTGTCATCTCCCCTTTACCTTTTTTCCTTTTTTTTTTTTTGTTTGTTTGTTTGTTTAATGTTTTGGTCATGATAGTTTGAAAAATCTATTGGTAAGATGCTTTGATAGACCATTAATGTATGTCTATTTGTTTGTTTATTTGTAAAGAAAATTTCAATAAAACTAAGATTGAAAGAATACATGTTGGCCTAAACTGATGAAGATTTTTTTTTGTTGTTTTTTTTTTGTTTTTTTTTGCTATTCGATATAGCAAAAAGTAAAAAAAAAGATTGTTTTTTTTTTTTCAAAATTGTCGGTCTTTTCTCGTTTATAGCGCAAAAAATAAAAACCGCAGAGGTGATCAAATGCCACCAAAAAATGGCCTAGTCATTAGGGGGTTTTGGTTTCCTTTTAAGTGGTTAAACTGGGTTGAGTTTTTTGCTTTCCCGTAAACCACCAGGAACCCAGAAGATAGCAGTGATCTCATGAGCGGCTCTTAAATACATAGCAGAATAACATGGTTTAGTAGCAATCCGCTAATTCCCTACCCTACTCTTTTATTTTTGCAGAAAATCCTGACAATCTCATCAGTCGATTGGCCACTCGCCGGCGCCTGTCTGTTGGGGAGGACTGGTCTCAGGACATTCACCTGGGCCAGCAGAGTGAACTGCGCTACTCCTATCATGTATCCTGTGACGAGCATTACTATGGCGACAGCTGTTCTGATTACTGCCGTCCACGAGATGACACCTTTGGCCATTACGTCTGTGACAATGAAGGACGGCGCCTCTGCCTGTCTGGCTGGAAGGGCGAGTATTGCGCTGAACGTGAGTATACAGTTCTCTGCTGGTGCAGTTCATCATTGCATTGTCTAAGTTGTTTTCATAATACCTTGTCTTTTTGTCCTTTAAATACAGTATCTCACATGCATACATATACAGTACACCCCTCACATTTTTGTAAATATTTTATTATATCTTTACATGTGAAAACACTGAAGAAATTACACTTTGCTACAATGTAAAGTAGTTAGTGTACAGCTTGTATAACAGTGTAAATTTGATGTCCCCTCAAAAAAACTCAACTCACAGTCATTAATGTCTAAATCGCTGGCAACAAAAGTGAGTACACCCCTAAGTGAAAATATCCAAATTGGGCACAAAGTGTCAATATTTTGTGTGTCCACCATTTTTTTCCAGCACTGCCTTAACCCTCTTAGGCATGGAATTCACCAGAGCTTCACAGGTTGCCACTGGAGTCCTTCCTCTATTTGAGGATGCTCCACAGATGCTCAATAGGGTTTAGGTCTGGAGACATGCTTGGCCAGTCCATCACCTTTACCCTCAGCTTCTTTAACAAGGCAGTGGTCGTCTTGGAGGTGTGTTTGGGGTCGTTATCATGTTGGAAAACTGCCCTGTGGCCCAGTCTCCGAATCATGATCTGCTTCAGTATGTCACAGTACATGTTGGCATTCATGGTTCCCTCAATGAACTGTAGCTCCCCAGTGCCAGCAGCACTCATGCAGCCCCAGACTATGACACTCCCACCATCATGTTTGACTGTAGGCAAGACACACTTGTCTTTGTACTCCTCACCTGGTTGCCGCCACACACGCTTGACACCATCTGAACCAAATAAGTTTATCTTGGTCTCATCAGACCACAGGACATGGTTCCAGTAATCCATGTCCTTAGTCGGCTTGTCTTCAGCAAACTGTTTGCAGGATTTCTTGTGCAGCATCTTTAGAAGAGGCTTCCTTCTAGGATGACAGCCATGCAGACCAATTTGATACAGTGTGCGGCGTATGGTCTGAGTACTGACAGGCGGCGTATGGTCTGAGTACTGACAGGCTGACCCCCCACCCCTTCAACCTATGCAGCAATGCTGGCAGCACTCATACGTCTATTTCCCAAAGACAACCTCTGGATATGACGCTGAGCAAGTGCACTCAACTTCTTTGGTCGACCATGGCGAGGCCTGTTCTGAGTGGAACATGTCCTGGTAAACCGCTGTATGGTCTTGGCCACCATGCTGCAGCTCAGTTTCAGGGTCTTTGCAATCTTCTTATAGCCTAGGCTATCTTTGTGTGGAGCAAAAATTCTTTTTTTTAGATCCTTTAGAGAGTTCTTTGCCATGAGGTGCCATGTTGAACTTCACCAGTATGAGAGAGTGAAATCGATAACACCAAATTTAACACACCTGCTCCCCATTCACACATGAGACCTTTTAACACTAACGAGTCACATGACACCGGGGAGGGAAAATGGCTAATTGTGCCCAATTTGGACATTTTCACTTAGGGGTGTACTCACTTTTGTTGCCAGCAGTTTAGATATTAATGGCTGTGTGTTGAGTTATTTTGAGGGGACAGCAAATTTACACTGCTATACAAGCTGTACACTCACTAATTTACATTGTACCAAAGTGTCATTTCTTCAGTGTTGTCACATGAAAAGATATAATAAACAAAATTCAAAAATGTGAGGGGTGTACTCACTTTTGTCAGATATTGTAGATGCATAGGCCAATTATAAGCCATGTTAAGGTGTTTCAGACCTAATTTGCCCTGTATTAGGCCATACTTCAGAGATGCTCTCCATCCCTTCTCAGTCTTTATCTTCTAAGCAGCAGTGGCCTGTCCATACGGGGCGCCGCCCCCCTAATCCATACGCCCACCCCTAATTTACATGCAGGGAGCTGGACGCATGGATTCCAATAGAAAGTTTTTTTTTTTAGAAGCACGTGATTAGAGCCTGAGGCTCTAATTAGCTTAAAAAAAAGGGTGGGCTCGGGGCACAGAGAGCTGTGCCCTGAGCCCACACAGTTGTGTGACAATAGCAAATTAATATTCGCTATTGTCTTCCTGATTCTCCTCCCGGCCAATCCCGGCACAAGAAGTGGGTCCTGAGACCAGATTGGCTAAGAGGAGAAGCGATCCTATTGACCGCCGAGGAGTAGAAGAGAGAAGACGCAGGGGAAGCCGCGCCGCAGTAAAGCCGAGGAAGGAGGGGACGCAGAGGCCTGCCGTCCGCCACCTGCAGGAAGCCTGCGACCTAGATGGGGTAAGCCCCTCCCAAAATATGGCTTCCGGGTTTTGGGCGCACGCCCCCTTCTGAAGCTTGCTGTGATTAAACAAAGCATTGATTTTTCAGCAGCTTTCAGCCAATGAGTTCAACTGATCATTTGTGGTTACAAATACACAGAACTCTTTTTAAACAGAAGAGCGATCTGGCTGTTTCTTCTACCTGAAAAGCGGGGAGAAAAAACTGCCATATCTGTGAGTAAAAGCAGCAAACATTACACATTGTTAGCCACACAGTTAGCCCCTTGAGTAGCCCTAGATGTTAACCTCTTCCCAGCCAGTGTCATTAGTAAAGTATACAATATTATATCTGATCAATGTATTAGTGTCACTAGCAACGTCAGTGTGAATCAGTTAGTGTCCCTCCCAGGCAGTGTCTGTTAGTACAAAATTGCCCGCCACCCTATCACAGTCCCAGTATAGCATCTACAGCTACATAAATTCCATTTTATACATATCATAGATTGTAGGTGCTATAACTTCCGCACAAACCAATTATTATACACTTATTAGGATTTTTGTTTTTACCAAAGACATCTACCAGAATATATTTTGGCCTAAATTTATGAAGATCTTTTTTTTTTTTTATTGGATATGTTTTATAACTAAAAGGAAAATATTTATTTTTTCAAAATTCTTGTTCTTTTTTTCATTGATATATTAAAAAAAGAAAAACCCAGTGGTGATCAAAAAGCACCAAAAGAATGCTGTATTTGTTGGGAAAAAAATGCTAAATTGCATGACCGAGCAATTGCCAGCTAATGTAGCGCAGTGCTGAATAGCAAAAAATGCCCTGGCCATGAAGGGGGTTAAACCTTCTGGAGGGCAAGTGGTTAATGGGAAGAATAATGCCCCATTGTTGGTATCAGTAAGAGGAATAGTGCCCCATCCATGGTGTCAGTTTGAGGAATAGTACTCCATTGTTGGTATCAGTGGGAGGAATAGTACCCCATCAATGGTTTCAGTTGGAAGAATAGTGCCCTCAAGGGCCAGATACAAGCAAGCAAAGGGCCACATCCAGCCAGAAGGCTACAGTTTGGAGACTATGAATATATGCAGAATAAAAGTGGTAGGCTCGGGGCACAGAGACAGATGAAAATAAATTCTAAACAAGACAGCACCATTTTTTTTATATTAGATACATTTAACCAACAATACATACAAGACATTTACCATTTCATACAATGCACAGTGTGAATATTAATAATTAATTTCCCACATGGCTTAATTTCCATACATGGTGTGAGGCCGGGTTCACACTGAATCGACAAACGCTCCGACATTGGGAGCTCATGTCGCATGACATGTGAAAATCAATGTTTCCCTATGAGAGCCGTTTTAACTGGTCCGACACATGTCGGTCCGACTTTGAAAATGCTCCCTGTACTACTTTGGTCCGACTTTGATCCTACTTCAGCCCATTGAATATCATTGAAGTCGGATCAAAGTAGGATCCTTGTCCTTACCATCCGACTTTTGACATCCGACATGGTGATTACAGGAGCAGTAAAAGGAATTTATCTCACCCTGGGATTGTTTTGATTGGTCAAAGGACAAGTCAGACTATCACAAAGTTGGATCAAAGTAGTGTCCTGTTCATGAAAGTCGGATGGATGTCGGACCAATGTAGGACTGATGCCGCAGAGCAAAGTAGGATGAAAGTTGTATGACTGTCGTGTTGTACCAGTGTGAACCCAGCCTTAAGGCTGGGTTCACACTGGTGCAACACGACAGCCGTCCTACTTTGGATCCGACTTTGCCCTGCGACATGAAGCCGACATATGTCCGACTTTCAATGAACGGGGATCCGACTTGAATCCCCGCCAATACCAGGCACTGTATTTGGTATGAATCTTAAGGGGGAACTCCACGCCAAATTTTAAATAAAAAACCCGCATGGGTTCCCCCTCCAGGAGCATACCAGGCCCTTCGGTTTGGTATGGGTTTTAAGGGGAACCCCCTAAGCCTAAAAAACAGCGTGGGGGTCCCCCCAAAATCCAAACCAGACCTTTATCCAAGCACGCAACCTGGCAGGCCGAAGGAGAAGAGGGGGGGACGAGAGAGCGCCCCCCTCCCTCCTGAACCGTACCAGGCCGCATGCCCTCAACATGGGGGGGTTTGGTGCTTTGGGGCAGGGGGCAACCTGCGGCCCCCCACCCCAAAGCACCCTGCCCCCATGTTGATGAGGACAGGGCCTCTTCCCGATAACCCTGGCCGTTGGTTGTCGGGGTTTGCGGGTGGGGGCTTATCGGAATCCGGGAGCCCCCTTTAATAAGGGGGCCCCCAGATCCCGGCCCCCCACCCTATGTGAATGAGTATGAGGTACATCGTACCCCTACCCATTGACCTGGTGGAAAAAAATGTCAATAAAAAAACACTACACAGGTTTTTAAAGTAATTTATTACACAGCTCTGGGGGTCTTCTTCCGACTTTGGGGGTCTCTTCCGACTTCGGGGGTCTTCTTCCGACTCCGGGGGTCTCTTCCGACTTCAGGGGTCTCCGGTGTCGTCTCCGCGCTCTCCGGTTCTTCTCTCCCTCTCCGGTTCTTTCTTCCTTCTGCCGGGCATCCGCTATCTTCTTCCAGCTCTTTTGCTAGTGGGGCCCGGTCTTCTCCGTCGCCTTCTTCCCTCTTCTCCTCTTCGATGTTGACACATCGCTTTCTCCCGCTGTAATGCTGTAATGCTGTGGCCCCGGAGCATGTGACTGTGACGTCATGGGAGCATGTGGCCACCCGGAGCATGTGACTGTGACGTCATGAGAGGCCTATATAAATCGGAGCGCATCGCACACCCAGCATTAGAGCGGGAGGAAGCGACGTGTCAACATCGAAGAGGAGAAGAGGGAAGAAGGCGACGGAGAAGACCGGGCCCCGCTAGCAAAAGAGCTGGAAGAAGATAGCGGAGGCCCGGCAGAAGGAAGAAAGAACCAGAGAGCGAGAGAAGAACCGGAGAGTGCGGAGACGACACCGGAAACCCCCGAAGTCAGAAGAGACCCCCGGAGTCGGAAGAAGACCCCCGAAGTCAGAAAAGAACCCCGGAGTCGGAAGAAGACCCCCGGAGCTGTGTAATAAATTACTTTAAAAACCTGTGTAGTGTTTTTTTATTGACATTTTTTTCCACCAGGTGAATGGGAAGGGGTACGATGTACCCCATACTCATTCACATAGGGTGGGGGGCCAGGATCTGGGGCCCCCTTATTAAAGGGGGCTCCCGGATTCCGATAAGCCCCCGCCCGCAGACCCCGACAACCAACGTCCAGGGTTGTCGGGAAGAGACCCTGTCCTCATCAACATGGGGGCAGGGTGCTTTGGGGTGGGGGGGCCGCAGGTCACCCCCCTGCCCCAAACCCTTTATGTTGAGGGCATGCGGCCTCGTATGGTTCAGGAGGGAGGGGGGGGGGCGCTCTCGTCCCCCTCTCTTTTCTTGCGGCCTGCCAGGTTGCGTGCTCAGGTAAAGGGTCTGGTTTGGATTTTAGGGGGACCCCCACGCCGTTTTTTCAGCTTAGGGGGTTCCCCTTAAAATCCATACCAGACCGAAGGGCCTGGTATGCTCCTGGAGGGGAACCCATGCAGGTTTTTTATTTAAAATTTGGCGTGGAGTTCCCCCTCAAGATCAGCAGAGCATAAGTTGCATGCCAAAGTCGGAGCATGCAAGACTGCGGTCCGACTTTGATCCGACTTCAATGATAGTCAATGGGCTGAAGTAGGATCAAAGTCGGACCAAAGTAGTACAGGGAGCATTTTCAAAGTCGGACCGACATGTGTCGGACCAGTTAAGACGGCTCCCATAGGGAAACATTGATTTTCACACGTCATGCGACATGAGCTCCCAATGTCGGAGCGTTTGTCGGACAAGTGTGAACCTGGCCTTAGAGCAATTGCAAACAATCAGAACTGAGCATTCATTAAGCTGCAGCTGATTGGTAAGACTGATGTTTCCACCAGATTCCTATTGGTTTTTACACACCACCTTTATTTTTTAAAGCCTGCTTTTGACAATGTCATAGATTTGGCCAGCTGCTGTTTATACCTATTATTTCAGATAGGATATTTCTAGAAAGTTGGAAGGCATTTCTTTATTGATTAGCACAGCTGATTTTAACCGTTTAAGGGCCAAATTTATTTACTATTATGCAATCATTTTTGCAACAACACAAACTTTCAATGATCAGCATTACATGGAATAAATCTTCTTCTAGGTCTCATGCACGCGGAGCTTGACAAACGCCACTTATACAGGCACTCAGCGGTTTCTTTTTTGTCCCTGAAAAATAACCTCTATATGGCCATCCACACATAGGTATTTACAGGAATATGCGCATTAATGCGTCCTAATGCACAAAATAAATTCATATTCTGACCAGTAGAATGCATTTACGCTCAAACGCTATTTGTGCATAAACACGTGTGCAATACATGACTTTTAGCGCGTTTTTTTAATGCCACGATTTCCTGCCAGCAGTTTTGGCATTCAGAGGGGCTTTTGAGTTGCCCCCTGTGCATGAGGTCTTAAACTGTGCAAAATTAGGTTTTTGACAATATGACCTGCAACAATTGTAATGTACAGGCACCAGCCTGCTACATGTGGTCAGCCTTTCACCTAAAATTGTGAGGGGCTGTTATGAATGTAAAGTATGTATTCAGATAATTGCCCCAGATTAGAGCCTTGCCTAGTCCTTTCACACTGACTCTTCTCCGCGGTACAGATCCTAATTATCCGCAGAGCTCATTATCAGGATGAATAAGCAAGCAGGGAGCAAACAGTCCTGGGGCACTATCCAACAAGCATGGGAATACAATGAGTTCAGGCTCACAAATTACCGGTTCAAACCTTACAAGGGATGTTAAAGTTAAATAATTTAATATAGTGCAATCTCAAACCAACATTGTTTAACCTTCCTACACAACAGATATACAGCTACCTTGACTCTCAGATGACGGGCACACAAAGGAAGGTATTTTATCACTAGGGATGAACAAAATTTAAAGTTATCATTCAATTTTTGTTGTTCATAGTTAACAGGGTTTTTTTTATTTTTTATGGGCATAATGGACTTTAATGGTTTCTGAAGGTTACTGAAGCACCTTTTAACTCTCCTGTGCCTGTTCTTGTTCCTAAAAGGCCCCTCATAAAATAAATAATTTAACTTATTTTTCACAGGAAAAAAACATACAAGAAAAAAGTAATTTAAAGCAACAAGTTGTAATCATATACACAAAAAAAAAGGAAAAAACACAAATAAATACATCCCCCAAAAAACACCCTCTAAATCAGGGGTCTCTAAACTGCGGCTCTTTGCCAGCCTTTATCCCGCCCTTGGGGCACTATTCTTCCAAATTATATGAGGCGCTATTCCTCCCACTGACACCAACAATGAGGCACTATTTCTTCCACTGATATCAGTGATGGGGCACTACTTCTTCTACTGATCACTAACCTCAAGGCCATTTTACCCTCACTGATGCAAGGCCCAGGACATTTTCTACCCCCAATGGCCACAATCTGGCTCCCCTTAAAGTCTGAAGGACAGAAAACTGGCCCTTTGTTTGAAAAGTTTGGAGACCCCTGCTTTAAATAAAGAACATAAAAGCAAATTTTGTTAAGCAGCGCAAAAGTGGTGAATGTTCAACAAAATCTGCCTATACCAATCCATAACTATTACCTATATTATTAACTAACTGGCAGTTATGAGCAGGGGTCAGTAACTAATATAATTTTTTTGCTGCTACAAATGTATTCAAAACATAAATTTTTCAGGATCGCAGGTGATTATTGTGGCTGATGCTAACAACTTTTGTTACTTGGAAACATTACATTTAGTCTGCCCATGTCCAGTTTTTTTTTTTTTTTTTAGTAGATGCTGAACCAAAAAATATATACAGTAGAACCTCGGATTACGAGCATAATCCGTTCCAGGAGATTGCTCGTAATCCAAAGTACTCGCATATCAAAGCGAGTTTCCCCATTGAAGTCAATGGAAACTAAAATAATTCATTCCGCATTGACTTCAATGTCATGCAATACCGCATGCGGCCAGAGGCGGGGGGAGCCGGAGAGCCTCGGAAACGGCTGGAAAAGCCAGAGGACAGTTCGGCTGACCTCGGCAAGACTACGTTCCCAAGCCTTTCCGAGGTCAGTCGAACTGTCCTCGGGCCTTTCTGTGCATTTCCGAATAGCGCCGTTCGGCTCCGGTGCCCACCCCACCTCAGGCCAAACGCGGTACTGCACACCGATTTGGCCTGAATCCTGCTAGTTTTGCGAGACAACACTCGCAAACTGAGTTAGGATTTTAGGAAATACAGTGTTCGTATTGCGAAACGCTCGTTAACCACGTTACTTGCAATCCGAGGTTCCACTGTATCTTAAAACTCTATTGGTGGGATATCTACATTGAGTTCCCGAGTCTGTCCAGTTTTTATTTAGTAGATGCTGAACCAAAAAATATATATCTTAAAACCCTATTGGTGGGATATCTACATTGAGTTCCCAAGTCTGCCTACCTACTGAAGATATTATGAGGGGTTCCAACGCATCGTTTTAATGTTTTATAGAAGAAAAAAAAAGGCAGGAACACCAAAAAACTCTTAGGAGGACAAGAAAAGGTCTGGGAATTATGGTAGGGAGATTCGTCTTTTAGAGAACTAAAGACATAACTCCATTCACAAAGTTCCACCTGTACCTAGAATATCACTTTTGGGTGAGTTGGCCTTTTAATAAAATACTTTGCAAGACTGAGATTTAAGTTGTATAAAAGGGAGCCGATTTGTGTATTGTAAAAAAAGTACCAACAGTACCAATTAAAAGATGTGGAGCTAAGAACTAAGGTGTTAAAATATAATTAGACAGCTGCAATGTTCTCAAAAAAAGGATAATAATAATCATAAAATTACCATAAAATAGCACTAATAGAGAGATATTTGTGCTCACCAATGGATTGTGAATGAGTCACCAAGTGCAACAATGACTTCTGGTAGTACAGCAGATTCTTCAAATAGCCACCTGCTTGCCCTTAGAGGCAAACAAATTCTATTGCCCACACGTGACACTGTTTCCAGCAAATCTAAAGGTTTTATCAAGCAAAAGTAAATGTCACCCAAAATGTTAAACGCTATTGCTAGTGAGGTAAAGAACTGGTTTATAAATATGGTGTAATAATAATAGTGTAATCATAATAAAATATTAATATTATTTTTATAGCACGTTTCTTCCTGGGGACTCGAAAGTGGCCTTGTTGGTATAATCCAGTTCGGTGACTGGAGAGTAAAGATGTCCCCTCCTTAGGTGTTTTTTGCCAATGAGATAAATCCTGGCCCACGAGAGCAGGTCTAAGGGGACATGGTGTCTCGATAACACCAAAGGAGGATATTCCTTGACTCTCCAGTCCCTGGACGGGATCACCCTACCTAGGACTTTACAAGTGGGATTGCTTGCTATCCAAGATAAAACTTTATTACCATTTGAGATGCCATTTAGCTGGATAATATTTAGCTCTGCTGGAAACTGCATGATTTTTGGACAACAGAATTTTTTTGTCTCTAAAATGGGCAGGTGGTTCTTTCCAAGAAACGACTATTTGTATTGTAGGAGCTTTAAATCATTGACACACTTTTTATATACAATGTATATATATATCCTCCAAAACCATCTTATCCTAATACCCTTTTATTTCCTGGAACAGCCCCCCGGATTTAGATCTCTGCTAACGGAAACCTTGAACTTTGAAAGACAATAGCCCCACTTTATGTATGCATTCAATTTAGTTCACTCTGATGTCTCCTTTTACACCTTAGGCCCTTAAAGTTAACATTTTCAATGCAAAAAAAGGGTATTTTAATAAAACGTTTCAGAAGGTCTTATAAAAAAGGAACTGGGGAGCCTGTGATTGGGCTGTAATACACTGATTCAGTAACAATTTTTAAAATGTTGGCAATGTCAATGTGGCTGTTGTCTGGGTCAATATAAATGTTTGCACATAATGAGTCCCCAATGAAAGTAAAAGGACCACAATGCAGGCAGCTGTGGTCACAGCATGGTCAATGCCACATAATAAGTGCTCATAAAACCTTAAGATGCATGTTTCCCAACTTTAAATAAAACAAATACATTGCATCCCATTTACTTTAGGGCACGCTAAAACTTTTTTGGCCTTGCAGTAACTGAATTGAGGCTCTCCAGGTACAAGATTAGGGAAAAAAAAAACGACAAAATCCAGTGTATTGTTGGTGCTTTGTACAGAACATATCCTGTAACAATGTGTATTTAGTTACTCCACTAAACACATTAGGCGGGGCGGAGGAGAGCAGCGGAGTCAGGGCTGCACACAAAGGCCCCAAAGCAGCATATGGTGACTGGTTATGGGACGTGTGCAATGGCTGCACCCCACCAGACGCTCTTCAAGGTAAATAGGAGTGTGCAGGGGGTGGGGGGGACATGTGGTTTTAACCAGAATTCATTGTGAGCAGTGAAGACAGATTAATAACCCCCCTCCTGGCACTTCCCCGCTCCCCAATTGTTCTGTGCACAATAGAGACAGGCGGCCAGCATTAAGCACCCCCCTCCCCCTCTCTGGCAGGTGCTGTGTGTGGATCAGCCTGATAGCCGCAGTTTCAGCATGTCATCTGCTTGGCACTCAGAGGCTGTTCAGGAAAAGTCTGATAAGACAAGGGCTACAGAGGGCCTGGGGAATACAATGATCCCAAGGAAGGTTTGTTAGAACACATAAAGTACATATTTACTAGTAGATAAAAGGACCCATAGTGGGTGTGTTTGTTTATTTTGATAAGGCAGGCCATAGATGGTTCAAATCTCGACCGGTTCAGCAGGAACTGTCCAAAATCTGAATAGTGTATGGGCAGGCTGAATGTACCAAGTTGATCTAAGGCTTGAGGTACCTTATGAGAGCTGACTGCCATATAAAGCCGGCCATACATAAATAAGCCGTATTTTGATCCATGAATGAGCAGGGAGGTTGTACAGAAGTTGATCTACCAAATAACTTCAGTACAACCGCCATGTTGCATTTTCCCCACTTGCTGATGAGTGTATTCTGATGGTAGGAAGTCTCCCCACTGTCAGAATACAATAATAAATCAGGTGTGTGGAAGGGAGAATCAATTCCTCTATGGGCTGCCTAAGGCTGGACATAGATAATGCAATTTTCTTTCTTTCAACCAGGGGTTGAAGGAAGGAAAAATTGCTTGATTCCCCCATCAACACAGTAAAGCCCTGTACACACAATCGGTTTTACCGATGAAAACAGTCCGATGGACTTTTTTCATCTGACAAACCGATCGTGTATGGGCCCCTTTGGTTTTTTTTCCATCGGTGATTAAAAATAGAACATGTTTTAAATTTATCCCATGGAAAAAAAACGATAGCAAATTTCGATCTTCTGTGTGGAACTCCATCGGAGAAAAAACCCACGCATGCTCAGAATCAAGTCGATGCATGCTCAGAAGCATTAAACTTCATTTTTCTCGGCTCATCGGAATGTTTTACGTCACAGTGTTTGGGACGGTCGGATTTTCGACTGATGGTGTGTAGGCAAGACTGATGAAAGTCAGCTTCATCGGAATTTCGATGGAAAAATCCATCGGATTTTCTTCCATCGGAAATCCGATCGTGTGTACAGGGCTTAAGTCCCACTCAGCTATTGTATTGTGACAGCAGGACGCTTCCCCGCTCTCTGAATACAATGATCACTGCTGGCAGCTATAGCAGTCTGCCCATAGATGGATCAAAATTTGCTTGATTCCTGCAGAACCAGATGGATTTCGATCCATCTATGACCAGCTTAGCTCTTATTGTTTTCTAACCAATTCTGGTTTCATCATGTACACTTGATAGGCATATCATCTTTTCATGATATGACCACAATCACCAGATAATAAAAATCTTGAGTCAATGACTCATGTGTTAGTGAAGTCAAATACAGACTGATATTGGAGAATCCTCACTCAATAAATTGCGTGGACATTGACTTCAATTATCCAATTATGTGAAAAGAAAATTCCTGTTTACACTTAATACCTAATCATGTAGAGATTAAATAAGTAAACAAGACCCCTTTCCCATAATTGGATATATGAAATTAATATTCACGTAATTTATTGATTGAGGATTCCCAACTCCTTTAGTCTATAGCAGGTGCATAACATTACTATTTCTGCTATGCAGAATTCTCAGTACTATGGTTTGTAAACTTCATTCATCTCCCATAACAGAGAGCTCACCCCTAAACCCTATTACTGAGGTTGTACATTGCATTTATGGGCCAATAGTAAGGGTAACCATATTTGTCTAAATCAACAGATGTTTGTGCCTTTTTTCACTATATATTTATACATCCTTAATCCTTTTCTACAAAAACTTGTCAAAGGATCCCCAAAGCACTATAGGTGAGCTAAAGAGAGCACAGCAGTAGCTACTTGCCTTTTGGCCCCATTTAATTAAAGCGGTATTAAATCCAAAAGACAATGATTATATTGCAGCTTACCAATACTTAGGCTTTCTTTCTACATCCATATTCATCTAGTCATACAGCCAGCAAGTCTGTTGTTTTTTAAAAGAACAAGCTCTTCTGCAGATGTATCTAGTTACAGGGATGAGTCAAACCATTTACCACTGACAAGGGTGCTTACAATGATCAGCTTTTATTTATTTATGTTAAACCTTTATCCCAAAAGGAAAAATACATTTTGCTGTAACTGCTTATAAAAGTATTATATGTAATTTGGCTTCAATTAGATAGTGTATTTAAATCTTCAAGTACTAACACTCCCCCCCCCCCCCAGACTGACAATGCTCCCTGTGCTCCTTTATCCAGAGTGTAGGAACTCTAATACAGGAGGTGTGTTACTGACCAGATCCCCAGATGAAAACAGAAGGAAAAAAGCCTAAAAAATAAAAAATGATTGGTAAGCTGTAATATATAAAATTTGGGATTTGGGTTTAATACTGCTCTAAAATCATGGACTGAGCCATCTGATACAGGACAAATCACTGTGTGTGAATTCCCACTTGAACGTTGTAAGAAAACAGTTGTTTTTTTCAACAGACAAGCTATGTAAAAACTTTAAAGCTCTCTACTCTCCCCTGCAGCCTCCTCCCACTGCCACAGGGGATCTCATGTCCGTACCCTAGCTAACTAACCTTTTTTACACAGGTTTGGCAGAATAGGCAGCAGGAGGAGGGAGGGGACATTTTTAAGTATAGTTACAGTTAGGCTGGAATTTCACTTTAAAGCATATGAAAGGGAGCCTAGAGCTCCACCTACTGGTTAAAAAAAGGAATACATTTGATATCAATATGCAATGTAATTATTGTCACTAAAAAAATTATAATTTTACCTTTTTATTTTTTTAATCCTGACCATAATAAAGACAATTGTGTAAAAAAACACTATACATTATCCTTTCATTATTGTTGTTGATCTTTGTAGAAAGTTTACATACCCCCAACATAAGCGTATTCCAGGGAGTGTTTGCCTGTAATCCTACCGATCGACTCTATTTCATAAACATGCTTATTTGGATGACTCAAAGATGCATGTTTATTTCCCAAACTGTTCCAAAAGTAATTTCCCGGAAGTCGAACCTTGCCTGCTTGTCTGACCATCCTCTGATTTCACACTTAGGTCAGTCATTGCATCTGGTTTAACAAAAGCAATGTCAGTGTTTTTTCCATAATAACCAACCTACTGCTTGTTCCATTAAAATGAATGCCTTCTGATGTAGAGATTTTCAAGCATGTTTGAAGATCTCAGCAACCCTTGCCAGCAGCTGTTGCAGCAGCTAATCACTTATCACACGTTCGTTGGCTTCTATACTGTGCAAACATCCATAGCATATGGTTGGATTTGCCTCATCCATTGTGAAAAGTTATTCGGTCTGTTTGCCAATGGGATAGTTAGAGATAGAAAGAGTATTTATAGTAGGCTACTGTATATACTCTGTAGCACTACCCCCGCAAGGACTGCTGATAACTGGTTCCCCTACTCCTGCACAGCCAGGCAACAAGCATTTTTCACTTCCACCTGGACACAAGAAACAGTCTCTGATTTTGTCTGCAAAAACTACCAGCCCTCCTGGCTGCTTGGCCACCAGCCAACCTGGCTGCTCCGAAGATCTCCCAGGGCAATTGATAGGAAGCGTTGGGCACAGCGCTGTCCTCCTGAAAACTTGCTACATGTGGCAGCCTCCCCCTTGTGAATCCCTGGGTGTGCTGCTGATGTGCTCACACTGTCTTCTTTGCTCCCTGCTGCTCCTTAGGCAAAATTCCTCCCCCAAACCGAGACGCTGATAGGACCTTCCCAAGCCAGCCCTAGCCCAGCCTAAAGGCAGAGCCCCCCAGACACAGTTGTCTCCTCCTAGGTTATGGACAGTCTCTTCAGCACTCCATCTTCTGCCTGACTCCCCTGCTAGCATGGCTCTTCCATATTTAACCACTTCAATACTGGGCACTTCCCCCCTTCCCGCCCAGGACAATTTTTAGCTTTTAGCGCTGTCACAATTTGAATGACAATTGTGCAGTCATGCAACACTGTACCCAAGATAAATTTTTATCATTTTCTTCCCACAAATAAAGCTTTCTTTTGCTGGTATTTGATCACCACTGTTATATTTTTTATTTTTTGCTAAACAAACTAAAAAAGGCCAACATTTTTGAAAAGTTTTTCTTTGTTTCTGTTATAAAATGTTGTTTTCTCCTTCACTGACGGGCACTGATGAGGCTGCACTAATGGGCACTAATGAGGTGCCACTAATATGTAGAATTGATGGCCACTGATAGGCTACACTGATATGCGGCACTGATGGGCACTAATAGGATGCGCTGATGAGGTACTGACAGGCATTACTGATGGGCATTTGTAAAGGGGACTAACAGGCGTTACTGATGGGAACTGATTGGCACTTTTATTGGCACTGATTGGCAATTTGATGAGCACTGATTGGCCATTTGGGTGGGCACTTACTGGCAGCTGATGGGCACTGATTGGCATTATGGTGGGCACCTCTGATGGGGGCTGTGTTGATAATCAATGTGCTGATTATCAGTGCACACCTCCCTCTGACAGGAGAGCTGCCGATCTGTTCTCCCTGTCAGCACAAACCGAGGAAAGCCGATTACCGGCACTTCCTGGTTCACGCTGTAAAGAGCCTCTGTTAGAGGCTCTTTACCACGATCGGAGATGCAGTGTGTCAGAACGACACACCACCGATCGCTGCGCTGCGCACCCCCCGTGCGATCGCGGCTTATCCTGCTGGACGTCATATGACGCCCAGTCAGGATAACTGAACCACTTACCAGTCGTCATTTTGCTCTTGGTCTGGGTGGGAAGTGGTTAAGGGCTGACTCAGTCACCCTGCCAGGACATTCTGCCTGGGGATTGGCCATGCTCCCTCAAATATGCAGATCAGTTCTCCGGGCCTCCCTCCACTAACTTCTAGAAGCTTCTCCAAACTGCCAGATTCAGTGGGAGGTACCAGAGACCTGCCTCTGTGGAGCCATCGAGCCTGACCTGCAGTAACCCGACCCAATTTCTGACTCACCAACTAACCATGGGCCATACCTTAAATACGCCTTCACTAATCTACTAGCACACTAGAGGGGGCTACAACTGTATAGCAGTGGGTGTGCCGTCCTGCTCTGAAAGGGGTTTTAAATATTAGCTGGACCTGTCAACCTCCACAAGGAAGCATCTGTTCTTTCCCTGATATATAGATGGTATATCATGACAACATATTTCAAACGGAAATGTTTTCATATATGTCACTAAACATGAGATATTTCTCTGTGTGTTTGAAGATTTTTAATCAATGCAACACATTTCAGTATTTAGCCATATTGTAAGTGAGTTTTGATTCTTAACTGTGATTCCCTAAAAATGAGCCTATGAATGGCAGCCTCCTGACAGTCACTTTAGCTGGCCCATGTGTATGAACGCACACAGCCCGGCTAAGGTGCGAGCCCACACGGGTGCCCGCATAGCACACGGTTGGTTATGGGGGCATTCGGTAGAAGAAGGGACCCCCAAAAAAGAAGTAAGGGTCAACTTTTTGCAATATCGTTGCACAGAGCAGGTAAGTATAACATCTTTTTATTTTAATTTAAAAAAATGCCTTTGATATCAATTTAAAGCTTGATCTATCACATACAGACTTCAGCTTGAACAGGAGCAGTGTGTACAGCAAGGTTTTACAAAGCATCTGCAAAACTTTCTTTGTATACAATGCTTCTATGGTAGCTAAAGACTTCCACACACTTATCCTTTCTATAACACTTAACCCAATTCAGCCTTCATCATATCTTCAAATAACTTTTAATCTCATATTAATAGTTAACCCTATATTTAACACCCTATATTAAAGTGATAGTACAGACAGGTAAATTCATCAGTGATCTCTTTTCGGAAGCTTGTGTTGAAGCAAGGCAGCATAGAGCACCATCTAGTGGTGAGAAAGTATAATGCTATGGCAATAGCAGCACACTGGAACAAGGCTTCTTTATCTGGAAGCAAGAGTTTTGTGCCTTAAAAGATTCCATAATTTCCACTGCAGTTACAGTGGGGAAAAAAAGTATTTGATCTCCTGCTGATTTTGTACGTTTTCCCACTGACAAAGAAATTATCAGTTTTTAAAGGTAGGTTAATTTTAACAGTAAGAGACAAAATAACAACAACAAAAAAATCCAGAAAAACGTTTTTTTTTTAAAGTTCTAAATTGATTTGCATTTTAATGAGTGAAATAAGTATTTGACCCCTTCGCAAAACATGACTTAGTACTTGGTGGCAAAACCCTTGTTAGCAATCACAGAGGTCCGACGTTTCATGTAGTTGGCCACCAGGTCTGCACACATCTCAGGAGGGATTTTGTCCCACTCCTCTTTGCAGATCCTCTCTAAGTCATTAGGGTTTCGAGGCTGACATTTGGTTACTTGAACCTTCAGCTCCCTCTATATATTTTCTATGGGATTAAGGTCTGGAGACTGGCTAGGCCACTTCAGGACCTTAATGTGCTTCTTCTTGAGCCACTTCTTTGTTGCCTTGGCCGTGTGTTTTGGGTCATGCTGGAATACCCATAAACGACCCATTTTCAATGCCCTGGCTAAAGGAAGGAGGTTCTCACCCAATATTTGACGGTACATAGCCCCGTCCATCGTCTCTTTGATGCAGTGAAGTTGTCCTCTCCCCTTAGCAGAAAAACACCCCCAAAACATAATGTTTCCACCTCCATGTTTGACTGTGGGGATGGTGATCTTGGGGTCATAGGCAGCATTCCTCCTCCTCCAAACACGACGATTTGAGTTGATGCCAAAGAGCTCGATTTTGGTCTCATCTGACCACAACACTTTCACCCAGTTCTCCTCTGAATCATTCAGATGTTCATTGGCAAAAATCAGATGGGTCTGTACATGTGCTTTCTTGAGCAGGGGGACCTTGCAGGCGCTGCAGGATTTTAGTCCTTCGTGTAGTGTGTTACCAATTATTTTCTTGGTGATTATGGCCCCAGCTGCCCCAGAAATCTTGCTGATTGATGAACAATAAAAGAGGATTGCTCAGAGCTGGATTAACTCTTTGTGGCAAGACCTGGCACAAATGATAGGAAATCTTATACTCTACATTGTGACAGCAAAAAAATAAATAAAAAATTTCGGGTTTACATCCACTTTAATGACTTAGAGAGGATCTGCAAAGAGGAGTGGGACATAATCCCTTCTGAGATGTGTGCAAACCTGGTGGCCAACTATAAGAAACGTCTGACCTCTGTGATTGCCAGCAAGGGTTTTGCCACCAAGTACTAAGTCATATTTTGCGAAGGGGTCAAATACTTATTTTTGTTGTTATTCTGTCTCTCACTGTTAAAATAAATCTACCATTAAAATTATAGACTGATCATTTCTTTGTCAGTGGGCAAACTTACAAAATCAGCAGGGGATCAAATACTTTTTACCCTCACTGTACCTTCAGTTATTGTTGTTATTCACAGTACTAGTCCAATAGGGTTGAGCACACCAGACTGGATGCAAATTCCAACAGAATTATTCACGTGTACCCTTGCCTTCCTGTCCAGTGGAAATCTAAAGTTCAGAATGTCCTTAGTAGGCCGCTATGAATTTCATAGAGAAACCATAAGAATTAGGCTAATACAAGGTATTGATTCTATATGTTTAAATGTGCCTAATTATAAAAGATTTGCAGTCACCAATTACTTTGTCTGAGGATGATTTTCGGTGCTGAGTGTCAGAGCAGGGATGCCCCCCCTGAGGTCTGATGATTACTGCCCTGTCAATTGCTAACCTCATATTGATCAAAGAAAGTTTTTCGGCAAGCTCTTAAATGTAAATAATAGAATCAATTAGCAATGATCTGTACCTAAAAGAAATTTAAACAACTATTGGGAATTATATTATCATGGTCATTTAGGAACCTGAGGGACAGCAAATCTTATGCATGAGACCAGTATAGGATTGAGCCTAACAGAATCATATAACAAGAGATCTATAATTGTTTATAATCCTAAGGCAATGGTCTCCGACCTGTGGCCTATCTTTGCTTGCCTTTATCTGGCCCTTGAGGCATTTTTCTTCCTACTGATGCAAGACACTATTCCTCCTACTGACACCACCAATGGGGCACTATTCCTCCCACTGACACCAACAAGGGGGTAATATTTCTCTCACTGACACCAACGAGGGTGCATTATTCCTCCACTAATGACAAAGATGCACTGTTTACTCCCACGGACTCCATGACAATTTCTACTCCCAATGGCCAAAGTCTGGCCCCCCTAAGGCCTGAAAGGACAGTAAACTGGCCCTTAGTTTAGACAGTTTGGAGACCCCCTCTAAGGGAATCGGTTCTTTGATACTGTTATGCACACCCAAAAGCTGGGTGACAGCATGCTTTAGCATGAGGTTGACTTATTCCGGCTTGGGTTCCCTGGCATCACATTAGTTGCAGGCAAGATGTGGACACTGCTCATAGACTGCGGTGGGTTCATGGCATAAAACGGCTTAATTATGGGTTATGTCTTGCTTAGCTGTTTAACATCACATGATTCATTGCAAGTCTTCTTGCAGCAATCTGCCTTCCTGGATGCAGTGAGTCTCATGGTTTCTGTGAAGTGCCCGGAGAATGCAAGTGCCGCATGGGATGGCAAGGTCGCCTTTGCGATGAGTGTGTGCGATATCCAGGTTGTCTGCATGGATCCTGCTCTCAGCCTTTTGAGTGCACCTGTCAAGAGGGCTGGGGTGGCCTCTTCTGCAATCAGGACCTGAACTACTGTACCAACCACAAGCCATGCCGAAACGGCGCCAGCTGCACCAACACTGGACAAGGGAGCTACTCCTGCAACTGTCGGCCAGGATTCACCGGTACCAACTGTGAGATCGAGAGCAATGAGTGTGCCAGCAACCCTTGCAGAAACGGAGGCAGCTGTAATGTAAGTGAACATACGGGAGCCCTGAGGTGGGGTATAAATTGAACTAATGCTTGTGCAACTGGTCTGACTTATCTATTACCCTGTAGATTTTGGCAATCGGGTGATCACCGAGTCCAAGTACAATTAAGAGTAGTTGCCTGGCCAGTTTAGCAGACTATTAACAAATGTGTAAAAAGTGGTACCCATTTTAATATATATTTACCAAAATTACCTCTATGGCATCACACATTCAACAATGTGCACCGAAGAAAGGGCATGATAGTGCCATTTCTAAAAGGGCCCGTTCCGTGACCGTCGGCGCAGGAGTGACGTCACGCGACTCCGGCCACTCACAGACACAGTCCACGGCCCCGGAAGTAAGAGGGGTGAAGATGGATGTGGCCACCAGCGGGGACATCGCGGGCTTCGTTTGCAGGTAAGTGCAACATAATGGGCTAGTATGCGATGCATACTAGCCCATTATGCTTTTACTTTGCAGGGGAAAAAGGAGGAAGTAAAACCCATCAGGGTTTACTTCCTCTTTAATGATGTATTAATGATTACAGAGCTGCATTAATTTGTGACTTTTATATCTGCCTGATGTTTAAATTTAAAGCACACCTTGACTTAAAGCGGTAGTAAATTTAACCTAAAAAAAAAGGGTCCCCTCTGCAGGTTTAAGCCATAATGTGCTAGTATGCACTGCATACTAGCACATTATGTTAGACTTACCTTTCAAATGGATCCTTCCAGTGGCGCTCTGTCGCTGCTGACAGGGGTTCCATATTCACCTGTTCTTCTTCCAGATTCGCGAGCTCTGGCCATCTGATTGGCCGAAGCCCCGATAACACCCCAGGCACGGTAGAGCTCTGAAGGTATGCCGTTCCTTCAGAGCGCATTCGCCAATGACGTCACCAGCTACTGCTCGCTGGAATATTTCCTAACCGGTGCACGTTTAGGAGATATTCATTTTACCTACAAGTAAGCCTTGTTATAAGGGTTTACTACCACTTTATAATCCATGTTAATCCACCTAACTACCTCCCATCTTTTTTTTTTTTTTTGGGGGGGGGGAGTGGGTACCTTTTTCTTACAGGTACCTGCTCTCACTTCTACATTTCTTACCTAGGCTAGAATTACTTAAGCTTGCTTGCCCCCTTAAATATAGTGTTTTAGAAACTCCATACCTCAATTAAATGGCTGCTAAACTTACAAAAGGTTTTCCTTCCCCCAAAAAACTTTTTAATTTATGATCACTTATTTTACTCTTGTACATCTCAGAAATCTGATATTTAATGATCTTTTAACATTTGTAGGAAATTTGACTTAAAGTGGTTGTAAACCTCTGAAATGAAATATGAACAAAGCATATCCTTCTATAGTGTGTGCTTGCCTGAATCCAAAGCACCTGCTGTGATTTCTGTCTCCTCTCTTATTCTTCTGCTATCACTATGGGTCACTTCTGACAGTCTATGACCGGGGTCGGAAAGCTGACGATCGCGATCTACTCATCAACCATTGGCAGCCAATGGGCAGATTGTGGACACAGTCCGGCTTTGCTGGGCTTTTCCTTTAGCCTCCGCTGCTCTCACTGCAAAGCAGAGAGTGGGAGGCAGCACAGTACCGGATGGAGGATGGGAGCTGCTTCAGTTAACCTTTCGGGTTAACCAGCAGGAGCCTGGATGCTAGGACGCTGGGCAGTCCTAGCAACCAATCACCAGCTTGTTTATGTGAAAATGTAAGTTAAAGTTTGGCAGCTTCCACACTCCATCCAATACTGTGCAGCCTCTTGCTCTCCGCTCTGCTGTACACCTCTGTAAGGTAGGAGAGTGCTAACTACACTGGAGTGTGTTTGTGGAGGGGGTTGATGTGAAGGAGGCAAAAAACACCACTGGGGGGGCAGAGGACAATGCTTTGGAGGGGCATAGGACATTGCTATGGGGGACAGGGGACACTATAGTTGGGGGGGGGAGTAATGTAAAGGGGAAGCATGACACTGCTTTGGGGGGGCACATGACACTACAGTGGGGGGTGATGTGAAGGGGACAGAGGGCACTGCTATGGGGGATGCACTATCCCAATAACCCCCCGGTAGCCTATCCCTGGTCTATGCCAACACCAGACAATCCCTGAAGACAGTGCCCCCCCCCCCCTCCAACACACAGCAGGTGATTTCACAGCCTCAGATGTAAATGTGTCCTTACAAGAGACTGTGTAGAGGGGGTGTGTTCATTCCCTGCACTCAGGTATCAGATCACACTCAGCTCTGTGCTCTATTCTGTGCTGTGTGTGACATCAGATTCCTGTCTCTGCCTTCTGAAGCTAAGAAATGCTGTGTATAATGTGTGCTTTAGAAGGTGGTAGATGATAAAGGGCCACAGATAAACTGGTACAACTTATGTCGGATGATTTGTTTAATCTGTGTGTATCTGTGGTGAGGTTAGTCACTTCAGTGGGTATATATGAGGGTTTACAACCACTTTAAAAAATGTATTTTGGACAAGCCATTTTAGGCTGAGTCAATGACATTACTTGACAGGAGACTAGATGTATATAACAATCTTACTCTTTCTCCAGTCACAGCTTTGTGAAATGAAAAATTGCATCTCGTTAATATTTCCACCATTCATTTTTTTTTTTAAGCAGGTTTGACTTTTCTGCCATGTATCCACGGCTCATGTACCCAACTGCAGGCCTGGATCTCATTGCTATGGAACAGTCACAGTTCTGGTCCTCATATTAAGACAGGGGCAGATAGGTGGCCCAGTAGGAGAACCTTAAAGTGAATCCAACCTCAGGTTTGATACCTCTCTGAGAAGGTTCCAAACCTCTCCGACTTGCCGACTTGCGGGACACCTCCCTTTCTGAGGCAGTAAACCACAATTTAAAAAATACTCCCAAACTGGAGTGCATGCCTGCTAGTCTGAGAGGGCTGCTATGTTTAGAGGCTCTTCAGGAAGGTATGAAGGCTCAGAACCTAAGGCTCAATTCAGTAAGCTATAGGACATGTGTTATTTGCCATAATGATCATTAATTTGTTTTTTTTTTATTTTTGAAGAAAAAGGATAATTATGGCAAATAATGATCAGTATAGATTAGTGAATTGAGGCTATATTACCATCTAAAAATCAACAACATTTTGCAGTTATTCCTATAATTGTCCACAAAACATTATTACTGTTGACAGGACTTGGTTGCATTACCAGATTTTACCAGCAATCTGCACTGTGCTGGTTGAATCTAGAGTCACATCTTCAGAAAAAAAAAAATGTATGTATGAAAGTCCGGGTCAGAGAATGGGGAATTTCCATTCAAACCAATTTAAATGAGGCCTATTGTGCGAGGTTCATATATATATATATATATATATATATATATATATATATATATATATATATATATATAATTACAGCATATGGAAAATGCATGCAAATCTTCCTAACAATTTGTCTGAGCGTAGCACTGTGCAGAATTACACACCCATTGCCATAATACATACATCTTTCACAGGTACGTATGTACTCTATACATGAATTGTTACATATATCATTATGAACTTTTATATATATATATATATTTTATATGATATATATATATATCATCATAAACAGGGCTTTTTTTCTCAAACAATAGGTGCTGGAACTCAACCACGACCCCCCAAAACCTCTCCACCCACACACACCCTCCAAATCCCATCAAATAGTGGGTGTGGTCAGTCAAATTTCACGAACAGTAGGAGGGTCTTAAAGGGGCATTAAATACCAAGATTGCATTAGATACAGAGTGCAGAGTTCAGGGGGGTTACACACAGAATGCAGAGCTGTCACTTGTAAACACAGAAACCGGACTTCTGTGTTTACAGGTGATTGTGGTGAGTAGCCCCCCCCCCCCCAAGGGTCTGAGCTAGAGGTGGTGGAACTCAGTTCCAGAAAGACAAAAATCTCCTGCGCTCTCGGTGTATCGTCAAAACACGGGTAGTGTGGTTCCGTCTAAAGGCAAAGTCTAAAGTCTTGCAGCCCTCCTCAGAACAATGGGTGTTCATGTGGCTAGAAAAAAGAAAGAAAAAAGGAGGGCGCACCGACCTAGTGTATTACCACTTAGACGTTTTATTTAAAATATAAAAAAGCAGTAATCTTACTCACAAACGGAGCTTAAATAAAAGCTTATCGGACAAATCAGCTGGAAATTCTTTGGCACTTGCCGACTGGACTCGATGACAGAGAGGGTCGGACAGTACTTCAGACAACTGGATAGCTGACGCGTTTCTGGGGCGCACCCCTTTCCTCAGAGCCTAGATGGTCCATGGAAAAAAAGCCCTGATCACATATATATCATCATATATCATCTCACCTCTCATCCGTAGATGTAGGACAAACAGTTCAATACTTACCCCATAAACACACACGGAGGATAACCAAGAGTCTGTCATCCAATGCATACATTTCATGGTCTGGATAGATACCACCTTCATACACCTTGTATGAATCTATACAGTCAAATAACAAGGAATTGCTTGTCTGTAACATATAAATGCTTACTCACAATGGGCCTCATTTATCAAAACGAAAGTGTTTCTGTTGCCCTTAAGTAACCACTGTCCTGGTGCTCTAGGGCAGTGTTTCTCAGCACCAGTCCTCAAGGCACCCCAACAGGTCATGTTTTCAGGGTTTCCATTATTTTGCACGGGCAATTTGATCAGTTTCACTGCCTTAGTAATTACCGCAGCCGTTTCATCTGAGGGAAATCCTGAAAACATGACCTGTTGGGGCGCCTTGAGGACTGGAGTTGAGAAACAGTGTTCTAGGGCCTTCAAACGTGTAATAGGTAGGAATGAAATTAGATGTGTAATTTATGCTCCTAGAACGCCTGATGGTGCTCCCTGCATGTTGGGCCTCTCTGTGTGCCAGGCTGGGAAAAAGTCTCAAACATGTGGTATCGCCCAGGGACGTGCAGTCAGGTGAGGCAGAGCCATGAACATAGAAAAAAAAATTATATATAAAAAAACAAACAAAAGACGATCGAGTTTCATGGGATTTTTTATGCTACTTTCTAACCTGCAGTATATAATGACAAGGAAGAACCTGAATGGTTTGCTAAGGACAACACAGATAATGTGCACTGAGATACATTGATAAACCTGGCCCAGTGACATTAATTGTAATTGAACTAACTTTATTCATATCTGTTTATACTAGAAGCATAAGTGAATGTATATTCCTAATGTGAATTTTTTTTTTATTCTCTATTTCATTGTCTTCCCTTTTCTTCCCCTACTCCTTCTTACTTTCCCCACCCTCCTGAACCATCAATCATGTTCCTCATCTCTTAACCACCAATCTATGTTTGGATCAATACAAATCATTCTGTGTCCTGCTTCTGCCATTTCTCAAACCTCTCCATGCTATACAAACCCAACTGTCTTTTTTCTTTTATAATTGTCTTCCTACCATCCCATCCAATCCATTGACCCCACCCCCGCCTCCTTAGGACTTGGAAAATGACTACAAGTGTGTATGTCCTCGGGGTTTCTATGGCAAGAACTGCGATATCAGTGCCATGACCTGTGCAGATGGTCCTTGCTTTAACGGGGGCACGTGCGTAGAAAAGAGCATTGTGGGAGGTTATGTTTGTCGATGCCCTGTGAACTACCACGGCTCCAACTGTGAAAAGAAAATCGATCGTTGCACCAACAATCCCTGTCTGAATGGTAAGGCTGGACCGTACCTGTACAGTATCTTGTTATTCCAACTAACCAAACTATATTTTAATCTCTTGGCAATGGCTGCCGCTGGCCCTTTTAAGGGTATGCTATGCCGAGAGGGGCTTATGGCCACGTGACCGCCGTGATTGGCTGTCGTGACGTTCACATGATCGGAAAAGTCACGATCACTAATGGCAATGGGGAACTTTCCGAGAGCTGCCGGTGTTCTGCCGAGCTGGTTCCTCCTATCGATATGGTTCCGAGCTCGACTGCGCAGGTGCAAACCGAGGCTACGGAAATCTCAGAGGTGTAGCAGCTGTTCGTCAGCTGCAGACACGCTCGCTCCCGTTGCTTAGTTACACACGCCGCTTTCTTCTTCATGCAGCTCTATACAACAAGGGGCGGCAAGGGGCGGATAAGATGTGATGATATTGAGCAGTGCGATTTGTTTGTTTATACACGCCGCTCTATAGAGCAAGGGGCTGTATAGAGCGTCGTGTATAAACAAACAAATCGCACTGCTCAATATCACATCTGATCCGCCCCTTGCTGTATAGAGCGGCATGAAGAGGAAAGCGGCGTGTGTAATGAAGCATCGGGGGTGAGCGCGTCCACAGCTGCCGAGCCTATGGTTCCTCCTATCGATCTGGTTCCCTCTTGACTGCGCAGGCGCAAGCCGAGCATACGGAAATCTCTGAGCTTTAACAGCTGTTCGGCAGCGCCTGCGCAGTCGAGCCTGGAACCATATCGATAGGGGAACCAGATCGACAAGACACCGGTCACTGTGCCAGGAGTGTGCAAGGCGCGCACTGTCAGCACAGCACTGTCGGCTGCTCAGCGTCAAGGTCCGGCTGCCAAGGAGCCCCAAATTTGCATGCTCTCTGCGCCAAGTTTTAATATGGATGACCAAAAGTTTAATTTTGTTTATTTTATGGCAAATTCCCTTTGGAGTGTACAACCCAAACTTCCAAAAACACTGTGTAATCTAAATAAAAATCATAAACCAGTTTTTTTATCCACAATAGGAAATAGAAAACATATCAAATGTTGAGTGAGAAAATGTTTACCACAGTATGGCATCCCCTCTTCTTCTACCAACACTGTAAACGTCTGGGAAAAGAGAACATTTGCTGGAGTTCTGGGAGAGGAATGTTGTCCCATTCTTGCCAAATATAGGATTCTAACAGCTTAACAGTCCTGGGTCTTCTTTGTCGTATTTTTAGTTCCAAGATGCACCAAATGCTTTCAAATAATGAAAGATCTTGACTGCAGGCAGGATACTTAAAGCAGAGTTCCACTCAAAAGTGAAACTTCCACCTATACGCCCCCCCCCCTCTGATTTCACATTTGGCACCTTTCGGGGGGGGGGGGGGGGACCTGTTTTTAACAGGTCCCCTTCCCCACTTCCGGGAGATGGTCCCATACCATCAGAGATGCAGGATTTTGAACTCGGTGCTAATAACAAGCTAGAAGGTCCCTCTTCTTTTTAGTCCATAAACGCGGTGCCCATGGTAGCCAAAAATGAATGTCAAACTTTGATTTGTCTGACATCAAAACAGTTTTCCACTTTGCAACAGATCATTTTAGATGAGCTTTGACCCAGAGAAGACAGCGGCATTTCTGGATCATGTTCAGATATGGCCTCTTCTTTGCATAGTAGAGCTTACCTTGCATTTTTGGATGGCACAGCAATCTGTGTTCTCAGATCGTGATTTTTGGAAGTATTCTTGAACAATTTTTAGATACAGCTTTTCAGATTGGTTAACCTCTTCCCATCTTTATTTTTGAGACACTCTGAGTCTCTAGAGCCGTGTGTGTACATACGACTGTTTTTAATGTCATTGAAAAAAACTGCATTTTTCTCGACGTGATTCTTCTCAAGCCTGCCTTGCCTACACACTATCGTGGAAAAAAATGCTCGAGTAAAGCGCGGTGACGTACAACACGTACGACGGCACTATAAAGGGGAAGTTCCATTCGGATGGCGCCACCCTTCATGTTAGTAAAGTTTGTTGAGTGACGATTCGCGCTTTTCAGCCTCATGCTCTTCAGTCCGTTACAGCGTGACGAATGTGCTATCTTCATTACGAACGCTAGTTTTACCAGAACGAGCGCTCCCGTCTCATACTTGATTCTGAGCATGCGCATTTTTTCTCACAATGTTAAAGCCCACACACAGCCGTTTTTCATGACGAGAAAAACGACGATGTAAAAAACGACGTGAAAAATTACAGCATGTTCCAATTTTTTCATGCCCGTCGTGAAAAATGCTCTGAAGCCCACACACGATCATTTTTAATGACCATTTTAAAAAATGTACACGGCATTAGATGCACTTTTTATAGCCAATTATGTTACTGACCTGTTGCCAATAATTTCATTAGCTACAAAATGTTCCTCAAGCTCTTCCTTGTTAGTACCACATAGACCCCTTTCACACTGAAGTGCTGCTAAAACAGCCACTAAAGCGCCAGTTTTGCGGTGATTTAGCAGCGCTTTTCAAGCGCTAGCGGGGCGATTTTTTTGAGGTCATGTGACAAAGTGACCTTAAATTTTTTTTAAAAAAGGCCCGTTTTGTTGCACTTTCAAAGTGCTTTTAAGGCTGCCCATTAATTTCAATGGACAGGGGCGTTTTTGAAGCTCTATTTATAGCGCTCCAAACATGCCCCAAAGATGCTGCTTGTAGGACTTTTTCTATTGTCCCGCAAGCGCAATCACCCGGGTGTGAAAGCACCCACTCTAATGAATAGAAAGGAAGTTTTCAGGTGTTATTTTTAGTGCTAAAGCGCCTGAAAACCACCTCAGTGTGAAAGGGGTCTTAGTTTGGCTGCTTTTTGTTGCCCTGTCCCAACTTTTTTGTAACTCATTGCTGCCATCAATTTCAAAATTACCCCTTTATTTATTTTCTTAGAACGATAAATTTTCTTAGTTGAAACATTTGATATCATTTCTAGTTTTTCTTATGAATAAATAATGGGTTTATGAGATTTGCAAATCATTGCATTCTATTTTTTATGTTGATTCTGTTTATTTTGCCATTGCAGTATTTCCTAAAGCACTCTTATGCCGCGTACACACGATCGGACATTCCGACAACAAGACCGTGGATTTTTTCTTCCGACGAATGTTGGCTCAAACTTGTCTTGCATACACACGGTCACACAAATGTTGTCAGAAATTCCGATCGCCAAGAACGCAGTGACATACAACACTACAACGAGCAGAGAAAAATGAAGTTCAATGATTCCGAGCATGCGTCGAATTGATTCCGAGCATGTGTAGGATCTTTGTGCGTCATAATTGGATACACACGATCGGACTTTCCGACAAGAACTTTTGTTGTCGGAAAAATTGAGAACCAGCTCTCAAACAGCAAATGTCCGATGGAGCCTACACATGGTCGGAATATCCGACTAAAAGCTCACATCGAACATTTGTTGTCGGAAATTCCGATCGTGTGTACGTGGCATTATAATCCAGAATATTTGATAACTCTGCGCTACCCAAGTTGACACACTGGGGTTTAGTTACTATAACTAGAGAGGACAAAATTCGTCACATTTCTGCATAGAAAGCAATCGGCTTCTAACCTCAGCTTGCTCAATTAAGCTTTGGCAAGAAAACCTGGAAGCTGATTGGTTTCTATGCAGAATTGTGACTAATTTTGCCCTCTCTAGCTTTAGTAAATAAACCCCACTAAATTGAATGTTGCTAAATGTTATACTGATATAATTATTTTGGCTTAATTTAGGAGGCCACTGCCTGGATGTTGGACGTAATGCAATATGCAAGTGTCGGCAGGGCTTTACCGGAGCCCGGTGTGAGATAAATATTGATGATTGTGCCAGCAATCCATGTGCCAATGGTGGGACCTGCGTGGACAGTATCAACACTTACACTTGTTCTTGCACTCTTGGTTATGGAGGAAAAGACTGCGCTCAGCGAGTTGATGCCTGCAGCTCCAGGCCCTGCCTTAATGGAGCCACCTGTTACACTCACTTTAGCGGCCATGTCTGCCAATGTCCTATGGGATATATGGGTTCCAGATGTGAGTTCCGAGTGCAGGAGCCAACCTCAGCTTCCTACTATGCTGATCCCCCTTCCAACGTAGCTCTGGCTGCTTGCTTGGGTGTGATCACTTTTTGTTTGCTAGCCTGTGGGCTGGTGCTGCTGATGAGAAGCATCAAAAAAGGTCTTAAAGACCAGAAGGGGATAGTGACCAATGATCTGGAGCACAAAAACAACTTGAAAGAAAAGGAGCCTTTCCTCATCTCACCGCCTCATTTCAAGATGCCCAATCAGGACTGTCTGAGGGAGAAATCCCGAAGCAAGCAGAAGCTCCTGCCAACATCCGATATGGAGGAGGACAGAGATGGGCAACGGTGAGTGATAACTAACCCAAGATTGTTAATGGAGAACCCTACCTAGTCAGGAGAAAACCCACCAATTAACATTTGTAATACTTGCTTACACCAATCAGCCATAACCTTATTACCACCCACCTAATGCTGAGTAGGTCCCCTTTTGCCACCTTAACAGCCCTAACACATCAAGGCATGGATGCCACTAGACCTCTGAAGGTATATGGTATCTGGCATTAAGTCTTGTAAGTTGTAAGGTGGGGCCTCTATAGACTAGACTTGTTTTTCCAGCACATCCCACAGATGCTCAGATGGATTGAGATCTAAAGAACTTGGAAGCCAACTCTACATGTCAAACTCGTGTTCCTCAAACCATTCTTGAACCATTTTTGCAGGGTGCATTATCCTGCTGAAAGAGCCCACTGTCATCAGGGAATACCATTTCTATTTAGGGGTGCACTTGGTCAGCAGCAATGTTTAGGTAGGTGGTACATGTCAAAGTAAAATCCACATGAATGGCAGGACCCAAGGTTCCCAGCAGAGCACTGCCCAAAGCACCACACTGCCTCTGCCAGCTCTGATAAGTACCCACCACCACTTCCCATGGAAGTTGCCTTACAGCTGGCTTGCTAGTTCCCCCGTCACAGGAGACTACAGGACCACTGAGAAAGTGCAGTGCGCCTTGCGCATGCACAGTGGCGAGCTGGCCGTGAAGCTACAGTAAGTCACAGCCAGCGTCCCAAATCCAAGATGGCGACACTGGGTACCTGAAGTCTGGCAAAGAACCAGCCCAGGTGAGGACAGTGCTGGATCCATGGCCTCATAAGTGCATGCTTATTAAAAGTCAGCAGCTACAGTATTTGTAGCTGCTGACTTAATTTTCTTTCCAGACTGAAGTTCCTCTTTAAGGGCCAGTTAACACCAAAATTTCTGTGTTCCGGATGCAATTCTGCATTTGCGTTTTTGATGCATTCCAGTGCGGTTTTCTCTCCTTTTTTCCTTCATCTTAATTCAAGACATGTGCGCTCCGATGCGTTTTACTACGCTCCATCCAAAAAAAAATACATTATGTTCTTTTGTTGACTGCACTGGAACACACTGCACTGGTGTGAACTAGGGCCATTAGAATACATGGAAAACACTGTGCATGCGTGTTTTATGCAGATTAAAAAAATGCACTGTACTGCATCTGGTTTGAACCAGCCCTAAATTTATGAATTAACCAGTCTGATCTGGGAGCTCAAAAACCAGCTCCAACAAACATGTGCATTATATTTGGGTGTTATTTGTGAAGTTTATTCTGGTTAAGCAGGAACACATAAAAGCCAATCATAACTCCAGCCAATCTGGTTGGTTTCACATTTTTAAATTATTACACCACTAGTTTTCAACCCTTCACATCTATATTTCAGGCAAAACTGTGACTGTAAAGCTTTTGGGAGCTGAATTCATAAACAGTGGTGTAACTTACAGTGTTTCTAAAGTCTAAACATGTTTTACGTTAATGCATTCCTTGCATAAAGGTAAAAAATATTTAGATAGCAGTATGCCGCTCCCCCCTTTTATACTTGCCTGAATCCTAACTCGATCGAGCGATGTGCCTAGCTGTAGCAACTCTCTCCCTTCTCCCCGCTCTCACAGGCTTAGCTGAGGGAAAGGGAGACAGGTCCAAGCCGTGCTGTGTGTCTATAGATGCAGGTGGCACGGCTCATTTGTGAGCCTTCAGGTATGCCCCCATAGCAAGCGGCAAAGAGGAGGAGCCAGTTACATTTAGCACTTCTGCAAGTAGCAGGGTTTACTTTCTTTTTTTTTGCCCCTTAACGGAGCGGACAAGTGGAGCTTGATTTGGCTGCTTAGCATCCGCTTGTACTAAACACCCAAGTGCTTCCGTCTGTGAGGGTAACCTGAAGGATTAACGTTTTTTTATTTTCTCATCGTGGCCGGTGCCTTATTTACTCGCTCAGCAGATGCGCTTCTGCTAAATGTTAAGAGGGCCCAACACTCCCCTTTCCTGACGAGGACCCAATCGGTGCTCGTCATATTGCAAGGTCTCTTCCTTCCCTGCTAGTCACCGGGTGTGGTGGGGGAGACAGGCAGGGAGGTGAGAAGGAGATAAACAGCGCATTGTTCAAAATATTAAAAGTTTAAGTCGCCATAAAGCTCTGTTTGTTTTTAAAAGCTCCAGAAATTCCTTATCAGAACAAGTAGATTGTCATGAGGGACAAGTAGATAGGGACCCTGATTTAGTCCCTTGGATAAGTAGTTTAAAAAATAAAAACAGAGTTTACAATAAGACCCCTTTCACACTGGGGCGTTTTGCAGGCGCTATTGTGCTAAACAGCGGCTGCTGTTTCCTCACACTGGAGCGGTGTGCTAGCAGGACGGGAAAAAAAAGTCCTGCTAGCCGCATCTTTGGAGCGGTGTGTATACCTCTCCTGCCCATTGAAATCAATGGGACACCGCGGCTATACTGCCGGCAAAGCGCCTCTGCTTTGCAGTGTTTTTTAACCCTTTTTCGGCTGCTAGCGGGGGGTAGAACCGCACCGCTAGCGGCCAAATACTGCCGCAAATCGCCGCTAAAAATAGCGGCTCTTAACTGCCACCGCACCTCCCGCCCCAGTGTGAAAGGGGCCTAATTTTAACAATTACAGCTAAATCTGAAGTACACTGACACTCGTACAGAATATGTACCATTGACTACTGTTTCATTCTTATCATTATTATTATTATTAGTTCTTTTTTCAAAACTGTAACCATTTAGGACATGTTATAAAGATTGGTAAGCAGAAGTACCACACTATTTTAGTCTGTTATTCGTTATTTAACCTGCCTCTATAATAACTATGCCAATTCCTTCTTTAGAACAAAGACAGATTCTAGAAACTGCAATGCCCTGGGGAAACACCAAGATGCTCTCTGTCACTCTATATACCTGCTCCCCGGATCCTCCGAACAGTGTGTCTTTGCAACAGAGGTAACAACCCAATCTTCCAAAGCATTATTATACGTAATTGTTATTGTTTATACATATGGGAGAGATTGTTGAAAAGTACAGGAAAATTGGGGCAGCAGATCATGAAAAGTAATAGAATTTTTGTACTCTCCGTAAAATCCTTTTGAGGGGTGCATTGAGGGACACTTGAAGTCCTTCACCTTTTGGGTTGTACTACCACCTAAAGGAAGATTACATACTGGAAAGCAAAAAATCCTGTAGGCCATCCCAGAAAAACCCTTATACTATGTAGAAAAACAGTAGTGAGAGCATGATTAAAAAAAATACAAAGGGGTGGGACCATTCATTGACTCAGAAAAAAGGGATATGGTGAGTAGAAAAATCCTATTTTCTTCTTATCCATTGAGGGACACAGGAAGTCTTTCACCTCCGGGATGTCTTAAATCCATCCAACTGAGGGGTGGGCTACAAAGCAAACAGGCCCAAAAAGAAAAAATAAACCCGGGGACTGCCTGCAGCTCAAAGAGCCGCAAAGACCTTAGGCATCAAATAAGACAATAACATCCACTTAGTGGAACTTAGAGAAAGTATGAACAGAAGACCAGGTGGCAGCCTTGCAATTCTAGGAAACAGTTGCTTGGTGCTGAAATGCCCAAGAAACACTAAAGCCCTGTACACACAATCGGTTTTACCGATGAAAACAGTCCGATGGACTTTTTTCTTCGGACAAACCGATCGTGTATGGGCCCCATCGGTCTTTTTTCCATCGCTGTTAAAAAATATAACATGTTTTAAATTTATCCGATGGAAAAAAAAACAATAGCAAATTACTATCGTCTGTGGGGAACTCCATCGGATAAAAAACCCACGCATGCTCAGAATCAAGTCGACGCATGCTCAGAAGCATAGAACTTCATTTTTCTTGGCTCGTCGGAGTGTTTTACGTCACAGCGTTTGGGACGATCGGTTTTTTGACTGATGGTGTGTAGGCAAGACTGATGGAAGTCAGCTTCATTGGATTTCCGATGTAAAAATCCATTGGTTTAAAATCCATAGGAAATTCGATCGTGTGTACAGGGCTTAACAGATTTAGTAGATTGCGCCTTGACAGGAAAGAGTAGAGACCACAAGCTTGGTTAATGGTCTGTCTGTGCTACCTGGTGATGGTGTAACAAGAAGCTGGCGCACCTTTACAGGGACCATACAGGGTGACAAAAAGGTAATCGGTCTTGTTGAAAGAAGCTGTGGTTGGATAAAAAATTGACTCTTCCAGCTGGAACCACATCTAGAGAATGGAGGGAAACTTTTGTTTAGTAAGCTGAAATGGGTAAGAGGGATGGAAGAACAATTACCTGGTTGAGGTGAAAGACAGAAACAACCTTAGGCAGGAAGGAAGTCCTGGGCCTCAACACAACCTCGTTCTTATAAAAGACCAGAAATTGTTTCTTCCAGAAGTAGACCGCCAGGTCAGACACCTCACAGAAGTGATGGATACAAGGAATACCTCCTTATGGGTGAGGATAGAGAGAAAACAATGTCAAGTTGCGGTTTCCGAAGTGCAGACAGATTTAGATACAGACTCACTGTAAAAAGATCTTAATCAAAGACTGAGAGGCCAGCTGTCTCTTAATCAAAACTGAAATGGCAGAGACACAACATTAGACAGTACCAAGAAACTAATGCTGGTCCAGACCCAGTTGTAGGATGCTGAGGATTTATCCCATGATGAGACTTTTAGGATGCCTTCCATGTCCTATAAAATATCTTGTGGAAAATAGACATACAGTTTCTTACATCATTGGAATCATCAATTCATTAATGCCCTTGTCTCTCAGAACCTGGGCTTCAATGACTATGCTGTTAAAGCTAGCGACTGTAAAGCAGGGCGGCAAATCATTCCCTGAGACAGATGGTTCCCGACGATCATGTGGACATGGCATCCACTGGGAGCAACAGGTTAGTATACCACATCTACCTTGGCCAATATGGAGTAATGAGGACTACAGGAATGCCCATCACCTGGATACTGCAAAATAAATATTTTAGCTGAGGAAAGCAGTCTGGGGAGTATCCACTGCTTTGAATCCAATCCTGAAACACCTCTGGGTGTAGGGACCATTACTCTGTGTCCAGACATTATCTGCTGAGGAAGTCTGCCCGCCAATTGTCCATGCCTTGTATGCACACAATAGACAAGGCTGGAATGTGAAGGTTTGCTCGGGACAGGACGAGAACTGATTGCCTTGCCATGGCAAAACTTCTGGTTCCTCCTATGGTTGATGTACACCACTGCTATGGCACTCTCTGACTGAATCCAGATTGCATGACCCTCCAGCAGAATGGTCCAACACTGCAAAGACAGAAAAATTGCCAGAAGCTCCAGAATGTTGATTGGAAAAAGACATTCTGCCAACAATCAAGTCCCCTGCAATGACAAGATTCCCAGGACGCTTCTCCACCCCAACAGACCATAAAGTCTTGCATGACTTGCAGAGCAACCCCCCCCCCCCCCCCAACTGATAAAACCAAAGTAGAGTTCAAAGACACAATAGATTCCTGGAACAAAGGGCAACAACATTCCAGGCTGCAGACATCAGCAGCATCAGTAGGCAGAGCTGTTAGCACAGCAGGATTGTCCCCCGTGTCTAGAATCAGCCATGTTGTGACTGCGTGAAGGTAAGGCAACATATGGCTCATGGTTCACGGCAATTCCAGGCTCCTGCAAACTCTTCCTCCAGCTCCCTAGCCATACCAAGGTACTGGCTTTCAATTAAAGAGCTACAGGAACTGTCAACAGACTTCCAATGTGGTAATCACTACGTTTGTATTCCATGAAGAGCTACAACACTGCCCCAGTGACTGTTTTTATATCTGACAGTTGCTGTGGAGAAGAACCCCTACATGCTGTTTGGGGGAGGAGTGTTTCTCGGGATGAGGGAGCCTGCTTGGCACAATACATGTTAAACCCTAAATATGGATATCGTATGTAACTTGGTCTTACAAGTGGATCTGCCTTCAAAACTCTTTTTGAGTTTTGATCTGGATAAAGGATGGCCTGTGGATGTGGTGTATCTAGACTTTTCCAAAGCATTTGACATGATACCCATAGACTCTTAATCTACAAATTAAGGTCTATTGGTGATCAGGATAGTATATGTACCTGGATAGAAAACTGGTTACAGGGGCCTGTCCAGAGTGTGGTGATAAACAGGGACCCATCCTGTTTAACTTGTTCATAAATGATATAGAGGTTAGGATAAATAGTTCAATCTCAGTGATTGCTGATGATACTTAGATAGGTAGGGCAGTAACTTCACAACAGGATATAGCAACTTTACAGGAAGACCTTGATAAAATAGAGGTGTGGGCAAACATATGGCAAATGAGGTTCAATGTAGGTAAATGTAAAGTAATGCACTTGGGGGCTAAAAATATGAATGTATACTACACACACGGGGGAGAACCTCTGAGGGAATCAAGGATGGAAAAAGATCTGGGAGTCCTAGTTGATAAAAGACTCAGCATTAGCATGCAGTGCCAAGCTGCAGCAAGCAAGGCCAGTAGAATATTAGCATGCATTAAAAGGGGTATTTATTCAGGCGATAAAACTATAATTCTAGCACTTTACAAAACTCTGGTTTGGCCACATCTTAGGTATGCCATTCAGTTCTGGTCACCAGTCCTCAGGAGGGATGTGATTGATATGGAGAGGGTACAGAGAAGGAGGGTACAAAACTAATAAGGGGACTGGAGGACCTCAGTTATGAGGAACAATTACAAATATTAAATGTATTTGGAAAAAGAGACGCTTAAGAGGGGATATGATACCAATATACAAATATCCTAATAGTGATTCCAAGAGTGGGAGGAAACTATTTAGTCTCAAGTCACTCAATGAATTTGGATGAGAAACGGTTCAACCTTAAAATGGTGCAGAGGGTTTTTTATTGTTAGAGCAATAAGGTTATGGAACTCCCACAATTGGTGGTTTTAGTGGGAAGTGTCACTAATTAAAAAAAAAAAAAACTTTTAAGATGGACATCTTACTGAACACAAAATACAGGGAGGTATACAGGGAGTGGTAGAGACATCCACACACGTTGAACTAGATGGCCTGGAGTCTTTATTCAACCTTACCAACTATGATGCCTTGTACACATGATCGGAATTTCCGATGGAAAAAGTCAGACGGAATTTTTTCATCGGATATTCCGACCGCGTGTGCCCCATCAGACTTTTTTCCATCTAAATTTCCATTCGTCTGTAGGGAACTCTGACGGAGGAAAAACCGCGCATGCTCAGAATCAAGTCGATGCATGCTCGGAAACATTGAACTTCATTTTTCTCGGCTCGTCGTAGTGTTGTACGTCACCGCATTCTTGACGGTCGGAATTTGGCGTGACAGTGTGTATGCAAGACAGCTCGACTGATTTTTCCCACAGAATTCCACTCAGAGTTTATCCCAACGGAAAATCCGATCGTGTGTACAAGGCATTACTCTATGGGGTTGATTTACTAAAGGAAGATCCACTTTGCACTTGAAAGTGCACATGAAAGTGCAGTCGCTGTAGATCGCTGTAAATCTGAGGGAAAGCTCTGAAATTAGGGGAAGCTCTGCTGATTTTATCATCCAATCATGTGCAAGCTAAAATACTGTTTTTTATTTTCCTTGCATGTCCCCCTCAGAACTACAGCATCTGCACTTCCATGTGCACTTTCAGTGCACTTGCAAGTGCAAAGTGGATTTTCCTTTAGTAAATCAACCCCTATGAGTTTGTCAAATTTGTATTACCTATATAACAGCTGTTGCAATGTTTTTTTTTATTAGCCTGCCTAGTACTGCACATTACAAAATAAGTTGAACTAAGTCTTGCATTAATTCCTGTTCTCTCCTTCCTTAGGTCTAAGCCTCCTCTCACACAAGAACCCGACCTCCGTCTGTACAGCTCAAGGAAATACTACCTATCTCTTCTTCACTTCCAGTAAACATTTATTTATTGAAATATTTGGACATGTACATATTTAAATAGATGTATATATATTTTTATATTTAATATCTGCTCTGCTGCTAAAAATAGAACTGCAGTAAAAAAAAGCTAATTTCATGATACCCCAAAGACAAGATTTTTAGTTGCATTCTCCATCTGCTGGACTTTGTAGAATAAGAAAAAAAGACACTTTTTGTTCTATGTAACGAGACTAAAAGAGACAAAAATGTCAAACGGTTCAAAAAATGAACACCTCATCGTCTCCAGCTTTGGCAATTTGCATCAAAATAAGACTGATGGACCTTTGCTTTATTTATTCAGGAAGCGTCGAGCACGTCAAGGGTGCTGGTTTTGATCCAAAGTGTTTTAATTTATAGACTGTATATATGTTTATAGTCTTTCCTACCTTTGTAAAAAAAAAAAAAATTTTTTTTAAAAACTGACTTATTAAATGTATATTTATGCTACACTCAAAATGCTCTTTTGTTATGTAGTCGTGTGCTTAGGAGGAGCTTGATTTGCTGTAGGTTAGTATGAAACAAAAAACATGTTTTTACTACAACTTAAGACAGAAGTACTCCAAACAAATATATAAATACCCTTTTTTTCCTTTAAGTGTTTTTTACCCCAACATTTCATATTCCTGATATGTGCCTGCTGTACCATGTAAAAGTATCCTGTTCTCTTTTTAATGCTTTTTTGTGTGAAATCCCTGGTGTTCCTGACAGTCCCTCTGCTTTCCTATTAAAAACTGACCAAACTAAGCAGGAGCGCACAATGTGGTCAGCTCTCTATCTATGCTGGGTACTCAGTGTATTCTCCTCCCATGATCAGACTTGTCCTGACACGCCCCCCCCCCCCCCCCTGCACAGCCTTTCACTGGGAAGCTCAGTGCAATGTTGCTCCTCCTCTCCAATACCCCCCCAGATAACTCTTATGCAGCTGACAACAGAGATAATATAATCACTTATAAAAAAAGGGAAAAAAGGTGTTTATAGTGTTTTTTGGATCTATACACAAATGTTTTGCCTTTCATTTCTATTTTAAACTGAATGGGTTGTTTTACAAGGTGATCGTTTACAATCACTTTAAGTATTTCTTGTTGTGGTGAAATAATGTCAATCTAGACCATCCATTGTCAACCAAAGTTCCATGGGACCCTAGGGTTCCTCTGGAGGTTGCTAAGGGTTCCTTTAGTTGATTAACCAGGTCCAACGCCACTTGACAGAGCCAACGACATCACCCTAGCTGTCTGTAGGGGTGGCTTTATGATCATCACTGTAAGGGGGCATTCTTCCCACTGGCCACCAATATAAAGGAGAACTCTTCCCACTGACCACCAATAGATTTGTTTTAACACAAGTTTTCTGTGACCTGACAGTTATTTCAAGGGTTCTTCTTGGGTAAAATGTTATTAAAGGCTGATTCAGATAATATGATGATCTGAAATTATATTTATTTGCCTTGCCTGCTCTGCATACAATCCAACGGGCAGACGGGGGCTTCACCAAAGAATAAGCAAGAGTGGTGCCATGCAGTTAGTAGAGTTGCAGACAATTTGGAACCCAACTTATGCTAGGCACTTATATAGCACTGTATGGGTGAGGGAATCCCAAAACTATCTCCATTACTTTAAAAACGGGTTCTTATTCTGGTTTTAGCGTTTTAACTTGTGCTGTCCTATAAAATATATGCCCAGGCATATGTGAAAAACAATACCACTAAAGTAGAAAGATCTTTATTTTGTTTAACTAAAGTGCTTTCGATTTTCTCCCTCGCTATGTTGGCAAACATTCGTGTGGATCCTGCCAGTTTTACTGTGTAGAGATCACTTCCTGTTTCAAGATGACAACATTGTATAAATTCTTTTAAATGTCATAACAGCAATGTTACCCTTTGCTGAGTGCTGCCACTGTAGGATTACAAGCCTGCACAGGGCATTGTAATGAAGCAGCCTATACCCTTTGTCACCCCGGAGAAAGAAGCTGGTATCTCCTACCAGGTCACACTCCTCCACCCTGGTGAATAACAGTACCAGAGAGCACCTTGCCTATAGCAGTGGGAAGGATGCAAGGGCTGCTGGGATTTAGAGTCCTAAGTGATTAATGTCATCTACACCCGTTGTATTTTCCCAAGTGACTAGAAAAAGCATATTATTCGTCAGGAGACCACTAATAAAACTTGCTAGAAAAAAGTTATTTGGGGTGCTATTCGGACACTTTTAATAACAGAATTGTTTTGTTTATATTGCTTGCTTTTACTGTGGCTACTTTTTATTTCCAAATACAGTGGAACCTTGAATCACGAGTATAATCCGTTCCAAGAGAATGCTTGTAATCCAAAGCACTCGCATATCAAAGCGAGTTTCCCCATAGAAGTCAATGGAAACAAAGATAATTTGTTCCGCATTGACTTCTATTGCATGCAATACCGCATGTGGCCAGAGGTGGTCGGGGGCGCCGGAGAGCCTCGGGAATACTCGGACAGCTCGGCTGAACTCGGCAACCCCTGGAAAGACTCTGAAACACTCAGGAATGGAGTATTTCCGAACAGCTCCGAACCGTTCCGAGTGTCACCAGTGCCCCCACACCTCTGGCCAAATGCGGCACTGCGCACCCCATTGGTTTGAATCCTGCTCATTTTGCGAGACAACACTCACAAACCGAGTCAGGATTTAAAAAAAAAAGTTGCTCGTCTTACAAAACGCTTGTTAACCGCGTTACTCATTAACCAAGGTTCCACTGTACATCTGATTTAAAGAGAACCTGTCACTGGCAAACTAGAGTTGTGTGCTCTGCCCATGCAAGAAACAAACCTAATTCAGAAATGCCTGACCTGTTTTATTTTTACAATTTTATGACAGTATCTATTTGCCACATACCTCGTTTTATTTATTTTATTCCAAGTGTTCACTAAAGTGTGCTTATTTATTAAAGGTATTGTAATGTTTTTGTGTGTTTGTTTTTTTTATTGCTTATGAACCTGATAATGTAAGTAAATGGTAATACATGCCATCACAAGTTATAGTGGGTCTGTGTTAACGTCAGGAGCTAGGCAGCCAATGAGCCTATTTTTTACTAGGTGAAGGAAAGGTGAGGGAGGCTTTGGGACTTTAAATATACCCCTAGTGTCACCTATGTATGATTTAACAGAACATATAAGTTAATAAAACACGATTTTATTAAATACAGTTTAAAACCATATAGAAATCATAATATACATCAGATACATCACAAAGACAAGCAATCTATGTCCTTTCGACAGGTTGGGCCAAAGGATTGGACTATCGTGTTTAACCTTTCGATATACAATAGAGCCTTTAGATAATTTTTGACAGTAGTTATCGTTGGTGGAGTAGATGATGTCCAAGTCTTAAGTACTGCTTTACGAGCAGCTAAAAGGCATAACATAGCCCACTTGGGGATGTAAGAGTTACAAGGTGTTTCGGATATGTCAGATTTTTCAATGTAGCCAAATAGGCAAGTTCTACGTGTTTTGCGGAAAGGACACATCAAAGAGACACAGATTGCTTGTCTTTGTAATGTATCTGATGTCTATTATGATTTCTATGTGGTTTTAAACTGTATTTAATAAAGTCGAGTTTTAATAACATATATGTTCTGTTGAATCATACTTTATTTGCGCTAGGGGTATATTTAAAGTCCCAAAGCCTCCCTTACCTTTCCTTCACCATATATATCGGGATGATACCCTGAGTCACTCCATTAGTGTAGGTTTAATCTATACTCCATTCCACACTCAACTTTCCCGTTAAAATTATTTTTTATTGGGCTTTACAGCTTTTTGAGTTACTTGACCCCTTAATCAACACTACATAGGCAGGAGAGTGGCACAGCTATTTTGCAATTGAAGCAGCACTGTCACTAAGTTAAAGAAATCCAAACAGTACCAGTCTATAAAAGGTGTATACTTACCTGTCCGACAGGTTACAAGTCCATTCTTAGCAGTCTTTCAGAACTATGGGAACCCACTGTTATCCAAAACTTCAGCTGCACAGGTGCCTCCCGCTTGCAGTTGCATCACTATTGTGTCCTGTAGAGACAGCAGTTGGCATAAGCAGTGGGGGACATGCTACTGACGCACCCAGAAGTGTCAGATAGCAATGGTGGGCGTAGGTCTACAAGGGAGCTAATGCCGCGTAAAATGGTCATGAAAAATTATCGTGTGTGGGCTTCAGAGCATCTTTCACGACGTAAAAAATGGGCATGAAAAAATTGGAACATGCTCTAATTTTTCTCGTAGTTTTTCACATCGTCGTTTTTCTCGTCATGAAAAACGAGCGTGTATAGGCTTTATTGATGGGGAAAAAAATGCGCATGCTCAGAATCAAGTATGAGACGGGAGCGCTCGTTTTGGTAAAACTAGCGTTCGTAATGGAGATAGCACATTCGTCACGCTGTAACGGACTGAAAAGCACGGAGACTGAAAAGCGCGAATCGTCTCTCAACAAACTTTACTAACATGAGGGGTGACGCCATCCGAATGGAACTTCCCCTTTATAGTGCCGTTGTATGTGTTGTACTTCACCGCGCTTTCCTCAAGCATTTTTTTCCACGATAGTGTGTAGGCAAGGCAGGCTTGAGAAGAATCACGTCGAGAAAAATGCTTTTTTTTTCAATGACATTAAAAATGGTCGTGTGTACGCGGCATTAGAGTAGATCTGCTGCCTGACGGAGGGGCAAATATGCAGTTTCTTCTTTTACTTGTACTGTTCAGGTATTTTTTTTCCCACAATTTTTTTTTTTTTTTATTGAGTTATGCATGTACAGCGTCTTGAAAAAGTATTTATACCCCTTTAAATTTTCTACATTTTGTCATGTTACAACCAAAAAATAGGATTTTTGTACTCACCGTAAAATCCATTTCTCTGACATCCATGGACCGACACGGCGGCTCTTAATCACTGAACGTGTGGGTATATGTCCCTGCTTGCAGGAGAAGACCTAGGCAGAAAGTTAAATGTTAAAACATTCTAGAACAAACCAGAGCTGAACAGCCCCGCCCAGGGGGGCGGTCCCTCCGGACATTACCCTCCCACCTGCAGCTAGCAGACCTCAGTTTGTAACAAAGCAGTACAAACTTAAAAGGAAGGGTGGGTGTCGTGTCGGTCCATGGATGTCAGAGAAATGGATTTTACGGTGAGTACAAAAATCCTATTTTCTCTTATCATCCATGGACCGACACGGCGGCTCTTAATCACTGAACGTGTGGGACGTCCCAAAGCAGTGTCAAGAGGGATGGGAGCAGTATAAATGGAAATACCAAAAAAACTTTACTCCAAACAAGGCAGAGCTCCTCAACGGAGGAGTTGCCACTTTAAACAGCGGCCTGCAACACCTTGCGGCCGAAGGAAGCATCCGGAGATGCAGCCACAACAACCCTATAAAACTTAGAAAGGTATGAACAGACGACCAGGTCGCTGCCTTGCACACTTGTGCAACCGACGCTTGATGTCGGAAAACCCAGGAAGCACCAATTGCCCTGGTGGAATGCGCCGTAACCGGAAAGGGAGGCGCCCGCCCCATGAGAGCATAGGCTTGAAAGACGGTTTGTCCAATCCACCTAGAAAATGGTGGCAGACGAAGCCGCTTGGCCCCGTTTCTGACCAGAGACAGTCAAACAGAGAGTCAGACTTCCGAATAGAAGCAGTAGCAGACAGGCACACCCGCCAGGCTCGTACCACATTCAAGGTGTGCCCCGCACACTCTCTGGGATGCAATGGGTGAGGACACAAGGACGGGAGGACAATGTCCTCATTTAGGTGAAAGGTCGAGATCACCCTTAAAAGAGAAAGTCGCGGATGCAACACCGCCTTATCCTTATGGATGACTAAATATGGCGACTTGCAGTACAAAGTCGCCAACTCAGACACTCTTCTAACCGAAGTGATTGCCACTAAAAGGGCCACATTCTGAGACAAAGTCAAGAGGGGAATATCCCTGATATTCTCAAAAGGAGGTTCCTGGAGAACCGAGAGTACCAATTCCGATCCCACGGGGGGAGAGGAGACTTGACAGGAGGGAGCACATGGCGAACCCCCTGCACAAGGGTGCTAACCAAGGAATGACCCGCTAGTGGTCGCCGAAAGAAGACGGTCAAGGCCGAAATCTGACCCTTAATGATACTCAAAGCGAGCCTTTGGGCCACTCCATGCAGCAGAAAACGCAGGATTCTAGGGACAGATACGTCCGAGGACGTCAGTCCAGCTCTTCGCACATGGCGATGTAAGCTTTCCAGGTACGGAGATAGATCATTCTGGAGGAAGACTTCCGTGCCCTTAATATGGATGAAATGACCGAGTCCGAGAGACCTCGGTCTCTCAACACCTGGCTTTCAACAGCCATGCCGTTAAGGCCAGAGACTGTAAAGGCAGGATGAAATAAAGGACTTTGAGACAGAAAGTCCTCCCTTATTGGCAAAGGCCAGGGAACGGCCACGACGAGACGTACCAGATCGGCGTACCAGTGAAGCCGAGGCCAATCCGGAGCAATGAGGATCACCGGAATTCCCTTGGTCGCCACCCTGCGCAGCAGGCGAGAGAGCAACTGCAGCGGAGGATAAACATATTCCGTGTGGCAAAGGAGTTGAAATACCTCCGGGTGCAAGGACCACTCTCCCTAATCCAACGTCTGGCGACTCAAATAGTCCGCCAGTTCTATGCCCAGAATGTAAATGGCCGACAGAGCCGGCACGCTTTCTTTAGCCCACTTCAGGGTATGGGGGACCCCGGAAGCCGCAGCTGAGCTCCGAGTCCCCCATTTATGGTCGACATACGCCACCGCCGTGACTTTGTCCGACTGGATCCTAATGGGCGATCCTGCAATCTCTCAGACCACGAGGAGAGGCAGAGACTGATGGCCCGTATTTCCGGAACATTGATCGGCAAATGGGCTTCGTCCGGAGTCCAAGCCCTTGGGCCAACAGGACTCCCCAGACTACACCCCAGCCCTTCAGGCTGGCGTCCATAGAGAACACTGACCATTGGACGGGGAGGAACGACTTCCCGGACCGAAGAGCCGGGGACCCAAACCACCATGTTAGGGACGCCCTGACCAGGTGACTCACCTGGATCGGAAAATCCAAAGACAACGGGGATTTGTCCCAAGGGAACAAGATCTCCTTCTGCAATGCCCTGGTGTGTAATTGGGCATACGGAATGGCCTCGAAAGAGGTCACCATGAGTCCCAGGACTCTCATGCAAAAACGGATTGACGACCATTTTTTGGGATGTCAGCACCCGCACTGCAGACTGAAGTGTCAGTAGCTTCCCTGGAGGTAGGAATACCTTTGCCTCCAAGGAGTCCAGAATCAGACTCAAGATACTCCAGACCTTGAGTCGGGACCAGGACCGACTCCTGAATGTTTAGGAGCCACCCGAAGTCCCTGAGGGTCTGACGATAGTCACACTGTCTTCTAATTCTGAGCCATTTCCTGCTTTGAGAAGAAGATCGAGATAGCCCCCGACAGCAATGCCTCGCTGTCTCAGCAAGCTAGAACCGGCACAAGCACCTTGGTGAACACCCTCTGTGCCGAGGCTAGGCCGAAAGGAAGAGCCACAAATTGATAGCGGACTTCGCCGATCGCAAGCGCAGAAACTTCTGGTGACTTGCGCAGATCGGAACATGCAAGTAGGCGTACTTGATGTCCAAGGTCGCCAGAAAATCCCCTTGACGGAGTGTACTGATGCGAATGGATTCCATGTGGAACTTTTGCACCTTCACAAAGGCATTCAGGACCTGGAGGTCCAAGATAGGCCGAACCCCGTCCCTTTTTTGGGACGACAAACAAATTCGAGTAGAATCCCTGAAACCTCTCCTGTGACGGAACCGGCACAATCACTCCGGTCCTGAATAGGCCCCATAGGGCTGCCCGACGGGCAGGAAGGAGAGGAAGATTTGAGGGAAGAATCTGTCTGGGACCAGGAACGGAAACCTATCCTGTAACCTGAGGTGATCACCTCGCCCACCCATCGGTAGGAGATCCGGGAGGTCCACCGATCCGTGAACCTGCAAAGTCGTCCCCCCTACCCCAGAGTCGGATGGGGGCAAGACTTCACACAGAGGCGAGCTAGGGGAGCCGGCTTGTTCGGCTTACGCACCCAGGGGCGCTTGTGTCCACCAACCACACCGCTGTCAGTCTGGGAGGGCCTCCCCGTTGACTGACGAAAAAAAAAACTTTTTTGCTGGAAAGGAAGGACCCTGCTTACAGCGGCCTCCTTACCCTTGCTAGCCTGAGGAAGAAGAGTGCTTTTACCTCCCGTGACTTCCTTGATGATGTCATCCAGCGCAGCACCGAAAATCCTACCACATTTAAATGGTAGATCCGTCAGAGGCTTTTTTAGAAGCTAGGTCAGCAGACCAGCATTTCAACCAGTTCAGACAATGCAATACCACCGCCAAGACAGAGGCCCTGAGATATAAGGGGCCGCGTCTAACGTGGCGCCCTGCACCATTAGGTGAGCCAGAGCAATAGTGTCTGGAGGAAGATTATGCTCCTGTACAGTTTGGTGCAAAATTTTTTGCCCAACCCGTAAGTGTCTGAGACACAAGGGTCGCCGCTACCACAGGCCGTAGGGCGGACCCCAACAAGGTAAACATGGCTCTGCTCACCACTTCTGACCTCCTGTCAGTGGGGTCCTTAAATGCAGGAGTCCCCTCCATCGGGAGAGTGGTGGCCTTGTTCAACCGGGCGACTGGAGGGTCGACCACTGGGGGAGAAGCCCACGTTTTAAGTAGGGCATCTGATAGGCAAACGCCGCGGGACCATAAAAGTCTTCTGCGGCTTTTTCCCCAGACCTCATCAATGAGCTGGTCAAAGAAAGGTACATATGGAAAAAAACAATTTTTAGAAGGCCCGGCCCTAAGGAACCAGAGGAGACTGTCCGCCTGAGGTTCTGCATCCGCAGCATTTAGCTTGCGAGTGTCCCTCACAGCAGCAATGAGTTCACTAACAGGCGCCCTGTCATTTACTGACACAGAACTGGAGTTTTACTTGCAAGGAATGTCCTGTTCAAAACCATCAAATATATACAGAGCTAGGGTCCTGAGCGGTAGTGGCTAGGCCCATATCTGAATCAGCGCACACCCCCCCTTTTTTTTTTTTTTTAAATAAAGTGGGGAGAGGCGCTTATTTTCTCCCTTGCACTCACACACTGCTTCCCTCCTGGTCAGAATGATTCCAGGACTGCCGACAACTGGTCCATAAGGACCGCAGGTGCAGGAGCACTGCCAGTTGTCTCTAACAAGTGTGAAGAAAACAGGTGAACCAGACTCCATGATGCCACCCTCTGAGACCTTATTCACCATTACAGTGAATAATACAGCCCACCCACTGGCTATGCTGGGGCCGAGGAGGGGATACCCGGAGTACTCACCACCCTAGGGACCGCTCGGTACCGCTGTATGAGCCGCGCTGTAGCGCGAGCCTGAGGAGAGTAAAAAATCTGTGAGGAGATGTGGAGTTTGCGCCGTTCAGCAGCGCCGCTAGAGGCCGAAAACTAAACTGAAAGCGCCGCGGCTACAAGAAAATAGCCGCCGGGCGCCTGTATAACTGATTTGAGCCGCGGCAAAATGGCCGCCGATGGCGTACTTTTTAAATATAAAACACTGCGCCAATGGCGCACGAAAAAACAGCACACATTCCCCCAGAACACTTTCCAAAACACATTAACAGACATGGAGCACCCCCCCCCGGGGCAGAGTGACCCCCCAAGCATCCCCACACAGCGCAGCAGCAGAACAGGGTGCAGAGACCAGCATAACAGGGGGGAGACAGGGAAAACCCCCCACACACAGAAACACAGCCAGCATGTACTCACCTTGCAGCAGGAGAGACTACTTACCCGTCCCGCAAGCACCTTGAAGAACACCCTCGGTGCCAATAGAGGGACTCACTGGCTTGTTTCAGACAGACCTATCACAGAGTCGTACTGCGTAGCTGTCGGCCCGGTCCACCGTGAAAGATACAGTAGGTACTGTTCGATCTTAAGAGGACAGCGGGAGCATGAAAGCAACCCGGCCACCCCTGGAGCCATGGGGTATGTCGTGAACTGAGTCTCACGCACGCAAGGCGAGGATCAGCACGCTCGATGGTCGGACAGGGAAGACTACGAGGATACTAGTGTACCCAACCTGTTGCCCAGCCGACAGTTGATTGAAGGTCTCAAAAATAAAATAATAAAATTCCCAAAGGAATAAAATTCAAAAGTAAAATCTTCCAGGAGACTGGCTCCTGAGAAAGCCACGTCTTCTCCTTCTGCTAGGCAGAAAAAAACTGAGGTCTGCTAGCTGCAGGTGGGAGGGTAATGTCCGGAGGGACCGCCCCCCTGGGCGGGGCTGTTCAGCTCTGGTTTGTTCTAGAATGTTTTAACATTTAACATTCTGCCTAGGTGTTCTCCTGCAAGCAGGGACATACAGGTCCTTCTCAAAAAATTAGCATATTGTGATAAAGTTCATTATTTTCTGTAATGTACTGATAAACATTAGACTTTCATATATTTTAGATTCATTACACACAACTGAAGTAGTTCAAGCTTTTTCTTGTTTTAATATTGATGATTTTGGCATACAGCTCATGAAAACCCCAAAATCCTATCTCAAAAAATTAGCATATTTCATCCGACCAATAAAAGAAAAGTCTTTTTAATACAAAAAAAGTCAACCTTCAAATAATTATGTTCAGTTATGCACTCAATACTTGGTAGGGAATCCTTTTGCAGAAATGACTGCTTCAATGCGGCGTGGCATGGAGGCAACCAGCCTGTGGCACTGCTGAGGTGTTATGGAGGCCCAGGATGCTTCGATAGCGGCCTTAAGCTCATCCAGAGTGTTGGGTCTTGCGTCTCTCAACTTTCTCTTCCCAATATCCCACAGATTCTCTATGGGGTTCAGGTCAGGAGAGTTGGCAGGCCAATTGAGCACAGTAATACCATGGTCAGTAAACCATTTACCAGTGGTTTTTGCACTGTGAGCAGGTGCCAAGTCGTGCTGAAAAATGAAATCTTCATCTCCATAAAGCTTTTCAGCAGATGGAAGCCTGAAGTGCTCCAAAATCTCCTGATAGCTAGCTGCATTGACCCTGCCCTTGATAAAACACAGTGGACCAACACCAGCAGCTGACATGGCACCCCAGACCATCACTGACTGTGGGTACTTGACACTGGACTTCAGGCATTTTGGCATTTCCCTCTCCCCAGTCTTCCTCCAGACTCTGGCACCTTGATTTCCGAATGACATGCAAAATTTGCTTTCATCCGAAAAAAGTACTTTGGACCACTGAGCAACAGTCCAGTGCTGCTTCTCTGTAGCCCAGGTCAGGCGCTTCTGCCGCTGTTTCTGGTTCAAAAGTGGCTTGACCTGGGGAATGCGGCACCTGTAGCCCATTTCCTGCACACGCCTGTTCACGGTGGCTCTGGATGTTTCTACTCCAGACTCAGTCCACTGCTTCCGCAGGTCCTCCAAGGTCTGGAATCGGTCCTTCTCCACAATCTTCTTCAGGGTCCGGTCACCTCTTCTCGTTGTGCAGCGTTTTCTGCCACACTTTTTCCTTCCCACAGACTTCCCACTGAGGTGCCTTCATACAGCACTCTGGGAACAGCCTATTCGTTCAGAAATTTCTTTCTGTGTCTTACCCTCTTGCTTGAGGGTGTCAATGATGGCCTTCTGGACAGCAGTTAGGTCGGCAGTCTTACCCATGATTGCGGTTTTGAGTAATGAACCAGGCTGGGAGTTTTTAAAAGCCTCAGGAATCTTTTGCAGGTGTTTAGAGTTAATTAGTTGATTCAGATGATTAGGTTAATAGCTCGTTTAGAGAACCTTTTCATGATATGCTAATTTTTTGAGATAGGAATTTTGGGTTGTCATGAGCTGTATGCCAAAATCATCAATATTAAAACAAGAAAAGGCTTGAACTACTTCAGTTGTGTGTAATGAATCTAAAATATATGAAAGTCTAATGTTTATCAGTACATTACAGAAAATAATGAACTTTATCACAATATGCTAATTTTTTGAGAAGGACCTGTATACCCACACGTTCAGTGATTAAGAGCCGCTGTGTCGGTCCATGGATGATAAGAGAAACATACATTTATTTTATTGGGATTTTATGTGCTAGACCAACACGAAGTGGCACATAATTGTGAAGTGCAAGGAAAGTGATAAATAGTTTTCAATTTTTTTTTCAAATAAATATCTGAAAAGTGTGGCGTGCATTTGTATTCAGCCCCCTTTACTCTGATACCCCTAACTAAAATCTAGTGGAACTAATTGCCTTCAGAAGTCACCTTATTAGTAAATATAGTACACCTGTGTGCAATTTAATCTCAGTATAAATACAGCTGTTCTTTGAAGCCCTCAGAGGTTTGTTAGAGAACCTTAGTGAACAAACAGCATCATGAAGGCCAAGGAACACGCCAAACAGGTCAGAGATAAAGTTGTGGAGAAGTTTAAAGCAGGGTCAGGTTATAAAAAAAATATCCCAAGCTTTGAACATCTCATAGAGCACTGTTCAATCCATCATCTGAAAATGGAAAGAGTATGGCACAACTGCAAACCTACCAAGACATGGCTGTCCAATTAAAACTGACAGGCTGGGTAAGAAGAGCATTATTCAGAGAATCAGCTAGGAGGCCCATGGTAACTCTGGAGGAATCTGCAGAGATCCACAGCTCAGGTGGGAGAATCTCTCCGTAGGACAACTATTAGGCCCCTTTCACACTGGGGCGGGCAGGTGCGGTGGCGGTATAGCAGCGCAATTTTCAGCGCTGCTATACCGTCGTTCTTACCGCGGTATGCGGCCGCTAGGGGGGTGAATTTAACCCCCGCTAGCGGCCGAAAAAGGGTTAATACCGCCCGCAAACCGCGGCTATTGCCGCGGTTTGCGGGCGGTATTACCGCGCTGTCCCATTGATTTCAATAGGCAGCCGCGGTAAAGGAGCGGTGAACACACCGCTCCTTCACCGCTGTAAAGAAGCGGCTAGCAGGACTTTTGGAGCGGTCCTGCTAGCGCACCACTTCAGAGTGAAAGCCTTCGGGCTTTCACATTGAAGGCTACAGGCACGAATTTTTCATGCGGTATAATAGCGCTAATATTAGCGCTAAACCGCATGAAAAGCGCCCCAGTGTGAAAGGGGCCTTAGTCATGTACTCCACAAATCTGGCCTTAATGGAAGAGTGGCAAGAAGAAAGCCATTGTTTAAAGAAAGCCAAAAAGAAGTACTGTTTGCAGTTTGCGAGAAGTCATGTGGGGGACACAGCAAACATGTGGAAGAAGGTGCTTCGGTCAGATGAGACTGAAATTTAACTTTTTGGCCTAAAAGCAAAACGCTATGTGTGGCGGAAAACTAACACTGCACTGAACACACCATCCCCACTGTGAAACATGGTGGTGGCATCATCATGTTGTGTGGATGCTTTTCTTCAGCCGGGACAGGGAAGCTGGTCAGAGTTGATGGGGCGATGGATGGAGCCAAATACAGGGAAATCTTAGAAGAAAACCCGTTAAGAGTCTGCAAAAGACTTGAGACTGGGGTGGAAGTTCACCTTCCAACAGGACAATGACCCTAAACATACAGCCAGAGCTACAATGTAATGTTTTAGATCAAAGCATATTCATGTGTTTGAATGGCCCAGTCAAAGTCCAGACTTAAATCCAATTGAGAATCTGTGGCAAGACTTGAAAATTGCTGTTCACAGACGCTCTCCATACAATCTGACAGAGCTTGATCTACCGTATATACTCGAGTATAAGCCGACCCGAATATAAGCCGAGGCACCTAATTTTACCACAAAAAATTGGGAAAACTTATTGACTCGAGCATAAGCCTAGGGTGTCCATCTGCATGCCTTACTGTGCCTCACTTTGCCTAACTGTGTCCATGTGCATGCCTCACTGTGCCCATGCCTCACTGTGCCCATGCCTCACTGTGTCCATGACTAGAATGACGTTTAACATGGGAGTCTATGGAAGAGGTTCCCTGCTTTGAAAAATCTGTGCTCTCCGGCCATAGGTCTCCCAGACAAAAAACTTTGCACACTTATAGAGGAGAAATGGTGCTACATGTGTGCCAAGTTTTAGGTCCAGGGGACCTACTACCGGCCAGTACCGGTTCCCCAAATTTACCAGAGAAATTACCATTTAACATGGGAGTCTATGGAAGGGGTGTCCGGCTTTGAAAAATCGGTGCTCCCCGGCCGTAGGTCCCCCAGACAACAAACTTTGCACACTTGTAGAGGAAGAGTGGGCCTACATGTGTGCCAAGTTTGGGGTCTAGGGGACCTATGGCCGGTCAGTACCGGCTTCCCAAAATCCTGGAGATCGGGCGCAAAAAGGTGACTCGAGTATAAGCCGAGAGGGGCATTTTCAGCACAAAAAAATGTGCTGAAAAACTCGGCTTATACTCGAGTATATACAGTATTTTGCAAAGAAGAATGGGCAAAAATTTCACTCTCTAGATGTGTAAAGCTGGTAGAGACATTCCCAAAAAGACTTGCAGCTCTAATTGCAGTGAAAGGTGGTTCTACAAAGCATTGAGGGGGGGCTGAATACAAATGTACGCCACACATTTCACATATTTGTAAAAAAAAAATGAAAACCATTTACCATTTTTCTTCCACTTCACAACGATGTGCATATTTTATGTGTTGATCTATCACATAAAATACATTCACGTTTTTTGTTGTAACATGACAAAATGTGAAAAATTTCAAGGGGTATGAATACTTTTTAAAGGCACTGTAGCTCAGCAAAAGACAAAATCATTGAACTACAAAAAAAGAAAAAAGGGGAGGGTATTGGTAAGAAAAAATGGTTCACAAAGGTCCAGGAAGAGGAGAAAAAGGCAGATAACACATGTAGAGCACCAACAGATATTTACAAAGAACAATACATCTGATGCCCACTGTGATATTCATAAGATACAGGTTATACAAGGTCTAAGTTGAGCAATAATGTGTACCTCAGGAGACCCAAAAAGGCTGCAGAAAGGTCCCTCATCTACTTATGTGGTATCCTTGTCTCCCCCCAAGATGACAAATGAAGTGAGGTCAGAGCGATAAGGAAAAGCACCAGAAAAAAGAAAAAAAGGGTCGGGGTGGTGATAGCGAAGTAGAAGAGGGGAAGGGGATGTAGCAAGCCATAGGACTCTGCACAGGGCCTTATAACTTATCAATCCTTATTTGAAGGTGCCTCCTCACCACCTGCCAAAAGCCCTCTGAAAAGTGATCTGCCGCATATAAATTCAAAATTCGTTATATTCGTTGATTCGTAAACATACGAATCAACGAATGGTTTGATAAAATTACAAACGAACAACGAATTATCGAAAAGAACGAATATGGAAAACAACGAAAATACGAATTTAGTAAATTTGAAACAGCCAAAATACGAAAAAGTAAAAAACGAAAACATAAAAACAACAAAAATTCCGAACAAAGATCAAAAAATAACGAAAATCAAAATGAACGAAAAAAAATTGCGAATCTTCGAAAAACGGAAATCAAAACAACGAAAATTCGAAAAAACGTAAATTCTATTTCGTTAGTTCTGAATTCGTTCTGGACATTGGCCAATGGCCAATAAGCTTGTCCCTTCCCCTGAAGAGGTTGTCTCTTCCCCCAATGAGCTTGTTTCTTATTCCCTTGTGTGTTTTTCTGTGTTAGACTGCAGTGCATTCCATCCAGAGTCCAGATAGGTTGTGGTTGGGTAGGTGGCACTGTTCTGTTGGATTTGTGAGTAAAGTTGTGACTTGTGAGAGAGAAATTCTTTGTTTCTTAAGCATACTCTGTCTAGATTCTAATTTCTATATTTGTATTTTGTAATATCTCTGACATATTTTTGTTTTCTCCTATTCTGACACATTATGTAAAATTACGAATTATGTCCCGATTACTAATCTACGAAAACAATGTTACGAAAGTACGAATAAATGAGCCAGTCAATCTCACAAAAGTACGAATTACAAAATTACGATGAGTAGTGTTTTGAATAAACGGAAAATGTATTCTAACGAAAATACGAATGTAATTAAATCTACACAAGTACGATTTTCCAATCAACGGACATTAGACACGAAATCACGAATCATTGCAAATCAACGAAAATATAGTTCTTACGAAAATACGAACGCGGCCGAATATAAAATATAACGTAAATACGAATTTCGAATCAACGAAAATTAGACAAACAAATCAACAGAAAAATAACCCTTACGGAAATACGAAAGAGTCCGAATACGATAACCCACGTCTTACGAAATTCGAATCGTTACGAATCAACGGAAACGCACAGAAACAAAACCAAACTAAACAAATTTTTATGTTGTGCACATGTCTACTCACACATAAAGGGACAAGCCTTTATGTGTGATTTGAGCTATCTGATCAAAAAGCCATCACTTCCTTTTTAATCAATTTAGATGGGATACAATCAAACTGAGACGATCGTCCGGGATGGAAAATTATCAACCGTTTTGCCTTGATCAGCTGCACTGAGATTTTGAATGAGCATTTTATGAGATTGCAAGGTGGAAAACAGAGATGCGATCGATAACTCATGATCAAAAGTTATGACTGTATCTTAACTCTTGCTAAAAATTCACTTCCTCATGTGTGACATATCAGTCGAAAGAGTTGTCGATTATAGATTACATATTGGAAGATATTGATCAGAAAAGAAATCAATCTTATTATTGAAGTGTATATGACCACTATGATGCACAATGAATCTTCAAAGAGTTGATGCAGTCTGAATTGGTTGAAAGCACAGAGCTGACAAAGGAGGCGTCAAAGCTGAAATAATAAAGAACTAGTGACAAAGAAAAGATGTGTCTAATACAATAATGCATGAACAGAATTGCAAATTCTTCAGCATGAAAGAGTATATACAGTATGCTGAATATATTTCCACTGTACATTCAGCTGATTCCCTGGGGTTTAGGTTCCAAGGACGCAGCTTTAAAAATAAAATATAACCTAAATAGTTCCCCACATCTGCCTAATGCATGTCCAGCTGCTTGTAGTCAATTATTCATTATATAAACAGTCTGAACCTTTTGTGGAAAGTGCAGGGGATGGCAGCTGAACTCTTCAAAGAAAGGCAGGCTGGCCAAAGTTTTGTTTTGTCCCAGCATCCCTCTGGTAAGCCTGCTGTTTGCTATTTAGGCAGAAGATTAGGGTCAGGGAACGTGTACATCTACTGTAGTGCACATTTTTCAGACATCCTCATATGCTATGGTGATTAAATGAGTGACTCAGCAATGCAAGCTAGCTACCTGTATCTACAGAACATGACTTCTTGGTGGGCCATAAGAATAGGTTTAGGACACACACAGACATTGTTTCTATGATCAAAGACAATGATGGAGGTTTTATCAGCTGCAACAAACTACAGCCAGCTGTGCAAGCACTATCAGCAAGCTGGTCCAGTGCAATGATATGCACCCAATGCTGAATAGAATGCATTTAGGGCCTTTTCATATGGCCATCTTCTATTCCGATCAGCAGGGGATCTGTCCGCTGATCCGAGCAGAGCAGGTGGGTGAAAGGTCCGTGTCCGCTCAGTTGATGCAAAGCCGACATGGACAGATACTACCCTGCTCCATGGGCAGCTGGTTGTAAATGGACTCCTCTGTCCATTGACACCCGGCTGCCTCCGATCCAGTCCGCCCAAACAATAGAGGATGCAGTTCTCCTTTATGTTTTTGAGCAAGCCTGAGTAGACCCTGAGGTAGGCAGATGTAAACGGACACAAGTATGGCTTCATGTACACGGGATGTTTTTACAACCTCTCCTGAATGATTTAACTTGACAGATAGTAATCCACGTTTAAAACGTCCGTTTTGCCGCGTTTACATGCCACGTTTGCGGTTAGAAGCGTAAAAAAAATAATAATAATATTTTTTTTTTTAAATAGCCAAAAATTAAAAACAACTGTAAACGAAACTGCGCTTGAAATGCCTCTAAACTCAGCTTCTAAACCAGGGGTCTCAAACTGGTGGCCCTCCAGCTGTTTTGCGAAACTACAAGTCCCATCATACCTCTTACCTGTGGGAGTCATGCTTGTAACTGTCAGCCTTGCAATGCCTCATGGGACTTGTAGTTTTAAAACAGCTGGAGGGCTGCCAGTTTGAGAACGCTGTATCTAAACCCATTTTTTTTGCGTTGCAAAAAAAGCCTCTAAACTCAACTGCCTAGAAACCACCCTGTGTATGTACTGATAAGATAACATAGAGGAGAGTTCAGGAGCAGTTGAAAAAAATACCCAACTGTTCCTAAGGTCCCATGTACACTGCTGCTGCTAAACGGACGTTCAGAGGCAGTTGGACGCTTTTTTCAACTGCCCCTGAACTCATTCAATGTTATCTCATGTGTACATGTACACAGGGTCGTTTCTAGGCAGTTGAGTTTAGAGGCTTTTTTTGGAAAGCAAAAAAATTAGTTCAGACGCTGAGTTTAGAGGCATTTCAAGTGCCAAACGCTTCTAAACGCGGTTAACAGCGTTTCGTTTATAGGAGTTTTTGGCCATTTCATTTTTTTTTAAACGCAGGCGCGGCAAAACGCTGCTAAACGCGGCATGTAAATGCGTCAAAATGGACGTTTTAAACGTGGGTTACTATTTGTCAAGTTAAATCGATCAGGAGAGGTTGTAAAAACGTCCCGTGTACATGAAGCCTTAACGTCCGTTTACCAGCAGCAGTGTACGAGGCCTAAGTTTACAACTGACAGTCCATGCTGCAAAGGCCAGTTATTCGTGGGGCAGTGGCCATTTGCTTCTACTGTTTAAATTACATAAAGTGTATGTAAAAGCAAAATATTTACAAAAATTAGGTGGCGCTACAAATCATATTCTCTTACAAAATATTTTCAAAGTAAAAAAGTTATATCAAATATCAAAAGCAATTCTAGGTAACATAAATAGATCCCAAAACAAAGTGTGTGCTATTAGTCAACAATAGTGTCCATATATCTTCATGTAGTATTGAGTGTGTTACTCCTGCGCCACCTAGTGTAGAAATATAGGGTGCTCTTAGTGAATGTATATAGATCACATATACACCTAACACTAAATGGGATAAATTCACTATAACAGCCTTAACTTTTCTGGGAAGGCTGTCCACAAGGTTTAGGAGTGTGTCTATGGGAATGTTTGACCATTCTTCCAGAAGCGCATTTATGACGTCAGGCACTGATGTTGGATGAGAAGGCCTGGCTCGCAGTCGCCACTCTAATTCACCCCAAAAGGTGTTCTATCGGGTTGAGGTCAGGACTCTGTGCAGACCGGTCAAGTTCCTCCACCCCAGACTTGCTCCTCCATGTCTTTATGGACCTTGCTTTGTACACTGGTGCGCAGTCATGTTGGAACAGGAAGGGTCCATCCCCAAACTGTTCCCACAAAGTTGGGAGCATGAAATTGTCCAAAATGTCTTGGTATGCTGATGCCTTAAGAGTTCCCTTCACTGGAACTAAGGGGCCAAGCTGAACCCCTGAAAAACAACCCCACACCATAATCCCCCCTCCACCAAATGATTTGGACCAGTGCACAAAGCAAGGTCCATAAAGACATGGATGAGCGAGTTTGGGGTGAAGGAACTTGACTGGCCTGCACGGAGTCCTGACTTCAACCCGATAGAACACATTTGGGATGAATTAGAGCAGAGACTGCAAGCCAAGCCTTCTTGTCCAACATCAGTGCCTTACCTCACAAATGCACTTCTGGAAGAATAGTCACACTCCTAAACCTTGTAGACAGCCTTCCCAGAACAGTTAAAGCTGTTATAGCTGCAAAGGGTGGACCAACTCAATACTGAACCCTACGGATGAAGACTGGGATGCCATTAAAGTTAATGTGTGTGTAAAGGCAGGTGTCCCAATACTTTTGACAATATAGTGTATATAAATGTGGAACCACTGCTGACATCAATATGTGTTCCCACACAGAGTGCTAATACTATGAAAATGTGGATGTCGCGCTGCTATAACCAAATAGAAATTAAAGGGGTTGTAAAGGTTCGTTTTTTATTTTCTAAATAGGTTCCTTTAAGCTAGTGTATTGTTGGTTAACTTACCTTTTCCTTTGATTTACCTTCTAAATGTTTTTTTTCTTTGTCTGAATTTCTCACTTCCTGTTTCTCCTCACTAAACTTCACACCATCATCCGAGTGGTGTGGAGTCAGCCAGAACAGCTTACTGAACAGCTTACTGAGGAGGAACAGGAAGTGAGAAATTCAGACAAAGAAAACAAATATTTAGAAGGGAAATCTAAAGAAAAGGTAAGTGAACCAACAATGCACTAGCTTAAAGGAACCTATTTAGAAAATAAAAAACAAACCTTTACAACCCCTTTAAAGTTACCAATAATTAGTGCAATTATTTCCACAGCAATACGTTGTTATCCAACTTAATGATACAAACATTTAAAATAAAGTCCATATAATGAAATTCATGTGCTACAGTTATACATACACGTCCAATAAAATGAAAATACATGTGATCCAATGTGTAAATTTTGCCCAAAAAAAAGGGGCACAGTGATTACTATGATTATGTATTTCCCAATGGGTGCCTGAATTCCTCATAAACTTTGTGCCACCCAGGTGCTCTCAGAACTCTCACCTCAAATTAGGTGTCATATAGCGCATGTGTAATGCTGGCTGGAGGCTAGCCTGTGTTTGTGGGAGGAGTCTGAGAGGGCTACCTAATCCTCCTCCCCTGTCGGGTTGGGGTTGTCGTTGCTTTCTGGGTTTTTGACGTAATTTCCAGGTTTTGCAGGGGCACCTCGTCACTTCCTTTTTTCGTTGCCAATCGGCAGGATGGAGTCTCGTGGCGGTTCCCCTCCCGGTGCTCACGCCGGGGGGGCTGCCTGACTTCTTACCCCCGGTCCTCACGCTGAGCATTAGAGGGTGGGGGGAGCCACTCACTGACTTGTTCTCACACCTGCTCCATCGGGGGGTGGGGGGGAGCCACTCATCGCCAGTTCACCTCCCTGGATCTCACACCGGGCACTATGGAGGGGACGCCTGCACACCTCCCGGTTCTCACACCGGCTCCGGGGGGGGGGGCGCTCACCCGCCTGCTCACCTCCCGGTACTCAAGTGGGGCATCATGGGGGGAACCCCCGCACACCCACCGCTTCAGTAAAGCTTAGTCCTGGTAGGTGGGGGGGGGGCGTTTCAGACCTCAGGTCCTGCTTAGCCAGACGCCATGGATCCCACGGCACTCCCAGCAGTCAGCTGCCCCCCACCATCAGGTGTTCCCACCTTACCACATAGTATTCATTTGGCATAGGCTAGTTTTTTCATGCATGTCAGCAGAGATTTTCCATGTTCAGCGCGTTAGCTTGGCTGCTTGTGGTGTTAGTTGGTGGCTGCACAGTAGGTATACGTACACTGGAAGTGTCACCAGCCACAGATCTGTGTTTATTACCTCTTCCTACCACGGCATAGTATGCATGACCCTCCACCACATTTCCTCCAGTAGACATACTTCCATCTTTACAGTCCAGGTCTGAGCTTTCTGTTAGTCACGGGGGGTGGATGCAGGCGTTTCTCATTTCTGTCATAGCATTTTTCTGTCAAAGCGTTCTGCCCCAGCATTTCTGTCATAGCGTTCTGCCCCAGCATTTCTGTTTCGGCGTTCAGTCTCTGCATTTCTGTCATAGCATTTGCTGCCCCGGGATTTCTGTCAGCGTTTTCTGCCCCAGGATTTCTGTCATAGCGTTTCTGCCGCAGGATTTCTGTCATAGCGTTTCTGCCCCAGCATTTCTGTCATAGAGTTCTGCCCCGGCATTTCTGTCATAGCGTTCTGCCCCGGCATTTCTGTCATAGCGTTCTGCCCCAGCATTTCTGTCATTGCATTCTGCCCCAGCATTTCTGTCATAGCGTTTCGGCCCCAGTATTTCTGTCATAGCGTTCTGCCCCGGCATTTCTTTCAGAGCATTCTGCCCCGGCATTTCTGTCATAGAGTTCTGCCCCGGCATTTCTGTCATAGAGTTCTGCCCCGGCTTTTTTGTCATAGCGTTCTGCCCCGGCATTTCTGTCATAGCGTTCTGTCCCGGTATTTCTGTCATAGCGTTCTGCCCCGGCATTTCTGTCATAGCGTTTTTCTGCCCCACAATTTCTGTCATAGTTTTCTGCCCCAGGATTTCTGTCATAGCGTTTCTGCCCCAGGATTTCTGTCACAGCGTCTCTGCCCCAGGATTGCTGTCATAGCGTTTCTGCCCCAGGATTTCTGCCATAACGTTTCTGCCCCAGGATTTCTGCCATAACGTTTCTGCCCCAGGATTTCTGTCTTAGCGTCTCTGCCCCAGAATTTCTGTCTTAGCGTCTCTGCCTCAGTATTTCTGTCTTAGCATCTCTGCCCCAGCATTTCTGTCTTAGCGTCTCTGCCCCGGGATTTCTGTCATAGTGTCTCTGCCCCAGGATTTCTGTCTTAGCGTCTCTGCCCCAGTATTTCTGTCTTAGCATCTCTGCCCCAGCATTTCTGTCTTAGCGTCTCTGCCCGGGGATTTATGTCATAGTGTCTCTGCCCCAGGATTTCTGTCATAGCATCTCTGCCCCAGGATTTCTGTCTTTGCATTTCTGTCATTGCGTTTTCTGTCATAGCATTTCTGTCATAGCAATTCTGTCAGAACATTTTTATGTCATAGCGTTTTTTCTGTGTTCTGCCCCAGCATTTCTGTCTCGGCGTTCAGTCTCAGCATTTCTGCCGCAGGAGTTCTGTCATTGCATTTCTGCCTCAGCGTTTCTGTCATAGCGTTTCTGCCCCAGGTTTTCTGTCATTGCATATCTGCCTTAGCGTTTCAGTCTCAGCATTTTCTGTCATAGTGTCTCTGCCCCAGGATTTCTGCCATTGCGTTTCTGCCTCAGCGTTCAGTTTCAGCATTTCTGTCATAGCGTTGCTGTCCTGCGTTTCTGCCCCAGGATTTCAGTCATTACGTTTCTGCCTCAGCGTTCAGTTTCAGCGTTTCTGTCATAGCGTTTCTGCCTCAGCGTTCAGTCTCAGCATTTCTGTCATAGCGTTTCAACCTAGCGTTTCAGCCTTCAGCGGGGGGTTCTGTCACGGCATATACTCCGGTAGCTGTTTTCATCTTCGTTGGTTGTCATGTCTCATCGTATCTTCGTTCATGTTTGTACCTGGGTTAGTTAGCTAGGGCTCACATCTCGGGATCTGTCACGTCTACAGATCCATACGGGCTGAGGTTTCGTTTTTAAATGATTGTTGACCACAATCTTCTCGCCCGTATACCATACGTCATACGATGCACGTTTATTCATTACACCTGTACGAATACCCACCACGGTCTGTGGGTACACTAGCCCTAAGTGTTCAGTTTTATTACCTGTCTCTGCGCTGCAGGTTACTCGGGCTCACTTACTACACACAAGGGTGGGGGGGCATCATCAGGTTCATTTACGCGCGGTGGTCTTGACATTTCTGCTCATGTTCTCATACTTAGGTAGGCACAGAGGGGCGTTGTTGTTCTCATGTCTGGTTGTCTGTAATTTTCTCTGGTTTGTGTTCTTTAGGTTGGGCTGTATTGGCATCCGCACCGATATCTACCATTCTTGCACTCACTTCCGTCAGTCCTGCCCATTGATAGGGCAAGTTGTTTGGTGCAGATGTCGTTTCGCCACTGGGCTCACCCTTGGGCCGGAAGCAGTCCTCAATTTTCTTTCAGTTGACATCCTGTTGGATTGAGGCCCTGGTTACCGCCCAGGGATTCATAGTGTCTCTCAGGGTTCCACTCTAGGCTCTAATCTCTTGTCTAGGATGTTGCCTGGGGAACTGCTCAGGGAGGTCAGTCCAGTCATCTTGTTCTGATCCCCAGCCTGTTCCAGGAAAGGGGGGCTTTCAGTCACTTTGGACATGACTGTATCATGCCATGAAACTTATTTCCCCGGGATGGAGTCTGGCACTTTTAACTCCTGCCAGTTGTCCATTTTTTAAATCACCCTCTCACTTCCCCATACCAAGTATGGGTAGGCCAGGGGTTGGGGGCTTTTCACTGAGCTACTTCACTGGTGTCCGTTTGAAGTATTTAGTTCTTCTCGGCCATCGTTTTGCAGGGGCTCCTCGGGCCAGCCCTTGCTCCCTTTCCCCCATGCATCCTCTCCTTTACAAGCAGGTTATTCTCATGTCTGGGTTGTCTCGGGCATCAGGCTCAATCCAATCTTTCACGGGACATTTTAGTTGGGTTCTGGGTAGCTTCACAGGTTCTATAGGGGGATCCTTCTCATCACTTAGACATGAGTCGGTGGGTTTCTCCTGTCATAGCGGATACATATACTGTTGCAATCCGGCCGCGCGCTGGTCCACTTGTCGGATTGTTACCTTCCCTTCTTCACCTAAATTTGTGTCTTTTTGCCCTCTTTTCAGGCATACTGACCAGCTAGGCCAAGGTACACCTCAGGCCTTGGTTGTTAGGGTTATCGCATTTCTCCCTTGAAGACTCTGACTACAAACTCAGAACTCTCACCTCAAATTAGGTGTCATATATGATTATCCTCTCCAGTTAGAGTGTTATTCGCCTCCTCCTCCTTCTCTCTACCTCTGAGGGCCCTCCTTTGGTACTTCTTCCTGGATCCAATACTTGGGGTATTGTGCCTTTAATAACCCATCTGGTTCATGCTGCCCGCAAGCCTCATTCATACACTGAGCAAAATTTTAAAACGCAACACTTTTGTGTTTGCCCCTATTTATCATGAGCTGAATGCAAAGATCTACGACTTTTTCTATGTACACAAAAGGCTTATTTCCCTCAAATATTGCTCACAAATCTGCCTAAATCTGTGTTAGTGAGCACTTCTCCTTTGCCGAGATAATCCATCCACCTCACAGGTGTGGCATATCAAGATGCTGATTAGACAGCATGTTTATTGCAGAGTGTGCCTTAGGCTGGCCACAAAAAAAAAGGCCACTCCAAAATGTGCAGTTTTACTGTATTGGGGGGTCCGAAAACCAGTCAGTATCTGGTGTGACTACCATTAGCCTCACGCAGTGCAGCACATCTCCTTCGCATAGAGTTGATCAGGTTGTTGCTTGTGGTCTGTGGAATGTTGGTCCATTCCTCTTTAATGGCCGTGCAAAGTTGCTGGATATTGTCAGGAACTGAATCACGCTGTCGTATACGCCGATCCAGAGTATCCCAAACATGTTCAATGGGTGACATGTCCGGTGAGTATGCTGGCCATGCAAGAACTGGGATGTTTTCATCTTCCAGGAATTGTGTAGATTCTTGCAACATGGGGCCGTGCATTATCATGCTGCAACATGAGGTGATGGTCATGGATGAATGGCACAACCATGGGCCTCAGGATCTCGTCACGGTATCTCTGTGCATTTAAAATGGCCATCAATAAAATGCACCTGTGTTCATTGTCCATAGTATACGCCTGCCCATACCATAACCCCACCGCCACCATGGGCCACTCAACCCACAACGCATCAGCAAACAGATTATCCACATGATGCCATACACGCTGCCATCTGCCTTGTACAGTGAAAACTGTGATTCATCCATGAAGAGAACACCTCTCCAAAGTGCCAGACAACATTGAATTTGAGCAATTGCCCACTCAAGTCGGTTACGATGATGAACTGCAGTCAGGTCGAGACCCCGATGAGGACGATGAACATGCAGATGAGCTTCCCTGAGACGATTTCTGACAATTTGTGCAGAAATGTTTTGGTTATGCAGACCGATTGCTGCAGCAGCTGCCCGGGTGGCTGGTCTCAGACGATCTTGGAGGTGAAGATGCTTGATGTGGATGTCCTGGGCTGGTGTGGTTACACGTGGTCTGCGGTTGCGAGGCCCGTTGGATGTATTGCCAAATTCTCTGAAACGCCTTTGGAGATGGCTCATGGTAGAGTAATTAACATTCAATTCAAGGGCAACAGCTCTGGTGGTCATTCCTGCAGTAAGCATGCCAATTGCACGCTCCCTCAAAACTTGCAACATCTGTGGCATTGTGCCGTGTGATAAAACTGCACATTTTAGAGTGGCCTTTTATTGTGGCCAGCCTAAGCCACACCTCTGCAATAATCACGCTGTCTAATCAGCATCTGGATATGCCACACCTGTGAGCTGGATGGATTATTTCGGGAAAGGAGAAGTGCTCACTACTAATACAGATTTAGACAGATTTGTGAACAAAATTTGAGAGAAATAGGCCGTTTGTGCACATAGATCTTTGCGTTCAGCTCATGATAAATAGGGGCAAACACAAAAGTGTTGTGTTTATAATCTTTCTCAGTGTATATGGGGAGATGGCAAGTAGCCTATTATGGTGCAGTGTTGTGATGGCTTAAAAATGTTTTATTTAGACCGGAGCCGCCGCAACAACCTGCGGCTCCGGGGTATCTCGGAATAGGTAGAAGCGGAGGCCCTGGGGCGGACCATACAGGAACTGTTCCGCTCTGTACTAGACAACCCGGCGGGGGTGATTGAAGTGGACAGGGCGCACAGAACCTTGGGCCCCAGGTCAGCGGATCCGGAGAGACCCCGGGATGTGGTCTGCAGATTATTGCGCTATTCACAGAAAGACAATATACTGCGCAGAGCGTGGGAACAGGGAGAGGTACTTTTGGAGGGCGCTCAGGTTAAAATCTTGCCAGACCTCTCTGGAGCAACTTTGAAGCGCAGGGCACTGCTGAGGCCCATCCTAGATCTTACTAAACAGAAAGGGTTCACGTATAGGTGGGGATACCCTCTTGCAGTGACATTTCGGAAGGATAGACAGGCCTTTACCCTTCAGACGCAAGCAGATCTCCCAGGACTCTTCACCTTCCTGGAAGCAGAGAGGATTGCAGTGCTTGATTGGCTGCAAATCCTCCCGCGACCTACCGGCAGATCGGGACCCTCTACATACCGAATCCCAGCACAACCTCACCAGCAGAGAACCAGGAGGAGACCCAGAGCGCCGTCAGGAGACGGACACCGTGAGTAGGCCTTGGGCCACTGCAACCCCCTGACTATTTTACCACCCCTGCACTATCCTATGGCTGTTCCCATTCCTCTGACTAAACCCTGCAGAACCTGGCCAGTATGATGGAAGTCTAGTGGGCCTCGCGCCAGGGCCGACTCAGTTGGAAGCCCCGGCGACCTTCCCCCACCCTCTGCACTACTCATCCCCCGCTTCTCCTCCCCCTTGCCCCGGAACTCCGAGCCCTAAAGCTGCTTGCCATTTCTTTTTACTGTCACGGAACATCAGTTTGCGGAGCAGCTCTGATACCCGTTCCACACCGCAGGAAGAAATTACCTGACCGGACAAAAACGGGGATTGGCAGAGCAGGTGACAATATCTGTGGATTCTAACATGGTTTGCTGGGACTTGGGGGGAGGGAGCCTGTTTTTGGGGTGGGGAGAGGGGGGACATGGGAATAGCATGGCTGCTTGTGGAGGCGACCACACACCCGCCATTTATGATACAGCTTTAGACACTGGCATCTGCAGGAGAAACCTTGTTCGGGAAGCCGCGATTGACCTGCCCAGACTATTCAGGTAACTCCTCCAGTCTTCCGGTTGAGGATAGGGACAATGGGGAGATGGGTTTTCATACATCTGCTTACTAGTCGGGGGGTGTGATGCTATTCAGGGATACAGACACACTAGTTACCATGTCTGCTCTTCTTTATCCAAGAGTATATGATGTTATTCTGCTATGTTTTTTATTGTTTGCAGGAAATCTGTTTGCACTGTTGCCTCTCTTGTGAATTTTGCACCCGTTGATTGACTATGTTTGATATAATGCCGTTCCATGACATACCAACTTCCATAACCGGTGCTGGATGGGGAGATCCGGGAGCCCACTTCCTGACTCTGTTCATCCAACTACCCACATAGGATTGCGCTCAATTCCCAGTATTTTCCTGGAGAGCGCCTTAGCTTACTTTTATAAAATAAAAATTGAAGCAGCGCTAAGTGTCAGTGAATACGATAACCGTGCGATAACTGATAAAAACCAGCAAAAAACTAATATACGTGCTAATAAAAACAATAATAAACACTAATAGAGAGATGGATACAGACAATAAACAAAAGAAATTACATTTTGTGCAGGGACAGTTCTAAGCACGGGAAACGTGCGCTACTTTACAGGCATACTATACACACCCCACAGCAAGATTTAACCCAAGGAACAACTACGGGAAGTGGTGGAGAGCCTTGCAGTGATCCCTATCCATACAAAAGGGCTGGATGCGATTATCTGGAGCAGTGGAGATTGTTTGAGGCTGTGTCTGATCCCTTGGGGTCCATCAGTAAGGTGAGAGGCTGGTGTCTACGGTGGAGGATTGTGTATGCCTAGTGATTCCCTACAGACTCCTGATATCCCTGATGCAATAAGCTGGATTTCACACCTGTCTTTTTACTCCCTGCCTGCCTTTGGCCGCCGATGACTTTTAATTAATAGCACTTTATCTTTTTTAGTGTTTTGGACTTTTTTTGCACTTATATCCCTCTGGGGACTTATTAAGACTTCAATTGCATGTTTTGCACTATATTTATTACAGTTAAACATATATTAGTGTTTATTATTGTTTTTATTAGCACGTATATTCGTTTTTTGCTGGTTTTTATCAGTTATAGCACGGTTATCGTATTCACTGACACTTAGCGCTGCTTCAATTTTTATTTTATATCTGTTGATGTTGGTTACATTTTAGAAGCTAGCTGCTGTGGGTCCTATTTATTTTATTATTTTTTTTAGCACGTTGCACTTTTGCTAGTGTAGTAACACCCAGTGGCAGGCGCACAGGCACTTTTTCTTTAGCTTACTTTTAGCTACCTTAGTATTTTCTCCTACTGCCGCACACTCTAGTGCAGGCCTACTAACCTACCTCTATTTTCTAGGATCTATCTATTCACCTTTTCCACCATATTTCCTTTCTGTTCCCTACCGTATCTTTAGTTGTTTGAGTTTAATCCCACCCCCCCCCCCCCTATCTATTCACGAACATGGACACCCTTAACATAGTGTCTTTGAATGCGAAGGGGCTGAATACCCCCGGAAAGAGGAGAATGCTGCTTCATGATATGAAATGCATGAACGCGGACATTGTCCTGCTCCAAGAGACACATTTCAGGGAAAATAACCTGCCCATACTGAAAAACAGATTTTACCCCACAGTTTACCATTCATCATATACTGCAGCAAAATCCAGAGGCGTTTCTATCCTGATCTCCGCTAAAGTACCGTGGACTTACACAGAGGTCAAAACTGATGTGGAGGGTCGTCTTTTGTTCCTGAAGGGTTGGATTGGGGCTGAGCGGGTCTCCCTTGCGAACCTTTATGCCCCGAACGACCATCAGGACAAATTCCTGAAGGGACTGTTAGACCAACTTACGAACTTTACGGAGGGACAACTTATCATAGGGGGAGACTTAAACATCCCCCTGACGCCAACTGAGGACACCTCCACTGGACTGTCCTCGACCTCGCAAGAGATTTGCAGACGCATCTCAACATCAATACACTCTGCACAATTAGTAAACGTGTTGCGCCTTTTCCACCCGGGAGAGCAGGACTACACGTTCTTCTCAAACCCACACCAGTCTTATTCAAGAATTGACTACTTTTTGATCCCTCACAAACACTTGCAGGCAGTCAGGGAAACCATGATAGGACCAATCACACTAAAATATGCAATTTCAGATACACCGAGATCTCAGAGACGCCCTTGGCGACTTAATGAAAGCTTGTTACGACATACAGAGGTCATGTCAGATGTAGTTAAATAGATAGGACACTATTTCAACACTAATTGCACTGCTGACAGTAAACCGGAGGTAGTGTGAGAGGCCCATAAAGCCGTAGTCCGTGGGACCCTTATTAAACACGGGGCCAGACTGAAGCGACAAAGGACGGAACAGTTGACAGCCTTACTCCATAAAATTACAGGCACTAGAGACACAGCACAAACAGACCCCTTCAAGGCGCTTAGGCACGGAACTTGACACTGTTTGCAAGCAGGTCACTGACCTATTAAGGCTAAAGCAGCTCTACAAGTTTGCAGACGGAAAGTGTACGAATCGGGTAATAAATGCGGGAAAATGTTGGCCCAAGCCCTTCGAGCGCAGAACATGGCATCCTATATACCGCATATTATTTCCCCCGGAGGCCAGAAGGTGTCATTGCCCCATCATATATCACAGGAATTTAAATCCTTCTATCAGACCCTGTATAATCTACCCTCACCGCCTACCGACCCAGACTTGACTACAGAGTATCTGGCTTCTTCTCTTTTACCGACCTTACCTACTGAAACAAGGGACCTATTAGAGGAACCTATTACCCTACCAGAACTTCAGTTAGCATTGAAAGCCACCAAACCGGGTAAAGCCCCTGGACCGGATGGACTTACCACGACATACTACATGACTCTACTCCCATACTTAGGGGACCGTCTAGTGACCCTGTTTAACAGCCTTAAGCACAGGTAAGACCCTACACGAATCCACACTGCAGGCGCAGATAGCTGTAATCCCAAAGGTTGGCAAAGACCCGGCCCAATGCGGTAGTTACCACCCAATTTCATTATTGAATACCGACCTCAAACTTTTCACCAAAATTATCGCCACTAGAATGCAACAATATCTACCTGACCTCATTCATTTAGACCAAGTAGGGTTCGTACCAACGAGAGAAGCCAGGGATAACACGACCAAAGTCCTGAACCTGCTACACATCACTAACACTACCAAGACACCATGCGTATTCATTGGGACAGACGCCGAAAAAGCGAGAAAATGAGAAGCTGGATTTCAGCAGCATACTCGAACCCGACAGCTAGGGTCAGGGCAAACGGGGGGGGGTTATCGGATTCCTTCCCAATCACTAACGGGACCAGACAGGGGTGCCCTCTCTCGCCCCTTCTTTTTGCCCTATCCCTTGAACCCTTTCTGAGTCACGTACGCATGATCCCAGACATTTCAGGGGTAGAAGTTAATGGGAGAGCAGTATAAGGTTTCTGCCTACGCTGACGACATGATGTTTTCACTGACGAGGCCCACGTTATCTCTTCCCAACCTAATGAAAAAGTTTGAAAAATACGGGAAACTGTCCAACCTGAAAATGTATTTTAATAAGTCCGTGGCGATGGGTGTCGGTATACCCCCGCAGCATCTCTCCCGCCTGCAAACCAGTTTGCATCTGAAGTGGACTGATGCGGCCCTGACATACTTGGGCACATGTATCCCCCCGAAATTCTCGAATCTTTTCAGGATCAACTTTCCCTTTTTGCTCAAATCTGTCCAAAACCTGCTGATTCAATGGACCACAGGTCTAAATTCCTGGGTTTTGCTGGCAGCAGTCACCCACGATAGGCGATGGATCATTATGACGTCTGAACTTCATATTCAAGTAGTGGAAGCGGGGGTCCATGTTCGTGATTCCCCCCCCCCTCTTCACCCCTCCCTTTTTTTCCCTGGGGCAATCCCCCCCCCACCTCTGGGTTTCTTTTATTTGTATTTTTCCTCCCTATTGTATTGTCCGTGACTTAAAATGTCTTCCTTCTTTCTTTTACTATTGTTTCTGTTTTTTGGAAAAGAAAGGGGGCTGGGCCTGTGGTGCCATGGTGACCCAGCTTAACTACTATGCATGAGTTGAGACATCCTAGTGGGAACAGGAAGACGTAGTTGGAACTCACAGGTGATGAATGACCTATATTTGCACTACAGTTCATAATACACGGATCCTGCCAAAGGGCATGTGTTCACACAGACCTGTATGATACTGTTTCCTCAGCTGCTGTATGTAGACAGTCAATTTTGCACTTGTCCTGTTCCCTTTTCTATATATAATTGTGCCTTTGCTATTGCTTGTATTGTCATGGTGGACCATGCGGTCCCAGTTCCCTGTTTATAAAAAAACAAAAACGTTTTATTTAAAATTCAAATGCACTTACATTTCAAACAAGTTTCAGTTTAAAATTCCCCAGCTTTACTTCCGCATACATCACTTCCGGTCCCCGTCTGTCTCCACTCGCCCTACGCGTTACGTCACTGGTCCCGTGACTTTATCAATCTTCATGCAGTGCTCGTAACCACTCCCACAGTGTAGACTGAATGAACTCACCAAAAATCAATGCCTCACATCAAAGGTGATTGGCATATAATGCTTTAAATTATGAAAATCGTCTCCCATATTTCCCAGGATCCTCCTGCTTTAGGCATTTACATCTCTGTATATCGCCATGCAAGCCAGGGCGAGAGAAACAATCCTAATGCCTCGTACACACGACCGTTTTTCCCGTCGGGAAAACTGCCATGACAGCTTTTGATCGGCCGTGTGTATGCTCCATCACAGTTTTCCAGACAGGAAAACTTGGGGAAAAAAAATAAAAGAGAACCAGCTCTCTTTTTTCCCGTCAGGAAGAAATCCTGCCGAGAAAACCGGTCGTCTATGCTTTCCTGAGGGGAAAAAAAAATAGGATTTTTGTACTCACCGTAAAATCCTTTTCTCTGAAGTCCATGGACGGACACAGCTCCTTATAATTCTTGACTTGTGGGTTATGTTCCTGTCTATTAGGAGAGGACTAAGCAGACATGTTAGACATTTAAAACATGTAACTTTAGCAAAGCTGAACAGCCCCGCCCAGGGGGCGGTCCCTCTGGTCATAACCCTTCACACTGCCTCAGCAGCTCCGTTCGTCAAAAAGCAGTACAAACTTAAAAAGGAGGGGAGGGTGCTGTGTCCGTCCATGGACTTCAGAGAAAAGGATTTTACGGTGAGTACAAAAATCCTATTTTCTCTTTTGTCCATGGACGGACACAGCTCCTTATAATTCTTGACTTGTGGGACGTCCCCAAGCAGTGTCAAAAAACGAGGGGTGGGAACAGCAATTAACAACTTCACCCCAAACCAAAGCTCCTCAACGGAGGAAATGTAACCTCAAACAGTCACCTGCAAAAACCTTGCGGCCGAAGCAAGCATCCGAAGATGCATACACATCAAACTTGGAAAACTTAGTGAAGGTATGAACGGACGGACGACCAGGTCGCCGCCTTACGAATTTGTGAAACAGACGCTTGATGTCGGAAAACCCAGGAGACACCAATTGCCCTGGTCGAATGCGCAGAAACAGGAAAGGGAGGCGCCCGCCCTCTAAGGGCATAGGCCTGAATTACCGTCAGTCAGGTCCAAATGGTGGTCGACGAGACCGCTAGGCCTTACTTTCAACTGGTCACCGACACAGACAGTGAGTCTGACCTCCGAAAACGGAGCCGTAGCAGACAGATAAATCCGCAAAGCATGTACCCCGTCTTAGGGATGTAACGCAACCTCTTTGAGATGCGACGCCCGAGGACACAAGGATGGAAGCACAACATCCGCGAACAGATGAAAGGCCGAAACCACCTTCGGAAGAAACGAAGGTCGCGGGCGTAGCACCGCATTATCCTTACAGAGGATCAAGTATGGGGACTTGCAAGACGAGGCCGCCACTCAGAAACCCTTCTGACAGATGTAATGGCCACCAGAAAACCAACTTTCTGAGAGAATGTCAAAAGAGAATCTCTCTGATGTTCCCAAGGGAGGTTTCTGAAGCACCGAGAGCACCAGATTCAGACCCCACGGGGGAAGTGGTGGTTGAACTGGGGGGACCACATGTCGGACCCCCTGCACAAACGTACTCACCAGTGAAAGAGCCAAAGGTCGTTGTAAGAAAAAAGCCAAGGCTGGAATCCGCCCCTTAATGGAGCTTAAGGCAAGTCTTTGATCCACTCTATGCTGTAAAAACAGCAGGATCCTGGAAACCGAATATACCCGTGGACGCCACTCCATCTCCTCACACATAGAGATGTAGGTCCTTCATGTGCGATGGTAGATCTTACGAGAAGAAGACTTCCGTGCCCTCAGCGAAGTGGAAATGACCAAATCCGACAGGCCTCGGTCCCTTAGTAACTGGCTCTCAACAGCCATGCCGTTAAAGCCAGCGACTGTAAAGCAACAGAAGGTTTTCCCGCATCGGCAGTCGCCAAGGGACATCCGCCACCATTCGCACTAGGTCGGCGTACCGTGGATGCCGAGGCCAGCCTGGGGCAAACAGAATCATCGGAATCCCGTCGGCTTCTACTCTGCGGAGCAGACGAGGAAGAAGTTTCATTGGGGGAAAAGGCGTAAATTAGCCGATACTAACCCCACGGAGCCACCAACGCGTCTGTCGCGTCTGCCCAGAGACCTCTGGACCTGGCCACAAGCCTCAATACCCTGCGATTGAGTCGAGAAACCAGGAGGTTCATGTCTGGCGTGGCCGAACTCAGGCAAAGGAGTTGGAACACATCCGGGTATAGCGACCCTACTCCTTGGTCCAGCGTCTGGCGACTTAGGTAACCAGCTCGCCAGTATTCTACGCCCGGAATGTATATGGCCGATAGAGCCGGCACGCTCCTTTCTGCCCACGGCAGGATGTGAGCGACCTTCGATGCTGCAGCCGAGTTACTTGTTCCTTCTTGATGGTTGACATACGCCACAGCCGTGGCGTTGTTCGACTGGATCCTGACTGGACGCCCCTGTAGCCTCTGTGACCATGTGGAAAGGCACTGTCTTATCGCCTGAAGTACCAGTCGTGATCACCGTCCAGTGAAAGGGAAGGAACGACTTTCCGGACTGAAGGGCCGGAGATGTCAGCCACCAGACCAGGGAAGTCCTGACTAGTTGGCTCACCCGGAATAGACAATCCAGGGACAACTGAGACTTGTCCAATTTGGACAGGATCTCCATCCGCAGGACTCGAGTGTGGAATTGAGCATACGGTACCGCCTCGAAGGAGGCCACCATGAGACCCAGGAGTCGCATGCAGAATCGCAGCGATGCCCACCTGCGGGTTGCCAACCGCTTCACTGTCACCTGAGAGTCTGCAATTTCTCTAAAGGGAGAAAAAAAACATTTTCCTCCGAGGAGTCCAGAACCAAGCCCAGGTATTCCAGGCGCTGAGTCGGCACCAACACCGACTTTTGGAGGTTCAGTACCAAACCAAATTCTTGAAGGGTCAGACTGGCAATCGTCGCATCCTCCTCTAATACTGAGTCTAAAGCAGCTCTCAGAAGGAGGTCGTCCAGGTTGCCCACGATAGCGATCCCTCGCTGTCTCAGCAAGGCCAGAATCTGGGCGAACACCTTGGTGAAAACCCTTGGTGCCGATGCCAGGCCGAAAAGGAGAGTCATCATTGGTAGTGATCTTCCCTGACTGCAAAACGCAGAAACCTCTGATGCCTGGTGCATTTGGGGAAATTGTACAAAGGCGGTGAGGGCCTTGAGGTCCAGAATTGGACGGACTCCGTCCGTCTTCGGGACCACAATAGATTTGAGTAAAAACCCTGAAACCTTTTCTGCAGCGGCACAGGTATGTAGTCCTGTACAGGCCTCTTTAGGGCTTCCCGACGAGTCGGAAGGAGAGGAAAGGAATCCGTTTGGTGGACAAGAAAGAAACCTTAACTTGTACCCTGAAGAAACCACCTTGCAACCCACTGGTCGTAAAGCAGGGAGGCCCATCGAGCTGCAAACTCACGAAACATCCCCCCACCCGGGAGACGGGCGGGGGCAAACCCTCATGCGGTAGCAGACTTGTTCGCAGGCTTGCGAACCCAGGGATGCTTCTGTCCCTCAGCAGTACCCTTGTCGGTCTGGGAACGCCTACCTGCGGGTCTTGACTGACGAAGATACCGCTTCTGCGCGGAAACGGAGGGCCCTTGGCTCCTTACTGGCCTGAGGGAGGAGAGTGCTCTTACCCCCAGTGGACCAGCTTTTTTGCCAAATAAGGCGCCGCAGCACCACCGCAGATACTTAGGCTCTGGAAACCAAGGAAGCTGCATCAAAGGCTGCCTCGCAGACACACGTAAGGCCATGCACCAACCGTTCGGTCAGTTTCCCGCAGCCTGGGGGAGCATGATGCTCCTCCAACTCCTGGTGCAATATTTGTACTCATTCAGTGAGTGTCGGAAACACCAGTGCCGCAGCCAACATAGGCCGCAATGCTGAGACCAGCATGGTGAACCCTGACCGGTCCACCGCTTCGGACCTACTACCAGCAGTGTCCTTAAATGTAGGGGTCCCTCAACCGGAAAAGTGGTTAATTTGTATAACCTAGACACCGGGAGGTCCTCAACCGGAGGATATGCCCACTTTTAAAAGGCTCTCCTAAAAAGTGGAACGGACCGCCATGCGTTTTTGGGCCCGAAAAGTCCTCTGCGGTCACTCACATGCCTTGTATGTGGACTTATAAAAATAAGTCCATAAGGAAAAACCTTTTTCAGTGCGGGCCGGTTTGAGGGACCCAAAAGGGACTTCAGTAGATGCCCCAGCAGTATCGACCTGCGTGGAGCCGGACATGGAGACCTCCATACTGTCCAAATGGTCCTGGTCAGCAGACCCTGCCCCGTCAGCTTCAGGTTCCATGCTGACCCACACCTTGAACCGCCTCAGGGGCTACAGTTAAGTACAAGGTACCTTAAAAAGAGGCCCACCCTCCTAGCTGCTACTGACCAGGGGTATCCCAGGGGACTCACCGCCATGCCAAGGCACCGCACAGCGTCGCGGTCCGCTCTTCCACACTGACAGTGTGTATCTGGGTGTCTCAGGGGTGAACTACGCCGTCCGCGCTCTTCAGAAGGCCATTCCAGCACTAGAGGCCAAAACCTGTGGAAAACCCACACAAATATGGCCGCCGTACGCCTCAGATAAAAAGGAGCTTGAGCTTCCAGAAAATGGCCACCCGTAGTAGCTAACTGCGCCAAGTGCGGCCACAAAAAAATGGCCGCCAGCTGTATTACATACAGCAGCAGCGCGGCCACAAGAAAATGGCGCCGGCGCTTTGAAAAAAACAGCGCCAAGCGGCCGCCAGCTGTATTACATACAGCAGCAGCACGGCCACAAGAAAATGGTGCTGGCGCTTTGAAAAAAATGGCGCCAAGCGGCCTCCAGCTGTATAACATACAGCTGCAGCGCGGCCACAAGAGAATGGCGCCGGCGCTTTAAAAAACGGCGCCAAGCGCCCTGAGGCGGACGAGAAGGCCGCTATACCGCGGGGGCCCCTTAAAAGTCAGAACACCTATAGTGAGAGCGGACCCGGACACACGCGTAGCCCCCAGCCAGGACCCAGAGCCCCCCCACAGGCAAACCTTGGTGGCACACAGCAGGCCCCACATGCAATGGGGAGGAGGAAAAAAGGGACGGGAGAGAGGAAAGAGAGGCCTAGGAAACCCCCTAAACGACCCCCCCAGGAATGCCCAGCTGTTCCAGCCTGCCGAGGCAGGAGGAACCGTACTTACCCGTCCATGTGAGGACTCGCTGGTGCGTTCCCGACAGACCTACATCTGAGCAGTACGGAGTAGCTGTCGGCCCGGTCCACTGTGACTGAGACAGCAAGCAGCCCGGTCATATGTGAACCCCGAAGCATATAGCTCACCGGCCACCCCTGGAGCCACGGGGTATGTCGTGGCCGACCCCACACGTAGCTAAGGTCTGCTCACGCTCGGGGGGACTACAATGATCTATATTATCCAGCATGTCAACCAGACGGAAGTTGATCGAAGATTTCTTAAAATCAAATCATAAAATAATAATAATAAAAAAAATATTCTTCAGGACCCTGGGCCCAAAGGGAGCCAGGTCCTTCTCCTCTACTAGGCAGAAAAAAAACTGAGCTGCTGAGGCAGTGTGAGAGGTTATGACCAGAGGGACCACCGCCTGGGCGGGGCTGTTCAACTTTGCTAAAGTTACATGTTTTAAACGTCTAACATATCTGCCTAGTCCTCTCCTAATAGACAGAAACATAACCCACATGTCAAAAATTATAAGGAGCTGTGTCCGTCCATTGGCAAAAGAGAAAACGCGCATGCTCGTAACCAATTTGATGCATGCGCGGAAGCATATAACGTAATTTTGACGGCTCGTCATAGTCTTTGACGTCACCGCGTTCTTGGCATTCAAAAGTTCAGCGGTCTTTTGTGTGACCGTGTGTATGCAAGGCAGGATTGAGAGGAATCCCGTCGGGAAAAGCGTTGTTTTTTTTCCTGCCGGGAAAACCGGTCGTGCGTACGAGGCATTAGCCCATTATTCATGCTAAACTCTAAACTGGAGACCTGTAGGGGCTTTTAAAGCATTGCCTATAGAAAATATAGAGTACCAAAATCTGTCGCCATTTCATGGCTTGACATGTCGGGCATCCATTTACTCAGCGCAACGTTATCTGTTAAGTGAAATATATTTTACCAAAAAATGTGCAATATATGTGCCCTAATATTTACTTCATAAACTATTTTGCTAGTATTGTGTGACATGAAAAATGTAAACTATCAATATTTTATTCTCTAGGGTGCTTGCTTTCAGAACATATGTAATGTTTTGGGGGTTTTACATAATCTTCAGCCTTAAAATGAATGACGGCTACAGCTTGGTCGCCTAGTTATGGGACACAGTCATATGACCGTGTCCTGTGATTGCACCCACTGCTGGGGGCGAGCGGCGCGCTCTGTGATCGCAGTGTGCTCCAGACAGCTCAGCTGCTCTTTACCACATGATCAGCTGTATCCAATCACAGAAGTAAACAGATGCCAGTGATTGGCACTCCTTTCCTCATGCTGTCAGCATGAGGATCGGAGAAGAGAGCCGATGCTCGGCCTCTCTAAAAGGGACATGTACGCTGATAATCAGGGCATTGATTATCAGTGCAGTCCCACCAGTGCTACCAGTCAGTGCCTCCTCAGTGTCACCCATCAGTGCAGCCTCATCAGCGTCCATCAGTTTAAAGAGAAAAATTACCTGTTTGCAAAATTGTATAGTAAACTTTAAAAACGTTTTATTTTTTCTGTTTATTTACCAAAAAATAAAAACCCAGTGGTGATTAAATACCACCAAAAGAAAGCTCTATTTGTGTGAGCAAAATTATAAAAATTGAGTTTGGGTACAGTGTTGCATGACCGTGCAATTGTCATTCAAAGGAAATTGGCCTGGGCAGGAAGGGGGTGAAAGTGCCCAGTAGGCAAGTGGTTAAATGTGTGCAAAAAAAAATGCAAAATTGGCGCTGGCAGCGAAAGGGTTAAGGGCAAGGGAGCTTTATATTCACCAACATTGATGTCTAGCAGTGAAGAAAGACAAAGTTGGAAACAAAACTTCTCTCTTTATTTGTAGAAAAAAAAAATGCAAAAGGTGACACATCCTTTACTTTCAAAACAGCTGTTCTCCTTGCGATTTGGCACATAGCTATAAAAAGAAGCCATAAACATAGCCAAAAACATGAGATGAAAATATTTATATAGAAATTTAGGAAGATCATACTGGAATTGAAGGCAGATCTGTCCAAACACAGCTTGCGGGAAACAGAACTTTTCCCTCTTTATTTGTAAAGGAAAAAAAAAATTGCAAAAGGTGACAGCTTTTACTTACAAAGCAGCTGTTGCCAAACTACTATTTTTTGTGATTTCACACACAACTTAAAAGGAAACCATAATCATAACCAAAACATGAGATGGAAACATTTATAGATGTCTAATGAAGGTCACACTGGAACTCAACACAGGGCTTTCCATCTGGGCCTTGACAATTGGTGGCTTTGAACCTGTCCGCACACAGCTTGCTGGGCCACATTCCATAACCATGAGTGTTCATATGGGAGTACAGCAGGGTCTTGACACGCTGGTACTGGTCTGATGAAGCCTTTAACCCAGGGAAAAAATATACAATGGAAGCCCATCTCCAGAAAAAAACCATTATATCTTAAAGTGTCATTAAACCCACATCATAAAACACTATCAATAAATGCTGTAATACATGCTGTTCATACTCAGTTTTCTGCAAAAAACCTGATTGATCCTGCTGCTCTCGATCTCCCCCTTCTGTCCAAGTCCCCAATTCAGCTAAGGATTTTGCAGAGCAGTGTTGGCACCTCTGCACATGCTCAGTTTCCAATGAGTTTCTATGTCACTTCCTACCCTATCACATCTAAGCAGCCCATGTGTCACACATGTGTGAGTATACATTGGTAAATGACAGCCCACTCCCCTCCTCCTCCTTGCCCACTAACCAGCTAAACACAATAAGGGCAGGATACTACATGTAGACTGATGGAGGCTTCACCACCCTGTTATTCTAAGACACAGGCTGGACGGAAGTGACACAGCCTGAGAATGGCAGAAATCCACCCACACCATGTTATTACTAAACAATAATAAAGATTTGATTTCAAATATATATTTGTATGATGATTTAAAACAGTTTATCTATACTAATTATCTGTGTTTACCGTTCCCAAATGCTGTGTTATTTTTATTTTGAACATGTGACCAGCAGCAGAGGACTAGAAGCTTCTCGTGCTTCTTTCCCTTCAGACAGGCTGGGAAAGATCTGGGTTATGTGATAGCTGTAAATTGATTAGGAAAAAGGTACTTAGATGCTTTTTTTAATTAAAATATTTACAGTGCCATGATCCACATACAGAAATTGAAGGGACAATGTCAAATAAACAGTGTGTGTTTAGTATCACTTTAATAAACCGTGATCTATGGCTAGAAGTGCTGTACTGTACCCCAACATAAGGAATTTACAGCTAAGCAAAAATTTTTTTTTTTTTTAAAGCGTTAACTTTTTATCACCTTTTATGGTTGTCTATCTTCCCATTTATGATAGCTCCCCCATATCCTGTCTATTTGATGATATAGCAGAACAGGAAGTGATGGGATATGGTACCTACCTTAGCATGGTAGTAGGAGTCTTGCATGTCCCCTTTTCTCAGTAAATGCAGAACACCAATGTAATAGATTAACATGGCTGCTTTACAAATCCGGCTGCCAGCACAATGGGCATCAGAGAGAGCACTGCAAGAAAAAGTTATTATTACGGTAACTAATGCTGGTTATTATCATAAATGTGCTGTAGAAGACATCAGACGCACTAAATAAAGATTCAGTGAAGAAAGCCATGCCCGCCGGGAGAAGACAGTGATTATTGCTAGCGACTATACCAGCCGCTAGCGATAAGTACATTTAAAATCCGTCAGGCTGGTTGTACCCAAGTTTATCGATCGGTACATTCAACCCAGTACAATCTTACTGTCTATGGCTGGCCTTATGAGGTCAGAGGGTTCCTAACCTTGGGTCCATAGACCCCTAATTGGTCCATGGATGGCTTTCAGAGGTCCTTTAGGGTCAGAGAAAAAAAAATAGGATTTTTTGTACTCATCGTAAAATCCTTTTCTCTGTCGTCCATGGACGGACACAGCTACTTAATTCTTGACAGTTGGGTTATGTTCCTGTTCTATAGGAGAGGACTAGGCAGAACATGTTAGATAGTAAATACATGTTACTTTAACAGAGTTGGACAGCCCCGCCCAGGGGGCGGTCCCTCCAGACATAACCCTCCGCCCTGCAGTCAGCAGCTCAGCTCGTAAAAAAGCAATACAAACCAAAAAAGGAGGGGTGGGTTCTGTGTCCGTCCATGGACGACAGAGAAAAGGATTTTACGGTGAGTACAAAAAATCCTATTTTCTCTTTTCGTCCATGGACGGACACAGCTCCTTAATTCTTGACAGTTGGGACGTCCCAAAGCAGTGTCAAAAAAACGAGGGGTGGGAACAGCAATCAAAAAAACTATTTCACCCCAAACAAGCAGAGCTCCTCAATGGAGGAGTTGCAACCTCAAACAGCCGCCTGCAAAACTTTGCGGCCGAAGCTAGCATCCGAAGATGCACTCACATCAACCTTGCAGAACTTTGAAAAAGTGTGAACAGACTACCAGGTCGCCGCCTTACACACCTGTGAGACAGACACTTGATGTCGGAAAGCCCAAGAGGCACCAATAGCCCTGGTCGAATGCGCCGTGACAGGAAATGGAGGCGCCCACCCCCTAAGGGCATATGCCTGGATGACGGTCTGCCTGATCCACCGAGAAATGGTGGCCGACGAGACCGCCAGGCCCTTCTGCGGACCAGACACCGACACAAACAGTGAGTCAGACCTCCGGAACGTAGCCGTAGCCGACAGGTACACCCGCAAGGCATGTACCACATCTAAAGAATGCAGCGCAACCTCCTTGGAATGCGATGGCCGAGGACACAAGGATGGAAGTACAATGTCTTCATTCAGGTGAAAGGCCGAAACCACCTTCGGAAGAAAGGAAGGCTGTGGGCGTAGTACCGCTTTGTCCTTATGGAGGACCAGATATGGGGCCTTGCAAGACAAAGCCGCCAATTCAGAAACCCTCCTGACGGATGTAATGGCTACTAGGAAGGAAACCTTCTGAGAGAGCGTCAAAAGAGGAATTTCCCTGATGTCCTCAAAGGGAGGTTTCTGAAGTACCGAGAGCACCAGATTCAAATCCCACGGAGGTAGTGGTGGTCGAACAGGAGGAGCCACATGTCGGACCCCTTGCACAAACGTACTCACCAATGAATGAGTCGCCAGGGGTCGATGAAAGAAAACAGCCAAGGCTGAAATCTGCCCCTTAATGGTGCTTAAGGCAAGTTTCTGATCCACTCCACGCTGTAAAAACAGCAGGATACTGGAAACCGAATATGCCCGTGGACGCCATGCCATCTCCTCACACGTAGAGATGTAGGCTCTCCACGTGCGATGGTAGATCTTCCTAGAAAAAGATTTCCGTGCCCTCAACATGGTTGAAATGACCGAATCCGACAGGCCTCGGTCCCTTAGTACCTGGCTTTCAATAGCCATGCCGTTAAAGCCAGCGACTGTAAAGCAGGATGAAGAATGGGACCTTGCGAGAGAAGGTCCTCCCGTATTGGCAGTCGCCAAGGTGCATCCGCCACCAGGCGCACGAGGTCGGCGTACCAGGGACGCCTGGGCCAATTCAGGGCGATGAGAATCACCGGAATTCCCTCGATCTCTACTCTGCGGAGCAGACGAGGAAGCAATTTCAGTGGGGGAAAGGCATAAATTAGCCGATACTGACCCCACGGGGCCACCAACGCGTCTGACGCGTCTGCCCAGGGATCTCTGGACCTGGCCACAAACCTCAACACCTTGCGATTGAGTCGAGAAGCCAGGAGATCCACGTCTGGCGTGCCCCATCTCCGGCAAAGGAGTTGAAATACCTCTGGATGTAATGACCATTCCCCTTGGTCCAGCATCTGGCGACTCAGATAGTCCGCCTGCCAGTTTTCCACGCCCGGAATGTAAACTGCCGATAGAGCCGGCACGCTCCTTTCCGCCCACTGCAGGATGTGAGCGACCTCTGACGCTGCAGCCGAGCTTCTTGTTCCTCCTTGATGGTTGACGTATGCCACTGCCATGGTGTTGTCTGACTGGACGCCCTTGTAGCCTCTGTGACCACTTGGAGAGGCACAGCCTGATCGCCCGGAGTTCCAGGACGTTGATCGGCAGTTGGGATTCGTCCGGAGTCCAGCGGCCCTGGGCCGCCTGAACCCCCCAGACTCCCCCCCAGCCGGTCAGGCTGGCGTCCGTTGTGATCACAGTCCAATGAAAGGGGAGGAACGACTTCCCGGACTGAAGAGCCGGGGATCTCAGCCACCAACTCAGAGAGGACCTGACTAGATGACTTATCTGAATCTGACGATCCAGAGACAACGGGGATTTGTTCCATTTGGAGAGAATCTCCCTTTGCAAGACCAGAGTGTGGAATTGGACAAACGGCACTGCCTCGAAAGAGGCTACTATGAGGCCCAGGACTCGCATGCAAAAACGGAGAGAGGACCATTTGCAGTATGTCAACAACCTCACCGCATTCTGGAGCGTCTGCAACTTTTGCAAAGGAAGAAAGACTCTGGCTTCCGAGGAGTCCAGAATTAACCCCAGGTACTCTAGGCGCTGGGTCGGTACTAACACGGACTTCTGGATGTTCAGTACCCAACCAAACTCCCTGAGGGTCTGACTGGCTATAGACATGTCTTCCTCTAATTCTGAGCTTGAAGCAGCTCTCAGAAGAAGATCGTCCATGTAGCCCACGATAGCAATGCCGCGCTGTCTCAGCAAAGCTAAAATCGGGGCGAGCACCTTGGTGAAAACTCTTGGTGCTGATGCTAGGCCAAAGGGAAGGGCCACAAAATGATAGTGGTCTTCGCCGATTGCAAAGCGCAGGAACCTCTGATGCCTGACGCAGATGGGGACATGCAAGTATGCGTCCCAAGGACGCCAGGAAGTCCCCCGGATGGAGCGCAGCAACCACCGAACAAATCCAATCCATCCGGAACTTTTGAACCTTTACAAAGGCATTGAGGGCCTTGAGGTCCAAGATTGAACGGACTCCGTCCTTCTTTGGGACCACAAAGAGATTTGAGTAGAAACCCTGAAACCTGTCCTGCGGTGCTACGGGTAAGATTACCCCGCACCTCAACAAGTCTTGCACTGCCCCCAGCAGGGCAGTCCGACGAACCGGAAGGAGAGGCAGATGAGGGAAAGAATCTGTTTGGTGGACAAGAAAGAAACTATCTTGTACCCTGAAGTGACCACCTCGGCGAACCACTGGTCGGAGAGCAGGGAGGTCCACCGAGCTGCAAACCCGCGAAGCCACCCCCCCACCCCAGGAGTCGGGTGGGGGCAAAACTTCATGCGGAAGCAGGCTTGCTTGCTGGCTTGTTGGGCTTGCGCACCCAGGGACGCTTCTGTCCCCCAGCTGGACCTTTTTCCGCTTGGGAGGGTCTGCCAGCAGGTCCTGACTGACGAAAATACTGCTTCTGTGTGGGAAAGGAGGGCCCCGGCTTACGGCGCGGCTCTTTTCCTTTAGTGGACTGAGGGCGAAGTGTGCTTTTACCTCCAGTGACGTCTTAAATGATGTCGTTTAGTGAGGCACCAAAAAGCCTCCCACCTTTGAAAGGCAAATCAGCCAGAGTTTTCTTGGAAGCTTGGTCAGCGGACCAGCATTTTAGCCATATCAGGCGGCGCAATACCACCGCAGATCAGGAAGCCCGGGAGATTAAAGGGACCGCATCCAGGGTTGCATCACAGACGTACACAAGTCCCTGAACCAACTTTTCAGCCAGTGACACACAGTCAGGAGGGAGCTGATGCTCCTCCACTGTCTGGTGCAATATTTTAGCCCATTCAGTGAGTATCTGAGACATCAAGGTTGCAGCCAAAATAGGCCGCAATGCTGACCCCAGCATGCTGAACATGGAGCGGGTCACCACTTCGGACCTCCTATCAGTAGGGTCCTTAACCTGTTGTCTACCGCCTATCGTCAAATGACGGCGGGCGGAAGACTCTCTCGTTCTGACAGAACATCATATGACGTCCTGCCTTTAAAACGAGCTAGAGGGCGCGCGCGCGCCCGCCACGTTGCTGGGGGCCCGATGCGCGTGCCCGCGATGTCCACCGGGCACCCGCGATTGCCCAGTAACCGAGCAGGAAAGTGGATCTGTGTGTGTAAACACACAGATCCACGTCCTGTGAGGGAGAGGGGACCGGACCGATGGTGTGTCCCTTGTACATAGGGACAACCATCGGTCACCTCCCCCAGTCAGTCCCCTCCCCCTACAGTTAGAACACATTGAGAACACACATTTAACCCCTTCCTCGCCCCCTAATGTTAACCCCTTCCCTGCCAGTCACATTTATACAGTAATCAATGCATTTTTATAGCACTGATCGCTGTATAAATGTGAATGGTCCCAAAAATGTGTCAAAAGTGTCCGATCTGTCCGCCGCAATATCGCAGTCACAATAAAAATCGCAGATCGCCGCCATTACTAGTGAAAAAAAAAAAATGCTATAAATCTATCCCCTATTTTGTAGACGCTATAACTTTTGCGCAAACCAATCAATACACGCTTATTGCTATTTTTTTTTTACCAAAAATATGTAGAAGAATACGTATCGGCCTAAACTGAGGAAAATTTTAATAATAAAAAAAAAAAAAGATATTTATTATAGCAAAAAGTTAAAAATAATAGGATTTTTTAATTCAATCTTATTTTATTATATTATATGCAAGAGAAAGACAGAAAAAGACATACTTCGTCTTAAACATTACACACAGTGATAGGATACACCATCAACAGGCATCATGTATGACAAAACAAAGCAGGGCTAAGTTACACATATAAGGGTTGAGCACCTGTGTAGGAGGACCTCCGTGGGATTTTTGTAATATCAGTCCCTGTACAAAAATAAATGAGGTAAGGAAACCTTTATCTGTATTTCTGTGAAGGGGATCCTAGTTCCCCCGTATGTAACTTATCAGATGAGATTATACACAAATTTGTTTGGAGAATATGACGTAGGGTCACTCATTGGGTTATTGGCATTAGGTAGATCGAAGCCCTGGTACGTTGTCTCACTGTATTCCTAGAGGTGTAATTAGATACAGAGAAAAGAAAAAAAGAATCAGGGTCAGGGGCAGATAGAAGGGGACAAATAGGTAGGGGACAGGAATCAGAATCCCAATCACTCCATCACGGTCCCACGGCGGACCCGTCCAGGTCACACCCCGCCCAGGACACAAACTCAGAGGAGTATCGGAACACGGACCACGAAGTCCATGTGAGAGAGAACTGTTCACTTTTACCACTCTCCTCCGCCAGCAAGCGTTCCAGGTCTCTAATGTGGTCCACCTCAACAGCCCAATCTCCCAGGGAAGGCATGGTTGTCGATCTCCAATGACGGGGAATCACTATTCTGGCCGCCGCCAAGAAGTGTCGCAATATATCATTTCTGATGGATTTAAATGACCCCGGGATTATAGACAAGAGGGCCACCTCGGGTGAAGGCTGGATAGAGGTCGCCATCAGTTTGCAGTAAAGTGTGAAAATTCGCTGCCAAAACCTCCGCACAGGAGGGCACTCCCACCAGATGTGGAGCATGGTTCCCCGGGAGTCGAGACACCGCCAGCAGGCATCCGACACTTCCGGATTGAAGTGATGAATAGATGGTGGACATCTGTACCATCTCGTTATTAGTTTAAACCCCTTCTCCTGGGTCTTAGTGGCTAGGGATAATTTGTGTGTGAGGATGAAACATTTTTGCCAGTCAATAGGGGAGATAGGGTGATGCAGATCTGTCTCCCAGGCCACCGTGTACGGTGGAAGGTCAGGGGAGTGGATATCGAGCAGAATGGAGTACAGTTGAAATACAACATGTGTTGGAGGCTCCACCTGCATGAGCAGTTCCTCGAATCCCGTCGGTTCAGCAAGAATGTCTGTAATAGACGGGAAAGTCTGGATGTAGGAGATAGTCTGTTGCCTCTGAAGCCACTGCATGGGGTGACGGGGGGTCGGACCGGCAGGGGTATCTGACCGTAAAGTGGGGTCTGCACGAAGGACCTGGGCAAGTCGCCTATGATCCTCCTTTCGCCATGGTCCGAATCCTGTTACAGACATAGCTGGCGGAAAGGCCGGGGTCCCAAAGAAGGGAGTCATAGGCCCCAAGTGGTTTGATAAGCCCCTTCTGGACAACATGCGGTCCCAGATCCGAATCGTTTGACGGGTAAGGTCATTGAGAGGGCCTGAACCCCCCCGGACCGTGGGCAAGGTCCACGGGAGAGTGGAGAGTTCAATTGGGTTCATGTGGCCTTCCAATTGGACCCAAAGTTTGGTGGAAGAGTGGTGAAACCAGTCTAGTATGCGGGTAAGCACCGCTGCTTTATGGTATAGGGAGGCAATTGGGGCTCCAGCCCCCCCCCCCCCCGAGCCTTTGGAAGAGACAGTGTTTCATACCGTATCCTTGGACGGGCCGCATTCCAAATAAATTTGGAAAACAGCTGGCGTATTTTCTTGAAGTACGAGTTGGGTATGTGAATAGGGATGGTCTGAAACAAATATAGGAACCTAGGGAGAACGTCCATTTTCAGGGCATTCACTCTACCCAGCCATGAGAGCTGTTTGAACGCATAATTGGTTAAATCTGCTTGGGTCCTAAGGAGTAGGGGGGCAAAATTCAGGGAAAAAAGTTGGGAAGCATCCGCCGGTATTTGAATTCCGAGATACCTTATGGAGGGGGAACCAGTTTTGAAGGAGAAAGTAGACGCTAGTCGTCGTAGGGCCGATGTGGGCAGAGATATGTTAAGGATTTCCGATTTATTGTAGTTAACCTTGAAGTTGCTAACTTCTCCAAATTTCTGAAACTCCTGCAATACCGAGGGCAAAGATGTGTGTGGATGTGTCACGAACAGGAGCAGATCATCTGCAAAAAGAGCGAGTTTCGTATGTGTGGGCCCGACTGTTATGCCTTGGATAGAGGGATTGTTACGTAGAGCAGTAGCCAGATGTTCCATAGTGAGAACATACAGGAGGGGAGATAGTGGGCATCCCTGCCGTGTCCCGTTGGATACAGAAAAGGCTGGAGAAAGCGAGCCATTCAGTCTAATCCTAGCATACGGAGAGGAGTAAAGGGACATTATTCTCGCCATCATATTAGTTCCCACACCTATTTGTTGCAGGGATAATCGAAGGAACTGCCAGTCGACTCGGTCGAATGCCTTCTCGGCATCGACTGTTAAGAGGCATAGTGGGATATCGTGGGACCGGGCATAGTTGGTGAGAAGAAGGGTCTTCAGGGTGTTATCTCTAGCCTCACGGCCACTCACAAAGCCGACCTGGTCTAAGTGTATTATCCCAGGCAACAACGGTTGTATTCTATTGGCTAGAATTTTAGCAAAGACTTTCAGATCGACCCCAATCAAAGAGATCGGCCTGTAGCTTGCACATAGAGTAGGGTCTTTGCCTGGCTTTGGGATGAGGGATATGTGGGCCTCAAGTGTTTGTGAGGGGAACAATGAGCCCTCCGACAAAGAGTTGAACATCTTAGTTAGAAAAGGTGTGAGGAGGGCGGCAAAAAGTTTGTAAAACTTAGGAGTGAAGCCGTCTGGGCCCGGGCTCTTTCCACTCGGCGTACCCGCTATGGCTTTGGCAACCTCCTCTTCTGTGATTGAGACTTCCAGATCAGCGATGATGTCATCATCTAATGTGGGGAGCGCGGTTCCTGAGATATATGACACCTGGTCTTCCACCCTGGAAGAAGGGGAACCAGTCCCTTGAGTCTTAGATATATTGTACAGGGACTGGTAGAAGTCCCTGAATTCCTCTGCCATCTTAGTGGGTGAGGAGACCAATTCTCCCTGCGCCCCCCGAATATGGGGCACAAAGGTGGAAGTTGCTTTTGGGTGTAGGGCGCGAGCCAATGGCCTACCACATTTATCTCGAAACTTATATTGATGGAAAGCGAGCTTATCTGCATATGTGCGTGCAGAGGCTTCATAAAGCTCTCTGAGTTGTGATCGCGCCTTAGAAACATCCGCCAGTGTTGTCACTGTCGGGGATCGTTTGTGTTCAGTTTCTAAGTTCCTAAGCTTTTGGTTTGCTGCCTCAATGGCGGCTGAGCGCTCTCTTTTAAGACGCGTACCCATTTGGATAAAGGCACCTCGTAGAACTGCCTTCAGTGCCTCCCACTGAAAGGGCAACGATGTCGTATCCGAAGCGTGGTCCGCAAAAAAGTTAGATATTGTATCCGAAACCCTTTTCACACATTCTGAATTCGTAAGCAACGAATCGTTCAAGCGCCATGACCACTCCCTATTCGGAGTGGAGGGGAGCGAGAACGTCATATGTATAGGAGAGTGGTCAGACCAGACCATTGGGTCTATGGTGCAGTCCGGGGACCAGTCCAGACAGCTATGGTCACTCATTAGGTAGTCTATGCGACTATAGGTGTGATGGACATGGGAGAAGTGGGTATAGTTGCGGGCCGTGGGGTGCAACACCCTCCAAACATCCACTAGACGCAGATCGTAAAATGCCCGTTTTAGAGCCCTCAGTTTGGGGAAGGAGATACACGATCGCGAGGCGGAGGAATCTAAAAGTGGTTCAAGAGGGGTGTTAAAATCTCCCCCCAGTACGAGCTTACCCTCCATGAATCCCGACAGAACCCTCAAGTATTGTAACGCGGCCGATACTTGGTTAATATTAGGGAGGTAAATGTTGGCTACCGTAAATTTGGTACCCCATAACATGAATTTCACAAAAACATACCTCCCCTGTGGGTCCGAGAGATGATCAAGTACCTCTATAGGGAGCGTCTTATGAAAAGCCACAGACACTCCCCTGGCTTTCTGGGTTGGGCTAGTGCTGTGGAACCACCTGTTGAAATATCTGCTGGAGCAGGAAGGGGTGGAGGCAGAGTGAAAATGTGTCTCCTGGAGAAGAAGCACATTGACCTGGCGTTTGTGCATTTGATACAGGATTTGTCCTCTTTTGGTGGCAATATTAAGCCCATTGACATTGTAGGAACAGAATTGTAGCCTAGGGTGAGAGATCACCGTGTGGGCCATGATGGAGCGACAGGGGGGGAGGGTGAGGGGAGGTGAGAGAGAAATAAGGAAAGAAACAGAAAAGGGGGAAAACACAGCAGGGGAGGAAGAGAGGAGGTAGAGCGATGTGGGGAAGAGATTGAACAGAGAGAGCACCTGGGGAAGGTGGCTCAAAAATACTAAAGTGTGCGCAAAAACGTAACACTTCGTGAAATATCACGTAGTAGGCACGAACTGTGCCAATCCTATTTAGGGGGAGAGAACGGGATTAGAACAGCTGAGTTGTGTTCCCGACAACCTAGCAGGCATAAATAACAAAACTGTAAAGTAACACACCCAATGACCGTGGTATTTAAACCTCACCTGTCTAGTCACTAAAGAGCAATGTCAGATTAAATACCATTGGTACGCTTGAGTACAATAAACAATCAAAAATCACATAAAAAAGAAAAAAGAACATCAGTGAAGAACAAGGTGTATACAAACTGGTGGCAAAATAAAGGCACAGGTATTCCCGCGTAATCATGCGGGGGTAGGAAACATCAATTGCTACATTTATAGCAGCATTAACTATGATTGTCATCACGGCTCAGCTCAGGTATCTGTGTAAACGCACAGAAGGTGTCAGTGCCAAGGTCAGCCAGTTTCAAGCCCCAGGGACATAAATGCCCAGAGCCCGAGGGAAGACCCGGAGGTCCCCGGACAAGCCAAAGGGCTATGTCCGGGAAACCCCAAGCCAACCCGCAGAGCCAGAGCCGTGAGAGAACATATCAACATCACTGGCCGCTTTTCCAGAACCCCAGCAAGTACAACCGCACCAGCCGAGGGCAGCGAAGTGCTCTTCGAGCCATGTGAGACAACTAAACCGTCAGCAGCATTTAAATAACAACGTTAGCAAGAGTCAGTGGGCTGAGAGTGCAAGTACACTGTGAAGACATAACAAAACAGGGAAAACAGAAGGTGGACCTGGCCGGAGTCTCATAAAAGAGCTGTATCCACCTAGTAGGTAAAAGGACATAGCAGAAAGAACCATTTCAGGTCTCAGACGACAGAGTCCGGATCAGTCCTCTGGTGACGTGGCTCGCCGCTCTCTAGGACCAGAAGGTACCGATCTAGACTGAGGGCGTCCTCGACGTTGCAGAGGAGGGCCCGGTAGCCGCTGACGGTCATCTGGGGGGTCCAACCAGTTCGGGACGACAACAGGGTCCCGGCCCAGGAACAGGAAGAAGGCAGGAAGCTGGTCCGGGTCTGAGAGGACAAATTTGTGGTTATCTTCCCGGGTCACTTTGATGCTGAATGGGTGACCCCAAGTGTACGTGGCGCCTACTTGGCGAAGCAAGTCCAGCAGAGGGCGGACCATTCGCCGCATGTACAGCGTGTTGCGGGAAAGGTCCGGGTAGAGGTGTATAGATGATCCGTGAAAGTCTAGTGGCCCCAGGCGCCAGGCCTTGCGCAAAATCTCCTCCTTCAGGGTATAGTAGTGCACCCGGCAGAGGACGTCACGAGGGCGGTCCCTGCGATCCCCCCCCATGCCTCCCACTCTATGTACTCTGTCCAATTCAATGGGAGATGTAACTTCCCTGCCCAGGACCTGGTTAAGGATAGCAATGACAGTGGGTTTGAGATCAGTACCTGAGGTCGCCTCCGGGACCCCCTGCAGCCGGATGTTGTTCCTGCGACTCCTGTTCTCACTATCTTCTATCCGGAGCTGGTGTTGCCGTAGACGGGAGAGATGAGCCGTAGATGCATTTTCAAGCGCCGTTATGCGGGCTGAGTGGTCTTCTTGGGTGGTGACCATAGCAGAAACCGTGACCTCAGACGCGGAGACCCGTTGTTTGAGGGCATTCAGTTCAACATGGAGAGAAGTTTCCATTTTGGAAGCCCAGGAATCAAAGTCAGCTCGGAAGGCAGACAGTATGGCAGTGGATGTGGCGCCTGGGGAAAGCGTCTCCGCTGAGACAGTGTCCTCGCCAAGGGCAGTGGGATCCATCAGAGGAGTCGGGTGTGTACCCGGGCCGGTCCCACCGGCAGAGAAAGCTGCTGCAGTAGGGGGAGGAGGTTGTGGTCTGCCTGAGGCTCGGGTTGACGAAGGTTTGTCCTTCCCTGTACGGGAGTCCTGCGATGCTGTGCGAAGCAGGTACCGTTGAATAGTACCTCGTTGCAGTTCAGCGGAGTCAGCAGAGGTAGAGCTGGAAGCCGCCATCAGCCGGTTGGGCGTGATTGGTTGGGAACGTAGCCTGCGGTCGTCGGGAGAGCACAGAGCTCAGCGGTACATGTCTTCAGCCATCCATCCTCAGCCACGCATCATCAAAGGTGGAACGGATGAGCAGAGGATGCGACCCGTGTTGCAAATGGGGATAAGTGCTTACTGTGATGTTACTGTCCTTTTGGAGTGCCTGTGCATGTGCTGCAGCACAGCGACACGGCAGCCTAGGCAGTACCGGTGGCCGAGGAGGGAGTGGATTGAGGTCAGTGGTAAGAGTTAGCACTGAGTCCGGGTGGAGCAAGATGGCCGCTACACTTCTTGTCAGTGTGTGACTGGAGGAGTGCGGGGAGGGCGAGATGGATGAGGTATAGGCTCAGCTGCCCCGTAGGCCAGAATAGCCAGGATTTGATGTATAGGGTGAAGCAGGTTTAAGTGGGCAGGGGGGACCCAGCAGCACTATGGTTAGGTGTAGCAAGATGGCCGCCCCTCAAGCCTATGGGATCAGGGCTCCCACCGGGTACTCCTGTCTGTCTGCCAGCCGGGGGGGGGGGATTAGCCTAGGTCTAATGTCTTGTATTTCACCCCTGCCCCGCTTACCCTGTGTGGGATGGTCCTTCTTGCTGGATGCTGCGTTGGGTGTAGTGGGAGCAGCAAGATGGCCGCCGACTTCCAGAGGTAGGCCGGAGCCGGGACTTTCCTAAGGCTGGCCGCCGCGGGTGTGTGAGGCCGAACGTTCCGGGATCTCTCAGGCAGCTAGCTCCATCCAGTGCAGGCACAGGTGTGGCCGAGCCTCTCGCCGTAAACCCCGCCGACCGCGGCACTCCAGGCCGGAGGATGCTGATGTTATTGCAGGCCGCAAGATGGCTGTCAGGCTTCGGAGCCGACCACGGGCCGGGAAGAAGACCGAGGGGGGCTCCTTACTGTACAGACACCCCCATCCAAGCCTGGATGGAGACGCAGGGTGTCCGGTGGGTATCCGTAGACCCCCTGGGAGGTGTTGGAGGCTTTGTGGGCCCCAAGATGGCGTTGGGCCCGAGCTGCATGAAACTGGCCTGGCAAGTTCTGAACGGCCGGCCCAAAGTCAAAAATGCACACCGGATTGCAGGTAGGAGACCCTCAGGAGCAATGGGGGTAGATTTGGAGTATCATCCAGGTAATAAGTAACGAGGATGGCTATGGATGTATGGTATGGTTGCAGAGCTCAATGTCTGCACGTCTTCCTCAGTCGGCTCCCGGACACGCCCCCCGAACCGGATTTTTTGTACTCACCGTAAAATCCTTTTCTCTGACATCCATGGACTGACACGGTGTCTCTTTACACTTTACACGTGGGTTTATGTCCCTGCTTGCAGGAGAAGACCTAGGCAGAATGTGAGATGTTATACATACATTCTAAAAGCCAGAGCTGAACAGCCCCACCCAGGGGGCGGTCCCTCCGGACATAACCCTCCCACTACAGTCAGCAGACTTCAGTTCGTAACAAAGCAGTACAAACGTAAAAAAGGAAGGGTGGGTGCCGTGTCAGTCCATGGATGTCAGAGAAAAGGATTTTACGGTGAGTACAAAAAATCCTATTTTCTCTTATCATCCATGGACTGACACGGTGTCTCTTTACACTTCACACGTGGGATGTCCCAAAGCAGTGTCAAGAGGGATGGGAGCAGTATAAATGGAAAAAACAAAAACTTCACTCCAAGAAGGCAGAGCTCCTCAACGGAGGAGTCGCAACTTTAAACAGCGGCCTGCAGCACCCTGCGGCTGAAGGAAGCATCCGAAGATGTAGCCACATTAACCTTATAAAACTTAAAAGGTATGAACAGACGACCAGGTCGCCGCCTTGCACACTCGTGCAACCGACGCTTGATGTCGGAAAACCCAGGAAGCACCAATTGCCCTGGTGGAATGCGCCGTAACCGGAAAGGGAGACGCCCGCCCTTTGAGAGCATAGGCTTGAATGACGGTTTGTCCGATTCCCATAGAAATGATGGCAGACGAAACCGCTTGGCCCTGTTATGGACCAGAGACAGTCACAAACAGTGAGTCGGACTTCCGAATAGAAGCAGTAGCAGACAGGTACACCCGTAAGGCTCGTACCACATCCAATATGTGCAGCGCAAACTCTCTGGGATGCGATGGGTGAGGACACAAAAGACGGGAGGACAATGCCCTCATGTAGGTGAAAGGTCGACACCACCTTTGGCAAAAAGGAAGGTCGCGGATGCAACCCCGCCTTATCCTTATGGATGACTAAATATGGCGACTTGCAGGACAAAGCCGCCAACTCAGACACCCGTCAAACAGAAGTGATTGCCACTAAAAGGCCACCTTCTGAGACAAGACAAGAGGGGAATATCCCGGATATTCCCAAAAGGAGGTTCCTGGAGGACCAAGAGCACCAAATTCAGATCCCACGGTGGGAAAGGAGGCTTGACAGGAGGGAGCACATGGCGAACCCCCAACACAAGGTGCTAACCAAGAAATGACCCGCTAGAGGTCGCTGAAAGAAGACGGCCAAGGCTGAAATCTGATCCTTGATGGTACTCAAAGCAAGCTTTTGGGTCACTCCACACTGCAGAGGACGCAGGATTCTGGGGACGGAATACGTCCGAGGACGCCAGTCCAGCGCTTCGCATATGGCGATATAAGCTTTCCAGGCACGGTGATAGATCTGCCTGGAGGAAGACTTCCGTGTCCTTAAAATGGTCAAAATGACCGAGTCCGAGAGATCTCGGTTCCTCAACACCTGGCTTTTAACAGCCCTGCCGTTAAAGCCAGAGACTGTAAGCCGGCTGAAACATAGGACCTTGAGACTGAAGGTCCTCCCTCATCGGCAACGGCCAGGGAACGTCCGCGACGAGACGTACCAGATCAGCGTACCAGTGATGCTGAGGCCAATCCGGAACAAGTAGGATCGCCAGAGTTTATATCAGGCGATAAGGACCCTATGGGGCCACCAACGCATCCGAGGCATCGCCCAAGGATCCCTGGATCTGGCCACAACCTCGACCCTTGCGATTGAGTCAAGAGGCCATCAGGTCCACATCCGGCGTGCCCCACCGTCGGTAAAGGAGTTGAAATATGCAAGGACCACTCTTCTTGGTCCGGCGTCTGGCGACTCAGATAGTCCGCCTGCCCATTGTCTATGCCCAGAATGTAAAATGGCCTACAGAGCCGGCGCGTTTCTTCCGGCCCACTTCAGGATACGGACTACCTCGGAAGCCGCAGCTGAGCTCCGAGTTCCCCCTTGATGGTTTACATACGCCACCGCCGTGGCGGTGTCCGACTGGCTCCTGATGGAGTGACCCCGTACTCTCTCCGACCTGAGGAGAGACACAGTCCGATGGCCCGTATTTCCAGAACAGTGATTGGTAAACGGGCTCGTCCGGAGTCCAAGGCCTGAGCCGACAGGACCCCCCAGACTCCACCCCAGCCCGTCAGGCTGGTGTCCGTCGTGAGTACCGTCCATTGGATGGGAGGGGAACGACTTTCCGGACCGAAGAGCCAAGGATCTCAACCACCATGTCAGGGGCGCCCTGACCAGGTGAATCACCTGGATCTGAAGATCCAAGAACAACGGGGATTTGTCCCAGGTGGACAGGATCTCCTTCTGCAATGCCCTGGTGTGATTGAGCATACGGAACGGCCGCGAAGGAGGCCACCATGAGTCCCGGGACTCTCATGCAAAAAACGGATTGACAACCATTTTTGGGATGTCAGCACCCGCACCGCAGACTGAAGTATCAGCAACTTCTCCAGAGGTAGGATACCTTTGCCTCGAAGGAGTCCAGAATCAGAACTAGATACTCCAGACACTGAGTCGGGACCAGGACTGACTCCTGAATGTTCAGGAACCACCCGAGTCCCTGAGGGTCTAATTGACAATAGTCACCTTTCCTCTAAGTCTGATCCACTTTCTGCTCTTAGCAGAAGATCGTCCAGATAGCCCACGACAGCAATACCTCGCTGTAACAGAAGGCTAGAACCGGAGAAAGCACCTTGGTGAACACCCTTGGTGCCGAGGCTAGGCCGAAAGAAAGAGCCACAATCGATAGTGAACTTCGCTGATCGCAAAGCGCAGAAACTCCTGGTGACTTGCGCAGATCGGAACATGCAAGTAGGCGTCCTTGAAGTCCAAGGACGCCAGAAGAAAATCCCTTTGGTGGAGTGTAGCGATCACCGTGCGAATGGATTCCATGCGGAATTTCTGCACCTTCTCGAAGGCATTCAGGGCCTTGAGGTCCAGGATAGGTCGAACCACGTCCTATTTTTGGGACGACAAACAGATTCGAGTAGAATCCCTGAAAACTCTCCTGTGACGGAACCGGCACAATCACTCCGGACCTGATCAAATCCTGTACAGCCCCCAAGAGGGCTGCCCGAAAGTAGGAAGGAGAGGAAGATTTGAGGGAAAGAATCTGTCTGGGGGCCAGGATCGGAATACTATCCTGTATCCTGAGGTGACCACCTCGCACACCCACCAGTCGGAGATTCGGGAGGACCACCGATTCGTGACCTGCGAAGTTGTCCCCCCACCCCAGAGTCGGGCGGAGGCAAGACTTCACGCGGAGGCGGGCTTGGGAGCCGCTTGTTCGGCTTACGCACCCAGGGGCACTTGTGCCCACCAGCCGCACTGCCGTCAGTCTGAGAGGGACTACCCGTGGACTCTGACTGACGAAAAAACCCCGTTTTGCTGGAAAGGAAGGCCCCTGTTTGCGGCGGGCCTCCTCACCCTTGCTAGTGTAAGGAAGAAGAGTGCTTTTACCTCCCATGACATCCATGACGATGTCATCCAGAGCAGCACCGAAAGGTCTACCACCTTTAAATGGCAGATCCGTCAGGAGCTTCCTAAGGCTAGGTCAGCAGACCAGCACTTCAACCAGATAAGACGACGCAATACCACCGCCGAGACAGAGGCCCTGGATATTAAAGGGGCCGCGTCCAACGTGGCGTCGCACACATAAACCAGGCCCTGAACCAGTTGGTGGGCCAGAGCAACTGTGTCTGGAGGAAGATTATGCTCCTGTACAGCTAGGTGCAACATTTTTGCCCAACCTGTAAGTGTTTAAGACACAAGGGTCGCCGCTACCACAGGCCGTAGGGCGGATCCCAACAAGGCAAACATGGCTCTGCTCACCACTTCTGACCTCCTGTCAGTGGGGTCCTCAAATGCAGGAGTCCCCTCCATCGGGAGAGTGATGGCCTTGTTCAACCGGGCGACTGGAGGGTCGACCCTGGGGGAGAAGCCCACTTTTTAAGTAGGGCATCTTCAAGAGGTATCTGATAGACAAACGCCGCGGGACCATAAAAAATTCTTCTGCGGCTTTTCCCAGACCTTATCAATGAGCTGGTCAAAGAAAGTACATATGGAAAAACCTCTTTAGAAGGCCTGGCCTTAAAAGAACCAAAGGAGACTGTATCCGCCTGAGGTTCTGCATCCGCAGCATTTTAGCTTGAGAGTGTCCCTCACCGCAGTCATGAGTACACTAACAAGCGCCCTGTCATTTACTGACTCAGAACTGGAGTTTTCCTCATAAGGAATGTCCTGTTCAAAACCATCCAATACATTCAGAACTAGGGTCCTGAGCGGTAGTGGCTAGGCCCATATCCGAATCAGCGCACTGCCCTCATGAAGTAAAGTGGGGAGAGGGCGCTTTTTTGCTCCCTTGCGCTTTGACACAGCTCCCATCCTGGTCAGAAATGATTCCAGGACTGCCCACAACTGGTCCCTAGGGACCGCAGGTGCTGAAGCACTGCCTGTTGTCCACTGACATTTAGGGGAAGCTGGTGACAGACTCCATATTGCCCCCCTCTGAGACTCCTCAGATAAAAAGTCCACCCACAGGCTGTGCTGACTGAGGAGGGGGCGCCCAGGGGACTCACCAAACCGGACCAGGGACCGCTCAGTTCCGCTGTCTGTACCGCGCTGTGTCAGCGCTAGTGAGCTGTGAGGAGATTGTGAGGAGATTAGCGCTGTTACAGCAGCGCTAGAGGCCAAAACTAGTGCTGAAGAGCGCGCGGGCTACAAGAAAATGGCCTCCGCACTTCACTGAGGCGATCTGCGGCAAGATGGCCGCCATGACTCAGCAAAAGTGAAAAAAACAGCACACACACAGCGCCACTCGGCGCTCAGGCCCCAAAACACACAAAAAAAGGCCCCAAGCATATCTGCAGACCAGCATTAGCCCCTCCAAGAACAGTGTGACCCCCAGGCACCCCACACAGCACAGCGCCAGCAATGGTGACAGAGAGTGACAATGAAATACAGGGGGAGACAGGGAAAATCCCCCACAGAGAAACACACAGCCTTTTGTACTCACCTGCAGGCAGGAGAGACTAATTACTCGTCCCCTGAGGGACCCACTGGTGTGTTTCTGACAGGACTATCACAGTGCAGTACTGAGTAGCTGTCGGCCCGGTCCACCGCGAAAGATACAGTCAGTCAGGAACTGTTCAGTCTTGAGAGGACCGTGGGAGCATGAAAGCAAACCCGGCCACCCCTGGAGTCATGGGGCCTGTCGTGAACTGAGTCTCACGCACACAAGGCGAGGATCAGCACGCTCGATGGTCGGACAGGGAAGTGTCATGGATATGCAGTAGTGTTTGTCTGTCAGCTTACCTTCCTTCCCATGTGTTCATCTTAGAGGCCAGAACCCTTTCACCTGGCTTCCTTTATAATCTCCTCCCAGCCTGACTCCACCCCAGGCCCTATCACAGAACACTATATTAACCTGTGCACTGCAAGCCTGCTTTGCTGATCAACGTGTTTGTTAGGCATTGTGTGTTTGGGTTCCTGCCTGCCGTGTGCTACGTCTGTCTCTCTGTTACATTTGGCTTGTCCCCGACTATCCCTGTCTGCTCGTGACCCTTGACCTTCGGCTCGTTCTTTCGTTATCCTTGTCTGCTTGTGGCCCCTGACCTTCAGCTTGTTATTCGTTTCTCTCATATCTTGTGCTGCTGCTTCCCCTCTTTTCCCCTTATCCTACGGGGCGTGAGCTAGGAGACTCCAGGGGCCGCGACCTGGACCCAGCCTGCAGCATAACATCCTCACCACTAGAGGCTCTGGAGAAGACCTGCTGGGTCTTAGACTCCGCGCCCTGGGGAATCTTGGTTCTAGCTTCCGTTAGGATCCTGGTTGTGCTCCTCTGGTCCCGCTTTCCACAACCACCCAGTTTCCTATCCGCAGAAGTCAGCCATAGGGTTCACTACCTTGCGGTGCACTCCTGTCCCCCTACGGTGTGCATCTGTCACCTGGCCACAGGTGACCTTGACAGGAAGACTACGAGGATATCTTGTACCCAACCTGTTGTCCAGCCGACAGTTGATAGAAAATTCTCAAAAATAAAATAAAAAAGAATTCCAGAAAAGGAAAAAAAATAGGTCAGGAGACTGGCTCCTGAGAGAGCCACGTCTTCTCCTTCTGCTAGGCAGGAAAAAACTGAAGTCTGCTGACTGTAGTGGGAGGGTTATGTCCGGAGGGACCGCCCCCTGGGTGGGGCTGTTCAGCTCTGGCTTTTAGAATGTATGTATAACATCTCACATTCTGCCTAGGTCTTCTCCTGCAAGCAGGGACATAAACCCACGTGTAAAGTGTAAAGAGACACCGTGTCAGTCCATGGATGATAAGAGAAATTATGTTTTTTTCCAAACTGGACACTCTTCTTTTGTTTATAGCGCAAAAAATAAAAACCGCAGAGGTGATCAAATACCACCAAAAGAAAGCTCTATTTGTGGAAAAAAAAAAAGGACACAAATTTCGTTTGGGAGCCACGTCGCACGACCGCGCAATTGTCATTCAAAGTGTGACAGCGCTGAAAGCTGAAAAATGGCTTGGGCAGGAAGGGGGTTTTCGTGCCCGGTAGATAAGTGGTTAAAGGCAGGGGTCCCCTCTACCGGGATAGTGGTTACTTTATTTAACCGAGAGACCAGGGGGTCAACGACCGGAGGAGAAGCCCACTTTTTCAAAAGGCTTTTCTCAAATGGGCAACGGACCGCCATGCGCTGAGGGACCGCAAAGGATCTCTGCAGCCGTTCCCATTCCTTATCTATGAACTTGTCAAAGAATTCAACATAAGGAAAAACCTTAACAGAGCGGGTCGGTTTGTGCGACCCAAAAGGGACAGACCCTGCTGTGGAAGTCCCAGCTGTATCTTCCAGCTTGAGAGTGTCCCTCCCAGCATGGATAAGCGCACTTTCAAGTGCCCTATCTTGCGCTGACCCGGACGAGGGGTCCTCCTCACTGGGAAGGTCCTGGTCCGCATCTTCTGACACACCAGAACTGGGGTCCTGAGCCGTAGCCAGGCCCGAGTCTGAGTCAGAACGTTCCCCAGGAGATGGCGGGGGAAAGGAGCGCTTAGTACCCCCCTTGTGCCCGCACGCCGCTTCCACCCTGGCAACAAATGACTCCAGGACTGCCGACAAAGCGTCCATGGGGACCGCAGGTGCAGGGGCACCGGTTGTTGCCTCTGAAATGTTTGGGGAAAAAACGTCAGCTTCTTGCTCCATATTGCCCACTGACAGCCCTTAGGGACTTAGTCAAGTCCTAACAAAAATGTCCATCCTCCTTGCTGCACTGACCGGGGGGTTTACCCAGGGAACTGACCAGGGGGTTACCCTGGGGGGTTACCCAGGGAACTCACTGCCCAGCAAGAGACTGTTCAGCGCCGCTGCCCGCTCTCCAGGAACTCTGTGAGGTGAATAGCGCTATTCGCGCCGTTCAGGAAGCCATCCAGCACTAGAGGCCAAAACCCATTCCAAAATGGCCGCCAAGCGCCTCAGAGAAAGAGCGCGGACCACAAGAAAATGGCCGTCCGCAATGCAGACCTGCGTCACAGCGCGGCCACGGCAAAATGGCCACCAATGGGATATTGCCATACTAAGAATAGACACCTAAAAAATGGCGCCGGCGCTACAAAAATGGCGGCCAAAAATGAGGTGGACGAGAAGGCCGCAGCGGAGGCTTCTGTGAGAAACAACTACCCCCCCACAGAGAGTGAGCCTGGACACCCCCACAGCCCCCAGCCGGGACCTGGAGCCCCCCTACAGGTATACCCTTGGTCGCAGTGAGCCCCGCAAGGGGAGGAGGAAAAAAAAGGGGTGACAGAGGGAGAGAGGGGAGGGCAATAGAACCCCCAAACGACCCCCTTAGGAATGCCCAGCTGTTCCATCCCACCGAGGCAAGAGGAACTGTACTTACCCATCCCTGCGAGGACTTGCTGGCGCGTTCTTGACAGACCTACAACCGAGCAGTACGGAGTAGCTGTTGGCCCGGTCCACTGTGACTGAGACAGCAAGCAGCCCGGTCATATGTGAACCCCGAAGCAAATAGCTCACCGGCCACCCCTGGAGCCATGGTGTATGTCGTGGCCGACCCCGCACGTAGCTAAGGCCTGCTCACGCTCCATGGCCGGACTGGGGAGACTACAAGGATCTATAATATCCAGCCTGTCACCCAGCCGGCAGTTGATAGAAGATTTCTCAAAAGAAAATCAAAAAATAATAATAAAAAATAAAATTTCCTCCCAGACCCTGGGCCCAAAGGGAGCCAGGTCCTTCTCCTCTACTAGGCAAAAAAAACTGAGCTGCTGACTGCAGGGCGGAGGGTTATGTCTTGAGGGACCGCCCCCTGGACAGGGCTGTTCAACTTTGTTAAAGTAACATGTATTTAATATCTAACATGTTCTGCCTAGTCCTCTCCTATAGAACAGGAACATAACCCAATTGTCAAGAATTAAGGAGCTGTGTCCGTCCATAGACGAAAAGAGAAAACAATATCTACAATCACTATTCAGTTCTTCCCCTTGTCCGAATCAATGGTTCCCCATTAAAATAAATCACACCCTGCCACTGCTTATAGTACAAAAGAGCATTGACTTTTTTTCCATTTAAATTTGCATCAACGTTATCTGCATAAACGTTATCTTGTGCCAACCCATAATAGGAGTGAGTTTTTTGTTAAGAGTGTTTACTTTATTCAAACTTGGTGTATGCCATACTGTATGAGACAATCAAATTTCAAAAAAATAAAGTACATAAAATTCATTGCATGCAAAGTTGTTCAGTGGTTCTCAACCTTAGTCCTCAAGTACCCTCAAGGGGCCATGTTTTCGGGTTTTCCTTTACTTTGCACAGCTGCTTTAAATCAATATCAATGACATGGCATTGATAAGTTCTATTTTATCTAAGGGGATTTCCCAAAACATGGCCCGTTGGGGGTACTTGAGGACTGAGGTTGAGAACCACTGATCTACAAAACAAAGTGATAGCTTGGGTTGAATGTTTAAAGGTCCACATTGTACTTACCATAGGAAATCTAGGAGGTAGGAGTAACAGGGGATATACCCCCATTGTGGCTTGGCCCTCTATGATGTGTATAACCCCACAGGGGTCCGCAGGCAGACTATGGCCCTATAAAGTACCCTGTGGCTAACTTGACGCATTGCACCAATTGCCAAGGGGGGTGCCTACAGAAGGATCCAGTCCATGGCAGCAACATAACAGGCCAGTCCTGCATCTTCTACCAGGTGGGGTTCGGGTAAGGTTCCCAAATGCTTTACTGAGGAGTCAACTGATCAGGAAACTGCATTAGGAGTGGCTATCATGTGGCAAGAATACAAGAATAACCTTGCTGTAATATCCCCATCCAGTGAGAGATAGGGAGAAATCTTTATTGTAAGAAGGTAAGCTTTTCTCAGTAGAAAGAAGAAGTCCATCACCTAAAGACACCAGCAAAAAAAAAAAACGGAGGATAGCTGGGAGAGTCCCTGCAGTCTTCCTTTATTTTATTTTTTTATAGTGTCCAATCACATGAAGGAAACTACAGTGGAACCTCGGTTTACGAATAACCCGGTTAACGAGCATTTTGAAAGACTAGCAACTTTTTTTTTAATTCTGACTCGGTTTGCGAGTGTTGTCTCGCAATACGAGCAGAATTCAAGCTAATGGGGCCTGCAGTACCGTATTTGGCCTGAGGTGCGGGGGCGACAGAGCAGAGCCGTCCAGAAATATTCGGTTACCGGGTGTTTCCGAGCCTTTCCAAGGGTTTCCGAGGTCAGCCAATCTGTCCCTGAGCTTTTCCGAGTGTTCCTGAGGCTCTCCGGCGACCCCCACCTCTGGCCACATGCGGTATGGCATGACATTTAAGTCAATGTGGAACTAATTATTTTCATTTCCATTGACTTCTATGGGGAAACTCGCTTTGATATGAGAGTACTTTGGATTACGAGCATACTCCTGGAATGGATTATGCTCGTAATCCGAGGTTCCACTGTACATAAAAAACTCAGTTGTAATGATTTCAAGAGCCTGTGTCCCTTACTATACGACTAAGAATAGGAGTTTTTTTCTTTTAAATTTACAGAATTCCACAGTCCAGACTGGTCATACATTGCAACTTCATTGCAATTAATAAAAAAGGAAGAAAATACAAATCTTTCTGTGCACAAAACAAAACAAAACAAAAAAACAGCCAAAATCCAAGATTGGTAGCAGAAGGACTGCCCACCATCTTGAATGAAGGAGCAGATGCATGTCACCAGGCCAGTCTGAAATCCACAGTAAAAAAGGTATGTACCGTATATACTCGAGTATAAGCCAAGTTTTTCAGCACATTTTTTGTCCTGAAAATGCCCCCCTCGGCTTATACTAGTCACCTTTTTGCACCTGATCTCCTGGACTTTGGGGACCCGGTACCGGCCGACCCTAGGTCCCCTGGACCCCAAACTTGGCACACATGTAGCCACACTCTTCCTCTACAAGTGTGCAAAGTTTGTTGTCCGGGGAACTTACAGCCGGGGAGTACTGATTTTTCAAAGCCGGGCACCCCTTCCATAGACTCCCATGTTAAACGGTCATTTCTCCGGTGATTTTGGGGACCGGCCAGTCGTAGGTTCCCTGGACCCTAAACTTAGCACACATGTAGCCCTATTTGTCCTCTATAAGTGTGCAAAGTTTTTCGTCTAGGGGACCTACGGCCGGGGGGCACCGATTTTTTAAAGCCAGACACCCCTTCCATAGACTCCCATGTTAAACGTCAGTCTAGTCATGGACACAGTGAGGCATGGGCACAGTGAGGCATGCACATGGACACCCTAGGCTTATACTCGAGTCAATACATTTTCCCATTTTTTTGTGGTAAAATTAGGTGCCTCGGCTTATATTCGGGTCGGCTTATACTCGAGTATATACGGTATATCGTTTTTTTTTTTTTTTTTAAAGAGATCCTAGGTGAAAAATATTGTCTTGTGGCTAGGGATCTGTTTTAACCACTTGTCCCCCGCCCACTGTCAATTGACGGCGGGCGGAGGACACTCTCGTTCTGAGAGGACGTCATATGATGTCCTCCCTTTAAAATGAGCTAGGGGGCGCGCGCGGTGTAAACACAGAGATCCACGTCCTGTGAGGGAGAGGGGACCGATGCTGTGTCCCTTGTACATAGGGACAACCATCGGTCACCTCCCTTAGTCAGTCACCTCCCCCCACAGTTAGAACACATTGAGGGAACATATTTAACCCCTTCCCGTCCCCTAGTGGTTAACCCCTTCCCTGCCAATCACATTTATACAGTAATCAATGCATTTTTATAGCAGGGATCGCTGTATAAATGTGCATGGTCCCAAAAATGTGTCAAAAGTGTCCGATGTGTCTGCCGCAATATCGCAGTCACAATAAAAATCGCAGATCGCCGCCATTACTAATAAAAAAAAAATGCTATAAATCTATCCCCTATTTTGTAGACGCTATAATTTTTGCGCAAACCAATCAATACGCGCTTATTGCGATTTTTTTTTTATACCAAAAATATGTACAAGAATACGTATCGGCCTAAACTGAGGAAAATTATTTAAAAAAAAAAAAAATGGGTATTTATTATAGCAAAAAGTAAAAAATAGTGTTTTTTTTCCAAACTGGACTCTCTTCTTTTGTTTATAGCGCAAAAAATAAAAACCGCAGAGGTGATCAAATACCACCAAAAGAAAGCTCTATTTGTGGGAAAAAAAAGGACGCAAATTTCGTTTGGGAGCCACGTCGCACAACCGCGCAATTGTCATTCAAAGTGTGACAGCGCTGAAAGCTGAAAAATGGCTTGGGCAGGAAGGGGGTTTTCGTGCACGGTAGGGAGGTGGTTAACTGCTTGCTGACCAGTCGCCATTGGAATCCATGCATGTGCGTATGTCGCTACCTGCTCCTGGGTTTATGGTGCCCCCCCCCAAAGCCAGCTGTGATTGTATACAGTGGGAATCTGTCAGCAGATCCCAGCCAATGATGCATGGACGAGACCTGCTGATCACCTGTAAACAATTACAGACCAGAACCCTGTCTTGACATTCTCAGAAATAAGAAACAGAGATCTGTAGTAAAAAGCAGCAGACATTGCACATTGTCCCTAGATGGTAACCTCTTCCCAGCAAGTGTCGTTAGTACAGTGACAGTGCATAGTATTAGCACTCATCACTGTATTAGTGTCACTGGTGATGTCAATGTGTTAATTTTAGATTGCCCTCCGCACTATCCCAGTCCCATTGCAAGTCACTGATCACAGCCATTACTAGTATATAAAAAAATAATAATAATCCAGTATACACACACACACACATTAGTTTGTAGGCAACAAATAACTTTCACACAAACCAATCAATATACACCTATTGGGATTTTTTTTTTATCAAAGATTACATGTAGCAGAATACATTTTGGCCAAAATTTATGAAGAAATTTAATTATTTTTATTGGATACGTTTTATAGCAGACAGTAAAAAAATATTTTTTCGTTTAAAATTGCAAAAAAAATAAAAAAAAATAAAAACAGTGGTGATCAGAAACCACCAGAAGAAAGATATTTATGTAAAGAAAATCTAAATGACGCTTGTGTATAATGATGCAAGACCACGCAATTACCAGTTAAAGTAGCAAAGTGCTAAATAGCAAAAAAATGTCCTGGTCATGAAGTGGGTAAAACCTTCCAGAGCTGAATTGGTTTATATGTTGATCTGTTTTTAAACAGATGTTTTATTTTTGTTTTTACTCTACAGATTACAAAGGGGTACACAAAATACTAGAATATATATGTGTATATATATATATATATATTGTGACAGCAGGAAGGTAAAGTCACCTGGTTGCATCCAGGGGGGTAGATATATTTCGCCCAGATTCAGGCTTTACGCCGATTTATACAGCTAGGTGGAGAGTTGTATAAGCCCAGCTGAGACTAGTGGGCTCATTGATGACTCATACCTCTAGGGAGAGGGCTGGGCGTCGTGCAGACAGGGAGTTGATGAGACCAGCTGAACCTTGTCAGCTCATTTAGGCCTCTATAAGAAAGCCCAGCTTCATTAGATGTTAGCTCATGCCTGGAACCAGACCTGTGTGGACTGTCTAGGGAGAGTGAACCCCTGTGCGGTGAGAGAAAGCCTGTGTGGCTATATTTTGCTTGGACATTTAAAACCAGGGACTAGGACAGCACTAGGCTGATCCCAGTTGTTAGTTAGGAAACCTGTATGTTTAGTCAGAGGTCAAGTTGACCAGGATTTATTTTGTTTGTTTCTTTTGCTTTGCTGTGTTTTTGTCACTGTAAATAGAAAATAAACGGCACCTTTTTGATTTTGAAAACCACAACCTCCGTCTGCTGGGCCTGTTTTTGTGTGGGGAGCCCATCCCGGGGGTCACACACACCCGCTGCCGAGCTAACCCCCTCACAGTTGGTGGAGAACCAGTGGCAGTTTTTTTTTAAGCCAGCATGGAGGAGATACTGAAACAGCTGGCTCTAGCAAATGCCAATCAACAGCAGACAAATGCAGGTTTGCAAAAGAGCCTTGCAGCTCAACAACAGAACTTCGCAGCCCAGCAGCAAGCTCATCAACAGAGCCTTGCAGCCCAGCAGCAAGCTCACCAACAGAGTCTGGAAGCTCAGCAACAAGCCCAGCAACGATCTGAGGCCCGCTTCATAGACCTATTACAGAAGCAAGAGCAGAGACTACAACAAATGGAAGCAGTAATGCAGCAACGTCCGCAGACCAGTGAGGAAAGCCGTCCCACTAATACCGCGTCCTTTGGGGTGAGTCGTTTATTGACAAAAATGACTGGAGAGGATGATCCAGAGGTATTTTTGACCACGTTTGAAAGGACTGCTGAAAGAGAAAAGTGGCCTGAGGAGCAGTGGGCTGGACTGGTGGCTCCTCTGTTAACGGGTGAATCGCAGAAAGCTTACTATGACCTAGAGCCTGACCAAGCAAAAGACTATGTGATGCTAAAAGCTGAAATATTGGCAAGGCTGGGTGTCACCCTGGCTGTCCGGGCTCAGCGTGTGCATAACTGGACTTTCCAGCTTGGAAAACCCCCCAGGTCTCAAATGTATGATCTCATTCACCTGAGCAGAAAGTGGCTACAGCCAGAGACTTTGTCCGCACCAAAGATTGTGGAACGTGTTGTAATGGATCGGTTTTTGAGAGCTCTTCCTACTGCCATCCAAAAGTGGGTAAGCCATGGAGACCCAGAGACGGCCGATGGTCTTGTGGATCGTGTGGAGAAATACTTGGCTACAGAGAACCTGACGGCCTCTTCCAGAGACACTCGGACTTTCCACCCTAAGACCAGACCATCCCCAGGGGCGGATAAGATGATTCCAAGGGGTAAGGGTGGAGAGAGTGAGAGGGTGGGAGCTCTACCCCAAGTTTGGCGAGAACAGCCTGGGAAATCAGCGGCTCAAGAGGCGGCAAGAAGGATCATTTGCTACCGCTGCCGGCAAGCGGGACATATTGCAGCAAATTGCCCGGTTTTGGAGGAACCCATGCAGTGTGACTTTCTGACGGGCAGACGTCAGTCGCTGTGTGCGACAGTCGCATGCACTGCCATTCGGGGAACTGAGAAACATTTATGCAAAATGTGTATTAATGGTAGAAATGTTGTGGTATTGCTGGATTCAGGTAGCCTTGTGACCCTGATAAAGGCTGAATTAGTTAAAACAGAGGTCTCTGGGAATAGCAAGGTAGCTGTTATTTGTGTGCATGGGGACACCCGAGAGTATCCAGTGACTACAGTGTGTTTCGAGACCCCCAAAGGTACCCTTTCTCATCCAGTGGGCTTAGTGTCTCAGTTACCGCATGACGCCATTGTGGGAAGGGATTTTCCGAAGTTCTGGGAACTGTGGGATGATCCTGAGCCCCCCACTGGTGCCCCTATGTACCAGGAATATGATAGCCAGAACTCCTCTGAGAGTGGTGAGGACTCTCCCGAATTTCCCTTGTCAGTATTGGCAGGGGAGACTCAAGAAACTGGAGAGGAGCCCACCTCCTCAGACGAGAACCTACCGTCTGTGGAGTTTTCTGATCTTGAGGTTCACAGGGAAAACTTTGCCACAGAACAGTTGAAAGACCCCGCCCTAATAAAGGCACGGGAAAACGTAGTGAAAATAGATGGCGAGTTAGTGAACCCAGATAATACCTGCACTTACCCATACTTCAGCGTAGAGAAGGACCTACTGTATCGGGTGGCAAAAAGGGCAGAAGAAACCGTTGAGCAGCTTGTGGTGCCCAAACCTTACAGGAAGTTGGTGTTGGAGTTGGCCCATGGGCACATTCTTGGAGGTCATCTGGGGACAGAGAAAACCCGAGAGAGGGTATTACAGAGATTCTATTGGCCTGGGGTGATGAAGGACATAGAAAATTATTGTTCCTCCTGCCCTGTGTGTCAGAGGTCGGCCCCGATGCCACACTTCCGTAGCCCGCTGGTCCCTCTACCCATCATTGAGGTCCCGTTTGAGAGAATCGCAATGGATTTGGTAGGTCCTATAATCAAGTCCGCTAGGGGGCACCAGTACATATTGGTTATAATGGACTATGCCACCCGTTATCCAGAAGCGATCCCTCTCAGAAATACCTCGGCCAAAACCATAGCCAAAGAGCTATCTCTTGTTTTTAGCCGGGTGGGTATTTGTAAAGAACTGCTTACGGACCAAGGTACACCCTTTATGTCCCGGGTTATGAAGGAGCTGTGTAAATTGTTCAAAGTGACGCAATTACGTACATCTGTGTATCACCCCCAAACCGATGGGCTGGTTGAAAGATTCAACAAAACCCTAAAACAAATGTTGAAGAAAGTGGTGGATAGGGATGGAAAGGATTGGGACTGTCTACTTCCTTATTTGATGTTTGCTATTAGGGAGGTGCCCCAATCCTCTACGGGATTCTCCCCCTTTGAGTTACTGTATGGGAGACACCCAAGAGGGCTGTTGGATATTGCCAAGGAAACTTGGGAAAGTGAGAGTTCTCCCCACAGGAGTGTGATTGAGCATGTCGCCCTGATGCAAGATCGAATTGCACAGGTAATGCCCATCGTGAAGGAACATTTGGCCCAAGCGCAGTTGGCACAGCAGAGAGTGTACAACCGTGGAGCCAAGACCCGTACCTTTTCCCCGGGGGATAGGATATTGGTACTTGTCCCTACGGTTGAAAGTAAATTCCTTGCCAAATGGCAAGGCCCCTACGAGATAATGGAAAAAGTGAGCGAAGTGAATTACAAGGTCAGACAACCAGGAAGGCGAAAGCCCGAACAGATCTATCACGTTAATCTGTTGAAAGCCTGGAGGGATAGAGAGTCCCTAGTCGCAGACACTTGGTCACCAGCTCAAACTGGTTGCGTGATTCCTGAGGTTGGAATCGCAGCCACCTTGTCACAACCCCAACAACAGGAGGTTAAGGAGTTTGTGCTTCGCAACAAGGAGGTATTCTCTGAGCTGCCGGGACAAACATCTGGGGTAGAGCATGACATTATTACCCCGCCCGGTGAAAGGGTGAAGTTAAAACCCTATCGGATCCCAGAGGCCCGACGGGAGGCAATACGGGAGGAAGTACAGAAAATGCTGAACTTAGGGGTGATAGAGGAGTCCCAAAGTGATTGGTCTAGTCCCATTGTGTTGGTGCCTAAACCGGATGGGAGCTGGCGATTTTGTAACGATTTTCGTCAGTTGAACAAAGTTACAAAATTTGACACCTACCCCATGCCACGTATAGATGAGTTGATCGACCGGCTGGGAACAGCCCGATACATGACGACTCTTGACCTCACAAAAGGGTATTGGCAAATCCCCCTGGCCAAGTCAGCCAAAGAGAAAACCGCATTTGTAACCCCAGACGGGGCGTTCCAATATAAAAGAATGCCGTTCGGGTTACAGAATGCGCCGGCCACATTCCAGCGGAAAATGGACCAGATGCTGAGGCCCCATCGGAAGTATGCTGCGGCTTACCTGGATGACGTAATTGTCCATAGCACAGATTGGGCCTCACATCTGCCAAAAGTGCAAGCAGTCCTGGACTCTGTTCGGGAAGCAGGGTTTACGGCTAACCCCAAGAAGTGTACCATTGGGCAGGAGGAGGCCAAATATCTTGGGTACACCATTGGGAGGGGAGTAATAAAACCCCAACTCAACAAAGTCGAGGCCATCCAGAGTTGGCCACGTCCCAACAGCAAGAAGCAGGTACGAGCCTTTCTGGGAATCGCTGGGTATTATCGGCGATTCATTCCCCACTTTGCTTCTAAGGCTGTGCCCCTAACCAACCTGACGAAGGGGAAAGGGTCGGTCATGATTAAATGGACCCCCGAGGCTGAGGCAGCATTCCAATTCTTGAAACAAGCCTTATGTAGCCAGCCAGTGTTGTACTCACCCGACTTCTCTAAAGACTTTGTCGTACAAAGTGATGCGTCAGATGTGGGGTTAGGAGCAGTATTGTCCCAGGTCTGGAACGGGGAAGAGCACCCAGTCATTTACCTCAGCAGGAAGTTGAAGTCCCATGAGGTAAATTACGCCACCGTTGAAAAGGAGTGTTTAGCGGTGAAGTGGGCTCTAGATTCCCTTCGGTACTACCTGCTAGGTAGGCACTTTGACATGGTTACGGATCACGCTCCGTTAAAGTGGATGGCTCAAAACAAGGAAACAAATAGAAGAGTGAATAGGTGGTTCCTGGCCCTCCAGGAATTCAACTTCACAGTAAAGCATCGCCCTGGCGTTCAAATGGGGAATGTGGATGCTTTGTCTCGAGTACATGAATGCCTGATTGCTGGTGTTCCAACCCCGAGGTTAAAACAAGAGGGGGGGGTATGTGACAGCAGGAAGGTAAAGTCACCTGGTTGCATCCAGGGGGGTAGATATATTTCGCCCAGATTCAGGCTTTACGCCGATTTATACAGCTAGGTGGAGAGTTGTATAAGCCCAGCTGAGACTAGTGGGCTCATTGATGACTCATACCTCTAGGGAGAGGGCTGGGCGTCGTGCAGACAGGGAGTTGATGAGACCAGCTGAACCTTGTCAGCTCATTTAGGCCTCTATAAGAAAGCCCAGCTTCATTAGATGTTAGCTCATGCCTGGAACCAGACCTGTGTGGACTGTCTAGGGAGAGTGAACCCCTGTGCGGTGAGAGAAAGCCTGTGTGGCTATATTTTGCTTGGACATTTAAAACCAGGGACTAGGACAGCACTAGGCTGATCCCAGTTGTTAGTTAGGAAACCTGTATGTTTAGTCAGAGGTCAAGTTGACCAGGATTTATTTTGTTTGTTTCTTTTGCTTTGCTGTGTTTTTGTCACTGTAAATAGAAAATAAACGGCACCTTTTTGATTTTGAAAACCACAACCTCCGTCTGCTGGGCCTGTTTTTGTGTGGGGAGCCCATCCCGGGGGTCACACACACCCGCTGCCGAGCTAACCCCCTCACAATATATATATATATATATATATATATATATATATATATATATATATATATATATATATATATATATATATATTGTGACAGCAGGAAGGTAAAGTCACCTGGTTGCATCCAGGGGGGTAGGTATATTTCTCCCAGATTCAGGCTTTATGCCGACTTATACAACTAGGGAGAGAGTTGATGAAGCCCAGCTGAGGCTAGTGGGCTCATGGATGATTCATACCTCTAGGGAGAGTGCTGGGCGTCGTGCAGGCAGGGAGTTGATGAGACCAGCTGAAGCTTGTCAGCTCATTTAAGGCCTCTATAAAAACTCCCAGCTTCATTAGGTGTTTGCTCATGCCTGGAACCAGACCTGTGTGGACTGTCTAGGGAGAGTGAACCCCTGTGCGGTGAGACAAAGCCTGTGTGGCTATTTGTTTGGACATTTACTAAACCAGGGACTTAGGGACTAGGACAGCACCAGGCTGATCCCAGTTGTTAGTTAGGAAACCTGCATGTTTAGTCAGAGGTCAAGCTGACCAGGGTTTATTTTGTTTATGTTTCTTTTTGCTTTGCTGTGTTTTTTGTCACTGTAAATAGAGAAATAAACCGCACCTTTTTGATCTTGAAAACCACAACCTCCGTCTGCTGGGCCTGTTTTTGTGTGGGGAGCCCATCCAGGGGATCACACACACCCGCTGCCGAGCTAACACCCTCACAGTTGGTGGAGAACCAGTGGCAGTTTTTTTTTAAGCCAGCATGGAGGAGATACTGAAACAGCTGGCTCTAGCAAATGCCAATCAACAGCAGACAAATGCAGGTTTGCAAAAGAGCTTCGCAGCCCAGCAACAAGCCCAGCAGCAATCTGAGGCCCGCTTCATAGACCTGTTGCAGAAGCAAGAGCAGAGACTACAACAACAGATGGAAGCAGTAATGCAGCAACGTCCGCAGACCAGTGAGGAAAGCCGTCCCACTAATACCGCGTCCTTTGGGGTGAGTCGTTTATTGACAAAAATGACTGGAGAGGATGATCCAGAGGTATTTTTGACCACATTTGAAAGGACTGCTGAAAGAGAAAAGTGGCCTGAGGAGCAGTGGGCTGGACTGGTGGCTCCTCTGTTAACTGGTGAATCACAGAAAGCTTACTATGACCTAGAGCCTGACCAAGCAAAAGACTATGGGATGCTAAAAGCTGAAATATTGGCAAGGCTGGGTGTCACCCTGGCTGTCCGGGCTCAGCGTGTGCATAACTGGACTTTCCAGCTTGGAAAACCCCCCAGGTCTCAAATGTATGATCTCATTCACCTGAGCAGGAAGTGGCTACAGCCAGAGACTTTGTCCGCACCGGAGATTGTGGAACGTGTTGTGATGGATCGTTTCTTGAGAGCTCTTCCTACCGCCATTCAAAAGTGGGTAAGCCATGGAGACCCAGAAACGGCCGGTAAACTTGTGGATCATGTAGAGAGATACTTGGCTGCAGAGAACCTGACGGCCTCTTCCAGAGACTCTCGGACTTTCCACCCTAAGACCAGACCATCCCCAGGGGCGGATAAGATGATTCCAAGGGGTGAGGGTGGAGAGAGTGAGAGGGTGGGAGCTCTGCCCAGGGTTTGGCGAGAACAGCCTGGGAAGTCGGGGGCTCAAGAGGCAGCCAAAAGGATTGTTTGCTACCGCTGCCGGCAAACGGGACATATTGCAGCAAATTGCCCGGTTGTGGAGGAACCCATGCAATGTGACTTTCTGACGGACAGACGTCAGTCGCTGTGTGCGACAGTCGCATGCACTGCCATTCGGGGAACTGAGAAACATTTATGCAAAATGTGTATTAATGGTAGAAATGTTGTGGTATTACTGGATTCAGGTAGCCTTGTGACCCTGATAAAGGCTGAATTAGTTAAAACAGAGGTCTCTGGGAATAGCAAGATGGCTGTTATTTGTGTGCATGGGGACACCCGAGAGTATCCAGTGACTACAGTGTGTTTCAAGACCCCCAAAGGTACCCTCTCTCATCCAGTGGGGTTAGTATCTCAATTACCGCATGATGCCATTGTGGGAAGGGATTTTCCGAAGTTCTGGGAACTGTGGGATGATCCTGAGCCCCCCACTGGTGCCCCTATGTACCAGGAAGGTGATAGCCAGAACTCCTCTGAGAGTGGTGAGGACTCTCCAGAATTTCCCTTGTCAGTATTGGCAGGCGAGACTCAAGAAACTGGAGAGGAGCCCACCTCCTCAGACGAAAACCTACCGTCTGTGGAGTTTTCGGATCTTGAGGTTCACAGGGAAAATTTTGCCACAGAACAGTTAAAAGACCCCGCCCTAATAAAGGCACGGGAAAACGTAGTGGAAATAGATGGCGAGTTAGTGAACCCAGATAATACCTGCACTTACCCATACTTCAGCGTAGAGAAGGACCTACTGTATCGGGTGGCAAAAAGGGCAGAAGAAACCGTTGAGCAGCTTGTGGTGCCCAAACCTTACAGGAAGTTGGTGTTGGAGTTGGCCCATGGGCACATTCTTGGAGGTCATCTGGGGACAGAGAAAACCCGAGAGAGGGTATTACAGAGATTCTATTGGCCTGGGGTGATGAAGGACATAGAAAATTATTGTTCCTCCTGCCCTGTGTGTCAGAGGTCGGCCCCGATGCCACATTTCCGTAGCCCGCTGGTCCCTCTACCCATCATTGAGGTCCCGTTTGAGAGGATCGCAATGGATTTGGTAGGTCCTATAATCAAGTCCGCTAGGGGGCACCAGTACATATTAGTTATAATGGACTATGCCACCCGTTATCCAGAAGCGATCCCTCTCCGAAATACCTCGGCCAAAACCATAGCCAAAGAGCTATCTCTTGTTTTTAGCCGGGTGGGTATTTGTAAAGAACTGCTTACGGACCAAGGTACACCCTTTATGTCCCGGGTTATGAAAGAGCTGTGTAAATTGTTCAAAGTGACGCAATTGCGTACGTCTGTGTATCACCCCCAAACCGATGGGCTGGTTGAAAGATTCAACAAAACCCTAAAACAAATGTTGAAGAAAGTGGTGGATAGAGATGGAAAGGATTGGGACTGTCTACTTCCTTATTTGATGTTTGCTATTAGGGAGGTGCCCCAATCCTCTACGGGATTCTCCCCCTTTGAGTTACTGTATGGGAGACACCCAAGAGGGCTGTTGGATATTGCCAAGGAAACTTGGGAAAGTGAGAGTTCTCCCCACAGGAGTGTGATTGAGCATGTCGCCCTGATGCAAGATCGAATTGCACAGGTAATGCCCATCGTGAAGGAACATTTGGCCCAAGCGCAGTTGGCACAGCAGAGAGTGTACAACCGTGGAGCCAAGACCCGTACCTTTTCCCCGGGGGATAGGATATTGGTACTTGTCCCTACGGTTGAAAGTAAATTCCTTGCCAAATGGCAAGGCCCCTACGAGATAATGGAAAAAGTGAGCGAAGTGAATTACAAGGTCAGACAACCAGGAAGGCGAAAGCCCGAACAGATCTATCACGTTAATCTGTTGAAAGCCTGGAGGGATAGAGAGTCCCTAGTCGCAGAAACTTGGTCACCAGCTCAAACTGGTTGCGTGATTCCGGAGGTTGGAATAGCAGCCACCTTGTCACAACCCCAACAACAGGAGGTTAAGGAGTTTGTGCTTCGCAACAAGGAGGTGTTCTCTGAGCTGCCGGGACAAACATCTGGGGTAGAGCATGATATTATTACCCCGCCCGGTGAAAGGGTGAAGTTAAAACCCTATCGGATCCCAGAGGCCCGACGGGAGGCAATACGGGAGGAAGTACAGAAAATGCTGAACTTAGGGGTGATAGAGGAGTCCCAAAGTGATTGGTCTAGTCCCATTGTGTTGGTGCCTAAACCGGATGGGAGCTGGCGATTTTGTAACGATTTTCGTCAGTTGAACAAAGTTACAAAATTTGACACCTACCCCATGCCACGTATAGATGAGTTGATCGACCGGCTGGGAACAGCCCGATACATGACGACTCTGGACCTCACAAAAGGGTATTGGCAAATTCCCCTGGCCAAGTCGGCCAAAGAGAAAACCGCATTTGTAACCCCAGACGGGGCGTTCCAATATAAGAGAATGCCGTTCGGGTTACAGAATGCGCCGGCCACATTCCAGCGGAAAATGGACCAGATACTGAGGCCCCATCGGAAGTATGCTGCGGCTTACCTGGATGACGTAATTGTCCATAGCACAGATTGGGCCTCACATCTGCCAAAAGTGCAAGCAGTCCTAGACTCTATCCGGGAAGCGGGGTTTACGGCTAACCCCAAGAAGTGTACCATTGGGCAGGAGGAGGCCAAATATCTTGGGTACACCATTGGCAGGGGAGTAATAAAACCCCAACTCAACAAAGTCGAGGCCATCCAGAGTTGGCCACGTCCCAACAGCAAGAAGCAGGTACGAGCCTTTCTGGGAATCACGGGTTATTATCGGCGCTTCATTCCCCACTTTGCTTCTAAGGCTGTGCCCCTAACCAACCTGACGAAAGGGAAAGGGTCGGTCATGATTAAATGGACCCCCGAGGCTGAGGCAGCATTCCAATTCTTGAAACAAGCCTTATGTAGCCAGCCAGTGTTGTACTCACCCGACTTCTCTAAAGACTTTGTCGTACAAAGTGATGCGTCAGATGTGGGGTTAGGAGCAGTATTGTCCCAGGTCTGGAACGGGGAAGAGCACCCAGTCATTTACCTCAGCAGGAAGTTGAAGTCCCATGAGGTAAATTACGCCACGGTTGAAAAGGAGTGTTTAGCGGTGAAGTGGGCTCTAGATTCCCTTCGGTACTATCTGCTAGGTAGGCACTTTGACATGGTTACGGATCACGCTCCGTTAAAGTGGATGGCTCAAAACAAGGAGACAAATAGAAGAGTGAATAGGTGGTTCCTGGCCCTACAGGAATTCAACTTCACAGTAAAGCATCGCCCTGGCGTTCAAATGGGGAATGTGGATGCTTTGTCGAGTACATGAATGCCTGATTGCTGGTGTTCCAACCCCAAGGTTAAAACAAGAGGGGGGGGTATGTGACAGCAGGAAGGTAAAGTCACCTGGTTGCATCCAGGGGGGTAGGTATATTTCTCCCAGATTCAGGCTTTATGCCGACTTATACAACTAGGGAGAGAGTTGATGAAGCCCAGCTGAGGCTAGTGGGCTCATGGATGATTCATACCTCTAGGGAGAGTGCTGGGCGTCGTGCAGGCAGGGAGTTGATGAGACCAGCTGAAGCTTGTCAGCTCATTTAAGGCCTCTATAAAAACTCCCAGCTTCATTAGGTGTTTGCTCATGCCTGGAACCAGACCTGTGTGGACTGTCTAGGGAGAGTGAACCCCTGTGCGGTGAGACAAAGCCTGTGTGGCTATTTGTTTGGACATTTACTAAACCAGGGACTTAGGGACTAGGACAGCACCAGGCTGATCCCAGTTGTTAGTTAGGAAACCTGCATGTTTAGTCAGAGGTCAAGCTGACCAGGGTTTATTTTGTTTATGTTTCTTTTTGCTTTGCTGTGTTTTTTGTCACTGTAAATAGAGAAATAAACCGCACCTTTTTGATCTTGAAAACCACAACCTCCGTCTGCTGGGCCTGTTTTTGTGTGGGGAGCCCATCCAGGGGATCACACACACCCGCTGCCGAGCTAACCCCCTCACAATATATATATATATATATATATATATATATATATATATATATATACATACATATACATACACACACACCAGTGTTCATTTTGTCGACTAAAACTGAATAAAACATCAACTAAAATACGACTAAAAACTAAAACAATTGAGATGACTAAAATACGACTGAGGCTGGGTTCACACTTGTGCGGTGCAAATTTCAGCTCTCTTATCTCTGCAAGGAGATAAGAGAACTGTTCAGCATTTTGTGTGTTTTGTGTGCGGTGGAACATGCGAACTTGTTGACCTGGGAGAGGGGGGGGGGGGGAGTGTAGTGAGCATTGAAAAAAGTCCTGTTCAGAACGGAAGAGATCTGCGAATCAGGTGCGTGCCCATAGAAGTTAATGGACCTGAATTCGCACTGCAATGTCTAGAAGACGCACGCGTTTTTTTGGTAATGTGCAGTGCGAATGCATCGCACATATGTGAACCAGCCTCATTGAAAATAATGTCTTTTTTAATGTTATGCGAATTGGATGCGGTTTAAGCCGCAACCAATTCGCATAGGTGTGAACGGGGCCTAAAACTAAAATGCCATTTTAGTCAAAAGACTCAAACTAAAACTAAATTTAAATTTGACATCAAAATTAACACTGGTCTGTAGTGCATGTTCAATACCTCAATACCATAAATAACATATTTGATTTTTCACTCCAGCAGTATATAATTGTATACAGTATATGAATTGTAGAGAAATGCTTAAATAATGCATTACAATTTAACTATTTAGGTGAATAAAATCATTTTAGTCGACTAAAATGTCCTGGAGATTTAGTCGACTAAATACGACTAAAACTAAAACAATTGCAGAAGACTAAAATGGGACTAAAACTAATACCATTTTAGTCCTAAGACTAAATCGAAATTTATTGCCAAAATTAACACTGATACCCACACACAGTATATATATATATATATGTATATACTCGAGTATAAGCCGACCCGAATATAAGCCGAGGCACCTAATTTTACCACAAAAACTGGGAAAACTTATTGACTCGAGTATAAGCCGAGGGTGTGCCTCACTTTGCCTCACTGTGTCCATGCCTCACTGTGCCCATGACTAGTCTGACGTTTAACATGGGAGTCTATGGAGGGGGTGCCCGGCTTTGAAAAATCGGTGCTCCCTGGCCGTAAGTCCCCCGGACAAGAAACATTGCAAACTTGTAGAGGAAGAGTGGGGCTACATGTGTGCCAAGTTTGGGGTCTAGAGAACCTACGACCGGCCGGTACCGGGTCCCCAATGTCCGGGAGATCAGGCGCAAAAAGATGACTCGAGTATAAGCCGAGGGGGGCATTTTCAGCACAAAAAATTGTGCTTAAAAACTCGGCTTATACTCGAATATATACGGTAGCTTTTTTTCAGCACTGAATGTATGTAATAGCAGGGGGTGACTGGGTGTGCTGGGGGGCTTATTGATGTTGGCTGCTGGGGAATCTATTGTTGGAGGGGATCTATTTTTGCGAGGGAAGAAGGTCTATTGTTGCTGGGGAGGTCTATTGTTGCTGGGGGTTGGTCCTATTTTGCAGGTGGTCAATCATTGCTGGGAGAGATCTACTGTTGAGAGAGGGGTCTAATGTTGCTGGCTGTTGGGGGTCCATTGTTGCTAAAAACCTATTTTACTGCCTTTCTTGTTATCAGAAGTAATTCCAGACAAAATACTTAGCACCACAAAATGATGCTTGGTTCTGTATTCTCTAAAAGGGGTAGTACTGGGAGATGGGTAAGGCAAGCAAGTAATGGTGCTCGGAGGTGGGTAGGGGGCGGAGTCAAGGGGTGACTCGAAAGGGAGGAGTTCCTTGTCTTTGTACTCCTCACCTGGTTGCCGTCACACACACTTGACACCATCTGAACCAAATAAGTTTACCTTGGTCTCATCAGACCACAGGACATGGTTCCAGTAATCCATGTTCTTAGTCTGCTTGTCTTCAGCAAACTGTTTGCAGGCTTTCTTGTGCATCATCTTTAGAAGAGGCTTCCTTCTGGGACGACAGCCATGCAGACCAATTTGATGCAGTGTGCGGCGTATGGTCTGAGTACTGACAGGCTGACCCCCACCCCTTCAACCTCTGCAGAAATGCTAGCAGCACTCATACGTCTATTTCCCAAAGACAACCTCTGGATATGACCGAGCATGTGCAGTCAACTTCTTTGGTCGACCATGGCGAGGCCTGTTCTGAGTGGAACCTGTCCTGTTAAACCGCTGTATGGTCTTGGCCACCGTGCTGCAGCTCAGTTTCAGGGTCTTGACAATCTTCTTATAGCCTAGGCCAGGGATATGCAATTAGCGGACCCCCAGCTGTTGCCAAACTACAAGTCCCATGAGGCATAGCGAGACTCTGACAGCAGCAAGCATGACACCCAGAGGCAGAGGCATGATGGGACTTGTAGTTTTGCAACAGCTGGAGGTCCGCTAATTGCATATCCCTGGCCTAGGCCATCTTTATGTAGAGCAACAATTCTTTTTTTTCTGATCCTCAGAAAAATCTTTGCCATGAGGTGCCATGTTGAACTTCCAGTGACCAGTATAAGAGAGTGAGAGTGATGACAGCAAATTTAACACACCTACTCCCCATTCGCACCTGAGACCTTGTAACACTAACGAGTCACATGAAATCGGGGAGGGAAAATGGCTAATTGGGCACAATTTGGACATTTTCACTTAGGGGTGTACTCACTTTTGCTGCCAGCGGTTTAGAAATTAATGGCTGTGTGTTGAGTTATTTTGAGGGGACAGCAAATTTACACTGTTATTCAAGCTGTACACTCACTACTTTACATTGTAGCAAAGTGTCATTTCTTCAGTGTTGCCACATGAAAAGATATAATAAAACATTTACAAAAATGTGAGGGATGTACTCAATTTTGTGAGATACTGTACATACACACACTGTATATGTATATATGAAACAACCATTTGTAATATCTGTTCTCAATGTTTCCTATACTGTTCTTACCTCTCTACAGGTTTTCCATTGCTGCCATCTAAAACCTCCACATTCTTATCACCTTTGCTCCAATTCAGGCTGTGTGTGGGGTGAACAGGGGGAGGGTGATGGCTGTTATGTTCTGGCCCAAGAAACAAGTGGGGAGTATGCACCTCATAGGGCTGGAACAGAGACACGCTTGGAGATGGCGGCAGCCGTTCAACAAGAGCATTAGAGAGCAAATCTTTTTGTTGCATAGAGGCCCCTGTATTTACAAAAATTACAATCACAATTAGACCAGAAAACAGCACCACTCCAGATACAGACACATAGAGAGGGTTTACACACGTTTCATAGATTAATTCATGCAGGTAAAGTGCTGCCTACATTTAGTTAACCACATATTTCAGATTTTTGGTGACTACTGGAGAGTTAAAGCCCAATTTCCTTTTTATTACTATAAAGCAGTTAGGGTATGCAAACAGTAATATATGTGGGCATTCTTTTTTCCAATTATTAGTTAACTAGGGTGCTGCAGATTGGGTTAAAAGAGAAGCGTGGGAATGTAAAAAAAAAAAACACAACCATACTCGCCTAGATAGCTGTCCCTCGCCAGCTCTGTGCTCTGCCCCTCCGCTGACTGGAGTGCTAGGCTGGTGAGAGGGCAGAAGCAGCTGGCTCAGGCTCCCAGTATCGCTCTAAGAGGCTAAGCCAGCTGCTGTCGAGGCATCTGGGTGGATGGCGACATTATTTTCGGGATCCCTGCAAAGCCTGGACCAGCTCTGTGATGTCAACTGACAGCAGACTTTAGCACGCTGTCGGCTGATTCTGGGTTACAGGAGTGCAGAACTAAGTGTACTCCTGTGACCCACATGAGAAGTATGACTAAAAGAGCTTTGATCCAACTTCCTCTTTAACCTCTTGGCATCGAGCGCATGCAAATATGTTGCCTCTCGGTGGGCGGGCCTTGGTGCTGAATATTTGCGTGCAATAGCGCCATTAGAACTGTGCCGAGAGCGCACGCCCTGTGTGCTCCTGGAACTTACTGGCAGCTAAAGGAAAGCTCTAGATTGCTGCTTGCCATTGGGAGCTTTCCGATCATGTGACCGCCAATCACGGTGGTCTCATGACCATAGGCCCCATTTCCCGGGAATTTTAAACCTCTTAAAGGGCCGGCATGAGTCAGCTCTAAGGGGTTAAAATACGTGTGCTGGAAGGCAGGCTGGGGATCTGGACCGCTGCTCAACACAGCATGCAGTGGTCTGGGTGTTCAGTGGTCTGACACCTCCTGCACAGTGCTTAACTAGTTACGGACCAGCCGCCACAGTAATACTGTTGCAGGTTGGCTCTCCTGGGTGAACCGCCATAGCTGTACATCAGCCGCTTTAAGACCACTAGGGGGCGCACTCGCGCGACAACATAGCCGCGATGCCTGCCGGGCACCTGTGATCACTCCTGAGAGAGGCAGAACGGAGATCTGTCAATGTAAACAGACAGATCTCCATTCTGTCAGGAGAGAGGAGACAGATCTGCTGTTCGGCGATCGGTCTCCTCCTCCAGGCAGTCCCATCCCCCACAGTTAGAATCACTCCCTAGGACACACGTTTAACCCCTTGATCGCCCCCTAGTGTTAACTCCTTCCCTACCAGTGACATTCATACAGTAATCAGTGGCTATTTTTAGCTCTGATTGTGTATAACTGTCATTGGTCCCAAAAATGTGTTAAAAGTGTCCGATCTGTCTGCCGCAATGTTGCAGTCCCGCTAAAAATCATTGATCATCATTACTATTAAAAAAACGCAAACCAATCAATATACGCTTCTTGCGATATTTTTTACCAAAAATATGTAGAAGAATACATATCGGCCTAAACCGAGGAAGAAATGTGTTTTTTGTTTTTTTAAATTGGGATATTTATTATAGCAAAAAATAGTGTTTTTTTTTCAAAATTTTCGCTCTTTTTTGTTTATAGCACAAAACATAATAACCGCAGAGGTGATCAAATACCACCAAAAGAAAGCTCTATTTGTGGGAGGAAAAAATACATACATTTTATTTGGGTACAGTGTGGCATGATTGCGCAATTGTCAGTTAAAGCAACGCAGTGCTGTATTGCATAAAATGGCCTGGTCATTAAGGGGGCAAATCCATTCGGTCCTTAAAGCGGATGTAAACCCGAATTTTTTTTTTTTTTTGCTGTCACAATGTAGAGTATAAGATTTCCTATCATTTGTGCCAGGTCTTGCCACAAAGAGTTAATCTGGCTCTGAGCAATCCTCTTTTATTGTTCAGTGAGATAAAACGGACAAACAGAGAAAAACCTTTGTCAGTTCCGCCCCCTTGCTTTGAGTGACAGGTTATTTACATATCTCGTGCACTAGCTTTTCTAAAGTCATGTGGTTACTTTTCTGGATTTTGACTGGATGCTAGTGATCATAGCACAGGAGAAAATGCATGTTGACAAGGGGAGTGTAGAGGTGGGCGGGGAGTCTACTGACATCACAACTCCACCCACCGAGCTCCAGACAACAGATCCACCCACAGAATCTGCAGTTTTTCAGTTCTTATAACAGACAGAGGGGAGACATTTGACAGATGAGGATACATGCAGGAGGCATCTATATCCTTATAGATCAGCACTATGGCAGTATTATAGAAAGGATGAGGGTGGGTTTACATCCACTTTAAGTGGTTAAATGAAGGTGCATGAGCACCGGTGACTGTAGCACTGTGCAGGGGATGAAATGAATCATTGCAACGTGTTAACCACTCAAGTCTCAGGGTCTTTTTCTCCCTAAATCCCTGTGAGTCCCCGAGGACTTTTTCTTTCTTTGGTGATCCGCACAATATAACTTTTAGTTGTTTTCCTGTCTACCCTAATGTATTATACAGTGGGTTTGATTTACTAAAGGCAAATAGACTTTCATTTGCAGGTGCAGTTGCACTCTGCAAGGAAATTAATCCAGAGCTCATTAAATGAGAGGAAGCTCTGCTGATTACCATCATCCAATCATGTGCAAGCAAAAATACTGTTTATTTTCCTTGCACGTGATTGGGTATTCTTTGCAAAGTGAAGCTTCCCTTCATTTGCTAAGCTCTGGCGTAAATTCCCTTGCAGAGTACAACAGCACTTGCAAAGTGAACAGTTTTTATTCAGAATAAATAGTAAAACTATTTAAAAAAAAAAAAAAAGCATTTTCCTGTAATTTGCACCCCCCCCTCCATATATTTTTTGCAAAATATAACAAAGTCAACTGAGGCTGGGTTCACACTTGTGCGACACGACAGCCGTCCTACTTTGGATCCGACTTTGCCCTGCGACATGAAGCCGACATGTGTCCGACTTTCAATGAACGGGGATCCGACTTGGATCCCCGCCAATAGCAGGCACTGTGTTTGGTATGAATCTTGAGTGGGAACTCCACGCCAAATTTTAAATAAAAAAACGGCATGGGTTCCCCCTTCAAGAGCATAACAGGCCCTTCGGTCTGGTATAGATTTTAAGGGGAACCCCTACGCCAAAAAACGGCGTGGGGGTCCCCCCAAAATCCAAACCAGACCCTTATCCGAGCACACAACCTGGCAGGCCGCAGGAGAAGAGGGGGGGCTGAGAGAGCGCCCCCCCTCCCTCCTAAACCGTACCAGGCCGCATGCCCTCAACATGGGGGGTTTGGTGCTTTGGGGCAGGGGGGCGACCTGCGGCCCCCCCACCCTAAAGCACCCTGCCCCCATGTTGATGAGGACAGGGCCTCTTCCCGACAACCCTGGCCGTTGGTTGTCGGGGTCTGCGGGCGGGGGCTTATCGGAATCCGGGAGCCCCCCTTTAATAAGGGAGCCCCCAGATCCCGGCCCCCCACCCTATGTGAATGAGTATGGGGTACATCGTACCCCTACCCATTCACCTGGTGGGAAAAAATGTCAATAAAAAAACACAGGTTTTTAAAGTAATTTATTGCACAGCTCCGGGGGTCTTCTTCCGACTCCGGGGGTCTCCGGTGTCGTCTCCGCGCTCTCCGGTTCTTTCTTCCTTCTGCCGGGCCTCCGCTATCTTCTTCCAGCTCTTTTGCTAGCGGGGCCTGGTCTTCTTCGTCGCCTTCTTCCCTCCTCTCCTCTTCGATGTTGACACGTCGCTTCCTCCCGCTGTAATGCTGGCTGTGCGGTGCACTCTGATTTATATAGGCCTCTCATGACGTCACAGTCACATGCTCCGGGACGCCACATGCTTCCATGACGTCACAGTCACATGCTCCGGGGCCACCCGGAGCATGTGACTGTGACATCATGAGAGGCCTATATAAATCGGAGTGCACCGCACAGCCAGCATTAAAGCGGGAGGAAGCGACGTGTCAACATCGAAGAGGAGAAGAGGGAAGAAGGCGACGAAGAAGACCGGGCCCCGCTAGCAAAAGAGCTGGAAGAAGATAGCGGAGGCCCGGCAGAAGGAAGAAAGAATCGGAGAGCGTGGAGACGACACCGGAGACCCCCGAAGTCGGAAGAGACCCCCGGAGTCAGAAGAAGACCCCCGAAGTCGGAAGAAGACCCCCGGAGCTGTGCAATAAATTACTTTAAAAACCTGTGTGTGTTTTTTTATTGAGCTTCTTTCCCACCAGGTGAATGGGTAGGGGTACGATGTACCCCATACTCATTCACATAGGGTGGGGGGCCGGGATCTGGGGGCCCCCTTATTAAAGGGGGGCTCCCGGATTCCGATAAGCCCCCGCCCGCAGACCCCGACAACCAACGGCCAGGGTTGTCGGGAATAGGCCCTGTCCTCATCAACATGGGGGCAGGGTGCTATGGGGTGGGGGGGCCGCAGGTCGCCCCCCAGCCCCAAACCCCCCATGTTGAGGGCATGCGGCCTGGTACGTCCCCCCCTCTTCTCCTGCGGCCTGCCAGGTTGCGTGCTCGGATAAGGGTCTGGTTTGGATTTTGGGGGAACCCCCACGCCGTTTTTTCGGCGTAGGGGTTCCCCTTAAAATCCATATCAGACCGAAGGGCCTGTTATGCTCTTGGAGGGAAACCCATGTCGGTTTTTTATTTAAAATTTGGCGTGGAGTTCCCCCTCAAGAGCAGCAGAGCACAAGTCGCATGCCAAAGTCGGATCATGCAAGACTGCGGTCCGACTTTGATCCGACTTCAATGATAGTCAATAGGCTGAAGTCGGACCAAAGTAGTACAGGGAGCATTTTCAAAGTCGGACCAATTTGTGTCGGACCAGTTAAGACGGCTCCCATAGGGAAACATTGATTTTCACACGTCATGCGACATGAGCTCCCAATGTCGGAGCGTTTGTCGCCCCAGTGTGAACCCGGCCTGAAATACACGATCATCTAATTAGTGCTACTTTTATGTAATAGAGTGGCAAGTTCACACCTGTGCAATAAATGTCACATTTCAGCCGTCATGTGAAAATGCATGACAAACAGAATTTCATTGTTATCTCAAGCAGCTGTGAAGCAGCAGCAGACCACTTCTAATTGTAATCTTCTGCTGGCTGCAATCAGTCACATTAGATCATGAAAGCAGTGATCTACTGGTGCAGGGAGAGGTACAGAGCTGCAACAGTTTTGCCCAAGCCTTCGTTCTGACAGGATGTGCCGTGAGGTCTCTACACTTCAAGTGTAAACACTATGCAGAAGCATGGCAGGGGGTATCCAAGCCATATTAAGACACCAGGGGCTAACTCAGCCCACCTTTATACAAAAATGTTACATTAAGGTGAGTTGGCCATTTAAATCTCTGGTGTCCAACCCTTTGGCACTTTTTGTGCAGCCCTTGGGCCCCATGAAGACAATATTCTGTTTCCCTATTGCCCTATTATAGCCGTGATTTCTAGCAGTCTCAAGTAACAGGTCTCCAATCCAATCTCCTGAAGCTTGTCCCCAGTCTCCAACAACTCCTATAGCATGTTCACAGTCTCTGGCAGTCTCCCCCAGCATGTCCACATGCTATGAGCATTTCTTAGATCGTGTCTGCAGTCTCAGACTCTCTCTTGTATCAGGTCTGCAGTCTCTGACCAGGTCCTGTATCAGGTCTGCAGTCTCTGACCAGGTCCTGTATCAGGTCTGCAGTCTCTGACCAGGTCCTGTATCAGGTCTGCAGTCTCTGACCAGGTCCTGTATCAGGTCTGCAGTCTCTGACCAGGTCCTGTATCAGGTCTGCAGTCTCTGACCAGGTCCTGTATCAGGTCTGCAGTCTCTGACCAGGTCCTGTATCAGGTCTGCAGTCTCTGACCAGGTCCTGTATCAGGTCTGCAGTCTTTGACCAGGTCCTGTATCAGGTCTGCAGTCTCTGACCAGGTCCTGTATCAGGTCTGCAGTCTCTGACCAGGTCCTGTATCAGGTCTGCAGTCTCTGACCAGGTCCTGTATCAGGTCTGCAGTCTCTGACCAGGTCCTGTATCAGGTCTGCAGTCTCTGACCAGGTCCTGTATCACGACTCCAGTGTCTGACCATGTGCTGTATCACGACTCCAGTGTCTGACCATGTGCTGTATCACGACTCCAGTGTCTGACCATGTGCTGTATCACGACTCCAGTGTCTGACCATGTGCTGTATCACGACTCCAGTGTCTGACCATGTGCTGTATCACGACTCCAGTGTCTGACCATGTGCTGTATCACGACTCCAGTGTCCGACCATGTGCTGTATCACGACTCCAGTGTCCGACCATGTGCTGTATCACGACTTCAGTGTCTGACCATGTGCTGTATCACGACTCCAGTGTCTGACCATGTGCTGTATCACGACTCCAGTGTCTGACCATGTGCTGTATCACGACTCCAGTGTCTGACCATGTGCTGTATCACGACTCCAGTGTCCGACCATGTGCTGTATCACGACTCCAGTGTCTGACCATGTGCTGTATCACGACTCCAGTGTCTGACCATGTGCTGTATCACGACTCCAGTGTCTGACCATGTGCTGTATCACGACTCCAGTGTCTGACCATGTGCTGTATCACGACTCCAGTGTCCGACCATGTGCTGTATCACGACTCCAGTGTCCGACCATGTGCTGTATCACGACTTCAGTGTCTGACCATGTGCTGTATCACGACTTCAGTGTCTGACCATGTGCTGTATCACGTCCGCAGTCTCTGACCATGTCCTGTATAATGTCTATAGTTTCTATCCATCTCTTGTATCAGGACCATCTTTTGTGTTTTCTCCACAGTCTTTGACCATCTCTTGTATCATGCTCATAGTCATGGACTATATGCTGTTGTGTGCCTGTAGTCTGACACTGAATATTCACTGAATTTTACACATGGCATGGTGAGTTTTAGGGCTGCACTTGAGGCCCTCCAAACCAAGAAAGTTGAACACCACTGATTTAAATGGATGAGGTGACAACTCTGCTTTTTCATTCTTGAAAGTTCTAAGCCATTGGTTGAGAGAGCAGCCCCCCTTCACAGAAAGCCTAATTTCAAATGTCAGCTGCCATGTAGTAGCTCAAGCAAACATATTTTTTAGATAATTATATTAAGTCAAGTTAAAATAACAATACAGTTAGGAAAGAGCTGAATGAAAAATTGAACGCTGGACAGCAGCTGAATCCAAACAGACGCAGCCATGGTTTGAGAATCCTGACCACTGGCACCGGCAGCTGTCAGAATACAATAGCTATTGGGGAAGATTCCTCCATGTTTCCTCCATCCTGTTTAGTTTGGATGGACGAATCAATAGATTTCTCTCATTCAGACCTGCGGTAAGGAATCTTATAGTGTATGACCAGCTGAAAAATTCTTCAAAAGTATATTTATTCTGTCATAGCAGTGTGTGGTCTAGTTTATAACATTACAACCTTAAGGTCAGGAGGACTTTGCACACTCACTTAACAATGCGTACCTACTACAATGCTTGTTATATACAGAGGCTGCATGAACTGGCTTAGCAGCGCTCCCTGGACACCAAGAACAGTCCATTTAAGAAGCTTGTCGGTGGCGGACATAGAACACACACGGGCGGCCGCTACACTGGGGGGACAGTTAGACAATAACTGCAAACAGCCCTTAGCGTGGATGCTCAGAGGAACAGAAGACTGTGGTATCCATGCACTGGAAGAGACAGTAAAACAAAACATAAGGTCTAAAAAATAAACCATAGATATAAGCAGGTAAAAACCAGACACCCATTATGAAATTCAGGAAGGTGAATACCTGTAAAGGAGAATCTCAATATGTATGTCACCTGGCAAAAGCAGTGCTCAACATTGCTTTGTTGCAGAGAATGGATCCCTAAAGTCCGGTGGGAAAATTACCTTTCCAGAGTGTTGATCTCCGTGGTCCTATGCAGCTTCCGCTAGCTCCTCCTGTTGACCTCCATATTACTGCGGGAGAGAGCAATAATGTGGAAAACAACAGGGGGAACCGATGAGAGCTGTGGGTGACTACAGAGATCAACACTCTCAAAATTTTTGGTTTACTAGCAAGTGTTCACCTTGTCATGATCTTCTGATGGAGACTGCAAATGGCCGTTTCAACACATCTGCATGGTACACTGTTGTCACCAACAGGAAACCCAGCCTAAAAAATGCCATGCCACCATCACCGGAGACATTATAGACAGAGCAAGTGGCTGCAAGAGATAAGCACCACTGAAATGTAACAAAGGATGAAAAAATGGTAAATGCATATATTTGGATAGGATGCAAAGGGCTGCACACTTGAAAGCTGTATCCACTTTATTGATAATCTTTAACCACTTGAAGAGCAGGCTTTTTCAGAGAGCATTTTTTTTTCTAGAAAAATACTTACAACCCCCAAACACACATATATATATATATACATATATATATATATATATATATATAAGGCATGGCATGTCCTCTTTATGAAGATCATATCTCTCCTCTACCTTGGAAAGCATGAGATAAAAAAAAAAATTAATTTTGTGCTTTCCAAAAATATAAAATGGCAGTGTTTATAAAATGGCAGTGCTCTAACTAGAAGTGACATAAAGAAATGTTGAGATTAGGTTGAAGAGGGGTGGGCCCACATCCCAATTACATGTAACAACTAATGCCGTTGTTTCCAGTTTCCTAGACCATAGAGATGACCAGGGACCTTCTAAATTGGATACCGGGCCCGGACATGCATTGGCGGGTGGGAGAGGGTGGCATTGGGGGTGAAGGAACGTCCCCTCACGCTACTTGTAAAATCGATCGAGATGCTAATCAGCCTCTAGGATTGCTTTTAGATGAAAGAGCATCTTTAGCTTTTTTAACTGGCGATGCTCTTGCTGATTGACAGGCAGCAGCTCTCTGCTCAGGGAGGTGAGAGAACTGAGCCATTGGCAGTTTTCGGTGGCTCGGTTCTCAGTGAAGAGGCGCCAGGGGACAGATGCAGCATCGGTTTGATGCTGCATCCACCTAGGTAAGTATGATTTTGCAAAAAACAAAAAAACATACTTCTCCTTTAAAGATTATTAATAAAGTTTTCAAGTGTGCAGCCCTTTGGATCTTATTGCATTTGTTCCACATGGCTGAATGAGCAGTGCTTGCACCTGAATACCCTGGAGGCGAAAGGGACTCTGTGGAGGACCGACCTGGAACAGCAGCATACACATTGGGGTTGATTTACTAAAACTGGAGAGTGCAAAATCTGGTGCAGCTCTGCATAGGAACCAATCAGCTTCCAGGTTTTATTGTCAACGCTTAATAGAACAAGTTAGAAACTGATTGGTTTCTATGCAGAACTGCACCAGATTTTGCACTCTCCAGTTTTTTAAGTATATCACCCCTATTGAGCCTACAAATAGTTTAAATTGAAAATCATGCATTTGTTTATGATACACAGTGCCTTAGAAAAGTTTTCATCTACTTTAAAGATCTTAAAATATTATCTTGCGCTGACAAAAGCAGAAACTGGGCTCCAAATGGCAGCTGATTGCAATATGGCACTGGTCACTTGATCCCTGCTAAAGTCTCTAAGGGAAAACTGTAAGTACCGGTAACTTACAATTGAAAATGCATGTCAAGAGAAAAAACGTTTTCTTTGTTTTGTTTTGGATAAAGTGGGGAAGAATTAGAACCCCGGTCTGGTTTTTATGGTTTTCTGGGGTTCCATTGGAGCGATTAACCTCCACTTTCTATCCTGCTGACAAAGGTTTTGCCACACGGGAAATCTGCAACAGGGACAGAAAGAAACAAAAATCTGGCAGGGGTTCTAACCTTCCCCAATGCTGATAAACAAAAGCATTTTTATTCTCTGTGTTACTGTTGGAGAGTTAGAGTTTTGTCTTCAGATTAACCAAACCCATATAATATGAGGTCAAACCTTAAGAGTTTAAATTTGTATGCAATCAGGCAGGCCCTTACACTACATGGTTTTGGTAAATCTGAAGAAATAAATCTGCAGAAAAACTAATAGTGTGTATGGGGCATTAAGCTGGCCCTAGATGGTTCGGTCCTTTCTGAACCGACTGAGATTCCAACCATCTATAAGCAGGCTGAATGTACCGAAGTCGATCCATTGATCAACTTGGGTACAACCAGCACGTTGGCTTGGGAGGTAAATTTGGGTAATGCCTGGGCATACATTTTCTGTACTGCTCCCCGAAACTTTTCCATTACCATCATCAGTCCTCTTAGACCTCAATTACACTTAAGTGTGGAGGGGCAATGTAAACATGCAGTTGAGGCATGACTTTACCACTCCTCCCAATCACTCTCCCTTAAGCTGAAAGGACAGCAAGCATGGGGGTATATAGGCAATGGTCATCATGCTTTGCATTTTGGTGCAACAAAAGTTATCTTGTAACATACAGTGGGCAGTACTGACCTCAGAATGAAGCCCACTCAACTGAATAAGAACACCCCATAACCACATGCAATGCACGCAGTTCAAGCACACAAATTTTTGCTTTAAGGATTTAAACAAGCAGTGAGGAGGCAAAATAACACCTCATCGCTTGTCAAATGCCTCTGTAGAGCGACCCATTGTGGATCGCTCTTCAGAGGGCACTGCATGTATAAATGAGGCCTCATTGCCTCTGTATACAAAATCAACATACTGTATATACTCGAGTATAAGCCGAGTTTTTCAGCAAATTTTTTTGTGCTGAAAATGCCCCCCTCGGCTTATACTCGAGTCACCTTTTTGCGCCTGATCTCCCGGACTTTGGGGACCAGGTACCGGCCGGCCGTAGGTCCCCTGGACCCTAAAATTGACACACATGTAGCTCCACGCTTTCTCTACAAGTGTGCAAAGTTTGTTGTCAGGGGGACCTAAGGCCGGGGAGCACTAATTTTTCAAAGCCGGGCGCCCCTTCCATAGACTCTCATGTTAAACGGTAATTTCTCCGGTGACTTTGGGGACCCGGTACCGGCTGGGCGTAGGTCCCCTGGACCCGAAACTTGGCATACATGTAGCCCCATTTCTCCTCTATAAGGGTGCAAAGTTTGTCTGGGGGACCTATGGCCGGGGAGCATCGTTTTTTCAAAGCAACTGAACAGGTATACCTAATAAAGCGGGTGAGTGTATAGAATTGCACCGATAACCATATCAGTGCCGATACTAAGCATTTGCATGAGTACTCGTACTCATACTTGTACTCGTGCAAATGCTCCAATACTAAAACCGAGACCCTCAGACTCGGTTCACATATTTGCGGGCTGGTTTGCGATTTCAAAGCCCGGTCTGGTGAGATATCAATCAGCAGTTCAGGTGCAACTCCAAACCGGACTGAAAACGCACACAATTTTTTTCAAATCGCACTGTGGCTGGCTCGCTGATATGTCAACAGGCTGTAAAAAGTCACCGAAACGCACATGAAAACTGATGTGAAACTGTCACTGCAAGTGGAATCTACGGTTTTCCCATCAGTTTTCATGCATGTGTGGTGTGAATGAGCGCTAAAAACATTCATATGACACTAAAATTACCGTATATACTCGAGTATAAGCCGAGCTTTTCAGCACATTTTTTTGTGCTGAAAATGCCCCCCTCGGCTTATACTCGAGTCACCTTTTTGCGCCTAATCTCCTGGACTTTGGGGACCCGGTACCAGCCGGCCGTAGGTCCCCTGGACCTGAAACTTGGCACACATATAGCGCCATTTCTCCTCTACAAGTGTGCAAAGTTTTTTGTCTGGGGGACCTACGGCCAGGGAGCACCGATTTTTCAAAACCGGGCACCCCTTCCATAGACTCCCATGTTAAACGTCAGTCTAGGCATGAGCACAGTGAGGCATGGGCACAGTGAGGCATGGACACAGTGAGGCATGCACATGGACACAGTGAGGCACAGTGAGGCATGCAGATGGACACCCTAGGCTTATACTCGAGTCAATACGTTTTCCCAGTTTTTGGTGGTAAAATTAGGTGCCTCGGCTTATATTCGGGTAGGCTTATACTCGAGTATATACGGTACTCATTCGCATCCATATGATACTTACAGGCATGATGGAGTGGCTACATCTGGCATGCAGCTTAGATAGAGGTGCAGGAAGATGTTGGGTTTAAGCACCAGCAATTGGCTATGCTGAGAGGGACAGAATATGCACTTCTCACGGGCCTTATCCAGCTTACTGTAGTACAGGCTGATTTCCTCGTATAGGTACCTATGAACAGAGGTAAGAAATAGCTTTAGTTCCAACACGGTATCAAAAGCTGCTAGGATCACGTAACAAAAGACACTAATCCAAATCCAGTGACAGGATGCTGAATGCAATGAGCAGCAGTAGAAATATATTTGGATCCAACAGTAAAATTAGTAAGAGTTTGAATCTGAGCCCTGAAGAAGGGAGCAAATTACCACTGAAATGCATTGGCTTTCTTCCTCATTTATATAAATCATAATTACAAGTGCTTTCTGAGAGTCCGCTTATAAAATTGTCAAGGATTTGTTAAAAGCCAATAACACAGCTCAAAGGCTTATTAGACTGGCTGCTTTCACCGACGATGGGTTTTAGCTCAACTTCAACAAACTTTAATCTTCACAATAAATGCTGACACCCTTCTAAATTATGGAACAAGACCCTGATGCCGGACCATTTATTCCAACAAAAAATGAACAGAATCAGTCAGGGCGGAGCCTTTGGCAGTGGAATCATTCCACGTGGCTGAATGTGGGTTTGGATTGTGATACACCGTTTGATGTTGAAGGTCTCTGCTGTATTATACAGGCAGTCCCCCTGGGTTACAAACAAGAGGGGTACTAAAGTCTCATTTTTTTTGTTTCAAAATACTATACTTATACTTACCTGCTCTGTGCAGTAATTTTGCACAGAGCCGCTGAGATCCTCCTCTTCTCTGGTCCCTCTTTGGCGTTCCTGGCCCCTCCCTCCTGTTGAATGCCCCCCCAGCAAGCAGCTTGCTATGGGGGCACCGAAGCTGAGCCACAGTATTCATTCAGACACTGAGCCACAGCCCAACCCCACCCCCTCTTTCCTCATTGGCTCACTGACTTTGATTGTCTCAGCCAATGAGGACGGTGAGTCCCAGACAGACGAGTCTCCTGTGCATTATTGCAGGATCGGAGGGGGCGCTGAGAGGGGAGCTGCTGTACACAGAAGGATTTGTATCTTACTGCATAGAATGCAGTAAGATAAAAGAAACATTCTGTCTTTTTAACCACTTTATGTTGAACTTGTATGTAAGTTGGAACAGGTACATTGTTTTAAGTACTGTAACTCCAGCCCAAAAATTGAGGAGGTTCTGGCCAGCTCAGTAGATTGCTTTAACCACTTGACAACTGGGCACTTAAACCCCCTTCCTAACCAGACGAATTTTCAGCTTTCGGTGCTCTCACATTTTGAATGACAATTACTCAGTCATACAACACTGTACCCATATGAAATTGTTGTCCTTTTTTTCACACAAATAGAGCTTTCTTTTGGTGGTATTTAATCACTGTTGGGTTTTTTATTTTTTGCGCTATAAGAGAAAAAAGACTGAAAATTTTGTAAAAAAATGAATTTTTCTTTGTTTCCGTTATAACATTTAGCAAATTAGTATTTTTTCTTCATAAATTTTGGCCAAAATTTATACTGCTACATATCTTTGGTAAAAATAAGTACAAATTGTTGTATATTATTTGGTCTTTGTGAAAGTTATAGAGTCCACAAGCTATGGTGCCAATATCTGAAAATTGATCACACCTGAAGTACTGACGGCCGATCTCATTTCTTGAGACCCTAACATGCCAGAAAAGTACAAATACCCCCCAAATGACCCCTTTTTGGAAAGAAGACATTCCAAGGTATTCAGAAAGAGTCATTGTGAGTTTTTTGAAGTTGTAATTTTTTCCCACAATTCTTTGCAAAAATCAAGATTTTTTTTTCTTTTTTAACAAAATTGTCATATTAGCAGGTTATTTCTCACACACAGCATATGCATTCCACAAATTAGACCCCAAAACACATTCTGCTATTCCTCCCGAGTATGGCGATACCACATGTGTGAGACTTTTACACAGCGTGGCCACATACAGAGGCCCGACATGCAGGGAGCACCTTCAGGCGTTGTGGAGCACCCAGGCCAATTCTGACATTTCTCTCCTACATGTAAAAATCATCATTTGTTTGCTAGAAAATTACATAGAACCCCAAAACATTATATATGTTTTTTTAGCAAAGACCTTAAAGAATATAATGGTGGTCATTGCAACTTTTTATCTTGCACGGTATTTGCGCAGAAATTTTTCTAACGCGTTTTTTACGGAAAAAAACTGTTTTGTGCTTAAAAGAAAAAAAAAACAGTAAAGTTAGCCCAATGTTTTTGCATAATGTGAAAGATGAAGTTACACCGAGTAAATAGATACCTAACATGTCACCCTTCAAAATTGCACACGCTCGTGGAATGGCGCCAAACTTTGCTACTTAAAAAATCCCCATAGGCAACGCTTTAAATATTTTTACTGGTTACATGTTTTGAGTTACAGAGGAGGTCTAGGGCCAAAATGATTGCTCTCGCTCTAACGTTCGCAACGATACCTCACATGTGTGGTTTGAACACCGTTTTCATATGTGGGCGGGGCTTACGTATGCGTTCACTTCTGCATGCGAGCTCGCGGGGGCAGGGGCACTTTAAAAAAAATATATATATTTTATTGTTCATTTTACCTTATTTATTTTAGTTTGACATGTTTTTCCGCCCCAAATTTTTTTTTGATCACTTTTATTCCTATTACAAGGAATGTAAACATCCCTTGTAATAGGAATATGGCATGACAGGTCCTCTTTACAGTGAGATATGGGGTCAATAAGATCCCACATCTCACCTCTAGGCTGGGAAGCCTGAAAAAAACAAACAAAAAAAAAAAACAATCTTGGCTTTGATCGTAGCGGTGAGTCGGTAGAAGCACCGGAGGGCAGCGGGAGGCATCCCCTCTCACCTTCCATAAGAGCGATCAAGCGGTGGAACAGCCGCTATGATCGTTCTTATGGTGCAGGGAATCGACAGCTGAAAAAGCGAATATCTGAATGATGCCTGTAGCTGCTCCCATCATTCAGATATACCCGCACAAAGTCAAGGACGTCATATGACGGCCGGGGGGCGGGAAGTGGTTATTGCGGAGTATTGCCGGGTATTGAGGAGTATTGCTGGGTATTGAGGAGTATTGCAGGGTATTGAGGAGTATTGCAGGGTATTGCGGAGTATTGTCGGGTATTGCGGAGTATTGCAGGGTATTGCGGAGTATTGCAGGGTATTGCGGAGTATTGCCGGGTATTGCGGAGTATTGCCGGGTATTGTGGAGTATTGCCGGGTATTGAGGGGTATTGCAGGGTATTGAGGAGTATTGCGGAGTATGGCAGGGTATTGCGGAATATGGCAGAGTATTGCACAGTATGGCAGGGTATTGCACAGTATGGGCAGGGTATTGCAGAGTATTGGCAGGGTATTGCAGAGTATTGCACAGGGTATTGCAGAGTATTGCACAGGGTATTGCAGAGTATTGCACAGGGTATTGCAGAGTATTGCACAGGGTATTGCAGAGTATTGCACAGGGTATTGCAGAGTATTGCAGAGTATTGGCAGGGTGTATTGCAGAGTATTGGCAGGGTGTATTGCAGAGTATTGGCAGGGTGTATTGCACAGGGATGGCTGAGCAGGGATGGATGGATGGCTGGATCTGTGACTGCAATTGTCACAGATCCAGCCCACAGCGCTGCTGCCTTGATCTGCTCCCTCCCCTCTCCTCTCACACTGTACCGATCGGTACAGAGAGGGGAGGGAGGAACCGGCGTCATCACATGACGCCGGTCTGTTTACAAGTGATCGCTCCGTCATTTGACGGAGCGATCACGTGGTAAACGGCCGTGATTAGCGGCCATCTACCGTGATGCGCCGGGTCTTCCGGACCCGGCGGTCACGGACATATCCTGGAGCGCGCCCCAGGGGGCGCGCGGGAGCAAGATTCTGTGAGGACGTCCCTGGGACGTCCACTCAGGATAACTCGACCGCGCTGTGGACGTCTTTTGTACATGGCGCGGTCAGCAAGTGGTTAAGAAAGGCCTGGATACTTTCCTAAATGTACATAATATAACTGGGTACTGACATTTATAGGTAAAGTTGATCCGGGGAAAATCCGATTGCCTCTCAGGGGATCAGGAAGGAATTTTTTCCTCTGCTGTAGCAAATTGGATCATGCGCTGCTGGGGTTTTTTGCCTTCCTCTGGATCAACTGTGGGTATAGAATTGGGTATATGGGATTGTATGATATTTTTTACTTTATTTTATGGTTGAACTGGATGGACTTGTGTCTTTTTTCAACCTAACTATGTAGCTATGTAACTTTCTGTCCCTGTGACAATTAGATTTTGAAAAATTTGGTATAGGTGATAAAGCATCAGTGGAGACACCTACAGTATTCCCCATGATAGCTCTTATAGGAGTGAATTTCCCTTCCTAGGGCTTGATTTTCTCTCACTTCCTGTTGTCTCCCTCCATTTGCAAGTATGAGTCAGGGACTGCCTGAATTTTAACTAAAGCTATGGACATTTACTTTGGTAATACACTATAGAGCATTTTTTTTCCTACATATACTGGGGTGTTACTTGGCTGGGATCAGAGGAGGAGAGTTTTGCACTGAAGAGGGGATTCTGCAAATGTCACCTACTTACAATTTCATCTCTTCTGAGCAGGGGGGCTTCCAACATGTAAATAAGCCGTTTCCCAAGGCCCGGCATCCTGAATATTTACCATCTGTCTTCCCAATTCAGGGGAAGCAATGCCGTGTACACCTACAATGCTGTAACATGCGGAGGAGGAGGAGAAGGAGGAAAAGCCACACACAGGTCCTCCCACAAGCGTTTATTTCACAGGAACAGTTGTAGTTTTTTGACATTATATTTGACTTTGTTATTTTAACAGTTTATGCATAAATTATGCTTAGCAATGTTCTTTGTAAAAAAAAAAAAAAAAAAGAAAAAGAATACAAAGTCTTTCATATCTCACCTTAACAGGGCCCTTCTTGCTGCAACCAATGCATGGCTATCATGAACCAGGAGACCCTGGTACTCCTGCCAACCCTGGTAGCTGGTCACTCCTGTCCCTAGAGCCACCACCTCATAGGTATCCTCATTTCCCTTCTCCCCAGGTACATCTGTAAATACAAAACATACAGCAATTACTGATATGGGCACAGCTGATTCAGTCACCGCCTCTGCAGGCTGAAGAGAGCTGAGCGATCAGCGGTGTTTATTCACTCAGTTCTACTAGAGTATGATTTTTTAATTATTTTTTCTAATCCCATACTTCTCTCTTAAAATAGTACTTTCTATTGCCCTCAGCCTCCTCAAAATTCATGTTAGAGGTTGGCTCCATTCTCCAAGTAGCCACCCTTTCATGTTTGCTCCCAGAATGAACTAGAGACTATTGGATGTGCAGCGTGAATAGAGCAGTGCACGCGACTTCAATTAACCTGAACTGCTCCTTCCAAACAATTAGAAGTGAGAGGAAAAGGAAAGGCTCAGTAGATCACATGGGATGTTACAAGGAGGCAAAAAAACACTCTAAAGCCCCGTACACACGGTCGGACTTTTGCCCAACAAACTTTGTTTTAAGCAAGTTGGACCAACAATCCGACCGTGTGTACGCTCCATCGGACAAACTTTTTTCGTTTGGTTTTGGATTTCATCGGACAAAAGTTGGGTCTGCAAACGGACAAACTTTTTCCCAACAAAAGTCCGATGGAGCAAAGTCCGACCGTGTGTACAGATAACCATCGGACTTTAGTCCGATGGACAAAACAACTAATGTTAAAATCAACCAACAATAGCAGAAGTTGACCAAAGGGTGGCAGTAAAGAGCAGAAAAGAGCAGAAAAAACATGCGATGTTGTAAGAAGTTTTAAGAAAGTTTGCAGAAAAGTCCGAGCGTGTGTATGCTATGGGTGTTCCCAACCAACTCCGTTCGGACAAAAAACCACGGAAAAGTCCGATGGAAGTCCGACCGTGTGTACGAGGCTTAAGAAGTAATTTAACGAAGAATAGATTACTGAGCCACTAAATAGTGGATGTCCAGGGATCATTTTTAGAGGATCAGGATATTGTTTAGTGTCATTTTAACACTAAATTTCCACATTAAAGTTTAACTTACACTGGACCCCCTTCTCATTGCACCCAGTCCCGCTAACCTGGAGCCTGGCGATCCCCCGCACTGACAGTTTATATCATCGCTGTACTGGTCCAGGGGTTTGAAATCCCTGCGGCTTTCTCGCCTCTTCGCCTGCGGTGACAGGATGGGCTACGCGGGTTCTGATTGGTCGGCGCCACCCATGTGACAGCTCTGACTAATTAGAATGCTCCTAAATGTACTTCCTGATGAGGTAATTTTGGAGATTAAGCTGCAGGGCATTTCTAAGCCTCGGATGGTGAGGTGGAGACCCAATGTCTCCTAGCTCCAGGTCAGCAAGACTGGGGGTGTGTGAGGAGGGGGTCCTATGTAAGTTCACCTTACAGATTTTTCTGTAAAGGTGAACTTACCCTTTAAAGTATAGATTCACCTTTGTAAACAAAAGTAATAAATGCACACCTTTTTTGCAGATAAAAAAAATTTGCATTTATTATTTTTTTTACTAGGAGACTGCAAAGCATTGCACCCAAGATCAGCAGACTGTCGGTGTAAGCGGTCTGCTTGAACGTTGTACAGGTAGGCAGTTACACACTGACAGGAAAAGAAAATGAACTACCTAGAGAGCTCAACAGCACATTGGTAATTCATTAGGAACAACAAGCGGACAGTCGCAAAGGCAGTTCCCTTCATTTACAGAACTCTGAGGCCTCGTACACACGACCGATTTTCTCGGCAAGAACCAGCAAGAAACTTGCTGGCAGAGAGGTCTTGCCGAGTAAATCGGTCGTGTGTACGTGGCTATCGGGTTTCTCGTCGAGAAAACCGACAAGTAACCTCGACGAGAAAATAGAGAACCTGCTCTCTATTTTCTCGTCGAGATTCTCCTCGGCATGTTTCTCGACGAGAAAAGTGAGTGTGTGTACACTTACCTGTCCTCCCGGAAGCCCGCGCATGTTCGAAATGAATTTGACGCATGCGCGGTAGCTTCCTAGGCATACGTAGGGTATACCAAGATGGCGGCGATGGCATCGAATGTGACGAGCGCATGCTCGTCGTAGTCGATGACGTCACCGCGTACGCTCCATTCAAAGAACCGCGGGTTCTTTGAAACGAGCGTGTGTACACTCGGCCGGGACAAGTTTCTTGTCCAAGAATCTCGTCGAAAAAAACGACATGTTTTTTTCAACGAGAATCTCGGCCGTGTGTACAAGGCCTGAGAATGAATGACACAGCCAGGTTGGCGGAGCCCCACATGGCCGATTTGTTTATTTATTTTGACAGTGAGTTAGGGAAGGAGATCCTCGGCTTGTTGTCACTAGAGGTGACGGGTTGGGGGGAGGCTGCAGCAGTTGGAACAGGTTACATGTTCCAGCCTAAAAATGGGTGTAACATGCTCCCAAATTTGAACTTATCCTTTAAATGTTCATTATTACATAGGGTTTACATTATAAAAGCATTGACTAATGTCACAAACAAAACTCAGACTGCAAAAAAACACAAAAATAAAGAGTCAAATATATCTGCTCCTTCCCTCACACACAGCGCTGACTGACTACCCACCTTTCGCTAGGATGAAAGTCGCCAGGTTGGTCCTGTGTTTGTAATAGTCACTGTCACCCAAAAGACGGCGGAAGAAATCATAGCTTACAACTGCACATCTCTCATCGTGAGTTATAAAATTCTCTGCAAGAGGAAACAGGTTAAACAGTTGAACCAATCTCAAGCACTTCACACCTCCCTAAACACAGAACTGGACTATGGCTTTGAAAAGTATGTGTAGGGGGGGAGGACAGGGACTCTGCTGAGTGACCCATTACAGCTTGGTTTTAATTCTAGGTATAGAGTACCCAGGGATTATGGGAAAAATATAAGAATATGGCCATAATGGTTTATAAGTTGTATTTTCCAGTAGCACAGTCATGTACTTTCTCTTAAGTGAAATCTGTGACATGATGGCTTAGGAAAGGCAGAGGTATTGGTTACTTGAATACGTAGGTGCCATTTAGCGACCATGCACTGATGTATCCAGTACAGGTTTACTTAGGTAGCTAAAAGGCTGTGTTTTTGGCACCATAAGGTGCCGGCTCTTAACTCATCAACAATCCCCACAACCTAATCCATCAGAGACCCAAAAATTGTTGTGCAAATTTTGACATTTCACAGGGCTAAGAACTCCCCCCTGCCTTCCTGTAATAGTATTCAGGCCAGGGAACTGGTTTTCACTGCTGAACATTAGAAGAGAGTCACATGTACTATTTTAACCACTTGCCTACTGGGCACTTTTACCCCTTTCCTGCCCAGGCTGATTTTTCAGCTTTTAGCGTTGTCGCAGTTTGAATGACAATTGCGCAGTCATCTAACACTGTACCCAAATTAAATTTTTATCTTTTTTTTCACACAAATACAGCTTTCTTTTGGTGGTATTTAATCACAAATGGAGTTTTTCTTTTTTGCTAAACAAATGAAAATATACCAAAAATGTTGAAAAATAAATAAATAAAAAAGTTTTATAGTTTGTTAAAGTGGTTGTAAACCTAGTTACACCACGTGTACCTACAGGTAAGCCTATAATAAGGCTTACCTGTAGGTACTGTAAATATTTCCCAAACCTGCATGGTTTAGGAGATATTTACCATATACGCTTGTGCCGACATCATTGGCGCATGCGCACTGAAGAAACTGCCTGCTCGTTCTGTTTCTTCAGGGTCAGTGCCATGACCGGCGGCTCCCGAACACATGTGCGGATGTGACGTCCTCGCTGCTCTGGCCAACCACAGCGCCGGAGACCGCGAACCCGGAAGTAACTCCGGGAGACATGTCGCCGGTCACAGCGGTGTGCCGGGACCGCTGCAACAGCTTCAATCTAAGGTAAGTATTTCATAATGAGCTAGTATGCGATGCATACTAGCTCATTATGCCTTTGTCATACAGTGGGGGGGGGGGAGGGTTTCGTTTACAACCACTTTAAACAATTTTGCAAACAGGTAATTTTCCCCCTTCACTGATGGGCACTGATGAGGCGGCACTGATAGGCATCACTGATTGGCAGCACTGGTGGTAACTGTTGGTATTGCACTGATAATCAGATTACTGATTATCAGTGCCGATGTCCCTTTAACTCAAGTCAGTTATCGTCTCTCTTCCTCTCTCCTCATGCTGTCAGCGCAAGGAGAGAAAAACAGATAACCAGTCTCTGTTTACATCGTGATCAGCTGTCATTGGAGACAGCTGATCACGTGGTAAAGAGCCGCTGCGATTGGCCCTTTAACACGATCTGTGAACAGCTGAGCCTGAAGGATTTAGTGATCACAGAGCTTGCCGCCTGGGCACCCAGCGTGATCATGGGAGGATCTCCATAGACGCCCTCCCAACAAAGTAAGCCTGTGCTGTAGAGCTGGTGTGAAGGGGTTAAACACCAGGATCTGGACGCAGTTGGGATCAGTGGTTAGGCATCTAATTGGTTAGGAAAGCTGTATGGAGCTTGACTTCTTTTGATACCCTTTTAATAACAACAAATCGTATAAGTTTAGGAGGTCATTAAAATCATTTTAAATACATCTAGTATAAGTAATTGACTCTGTCTCTATATTAACTCTTTTAAAAAGGAGAAGTTTAACTTTTTGGAAATATGAATAAGTTATCAAATTTTTGCAGAGTTCTGCAAATGAATGAACTACAAGTACTGTCATCCTTTGCAGCCATCAGCTTGTAGTTCTCAATGAACTACCACGGCGCTTTTGTAGTTCATTGATTCTTCCTGTCAGTGTGAAACTGCCTGCCTGTACGATGTATGTGCAGACAGTCTGCAGGATACCTGCAAGACACCAGCGATCTGCTAATGACTGGTGTAATGCTTAACAGGCTCCAAAAAAAAAAAATTTAAAATAGTAAAGGCACATTTTTTTACCGTCGAAAAAAATGTGCATTTATTTAAGGGTGAACTTATTCTTTATTTTATCTAACCAGCATTCTGAGGTTGGGTCAGTGACCAGGCTGTACTGCCCAGTTTTCTCTAGGGCTGATGAGATCACTGGTCTCACTGGGGGGGGGGGGGGGGGGGAATAAAACTGGTGCAGCTATGCATGGTAGCCAGTCAGGTTCTAACTTCTAGCTTAATTAAACATTGACAATAAAACCTGGGAGCTAAATGGTTTCTATGCAGAGTTGCACCAGATGTTGCACTCTCCAGTTTTAGTAAATAACCCCTACTATGTCTTTTGACATGTAAGAAAGGTTAACAATAGACAGTAGTATGTATTTTAAAAGTGAACTTAGGAGTTTTTTTTAACAGGAAAATCACCTGGTTTCACTTCTGCGTGATCCAGGTCTGCAGCCAGGGTGCCGTGACTTGAGGTCTGTGAGCTGGGTGGGGACTCCATAATAAACTGAAGAGATAAAACAGCTTTTAAAGAAAAGTCCACTTTTGATTAAAAAAAAACCAGAACAATTATTTCACATATTCAATTGCTACACAAGCCATGTAATAAATTTAAAAACGTACTGAAGTCTCAGGCTGCATTCACACATGAGCGTTTTTTAGCTCGAAGCTCAACAAGCAAAATCCCATTAATTTCATTGGCCCCTGTTCATGCTCAGATGTTAAACAGGGGCAATTAGAAAAGGGAAGGTCTGGACAGTCACACTCCAATAAAAACGCCTTTATTTTGCAAAATAGCAAAAGTACAAACCACAGCAGGGTACAGGATAAAAAAAGCTGACGCGTTTCACACTCTCAATAGTGCTTAGTCATAGCGATGTTAAACAGGGGCCATTGAAATGAGTGGGATTTTAAATATATATATATATATATATATATATATATATATATATATATATATTTATTTATTTATTACACACTTATTGCGATTTTTTTTACCAAGAATATGTAGAATACATATCGGCCAAAATTGAGGAAAGAAAATCGTTTTTTTATATATTTTTGGGGAATATGTATTATAGCAAAAAGTAAAAAAATATTGCTTTTTTTCCCCAAAATAAAATGAAATAAACGTTTATAGCGCAAAAAAAACAAAAAAAAAAAACGCAGAGGTGATCAAATACCACCAAAAAAAGCTCTAATTGTGGGTAAAAAACGGACGTAATTGTTGTTTGGGTGCAACGTCACACGACCGCGCAATTGTCAGCTAAATCGACGCAGTGCCGAATCGTAAAAAATGCTCTGGTCAGGAATGGGATAAATCCTTCCGGGGACTGAAGTGATTAAAGTAGAAGTTTAGTATGTCCCTTCTGCATTAAAAATTCTGCCACAAATATTTATTTACAGAGTAAAGTTCCAATTTATAGTGGATGTAAACTTGATTCATTAAATCTGAGCTGGGCACATCTATCTGCAGTGTTTTGTTATCTCTCTGCATGTCCCATAGCTTTCTCCTGCCTGTTCTTCAGTGCTGAACTATTCAAACAGATCTGAAAGTCTCTACCTATGAGGAGAGGGGGTGTGTGCTTTTCCTCCAATCAACTGTCATGTTGAACAGGAAGAGAAAATCTCCTAACAGGATCTGAACTTTTTAAACAGTATATAGAGATGAAGACAGCAGATATACATGTAAAACGTATGTAGGGAGCTTTGTCTCTGTGTATCATCTCTGTGTATCATCTGAGGCTGTTCATTTCACTGGGAATATGTGAGGGTTTACATCCACTTTAATCCACCAGCCTATGAGTGCCCATCTGTGCTGTATATCAGTGTGAGTCTGAATCCACGCAATGGACCTAATATGCCAGTAGGAACACACAACAGGGGTGTATAAAAACATCCTGTGATGAATAAGTAAGGAGCTGCCTCTACATAGTTAATCCACCTGGGTGGAGTAAATGAGTAGACTGAAGGGAGGTGTAGAATTGGCGCTAATTGCAATTCATGGACTTCCTTGCTCTAGAGTGCAAGTGAATATTTTATATATAAATAGATACATAAATACCCCTATATTATACTAGTGTCATTGGTGCCAAATGCTTCACTAATATATATGAATACGTGATAAATATAGATTGATGCGGATATAAATAATGATGAGCATAAAATAATATATATAAAAAATAAAATAATGAAATGAATAAAATATTGTGAACAATTAAAGGTGATAACAGTGAAAAAATTAAACCAATGTATAAAACCGTGATAGTAATAAATTAATGATGCATGCAAAAATGTCCTGCGACTAGCGATAAAATGCAAAAAAAAAAAATGCAGAATTGTGCAAATTGATGTGATTGTCCAATGATTTGATGCTAGATGCCCAGCAACTTTGCTAGGCAAAAAATCTTGCGACTATGCAGAAAAGTGCAAATGCAACCTCATGCGATTTGGCTGAGCAATATAAATGCAACCTCATGCGATTTGGTTGAGCGACTATGCAATAAGGTGCAAATGCAACCTCATGCGATTCGATTGAGCAATATGATTGTCCAATGATTTTGTAGTTTTTTCAGATGCTAGGTGCCCAGTGCCTGGTGATGTGACCTTTTTTAATCTTGAAGACTGGTGCCCACAGCAGAACGTGCTCCAATAAAGACCGCACTCACCAGATGTTCACCCCCTCTTGGGGTGAAAAACGTTCACAGTGTATGCCACTGTGCAGCACTCTGGCGGTGTCTCGTCTCCTTGGTCCTTTTGTGGTAATCCCAGTGTTATCTCAGAGTAAGAGGGAAAGGAAGGAATCCCAAATAGTGTAATTCGGTAATAAAAAACATTTTTATTGAACTTATAGCAATATTGCACACATTTAAGCTGTATTAAACAGGCATGTAAGAGACAAATGCTGACAGATCCTGGAAGTGTTTGTGACATTCAGCTTGTGCACTCAACTGTATATCAGTGACAATCAGTACTGCCTCATCAGTGCCCATCAGTGACAATCAGTACTGCCTCATCAGTGCCCATCAGTGAAGGAGAAAACATAACTTATTTACAAAGTTTTGTAACAGAAACTAAGAAAAAAAAATTCAAAATTTTCAAAGTTTTTTTTAGTAGCGCAAAAAATAAAAATCCCTGTGGTTATCAAGTACCACCAAAAGAAAGCTCTATTTGTGGGGAAAAAAATTGTAACAATTTTGTTTGGGTACAGCGTCGTGATGGCGCTAAAAGCTTAGAATTGGTCTGGGCTGGAAGGCGTATAAGTGCCCTGTATTGAAGTAGTTAAGGCAAGACAGATCTACAGTGGAAGCCGGCCACTTCTTCACAAATCTTCACAAAACAGATACAAAGCCAACAAGTTCTTAGGAGGAGCACCCACTGGGTTCTGTGTTTTGTGACTGGAGGAAGCATATCCTGTCATTTATCTGCCCCTCATTCACTCAGAGAACAAAATGTAGGACTATGAAAGTAGAGATTGTGAGTACAGCGCCTGTCTGACTGCATATCTATTTCTGTGATTTTAGTTGGGCTTTAAGGTTTATAAAAATGTTCTTCTACTTACAATTACAGTATGCTTTCTTACAACATATAAGAAAAAGGGGGAGATAGGTACACAAAAAACAAAAGCTCATCCCCTGTAATCACACAGGAATATTATTTAGAGAAACCTCTTAAATCACCAGTTATATCCCTCTTAAAGGCAATCCACCGATATGGGTGATGATATTAATGGTCTAGGGGTTATTATCCTGTATTTTCCTCTGAATTCTTTTAAGCATATGAAAAAGGGGGGAGGTAGGAAATAGTTCCTTCCAAAAGAAATTCTTCAATGAGGAATTGTGAAAAATATATATATTTTCTTTATTATATAAACCGCAATATAATATAATGATTTAACAAACACTAGATATACACACCCTTCACCTATAAATTTAAAATTAGACTAGTCTAAAACCTGTGAACATGGGTGGCCACCCGACCCGCCATACACACCACAATCGGCCTTTACCACTCATCCAATTCACCTAAATTAATCCGGATTTTTTGGATGTCTGAAAAGGGACCTCACCCAGTTCAGACACACAGTCTAGCTTGGAATGGAAATTATTTCAAAAAGTATATTCAGTCGTTTTTAAGACTCAATGGAGAAACGGAAAGTCAATGCTGTAATTAGACTTAACTGGATGGGAGCCCGCGTTATTGAATGTCTATATAGTGGACAGTATTCACATACTCATTGGCTTGTCTGGCCATATAAGAGATCTGGTATGCTCCAATGAAGGTTCTGTAGAACCGAAACAAGTAAGCTACGTGCAGTCATACAGGCTGTATTAGGAACATGGGTGTGCGATCCATGGAGCCCACTACCTGATCGCCTCTAGAAACCATTCATCCTACCCTCTTTTCACCTCCGAGGAATGGACTACATCCACTCATAAACTGACGGGAGAGTGCTGGAAAATCAGCGCTGAAGGTGTGTAACCCGCGCTGTATGATCTACTGGAACCAATTCATTCACAATTGAAAAGAGACTGAGTGAATATCGCTACTAGGAATACCTGGAAGACAGCGGCTATACGAATAAGGAAAAATCCACCTATGGAATACTTTTAACGGTGAGATTCAACCAATCTATTCATGTTCATATATGCCTTGTCAGTAAATCAGCGATTATAAATACCAGATCTCTTATATGGCCAGACAAGCCAATGAGCACCCGCACTGCAGACTGAAGTGTCAGTAACTTCCCCGGAGGTAGGAATACCTTTGCCTCCAAGCAGTCCAGAATCAGACCTAGATACTCCAGACACTGAGTCGGGACCAGGACTGACTTCTGAATGTTTAGGAGCCACCGGAAGTCCCTGAGGGTCTGACTGACGATAGTCACACTGTCTTCTAATTCTGAGCCACTTTCTGCTCTTAGAAGAAGATCGTCCAGATAGCCCATGACAGCGATGCCTCGCTGTCTCAGCAAAGCTAGAACCGGCGCAAGCACCTTGGTGAACACCCTCGGTGCCGAGGCTAGGCCGAAAGGAAGAGCCACAAATTGATAGTGGACTTCGCTGATCGCAAGCGCAGAAACTTCTGGTGACTTGCGCAGATCGGAACATGCAAGTAGGCGTCCTTGATGTCCAAGGCCGCCAGAAAATCCCCTTGACGGAGTGTATCGATCACCGTGCGAATGGATTCCATGCAGAATTTTTGCACCTTCAGGCATTCAGGGCCTTGAGGTCCAGGATAGGCCGAACCCCGTCCTTTTTTGGGACGACAAACGGATACGAGTAGAATCCCTGAAACCTCTGTGACGGAACCGGCACAATCACTCTGGACCTGATCAAATCCTGAACAGCCCCCATAGGGCTGCCCGATGGGCAGGAAGGAGAGGAAGATTTGAGGGAAGAATCTGTCTGGGGCCAAGAACGGAACTCTATCCTGTAACCTGAGGTGACCACCTCGCACACCCACCGATAGGAGATCCGGGAGGTCCACCGATCCGTGAACCTGCAAAGTCGTCGTCCCCCCCCCCCCCACCCCAGAGTCGGGTGGGGACAAGACTTCATGCGGAGGCGGGCTTGGGAGCCGGCTTGTTTGGCTTACGCACCCAGGGGCGGATGTGTCCACCAGCCGCACTGCTGTCAGTCTGGGAGGGCCTACCCGTGGACTCTGACTGACGAAAAAAAACTTTTTGCAGGAAATGAAGGACCCTGCGTACAGCGGGCCTCCTTACCCTTGCTAGTCTGAGGAAGAAGAGTGCTTTTACCTCCCGTGACATCCTTGATGATGTCATCCAGCACAGCACTGAAAAGCCTACCACCTTTAAATGGTAGATCCGTCAGAAGCTTCTTAGAGGCTAGGTCAGCAGACCAGCATTTCAACCAGATATGACAACGCTATACCACCGCCGAGACAGAGGCCCTGGATATTAAGGGGCCGCGTCTAACGTGGCGTCGCACACATAAACCAGGCCCTGCACCATTTGGTGGGCCAGAGCAATAGTGTCTGGAGGAAGAGTATGCTCCTGTACAGTTTGGTGCAAAATTTCTGCCCATCCCGTAAGTGTCTGAGACACAAGGGTCGCCGCTACCACAGTTCCGTAGGGCGGATTCCAACAAGGCAAACATGGCTTTGCTCACCACTTCTGAGCTCCTGTCAGTGGGGTCCTTAAAATGCAGGAGTCCCCTCCATCGGGAGAGTGGTGGCCTTGTTCAACCGGGCGACTGTAGGGTCGACCACTGGGGGAGAAGCCCACTTTTTAAGTAGGGCATCTTCAAAGGGGTATCTGATAGACAAACGCCGCAGGACCATAAAAGTCTTCTGCGGCTTTTTCCCAGACCTTATCAATGAGCTGGTCAAAGAAAGGTACATATGGAAAAACCTTTTTAGAAGGCCTGGCCTTAAAAGAACCAAAGGAGACTGTCCGCCTGAGGTTCTGCATCCGCAGCATTCAGCTTAAGAGTGTCCCTCACCGCATCAATGAGTTCACTAACAAGCGCCCTGTCATTTACTGACTCAGAACTGGAGTCTTCCTCGCAAGGAATGTCCTGTTCAAAACCATCAAAATATTCAGAGCTAGGGTCCTGAGCGGTAGTGGCTAGGCCCATATCTGAATCAGCACACCCCCCCCTTTTTTTTTTTTTGGTGGAGATAAAGTGGGGAGAGGGGCTCTTTTGCTCCCTTGCACTCGCACAACGCTTCCCTCCTGGTCAGAAATAATTCCAGGACTGCCGACAACTGGTCCATAGGGACCGCAGGTGCTGGAGCACTGCCTGTTACCTCAAAAATGTAAGGGGAAGCTGGTGACACTGACTCCATATTGCCCCTCTCTGAGACTCCTCAGATAAAAAAGTCCACCCACAGGCTGTGCTGACTGAGGAGGGGCGCCCAGGGGACTCACCAGACCGGACCAGGACCGCTCAGTTCCGCTGTCTGTACCACGCTGTGTCAGCGCGAGTGAGCTGTGAGGAGATTGTGAGGAGATTTGCGCTGTTACAGCTGCGATAGAGGCCAAACTAGTCCTGAAAAGAGCGTGGGCTACAAGAAAATGGCCGCTGCACTTCATTGAGGCGATCCGCGGCAAAATGGCCGCCATGCGCAGTTGAAATTAAAAACAGCACACACACAGCGCCAAAAGGCGCCCGGGCCCCAAAATCACACAAAAGGCCCCCAGCGATATGCAGACCAGCATGAGCCCCCCCCCCAGGACAGTATGACCCCCCAGTCACCCCCCACAGCACAGCGCCAGCAATTTGACAGAGAGTGACAATGAAACACAGGGGGAGACAGGGAAAATCCCCCACAGAGAAACACACACAGCATTTTGTACTCACCTGCAGGCAGGAGAGACTACTTACCCGTGCCCTGAGGGACCCACTGGTGTGTTTCTGACAGACCTATCACAGAGTAGTACTGCGTAGCTGTCGGCCCGGTCCACCGCGAGAGATACAGTCCGTCAGGTACTGTTCAATCTTGAGAGGACCGCGGGAGCATGAAAGCAACCCGGCCACCCCTGGAGTCATGGGGCATGTCGTAAACTGAGTCTCACGCACACAAGGTGTCAGGGAAACGGCCGTAGGAGAACTGGCAATAGTGCCAGTACTGGTAATGGGCGCTTCCAGCACATCCCTGTGCGCATTGACGCAAGCGGCGCATATAGGCGCGCGCACATGCGCAATGGAACCAACGGGCGCACGCATATGCGCAATGGAACCACCAGGCGCGGGCGCATGCGCGGGCGCGTCATTTGGCGCACACAACAGATGCAGCCACTTGCTGGCCTATATAAAAGACTGCCACTGAGCCCATCTCAGTGCTTGATGGTCGTCAGCCTTCCTGTGTTCCTGAGACTCTGTTAAACTGCTGTTTGGATTCCCTGTTGTGACCTGGCTTGTTCCTGACCTGTCTGATCTTCTGGTTTGACCCCCTGGCTTGCCTTACCGACTTGTTGCCATCTCCTCCACCTGATCCCGGCTTGTTCCACGGACTTTGCCACAGTCTTCTGTTCCTGCCTGTTTCCTGTTACCAGACCATTGGCTTGTCTCCGTTCCTGCAACCTGCCTCTTCCTCCTGCTGGATATACTGGGTTTGACCCCCAGCCTGGCTGCCACTACTACTCCTTGAGCGGTGTCCTGCATCCACCGGTGTTTTTCAGGATCCCACCAGCTCTGCTCTCCTGGACCCATCTGGCAACCTGTGCTTCTCTGGGCACTACACCCTCTGTACCCAACCTCAGAGGTGTACTGCACTCAGCCTCAAGGGGAGCCCTCTCGGCATCTCGGCCTCCAACCAGGTACGTGACACAAGGCGAGGATCAGCACGCTCGATGGTCGGACAGGGAAGACTACGAGGATACCAGTGTACCCAACCTGTTGCCCAGCCGACAGTTGATTGAAGGTCTCAAAAATAAAATAATAAAATTCCCAAAGGAATAAAAATTAAAAGTAAAAGCTTCCAGGAGACTGGCTCCTGAGAGAGCCACGTCTTCTCCTTCGGCTAGGCAGAAAAAAACTGAGGTCTACTGACTGCAGGGGGTGGGCTATGTCCGGAGGGACCGCCCCCCTGGGCAGGGCTGTTCAACTCTGGCTTTTAGAATGTATGTATAAGGCCCCTTTCACACTGGGGCGTTTTTCATGCGGTTTAGCGCTAATATTAGCGCTATTATACCGCATGAAAAATTTGTGCCTGTAGCCTTCAATGTGAAAGCCCGAAGGCTTTCACACTGAAGCGGTGCGCTAGCAGGACCGCTCCAAAAGTCCTGCTAGCCGCTTCTTTACAGCGGTAAAGGAGCAGTGTGTTCACCGCTCCTTTACCGCGGCTGCCCATTGAAATCAATGGGACACCGCGGTAATACGGCCCGCAAACCGCTGCAATAGCCGCGGTTTGCGGGCGGTATTAACCCTTTTTCGGCCGCTAGCGGGGGTTAAATTCACCCCCCTAGCGACCGCATACCGCGGTAAGAACGACGGTATAGCAGCGCTGAAAATCGCGCTGCTATACCGCCACCGCACCTGCCCGCCCCAGTGTGAAAGGGGCCTAACATCTCACATTCTGCCTAGGTCTTCTCCTGCAAGCAACAACATAACCCACGTGTACAGTGAATAAGAGACGCCGTGTCAGTCCATGGATGATGAGAAAAATATATTTTTCACAATTCCTCATTGAAGAATTTCTTTTGGAAGAAACTATTTCCTACCTCCCCCCTTTTTCATATGCTTTCTTACAACAGTAGGTAAAAAAGGGATTTTTTACTCACTTTAGAATAATCCGACCGTTTGTACACTCCATCGGACAATTGTTGTCGGAATTTCCGACAACAATGTTGGATTGCCATGCTCTCAAATTGTCTAACAAATGGGTTCCGTCAGATTATCCGATCGTGTGTACAGAAGTCCGTCGGACTAAAATTCAAAGTACAAACACACATGCTCCGAACCAATGCTAACCATCAGACAACATTAGCAGAAGTTGCCCAAAGGGTGGAGCTAAAGAGCTGAAAAACAACGTAGTTTTGTGTATGTTGGCTGAACAAGTTCACGGCCAACGCCCTTCGGACAAAATTCCACGGATTTTTCCGATGGAAGTCCGATTGTGTGTATGAGGCTTTACTCTACTTCTATTTGCACTTGCATGCAGCTTTTTCAGGCTACTTGACTCATTTCTGCAACTTATGGAGCACATGGCTTGTACTGATAAGCAACGGGAAAAGCTGTATGGAAGTTGTCACAGATCTGCAGTTTTGCTTCAGATCTGTCTCCTTTATTCCTAAAGGTCAGCAGAAATACTGGTACATGTAGTTCCATAGCTTTAACTTGCAAAGTTCTGCTGTTACGAGTTAACCTAGAAGACTTGTGTCCAAGACTGGTTAACCACCTATTGTTAATTCAATTAGCCACACGCTCAGTCCAGCCAGACCATCCCCACTTCTATGGAACAGCTAGTGTTTCTAGTGCTAGGTCCCACAGTAGGGTTGCCACATCATCCCTTTAATCCAGGACACACATTACCGGTAATTACACAGGTTCTGTGGCTGATTAACCCACCTAGCGGTATTCCCGAGTCAGGCTCGGGGTGAGATTTCAGTACCTAAAGCGGTAACCCCGAGCCAGACTTGGGCTGCATCGCAGGATACAGGGAGAGTAACTTACCTTGTTCCCTGGATCCTGCAATGTGTGCGAGCTATCATCTATCTCGATTCACACTGCCGAGCTCCGTTCCTGAGCGTTGCGACGCACGGGGACGGAGTTCGGCGCCAAATTCAAAAAGTGAAACACACAGTATACATACAGTACACTGTAATCTTACTGATTACAGTACTGTATCAAATAATAACACATCCCCTTTGTCCCTAGTGGTCTGTCCAGTGTCCTGCATGCACTTTTATATTATAAAAACTGTTTTTTCTGCCTGGAAACTGGATTATCCATAGCAACCAAAAAGTGTCCCTTTATGTCAAAAGTGGTTTTAGACCAGCTAGAAAACAGCGATAATAAATTAGAATCACTCGCAGAATTGAGCGATAGCGATTTGTGGGGAAATTCGTCATCAAACACTGAAAACACTTTTATTATTATTATATTATTATTTGTTATAATTATTTGATAGTTATTTATTATTTTGTTTTTTGAACTTTATCATACCCGGGATGTTTACTAGACTCTAGTTTGGACAGAGTTAAGTGAATTATTCCTAAGAATTGCAGGCCTACAATATAAAACACCAAATTTCCATGCAAAATAATGGTACCGCTTTCAGCACCTAAAATCTGAAATATTCATACCGCCAGGGAGGTTAAGGTGGTAATTAAACTCACCTGGTGCCTTATCTGCATTAAATCAGCCTCAGAAGCTGTGCAATTCATATGTGTCCTGGATTAATAAAGTGGATGTAAACCCGAAAATGTTTTATTTATTTTTTGCTGTCACAATGTAGAGTAAAAGATTTCCTATCATCTGTGCCAGGTCTTGCCACAAAGAGTTAATCCAGCTCTGAGTAATCCTCTTATTTTTCAGTGAGATAAAACGGACAAACAGAGAAAAACCTTTGTCTGTTCCGCCCCCTTGCTTTGAGTGACAGGTTATTTACATATCTCATGCACTAAGCCTGAGACAGGCATTATTTTTTAATTCCAACCCCGACTCCTTTTCTGAAGTCATGTGGTTACTTTTCTGGATTTTGACTGGATGTTAGTGATTATAGCAGAAGGAATACACAGGAGAAAATGCATGTTGACAAGGGGAGTGTAGAGGTGGGCGGGGAGTCTACTGACATCACGACTCCACCCACCGAGCTCCAGACAACAGATCCACCCACAGAATCTGCAGTTTTTCAGTTCTTATGACAGACAGAGGGGAGACATTTGACAGGTAAGGATACATGCAGGAGGCATCTATATCCTTATAGATCAGCACTATGGCAGTAGTTTAGAAAGGATGAGAGTGGCTTTACATCCACTTTAAGGCTTCATGTACACTGGACGTTGTTCAACCTCTCCTGAACTATTTAATGTGACAGCTAGGATGAGGATGAGAGCCGTTTAGCCGCGTTTACATGCCACGTTTGCGTCTAGAAGCATTTGAAAAAAAACATATATATATTTTTTTTTGTTAAAATGAAAAACGTCTCTAAACGAAACGCTGCTAAACACGAGTAGCTGCGTTTAGCCGTGTTTAGCGCTTCAACTGCCTTTAAACACAGCTTCTGAACGCATTTTTTTGAGTTCAAGAAAAAGCCTCTAAACACAACTGCCTAGAAACGACTATAAACAACCCTGTGTACATGTACTGATAAGATAACAGAGGAGAGTTCAGGAGCAGTTGAAAAAAATGCTCAACTGCTCCTAAACGTCCGTTTACCAGCAGCAGGGTACATGAGGTCTAAAGGGTTGATGTGGCAACCCCAGTGTTCCAAGAAGTTTTTTGGAAATCCCCAAATGTACTTCTATTCCTAGCGGAGAAGATTCCTATTGTACCCCCAGTGCTTCCTCATGTCCCTGGCTCCTTGAAAAGATTTTTAGTGTACCGCCATTGCTTATTCCTGTCCCTGGAATATTCCCAAGACTCAATGGGGTTGATTTACTAAAGACAAAATAGACTTTGACTATGCACTTTGCAAAATGCAGTTGCTCCAGAGCTTAGTAAATGAGCAGAAGCTCTGCTGACGTCCATCGTCCAATCATGTACAAGCAAAAATGCATTTTTTTTCCCCCTTGAACGTGATTGGGTATACTTTGCAAAGTGATTTACTAAGCTATGGAGCAGCTGCACTTGTAGAGTGCTCAGTCTATTTGCCTTTAGTAGACCATCCCCTATGTGTCACTGGCTTCATGAAACTATTCATTGTAACCTCAAGACTCCTTGTGTCCTTGGCTTCCTGAGATTTCAATTGACCCTATACTCTTAGTGACCCCAAAATTCCTTGCGATTCTGGGGCTGGATCCTTCTTGTTCCTAGTGTCTGTTTGCAAGTATCTCCCAGTGCCTTTCAGTGTGATCTCTGTAACCCCAGAGTCTTCCAGCCTGTTCCCAGTGATGCTCAGTGTGTTCCTGCTTGCAGCATATATCCTTGCACCTGTTGTGTCCTTTGAGCATTCCAGTGTTCTTGTGCCTCTGTTTTCCTTGTGTACCTTTGCCAGCTTTCAGCCTTCCAGTCCCTCTGTGATCTCCTGTCTGCTCTTCCTTAGCATCACCTGTCTGCAGTTTGTTTCAGTGTCTCCCAGTGTATTTCTAGCTATTTTCCTGCTTGGTGTCCCTGTGCACCTTTACCTGCTCCTAGAGAGCAGTGTATGTCTAGTCTGTTTCTTGTTCAGAAATTCTTATCCGTTTACCAGCCCTTAGTTGTCTGTAGCTGCCTGTTCAGATGAGTCCAAGCATCACAACCTGGGGATAGTCTGCAGCGCAACACATCTCTACTAGAGATGGGCTCGGGCGTGTTCGATATCCCACATGCCCGAGCCAGCCAGGAAGGTGACACTTCACACCGCTAATCACAGGCAGTGAGACATTTCCCGATCTGTGCAGCTGCGGACCAGGAAATGTCTCACTGCCTGTGATTAGTGGTGTGCAGTGTGGGCTTCCTGGTGGGATCGGGCATGTGGGATATTGAACATGCCCGAGCCCATCTGTAATCTCCACCTTCAGGAGCTCTGGAGAAGACCAGCTGGTTCCTTGGACTCTACACCTTAGCCTTTTCAAGGGCCCTCATCTTCACTGAACATGCGGACCTTCTGTGTTCAATAAGTATCTATCCTGTCCTACACTCCTCATGTACCTCAACTGTATCCTGTGTACCTGCATTCTCTGGGACCTCTGTGCACCTCAGTGTTCCTCATACATATTGTTACCTCTGTGTTCCTGCAAGCCAGGTATGCTCAACCCGTGGCGCCGTCTGATGTGGTCTCCAACCTATGGCAACCTAACCTGCACAGCCTCTTTTGAATGCACGCTGCTCTACTGAATGATTGCCGGTCCTCCATAATCCCAGCGACTATTGCAGCCGGTTCCCTTCTCTTTCTTTCCTAACACACAAACATGGGGAGAGGAGCAGTGTTAATTTTGTTGGCGAAAAAAATTGTCATACTTTTCGGATTGTGGCCAGTAGGGGCAGAAAATGTCACGGGCCCAGCATGAGTGAGAATAAATTTGGCCTTAGGGTTGGTGGTCAGTAGGAGTAGTGTCCCTATAAGTAAGAGGAATAGTATCCCATCATTGGTATTGTGGAACAAATAGTGCCCCATTGTTGGCGTCAAATAGTGCCCAAAGGGCCGGATAAAGGCTAGCAAAGGGCCACATCTGGTCCTCGGGCTCCAGTTTGGAGACCCCTGGTCTATAGCACTGTGCATTACAGTCTTCCTCAGCCACCCAGAGCACTGTGTAGCATTACAGGCCTCCTCAGACTCCCATCTAGAGCACTGTGCATTACAGGCCTCCCAAGTCCCGACCATCCAGAGGACCAAAGCACTGTGCATTACAAGCATTCTCAGACCACCCAGAGCACTGTGTATTATTAAGGCCTTCTCAAACTGCCCAGAGCACTGTGTAGCATTACAGGCCCCTCTCAAACTGCCCAGAGCACTGTGTTGCATTACAGGCCTTCTCAGACCGCCGTCTAGAGCACTGTGTAGCATTACAGGCCTCCTTAGACCACCGAGAGCACAGTGTAGCATTACAGGCCTCCTCTGACCACTGTCCAGAGCACTGTGCATTACAGGCCTCCCCCAACCACCTTCCACAGCACTGAGTGCATTACAGGCCTCCTCAGACTAGAGCACTATGTGCATTATAGTCCACCCCTTTAGACATCCGTCCAGAGCATTGTGCAGCATTACAGGCCACCTTCCAGAGTTTCTGTGTAGTTTGTTCCAACCTTAAAGAGGAAGTAAACTACTACTGAATTCTACCTATAGGTAAGACTATAATAAGGCTTACACATAGGTAGTGTAAATATCTCCTAAACATGCATCGTTTAGCAGATATGTACCGTACACAGCGCCAGTGAAATCACTGGTGCATGCATCCTGAAGGAACGGCCTCCAAAATCAACACTGGAGAGGAGCCTTCAGTCGAGTGGTTTGTATCTATACAGGGGTTTTGAGGGTCTATTCTCACTGCTGTGTGATGAGCTTGGCGTCATTCTGGTAGCATGTGAGTGCATTATGTCATTTTATCTTTGCTTAATAAAGAAGTTTATTGCACTACTAGAGCATGTACCTACCTGGTCTTTTATTTTATTTTTTAGATTGTCCACAGTCCTAGTTTTTGGCAATTTAATTGATGGCTGCAAAGACCCTGATATAGTTAAAGTGGTTGTAAACCCACTTTTTCAACTTGCACCTACAGGTAAGCCTAGATTACCTGTAGGTGCAAGAAATATCTCCTAAACCTACACGGTTTAGGAGATATTTAGTTAAATGACAGTCGCCGCTGTCTACGGCGCATGCGCGCCGTAGACAACGGCGCATTCATGGGGTTAATCCCATTCACAAATTTGGCTACTTCCCAGCAATCGCTGGGCGTAGCCAAATGTGCCGGCTCTCGCGCGCATGCGCAGAGTGACGTCTCCACCGCTCCGGCCAATCACAGCGCCGGAGCGGCGCTGTGATTGGCTGGAGCAGCGATACCCGGAAGTAACCTTCCGGCTATCGCCGCAGAGATGGCTGCGGCTGAAGAGGGAGACTACGACAGCTTCGGGGGCCCCGATCTAAGGTAAGTGATGCATAATGAGCTATTATGCTAGTCATATTACAGCTAGTTTAAAAAAAAAAAAACATTTTTATAAGGGTTTACAACCACTTTAAGGCTGCAACACTGGTTCTGAGCTTTTTTGGCTGCCCACTGCAAGAGTGGAATTAATAGTGATCTGATTTTTGTGACTGTGATTAACCACTTCAGCCCCAGAAGGATTTACCCCCCTAATGACCAGGCCATTTTTCGCGATAAGGCACTGCGTTACTTTAACTGACAATTTGTGGTCGTGCGACGCTGTACCCAAATAACACTTAATTTTTTTTTTCTCCCCCAAATAGAGCTTTCTTTTTGGTGGTATTTGATCATCTCTGCGGTTTTAATTTTTTGCTCTATAAACAAAAAGAGCGACAATTTTGAAAAAGAAAACAATATTTTTTACTTTCTGCTTTAAAACATTAAAAAAAAAAGTAAAAAAAATTATTTATTCATCAGTTTAGGCCAATATGTATTCTTCTACATATATTTTTGGTAAAAAAATCCCAATAAGCGTATATTGATTGGTTTGCACAAAAGCTGCTGCCATATCCGATATCCATCTTTAAAGTGCCAATGTATATATACAGTGGGCGGTCCGGAAGTGGTTAAAAATCTTTATTATGCTATTCAAAATATATTTTATTTAATTCTGAACCATTTAATTTCATTGTGGCCCACGACTGGTTACCAAATCACTTAAATGGCTCGCTCTCTTCAAAAGGTTGAGCACCCTTGCTGCAAGCTCAGCATTCCACTGCTGCTAAGATCCTACTGTACTCCTGTCTTCCTGTGAGCCCTGCACCCCAGTGCATTAAAGTGATTCTAAAGCCTCGTACACACGGTCGGACTTCCATCGGACTATTCCGTGGATTTTTGTCCGAACGGAGTTGGCCGGGAACACCCATAGCATACACACCACAGGACTTTTCTGCAAACTTTCTTAAAACTTCTTACAACATCACTTGTTTTTTCTGCTCTTTTCTGATCTTTACTGCCACCCTTTGGTCAACTTCTGCTATTGTTGGTTGATTTTAACATTGGTTGTTTTGTCCATCGGACTAAAGTCCTATGGTTTTCTGTACACACGGCAGGACTTTGCTCCATAGGACTTTTGTTGGGCAAAAGTTTGTCCGTTCGCAGACCCAACTTTTGTCCGATGAAAACAAAACCAAACTCAAAAAAGTTTGTCCGATGGAGCGTACACACGGTCGGATTGTTGGTCCAACTTGCTTAAAACGAAGTTTGTTGGGCAAAAGTCCGACCGTGTGTACGGGGCTTTATTAGTATTCTGTGTCCTGCCTGTCTGTAAGACCGGCACCTCCCAGAGCTGTTTTACACTCCCATTCCTGTTATTATTATTATTTATTTATTTTTAGGTTCACACCTATGAGTTTTTGCGTGGCATGCAAAAAACAAAAAAGATGCATGCACTTTTTCTAAAACGCGGCCACAGGGAAATTGCATGGTCTTTTGTTCCCACACTGCGATTTTACATGTGTGGGGGTGCCATTTAGAATTAATGGCAGCCCAGCATTTTATCGCAGAGTACTGCGTTTTCACTACTGCGTGTGATTGCGGGTATCGCTGGGATTCCCGCACCCACACGCAGAGGTGTAAACCTAGCCATAAGCTGGATCTTTTAGTGTAATTTTAACCCTTATTCACCAGTCCAATTATGAATGAGTCCTAAAAAATGTGTGCTTACTCTGTCAACGTCGGAGCCTAACAATTCCTCATCAAAAACTTCCATTGCAGGGCAGGATCACTAGGACACCTAACCGCTGAGACACTCCTAGAAATGACGGAAGATTCAGGAGACACTTATGGGGAGGATTTCCTTACAAGGGAGTGGTGGCGCAGGCAGCAGATTACTGTATCTAGAATAAAAAACAACATTTTATTATATTTCAGCTTATCAGTCTTTAGATGAGGTGGCTGCATGTTTCCTATTTGTGCCTTCCCCCCCCCCCCCCCCCCATGGAGAGCCTGCCGGGAACACACTAAAGCTGAGCCATACATGGATGGAAATATAGCTGGTTCAGCAGGGACCGATCGAGTTCTGTACAACCAGCCTGTTGGAACATTTCTGCACAATCAGCGCTGCAGGCTAAACCTGGCAGCGCTGATCATTATAATCTATGGAAGTGATTCTCCCATCCACATCCTGTCTGTGAATGGTGGAATGGAGTCCGGCCTTGGAAGATGTAAACACTGCCGTTTCCTCGACTGGGAAGGTGAGATGTTGTTTATTTTTTTATTTTAGGCTTTCCAGCCTAGAGGCGAGATCTGGGGACTTATAGACCCCAGAACTCACTGTAAAGAGGACCTGTAATGCCCTATTCCTATTACAAGGGATGTTTACAAAAGTGATCAAAAATATTTTTTTTTAAGGGAAAGTGTCAAAATAAATGTAAAAAGTACCAGTTACTTACCGGTAATGGTCTTTCTGGTAAGTCTTCCAGGACGGCACAATGAGAGATGACTAGTCCACCTGACAGGAAACACAATCAATCAAAGAGGTTAAAAACCCCACCCCTCCCTGTGCTCCTCAGTTTGTGAAAAAGTACTCCACACTAGTGCACGAGAGTGAAAACAACATACCACAACAACTCTATATATATATTAATATACTTAACCAGAGCGGTGGGAAGTAGGCCTGCCGTCCTGGAAGACTTACCAGAAAGACCATTACCGGTAAGTAACTGGTACTTTTCTCAAGACGTCTTCCAGGACGGCACAATGAGAGAGAAGCAAGTAATTTGCAGGCCTACCTTAGGGTGGGACGACCGCTTGCAGGACCTTCCTACCAAATGAGAGGTCCTGAGGCGACAGCAACTCCACTCTATAATGCTTCAAAAAAGTGTTCTGGCTTGACCATGTCGCAGCTTGGCAGATTTGTTCGACCGAAGCTCCGGCCCTTTCTGCCCAGGAGGTCGCCAGAGACCGAGTGGAATGTGCTTTAACCTTCGGGGCTGTCTTAGCAGCCTGGTCATAAGCTAGGGAGATTGCTTGTTTTATCCACCTAGCTATGGTTACTCTAGAAGCCTGTTGGCCCTTTTTCTGACCAGAAAAATTAATAAATAAGTGGCTGGATTTTCTGAAAATGCTAACTCTATCCAAATAAGAAAGCAGACATCGTCTGACATCCAAACAATGAAAGGAAGCCTCCCTTTCATTCTGGGGATTGGAACAAAAAGAAGGGAGTATTATTTCCTGTGTTATATGAAATTTTGATACTACCTTGGGAAGGTACAGGGGGTCCTGCCTGAGAACAACCCTGTCCTCAAATAAACGAAAAAACGGCTCTTTAATTGACAGAGCCTGCATATCACCTACTCTTTTGGCTGTCGTTATCGCCAGCAGAAAGGTAAACTTAACTGTGAGAAGTTTAATAGAAATACTGTCTAAAGGCTCGAACGGAGCCTTAGTTAACTGTTCTAGGACCAAGGAGAGATCCCAGGGTGGAACCCTAGAGATCTGTACTGGAGACATTCTGTCCCTAGCTGACAAGAATCTTTTAATCAACGGGTCCTGGGACAATCTTCTGTCCAGGAAGTAAGATAAGGCTGCTACCTGAACTCTTAGTGTCTTGGTAGCCAGCCCCAGATCAACTCCATCCTGGAGAAATTCCAGAATGACCGAAGTTTCCTGTTGGGAAACCTCTCTCTCTGAACACCAGCGAGAGAAGACCCCCCACACCTTAGCATAAATCCGCCTGGTGACCTCCTTTCTACTAGAGAGGAGAGTGGTGATCACTCTCTCTGAACAGCCCTTCTCCCGCAGGTTCTGCCTTTCAAGCACCAGGCCGTCAGCTTGAAGAAGCTGGGCTCTGGGTGGAAGACCGGACCCTGAAGAAGAAGGTCTGACCGAACTGGTAGATGGAGAGGGGGAGCTACAGACCAGTTCTCCAGAGTGGGAAACCAGGCTCTCTTGGGCCACCAGGGGGTGACCAAAATGAGACAGCATTCTGAGAGGTCCAGCTTCTGCAGGATCCTCGGAATCAGACTCAGAGGGGGAAAAGCATAGGCCAGATGAAAACTCCACACCTGGGCCAGCGCATCCACTCCCTCTGAGCCCCATTCCCGGGTCAGGGAAAAGAACCTCTTTAGCTTTTTGTTTTCCCTGCGGGCGAAGAGGTTTATCTCCGGATTGCCGAACCGTTGGCACACCAGATCGAACACCTCTGTGTTCAACTCCCATTCTCCCTGGAGAATCGGGTGGCGACTTAAAAAGTCCGCCTCTACGTTGTGAACCCCTTTTATGTGAACCGCTGTGATAGAGGGAATCCGGAGCTCTGCCCAGCTCAGGATCTCCAGAGACAAAGCCAGAAGGGTACGCGACCTGGTGCCTCCCTGATGGTTCAGGAATGCCACTGTGGTGGCATTGTCGGATAGAATCTGGACCTCTCGGCCCCTGACTCTCTCCTCGAAGGCCTTTAGAGCCTCCCGGACCGCCAACAATTCCCGGAGGTTTGAGGAGGCGCCCCTCTGACCCCGGTTCCAGGAACCCTGAGCTCTGAGCTCGTCTAAGTGAGCCCCCCAACCCCAGGCGCTTGCGTCTGTGGTTATCCTGAGAGGGTTGGACTGACTCCACAGACGACCCACCAGTAAATTCTGAGGAAGGAGCCACCACCTCAGAGATTCCTTTGCCACCACTGGGATGGGGACCCTGTAGTCTAGAGATTCCCTTGATCCGTCCCAAGAGGATAGAAGGAATTCTTGGAGAGGTCTGGAGTGGAGCTGAGCCCACGGCACCGCTGGGATGCAAGAGGTCATTAGACCCAGCACCCGCATGATGCTTCTGAAGGAGGATTCCTCTGCCTCCAACATAGACCTGACCGTTGTCATAAGACCTTGGACCTTGTCCTGGGGTAAAACAAGTTTTCTTTCTAAGGAATCCACTAGGAATCCCAAGTAAACTTTCTTCTGTTCTGGGACCATCGAGGATTTTTCTTTGTTGATGATCCACCCCAGGCTTTCCAAGGTGCTCACGACCCTGGCCAGGTCTGCAAGAAGGAGATCTCGACTCTGATTGTAGAGAAGCAGATCGTCGAGGTAGGGGACTACTGCTATACCCTGCAGGTGCAGGTAAGCAATCACCTCCACCATGATCTTTGTAAAGACTCTTGGACTGGATGACAGTCCGAAGGGAAGCGCAGCAAACTGCCAATGCTGCACTCCCTGGGCGGAAGTGATTGCAAACCTGAGGAAGGCCTGATGTGCTGGGAATATCGGGACGTGTAGATAGGCGTCCTTTAGGTCTATGGTCACCATGAACACCCCCCTCAGAAGAAGCTTCCTGAGAGTGTACACGCTCTCCATCCGAAACCTCTTGCGACGCAGATAAGCGTTCAAGGGTCTCAAGTTTATTATAAGTCGATGCTTCCCTGACGGCTTTGGAACAACGAAAACGTGGGAATAGACGCCCAAACCTTGTTGTTCCGTAGGTACTGGGATAACTACTCCCTGCCTTTCCAGATCTGAGACATTCTGTACCAGACCTGCAGCTTTTAATGGGTCCCTGGGTAGATGCGTTACCAGAAACTTCGGGGGAGGGGAGTGAAGGAACTCTAGCTTGTAGCCCTCCTTTAAAATTTGGAGGACATGGGGGCTCTGAGATATGCTTTCCCATCTGGGGAGAAACTGGGAAAGCCTTCCCCCTACCCTTACGTCACTTAGAGTTCTTGTCATTAGGCTTTTGGCTGGAGAAAAGGATACCTCCCTTCTGTTTGTCCTTGCCAGCACTCCACCTCCTAGTATTGATAGGTCTTTTGTCTGAAGACCGGTTCTTACCCTGGGGGCCTCGAAAAAATCTCCTTTTTTCCTTTTTAGGTTTGGTAGGAAATTTCTTACCCTTTTCGGTGGACCTGGACAAGGCTTGGTCAAGTCCTGTACCGAAAAGAAGGGAGCCCTCAAATGGGAGACCACATAAACGGGTCTTGGATGCACTATCACCATCCCAGGTTTTAACCCATACAGCTCTTCTAGCAGAGTTTAAGAGGGCTCCAGTCTTTGCGGTGGTTCTTACGGTTTCTACCGCTGCGTCCGCTAGGTACGCCACCGCGTTACCTATTAGCTGCAACGACTCCAAGACTTCCTTGGATTTGGAAGTGCCTGAAACATGGTCCGTTAATTTTGAGATCCATGCATCTGCATTCCTGGCTACGCATGCTGAAGCCAGCGCCGGGCTCATGGCTGCCGCATTGGCTTCCCAGGCCCTCCGCAAGGTGGTTTCAGCACGCCGATCCATCTGATCTTTGAGGTTACCAGTATCCTCAAAGGAGAGGTCAGACTGTTTGGATACCTGGGCTAAGGAAGCATCCAATCTGGGTGTTTTGAAGAACTTATCTTCATCCTCCTCCTTAATAGGGCACCTACGTTTCCACGTTTTTGGTCTTAAGAGCTTCCTTTCAGGATCCTTCCATTCCTGAAGGATAATGTCCTTCAGTGCCTGGTGGACGGGGAAGGTTTTGGGTTGAGACTTCAACAAACCCTGATACATTCTATCCTGTGCGGAAACCTGTTCCGCAGGCTCCTGGATCTCCTCAGAAGCATAAATTGCCCCAAGGAGGCCCTCCATATCATCGGCCGAGAAGATGTGCCTTCCTGGCCTGGAGCCCTCTTCCTCGTCCTCTGCCTGACTATCCACCAGACCCTCATCAGATACTTCTCGATCGGATATATCTGAATCCTCCTCCGGCTCCGAACCCTGTGAAGGTAGGGATTTTAGAGGCTGCGGGCGTCTTTTAACTACCCTGGGAGTCAAAGAACTCTCCTGAGAGGAAGAGCCCCCCCCCCCCACTTGTCTGAGGTTCTGGTTCCCTAGACCTGAGTGAGGATTGAAATTCCTTAAGTGTAGTCAGCATCTGGGTCTGGACAGACAAGAAGTCTTTCATGACCTGCGATGTTTCTTTTCCAGCCAATTTCTGAATGCATTTAAGACAGAAAGGTCTGGAATAGTCTGGAGGCAACCTATCGTTGCAGTAGCCACATCTTTTGATGCGAGCAGGGGCTTTAGAGGGACGGCTGGTAGACCCCTGGGCAGTGACGTCCCCTCCTGCAGAAAAAACAAATATACACAGGGAATTTTTTAGTACCAAACATCCCTGTGCAGAGCAAAAAAAGGGGGAAGAGTCGGGGTACCTCCCCCATCATAACCCCTGCTGGCTGGGTAGGACTCACCTCCTGTGGCCTCCTCTGTAGCCTTGGCCGTACCGGGCCTTTCCTCATGCTCCATGCGCCGTCCGGGCTCGAACCGTGTCGCTAAGAGCAAACAGGAGGAATGGGCGCCTCTTTTCCTGGCATCTTTATAGTTGAAGCTGGCTGAAAAGACGCCGGCCGTCGCCATCTTGCCGTAGACCGGAAACCGGAAGTGGCGCGGCGCGCGGTGACGTCATTCCGGGCGCTAGAGGAGGAAATCAATGAGTCCTCCAGGCCATGGGAAAATGGCGCCGCACATGTCTGAGCGGCGCCAATAGCCAGAACAGCGCTTCACCGCTGGGTTCACCACCGCGTCTGCGGGAGACCTGCCAGCCCCCCCTCCGAAGTGGACACCCACCAGGTAGGGAGGAAAAAAGAGGAAATATTTGGCCCCTGAAGCTTCCAGGTACCCTGTACCTTAGGGCTTCAGAAAACTCAGGGGGGTTCTTCAAGGCTATTCCTTCCCCCCTGAGTATGTTACAACAAAAGGGGGGACCCCCCAGGAAGGATGAGCCCGTCCTGCTAGGTCCAGAGGCTTCCTAAGCGTTCGACCTAGGTCCCAGGGGGAGACCTCCAGCACCAGGCCTTTAGGTCTTTAGAAAATAACAAACGGTTTCGCTGTGGGGAAACAATCAAAAACTGAGGAGCACAGGGAGGGGTGGGGTTTTTAACCTCTTTGATTGATTGTGTTTCCTGTCAGGTGGACTAGTCATCTCTCATTGTGCCGTCCTGGAAGACGTCTTGAGAAATTTACAGAAGCAAACGCATACGTAGGTCACGCCCGCAATTGTAAACGGCGTTCAAACCACACATTTGGGGTATCGCCGCAAACATTAGAGTGAGAGAAATAATTCTAGCCCAAGATCTCCTCTGTAACTCTAATGCCGCGTACACGCGATCTGAAATTCCGACCGTGTGTAGGCTCCATCGAACATTTTTAGTTGGAATTTCCGACAACAAAAAAATTGAGAGCTGGTTCTCAATTTTTCCGACAACAAAAGTTCTTGTCAGAAATTCCGATCGTGTGTATGCCATTCCGACGCACAAAAATCCTACGCATGCTCGGAATCAAGCAGAAGAGCCGCACTGCTCATTGAACTTCATTTTTCTTGACTCGTCGTACGTTGTGTACGTCGCCGCGTTCTTGACGGTCGGAATTTCCGACAACATTTGTGTGACCGTGTGTATGCAACACAAGTTTGAGCCAACATCCAAAGTAAAAAAAAAAAAAATTTTTGTCTGAATTTCCGATCGTGTTTACGCGGCATAAGGGCACTTTCACACTGGGGCTGGGGGCGTCAGCGCTTTTTAGCAGCGTTTTACTGTTTTAGCGGCGCTTTTTGGCCACTAGCGGTCGATGAAGGGGTTAATAGTGCCCGCAAAGCGATTTGCAGGCTCTTTGGCAGCGCTGCCCATAGACAGGGGCGCTTTACTTACAGGACTTTTTTTTTAGCATCCCGCAAGCGCACCGCTCCAGCGTGAAAGCACTCAGGCTTTCACACTGGAGTGACAGAAGAGGCTCTTTACAGGCGCTATTTTTAGTGCATGCCACCTCATGGACTTATACTTATACTTCCAGTGCTCTGACACTGGCTGGACATTTGGGTGTCCGATTCAGCAGCTGGAAGAGTTGCATGCAGCCGCTTGCTCACCCCTCTCTATTGCCCAATCACAAAATACAAAGCCTTCTGTGAATAGACAACGGGGACTAAGTGGCTGCTGAGTAGCAAAGCCCATCCCTCCCATCAGAGTGCTGGAAGTATAGTGAAAGGTTCGCTCATTCAATTCTAATTAGTGAATAAAAGAGGCAAGTCCATGAGATGGCATACATCTCATTGGACTTAAAAGTGGTGTCAAACCCAAAATGTTATATATTGCAGCTTACCAATCATTACATGTGGTGGCTGCATTAGTTTTATTTTTTAAAACGGAGGTCCACCTGAAATTTTTTTTTAAAAAAGCCGGCAGCTACAAATACTGCAGCTGCTGACTTTTAAAAAATGGACACTTACCTGTCCAGGGTGCTCGCGATGTCAGCAGCCGAGGCCGAGCAATCGCTCGTCTCTCGGCTGCCCTCACCGCCATCCTCGGTGAGGGAATCAGGAAGTGAAGCCTTGCGGCTTCACTGCCCGGTTCCCTACTGCGCAAGTAGCGCCCTCACTGGTCCCCGCTCTCTCTTGGGAGCAATGTGTTTCCCAGGAGACAGCGGGAGGGGGGGTGGCGTTGACTCGGGAGTCTATGCATGGAAGTGGGTGCAAATACCTATCTTAGACAGGTATCTGCACCCCCCTCCCCCCTGAAAGGTGCCAAATGTGACACCGGGGGGGGGGGGGGTTCCGAAAAGCGGAAGTTCCATTTTTGGGTGGAACTCCGCTTTAAGACTTTTTCCCCCGGGGATCTGTCCAGTAACACACCTTCTGTATTAGGGTGCCCCCACTCTGGATGAAGGAGCATAAGGGCACCTTTGGACATCAGCATTGTCAGTCTGGAAGGAGGGGAGCGTTAAGCCTAGCAATTACAATTTTTTTGTTTTTTATCAAATCAGCAGGGCTGAATGAAGAAAAACAAAAAACTGACAACTCAAGAGGAGCCGTACTAACAATCCGATGTTAGTACAGCGATCTCCCCTGCTGTGCTGTCAGGGGGACGGATCCCTCCCTGCCAGAACATTCCGGTCAGCGCTCCCAGCCATTGGCTGATATCGCTGATCAGCCGCTGGTTTTCCAGCATGCTTGTCTGACAGAAGCCGGTGAAAGCGGTTGTACTTCTCCATACAAAGAAAAGCCGACACCTTTCTGCTTGTATTCGATAGCTGGATGAGTCCAGTGCTCACTCCCCCCTGTCTGATCATTGTGGTTCCTCCTGTTACTGCAGGATATATGAGCTGGTGGGAAGTACCACAATGACAAGTGGGGGGACGCCAATTTTAGAGAGGTGGAGGCTTTATCTTCTACAGGCTGCTGGAACAGGTAGGTATAATACATAGACACTTATTATACAGGTGGGATTTATGTGACACTCTCTCCACCCTCCCTGAAATCCTCCAGCACCTCTCCACAACGGCTCTATACATTACATGTACCGCCCGCCCCATACACAGCCCGCTCACCCGCTCACCGCTCCGCGCCTCACACAAGTCACCTGACCCGCTGCTATTCATAGGCAGCCAGCGCAGCCAATAACCGCGCACAGCTCCATCCTCTACCCTATCGGCAACAGAATTACTTTCAACCAATCAAAAAGACAGAAGGACGCTCTTCTCCGCCTATCAGGATTGCGGCCGTCTACTAAGTGTGTATCCCATTGGTTGGTTGTGGAGATCTATCGCGTGTACTTATTTATACCTAGTGTGATATGTAGAGGAGGGTGCTATAGGTTGTGTGCGAAGTCTTCCTGTATAGTGTGTCTCCCTGATAATCTGTGTTATATTTGTCTTCCTCCTGATGTTGGAGAAGGTGTGGTGATAAATGGACACGCCCATGAGGATGCTCTCACCCCCCTCACTGGAAGGATTTGTGATTGGCCTTATATACGTCACACCACTCCACTCAGTATACTGCATAGCTACCAACTTTTGAACTTCGTGAATGAGGGACACTTAAAGGAGGAAGTGACCTGCGGTATGTGTAGCAAAATGTGGGTGTGGCCACCTTAGCGCTGGGAGGGGCTTAATGCTGAGGAGTGCGCTGTGTATCGAGTGCAATGTTTAGAGGTGCGTTACGTACTGAGTGCAAGGTTGAGAGCTGCGCTATGTACTGAGTGCAGGGTTTAGGGGTGCGTTATGTATTGAGTGCAGGGTTTAGAGGTGCACTACATACCGAGTACAGGGTTTAAGGGTGCGTTATGTATTGAGTGCAGGGTTTAAGGGTGCGTTATGTATTGAGTGCAGGGTTTAGGGGTGCACTACATACTGAGTGTAGGGTTTAGGGGTGTGCTATGTACTGAGTGCAGGGTTGAGAGCTTCACTATGTACTGAGTGCAGGGTTGAGAGGTGCACTATGTACTGAGTGCAGGGTTTAAGTGGTTGTGAACCCTAGAAAACAACTTTATGCTACAGGTAAGCCTATATTAAGGCTTACCTGTAGCTACCAAGGATATCTCCTAAACCTGCACGGTTTAGGAGATATCCCCTGTCCCCTGCATGTGCCCATGTAATCGGCACATGCGCACTGGGGCAAACTGAAGCAATGGCACCTATGTGCCGTTGCTTCAGTCTGTGTGCTGTTACCGGCGGCTTCCACGCGCATGTGCGGGAGTGACGTCATCGCGGCTCAGGCCAATCACAATGCCGGAGCTGCGATACCCGGAAGCAAGCCCCGGGCGACATGTCGGTGGCTGGTGGGGGAGACGAGGACTTCTGCGGGGGGTTTCAATCTGAGGTGAGTAATACAAAATGAGCTGGTATGCTATGCATACTAGCTCATTATGCCTTTGTCTTGCAGGTTTTTTTTTTCATTTGGCTTTACTTCCTCTTTTAGGAGTGCGTTATGTACTGAGTACAGGGTTTAGGGGTGCACTACGTACTGAGTGCAGGGTTGAGAGGTGCGCTATGCACTGAGTGCAGAGCTGAAGGCAGGGAGGCAGAGCTGGGAGGTGGCCTGAAAATTATGTCATCGGTTGATAGGATGCCAGCGGTCCTAGCAACCTATGACTGCATTGGGGGCGGGGGGAGCAGAGGTCTTCTGCAAGGAATCTTCACTTGGTGCTGTGTGCAGGAGCACATATTGTACCCATTGAGGATACTACTACAGAGTGGAGCTCAGTGCTGGAACTTGTTCCAGCACTGGGCTCCGGGACTCCAGCCCAGATCTGCGGGACCCCGTGACGTAATTCAAATTGCGGGACGGTCCCGCGGAAACCGGGACAGTTGGGAGGTATGTAATTCTGTGCTGTACATTAGATAAGTCACACCGCTCCACTCTGTATACTGCACTACTGTCCAGCATGTGGGTTCAGGAAGGGTAACAGTACCAAGGATAGATACACCCCAGTTTACCGGTTCATAAAACAAAGTAGAAGAAATAACTAAAGACAAACCAAGCGGGCTTAAAGACTAGGGATGAGCTTCGTGTTCGAGTCGAACATACGTTCGACTCGAACATCGGCTGTTCGATCGTTCGACGAAGATCGAACGATTTGGGCCGTTCACGCCAAATTCGAGTGACGCGAACGGCCCACAATGCACTACGCCATCGCAGTGTCATCCAGGCGCTGTGATTGGCCAAGCATGCACTGTGACCCCGCATGCTTGGCCAATCACAGCGCCGGCAGCGAGGAGAGCAATGATTGGCCACAGGCAGGATGCCTGTGGCCAATTATTGCTGAGGGTGTTTAGTACACGCCCCACACTATAAAAGGCCGCCAGCACGGCGGCCTAGTGTAGTGTGTTCCGGAGCAGGGAAAGAGCAGCATAGGCAGGGACAGTGACATTTATTTCTTTCTTGCTTAACCTGGATTCCTTTAGTTTAGGGAAAGAGAAGGATAGGTAGGGAGAGTGTCAGTGTGTTTTACTGTGCGAGTCCTTGTTTCTAGGGACAGGGAAGGACAGTGAGTGAATTCTCCTTGTGCTATAGTGTGCTTTAAAAAAACATTTTTTCTAGGGACAGAAAACTCTAGGTAGGGAGAGTGTCAGTTTCTTTCACTGTGCAAGTCCTTGTTTCTAGGGACAGGGAAGGACAGTGAGTGAATTCTCCTTGTGCTATAGTGTGCTTTAAAAAAACATTTTTTCTAGGGACAGAAAACTCTAGGTAGGGAGAGTGTCAGTTTATTTCACTGTGCAAGTCCTTGTTTCTAGGGACAGGGAAGGACAGTGAGTGAATTCTCCTTGTGCTATAGTGTGCTTTAAAAAAAACATTTTTTCTAGGGACAGAAAACTCTAGGTAGGGAGAGTGTCAGTTTCTTTCACTGTGCAAGTCCTTGTTTCTAGGGACAGGGAAGGACAGTGAGTGAATTCTCCTTGTGCTATAGTGTGCTTTAAAAAAACATTTTTTCTAGGGACAGAAAACTCTAGGTAGGGAGAGTGTCAGTTTCTTTCACTGTGCAAGTCCTTGTTTCTAGGGACAGGGAAGGACAGTGAGTGAATTCTCCTTGTGCTATAGTGTGCTTTAAAAAAACATTTTTTCTAGGGACAGAAAACTCTAGGTAGGGAGAGTGTCAGTTTCTTTCACTGTGCAAGTCCTTGTTTCTAGGGACAGGGAAGGACAGTGAGTGAATTCTCCTTGTGCTATAGTGTGCTTTAAAAAAACATTTTTTCTAGGGACAGAAAACTCTAGGTAGGGAGAGTGTCAGTTTCTTTCACTGTGCAAGTCCTTGTTTCTAGGGACAGGGAAGGACAGTGAGTGAATTCTCCTTGTGCTATAGTGTGCTTTAAAAAAACATTTTTTCTAGGGACAGAAAACTCTAGGTAGGGAGAGTGTCAGTTTCTTTCACTGTGCAAGTCCTTGTTTCTAGGGACAGGGAAGGACAGTGAGTGAATTCTCCTTGTGCTATAGTGTGCTTTAAAAAAACATTTTTTCTAGGGACAGAAAACTCTAGGTAGGGAGAGTGTCAGTTTCTTTCACTGTGCAAGTCCTTGTTTCTAGGGACAGGGAAGGACAGTGAGTGAATTCTCCTTGTGCTATAGTGTGCTTTAAAAAAACATTTTTTCTAGGGACAGAAAACTCTAGGTAGGGAGAGTGTCAGTTTCTTTCACTGTGCAAGTCCTTGTTTCTAGGGACAGGGAAGGACAGTGAGTGAATTCTCCTTGTGCTATAGTGTGCTTTAAAAAAACATTTTTTCTAGGGACAGAAAACTCTAGGTAGGGAGAGTGTCAGTTTCTTTCACTGTGCAAGTCCTTGTTTCTAGGGACAGGGAAGGACAGTGAGTGAATTCTCCTTGTGCTATAGTGTGCTTTAAAAAAACATTTTTTCTAGGGACAGAAAACTCTAGGTAGGGAGAGTGTCAGTTTCTTTCACTGTGCAAGTCCTTGTTTCTAGGGACAGGGAAGGACAGTGAGTGAATTCTCCTTGTGCTATAGTGTGCTTTAAAAAACATTTTTTCTAGGGACAGAAAACTCTAGGTAGGGAGAGTGTCAGTTTCTTTCATTGTGCAAGTCCTTGTTTCTAGGGACAGGGAAGGACAGTGAGTGAATTCTCCTTGTGCTATAGTGTGCTTTAAAAAAACATTTTTTCTAGGGACAGAAAACTCTAGGTAGGGAGAGTGTCAGTTTCTTTCACTGTGCAAGTCCTTGTTTCTAGGGACAGGGAAGGACAGTGAGTGAATTCTCCTTGTGCTATAGTGTGCTTTAAAAAAACATTTTTTCTAGGGACAGAAAACTCTAGGTAGGGAGAGTGTCAGTTTCTTTCACTGTGCAAGTCCTTGTTTCTAGGGACAGGGAAGGACAGTGAGTGAATTCTCCTTGTGCTATAGTGTGCTTTAAAAAAACATTTTTTCTAGGGACAGAAAACTCTAGGTAGGGAGAGTGTCAGTTTCTTTCACTGTGCAAGTCCTTGTTTCTAGGGACAGGGAAGGACAGTGAGTGAATTCTCCTTGTGCTATAGTGTGCTTTAAAAAAACATTTTTTCTAGGGACAGAAAACTCTAGGTAGGGAGAGTGTCAGTTTCTTTCACTGTGCAAGTCCTTGTTTCTAGGGACAGGGAAGGACAGTGAGTGAATTCTCCTTGTGCTATAGTGTGCTTTAAAAAAACATTTTTTCTAGGGACAGAAAACTCTAGGTAGGGAGAGTGTCAGTTTCTTTCACTGTGCAAGTCCTTGTTTCTAGGGACAGGGAAGGACAGTGAGTGAATTCTCCTTGTGCTATAGTGTGCTTTAAAAAAACTTTTTTTCTAGGGACAGAAAACTCTAGGTAGGGAGAGTGTCAGTTTCTTTCACTGTGCAAGTCCTTGTTTCTAGGGACAGGGAAGGACAGTGAGTGAATTCTCCTTGTGCTATAGTGTGCTTTAAAAAAACATTTTTTCTAGGGACAGAAAACTCTAGGTAGGGAGAGTGTCAGTTTCTTTCACTGTGCAAGTCCTTGTTTCTAGGGACAGGGAAGGACAGTGAGTGAATTCTCCTTGTGCTATAGTGTGCTTTAAAAAAACATTTTTTCTAGGGACAGAAAACTCTAGGTAGGGAGAGTGTCAGTTTCTTTCACTGTGCAAGTCCTTGTTTCTAGGGACAGGGAAGGACAGTGAGTGAATTCTCCTTGTGCTATAGTGTGCTTTAAAAAAACATTTTTTCTAGGGACAGAAAACTCTAGGTAGGGAGAGTGTCAGTTTCTTTCACTGTGCAAGTCCTTGTTTCTAGGGACAGGGAAGGACAGTGAGTGAATTCTCCTTGTGCTATAGTGTGCTTTAAAAAAACATTTTTTCTAGGGACAGAAAACTCTAGGTAGGGAGAGTGTCAGTTTCTTTCACTGTGCAAGTCCTTGTTTCTAGGGACAGGGAAGGACAGTGAGTGAATTCTTCTTGTGCTATAGTGTGCTTTAAAAAAACATTTTTTCTAGGGACAGAAAACTCTAGGTAGGGAGAGTGTCAGTTTCTTTCACTGTGCAAGTCCTTGTTTCTAGGGACAGGGAAGGACAGTGAGTGAATTCTCCTTGTGCTATAGTGTGCTTTAAAAAAACATTTTTTCTAGGGACAGAAAACTCTAGGTAGGGAGAGTGTCAGTTTCTTTCACTGTGCAAGTCCTTGTTCCTAGGGACAGGGAAGGACAGTGAGTGAATTCTCCTTGTGCTATAGTGTGCTTTAAAAAAACATTTTTTCTAGGGACAGAAAACTCTAGGTAGGGAGAGTGTCAGTTTCTTTCACTGTGCAAGTCCTTGTTTCTAGGGACAGGGAAGGACAGTGAGTGAATTCTCCTTGTGCTATAGTGTGCTTTAAAAAAAAATTTTTTCTAGGGACAGAAAACTCTAGGTAGGGAGAGTGTCAGTTTCTTTCACTGTGCAAGTCCTTGTTTCTAGGGACAGGGAAGGACAGTGAGTGAATTCTCCTTGTGCTATAGTGTGCTTTAAAAAAACATTTTTTCTAGGGACAGAAAACTCTAGGTAGGGAGAGTGTCAGTTTCTTTCACTGTGCGAGTCCTTGTTTCTAGGGACAAAGAAGGAAAGTGAGGGGAATTCTCCTTGTGCTATAGTGTGCTAAAGCATTCCTCATCAACCATCTTTGAAATCCTTGTTTTTTGGACAGTCAGGGAAATTGTCGTTGTGCTATTCTGTGCAAAAGCAATCATCCTCAACCATATTTAGAAATCCTTAAGTAAAGGGACAGAGAAGGACACCTGAAGGTAGCCCTTATTGCTTTTTTCCCATCTCCCTGCAGGCCATCTATTAGAATGTCTGGAAGGCAAACAAGGAGAGGCAGACAGTCAGGAGGCAATAAAAGAGGGCAAGCAGGCTCTGTGTCTGGGGGCAACAGTGCTGGTCGTGGACGCGGTGCATTGTCATCAGCACATGGCCATGGGACACGCTTGTCCTTCTTTTCGGCAGCTGGACATGTTGAGCCACATCATGCCGAAGACTTGGTAGAGTGGATGACCAAGCCCTCCTCCTCCTCCTCATCCTCTCTCACCCAGGCTCAGGGTACTGGCAAAGCAGCTGCCAAAGCGTCCTCTTCCCTGGTATCAATGTCAGACTCATCATCAGTCACTCCTTCCCTAGACCCACCATGTCCTCCTCCTGAGGAGTCCCCCGAACTGTTTGAGCACAGTGTTGGGTACATGCTCCAGGAGGATGCCCAGCGTTTCGAAGGGTCTGATGATGAAACCCAGCTACAGGAAGGCAGTAGGGTGAGAGCAGACAGAGGGGATGCTCAAGAAGGACACCAATCTGGCAGTCATGTTCCAGCAGCTGCAGCATACTGCCAGATTGGCTCCAGTGATGAGGAGGGAGGGGATGATGAGGTCACTGACTCCACGTGGGTGCCTAATAGGAGAGAGGAGGAGGAGGAGGATGAGGAGGAGGCACATCTCCAACGAGGCAGGATGCCCTTTGGTGGCCAGCGTAAGGGCAGTACACCGACGGAATCACACCGAAGAGCTCCGCCTGTGCAGGGCGCTGCCTCTGCCCGTCATTCAAAAAGTTCCTTGGTGTGGGCCTTTTTTGAGGCTAGTGCATCAGATCGCACAGCTGCTGTTTGCAACATATGTCTCAAGCGTATATCGCGTGGCCAAAACATCAGCCGCTTGGGTACCACATGCCTGACCAGACATATGTTGACCTGCCATGCAGCTCGTTGGCAAGCCTACCTCAAAGACCCACACCAAAGAACAAAGCGGACCTCTCCTTGCACCGCATCAGCTGGGATCTCCAACCCCACTATAACTTCAGTCCTCTCTGAAACATGCACTGAGAGGAATGAAGGTGTAGAATTAGGTGTGTCACAGCCAAGTACTTGCGGCCACTCTGCTAGCAGTACACCGACGTCCGATTCTAGCAGGCAAATTTCCCTGCCCCAGCTGCTGGACCGTCGAAAGAAGTTCACTCCCAGCCATCCACATGCCCAGCGGTTGAATGCTAGCTTGGCTAAATTGCTAGCGCTTCAACTGCTGCCTTTTCAGTTGGTAGACTCGGCCCCCTTCCGTGAGTTTGTGCAATGTGCGGTTCCTCAGTGGCAGGTTCCCAAACGCCACTTTTTCTCACGGAAGGCTATTCCGGCTCTCTACCGGCATGTGGAAGGCAATGTCTTGGCCTCGCTGGACAGGGCGGTCAGCGGTAAGGTGCATATTACCGCTGACTCATGGTCCAGCAGGCATGGACAGGGACGTTACCTTTCTTTCACGGCCCATTGGGTCACTCTTTTGGCAGCTGGGAAGGATGCAGGACAAGGTGCAGTAGTGTTGGAGGTTGTCCCACCGCCACGCCTCCAAAATGCTACTACTGGTTGTGACACACCTCTCTCCTCCACCCCCTCCTCTTCTTCTTCCTCCATGGCCTCTTCCTGTGGTTTGTCCTATGAACCAGCGGTGCTCCGTAGCCGTTCACGGGGCTACGCAAGTACGCAGGCAAAAAGATGCCATGCCGTGCTTGCGCTGGTGTGTTTGGGGGACAGAAGCCACACTGGGGCAGAGGTCCTGTCTGTTCTGCAGGGCCAGGCCGAGAGGTGGTTGACGCCACGCCAGCTTAAGCCAGGAATGGTGGTTTGCGACAATGGCACCAACCTCCTCTCCGCCCTCCGACAGGGACAACTGACCCATGTGCCCTGTGTGGCTCACGTCCTTAACCTGGTGGTGCAGCGGTTCTTGGGCAGGTACCCGGGCTTACAGGATGTCCTGAGGCAGGCCAGGAAAGTCTGTGTGCATTTCCGCAGATCTTATAATGCCAGTGCTCGCCTGGCTGAGCTGCAAAAGGAGTTGAACCTGCCCAAGAACCGCCTTATATGTGACATGCCCACCAGGTGGAACTCAACGTTGGCCATGCTGCAGCGGCTGCACACGCAGCAGAGGGCCATCAATGAGTACCTGTGCGACTACGGCACCAGGACAGGGTCAGGGGAGCTTGGTTTTTTTTCTCCACGCCAGTGGGGCATGATCAGGGATGCATGCACTGTCCTGGCACCATTTGAGGAGGCCACGAGGATGGTGAGCAGTGACAGTGCATGCATCAGTGACACTGTACCTCTTGTCCACCTGTTGGAGCACACGCTGCGTGGAATAATGGACAGGGCACTTGAGGCAGAACAGAGGCAGGAAGAGGAGGACTTCCTTGCCTCTCAAGGCCCCCTTTACCCAGACAGTGTTCCTTCTGTCCCACCCATCGCACAGGAAGAGGAGGAGGAGGAGGAGGAGGATTGTGTCAGCATGGAGGTGGAGGCTGGCACTCAGCATCATCAGCAGCAGTCTTTTAGGGATGATTTACAGTCCCAAGAAACCAGTGGACTTGTACGTGGCTGGGAGGAGGTGACTGCGGATCATGTCGTCCTTAGTGACCCAGAGGACTCCGGAGCGAATGCCTCAGCAAACCTACGCTGCATGGCCTCCCTGATCCTGCAAAGTCTGCGGAAGGATCCTCGTATTCTTCGGATCAAGGAGAGGGACCATTACTGGCTGGCCACTCTCCTTGATCCACGGTACAAGGGTAAGGTTGCGGACCTTATGTTACCGTCGCAGAGGGAGCAGAGGATGAGATAACTCCGGGAGGCCTTGCAGAAAGGTCTGTGCAACGCGTTCCCAGAGACTGGGAGGTTACAAACTCCTGGTCCTGGACAACGAGTTGCTGAGGCTTCGGCCAGTCAAAGAAGGAGCGGTGGGGAAGGTGGCCGTCTGACCGATGCGTTCAGACAATTCTTTAGTCCGCAGCCCCAAAGTATGATCGGTTCCAGCAACCATCGCCAGCGTCTGATAAACATGGTGCAGGAATATCTAGGGGCAAGGTCAGACTTGGACACCTTCCCCACCGAAAATCCTCTGGCTTACTGGGTCTTGAGGATGGATCACTGGCCAGAGCTTGCACAGTATGCAATTGAGCTACTGGCCTGTCCTGCATCCAGTGTTCTTTCGGAACGCACATTCAGTGCTGCTGGAGGATTTGTCACGGATCACAGGGTGCGCCTGTCCACCGACTCGGTTGATCGACTGACTTTCATCAAGATGAACCAGTCTTGGATCACCACCAGCTACCACACACCTGATGCTGATATAACAGACTAATTGATTTTAACATGTCACATCCCTTCAAGACTGATGCTGATGCTGAGTGCCTGTGCTGTTATGTTGACTGGCTATCCTCCTCCTCCGAGTCCTCAATGATACGATTGATGATGATAGCTTGGAAGATCATTTTTGTTTATGGGTGCCGCCACAAGTGGCTAAGGCCCAATTTTTCAGCCCCTGTTTTACAGGGGCGTGTAATTACAATTTTTTTAGCAATAATTTGCCATAGGGCTCATTGCTGTGCTCCAAGTACAGTATCTGTGAGGGGTTGGAGTGTTGTGGCACCAGTGCCTAAGGCCCAATTTTTCAGCCCCTGTTTTACAGGGGCGTGTAATTACAATTTTTTTAGCAATAATTTGCCATAGGGCTCATTGCTGTGCTCCAAGTACAGTATCTGTGAGGGGTTGTAGTGTTGTGCCACCAGTGCCTAAGGCCCAATTTTTCAGCCCCTGTTCAACGGGGGCATGCAATTACAATTCTTGATGTAATAATTCACAGCAGGGCCCATTGCTGCACCCACCAAGAGTAACTCTGAGGGCTTACAGTGTTGTGGCAACGCCACCACCACTACCACCACGAAAGGCCCAATTTTTCAGCCCCTGTTCAAAAGGGGCATGTAATTACAATTCTTGATCTAATAATTCACAGCAGGGCCCATTGCTGCACCCACCAAGAGTAACTCTGAGGGCTTACAGTGTTGTGGCAACGCCACCACCACCACCACCACGAAAGGCCCAATTTTTCAGCCCCTGTTCAAAAGGGGCATGTAATTACAATTCTTGATCTAATAATTCACAGCAGGGCCCATTCCTGCACCCACCAAGAGTAACTCTGAGGGCTTACAGTGTTGTGGCAACACCACCACCACCACCACCACCACCACGAAAGGCCCAATTTTTCAGCCCCTGTTCAACAGGGGCATGCAATTACAATTCTTGATCTAATAATTCACAGCAGGGCCCATTGCTGCACCCACCAAGAGTAACTGTCAGGGCTTACAGTGTTGTGGCACCAGCACCACCATCAAAGGCCCAATTTTTACTACCACTGTTCAACAATTATATGTAATTAAAATTCCTGATATAATAGTTGACAGCAGGGCGTTCCAGCACCAACCAAGAGTAACTGTGAGTGCTTACAGTGTTGTGCCAACACCAACAACTAAGGGGCCTATTTCTGCAGAGTATATACGGCAGGTCCCTACTTTCAAACATCCAACTTACAAACGACTCCTACTTGCAAACGCAAGAAGACAACAGGAAGTGAGAGGAAATCTACCCCTAGGAAGGAAAATTCTCTCCTGTAAGAATAAATATGGGAGAAAGGTGTCTCCTCTGTACTGATGCTTTATCAGCAATCCTTGTTTCAAGAAAAACACCACATTTCAAAAACAGTTGACATTGGGACGGAAAGTGAGGTGAAATGTTCTGAACAGGGGCACAGACAGCAAAACAAATGTTACAGGGGTGATAACCCTTACCTATGTTTTCCAAAAAGTTTAAAAATAGATTTTTGGGCTGGAGCTACACTTCAACAATGTACCTGTTCAAAATTACAAACAGATTCTACATAAGAACAAACCTACAGTCCCTGTCTTGTATGCACCGCCTGTATACGGCTGTTCAGAGTATATAGGGCCTTTTTTATTTTATGTGCGGGGTTCCCCTTAATATCCATACAAGACCCAAAGGGGCTGGTAATGGGCTGGGGTAGGGGGGGGGGGGTCATGGGGTAGCTATGCCATTTTTCTTAAAGATTTTCATCCATATTACCGGGACCAGACATTACATTAAAGCCGCAAGCAGTTTTAAATGGCTTTTTTTTCCTTTAGAAGTGTCATTTTGTGCAGGGACAGTTCTAAACACGGGAAACACGTGGCACTTCACAGGCATACTTTAGACACCCCCCAGGTACGATATTTAAAGGAATATTTGACTTTTTTTTTTTCACTTTATGCATCATTAAAATGACTGCTCCCGAAAAACGACCGTTTTTAAAACTTATTTTTGCATTGATACATGTCCCCTGGTGCAGAACCCGGGTTCCCAAACCCTTTTTAGGACAATAACATGCATAATAGTTGTTATAATTAGCACTTTAGAATTCGAACGTTCGCATCCATTGTATTTAATAGGGTTCTAATGTTCGTACGAACTTTCGGTCCGTTCGCGGGTTCTGGTGCGAACCGAACCCGGGGGTGTTCGGCTCATCACTATTAAAGACAAAGAAGTCATAAAAAAACAAACAATAAAAAGAAAGGTGGGAAATAAGTAATTAACTGTGTGAAAATATATCTTGTGTCACCAGAGATATTATTGTAGTATATTTATCCATTTTTCAAATAGCTACTGTATAATTTCCAACTTGCCCACTTGCGTTCAAAGATGTACATTGTATCAAGAATGGTGTGATGTATACTCTCCATTAATTTTAAAGCTTCCATTCTTGTAGGCGAGTGCCAGTTTAATGCAAAAACCCAAATAATCACGCAGAAAAGCATGTGGGCTAGTTTTTGGGTTGGGGCTGGGACCTCTGGAAGTGGTGCAAAGAGGAGCCACATTGGTAAGGTCAGGGTGATAAGAGACCCTGTCATTTGGGTCACTCTAGAGGCAACCAGACGCCAAATCGACTTAAGGCCTGGGCAACTCCAGAATGTCGAGAAATTAGCCTGTAGCCTGGCACCCCCTAAAGCAGTTTTCTGGGATACTTGGATAAAACAAATGTACTTTATTAGGGGTCAGGTACCAGCTAGTATGCAATTTTACCACTGTCTCCTTAAGAGACATGGAGTGTGTGCATTTATGCATGTTCAAGAGCATGTCTGACCATTACTCTGTGGTAAATTCTTGACCTATGTCAGACTCCCATTGAACCATGGCTGAGGACTTCTCAGGTATGTGCAACCCATTCAGATAACTATATATCCCTGGAGGAATTATAACAAATGGATTCAAAGTCTGTGAATCTGGGTCTAGCTTTGAGGGAGTATAGTGATTAAAAAAAAAAATGTCTGATCTGGAGATACTTGTAGAATTCCACCCCTCTGAATATCATAATTTAGTTGGAGGTGGGAAAAAGAGCAAAACTGTGAACCTTGTTGCGACAGGGGTCACTTCGGGCAGGGGCTTGTGGAACCCAGCTTACCTTGGAGAGCACTGGAAGCTCCTGGTCCAGCTCCCATGGCCCCTCTAATGTGTAAGTCACACTGTGTTTATTCGGGGCACAGGGTGACCGAGAACCCCAGTCTGATCTGTACTAGTCAGACTCACTGTACAACCACACTGGAATGTTGTGTGTGTATATATATATATATATATATATATATATATATATATATATATATATATATTGTATATTGTCTCATACTGTTGTGGACTGTTTGCTGGGTCGTTTGGGGTGTGACTGTGTCCCATTATTCTATTGTTTGTGTCTGCCTTGTGAGAAATGTATTATAGGATGGATAATAGGATTTTTATAACAGCTTACCTGTAAAATCCTTTTCTTGGAGTACATCACGGGACACAGAGCGACATAGTCATTACTAATGGGTTATATAGATACCTTCAGGTGCTGGCACTGGCAACTTCCAAAACCGGAAGTACCCTCCCCTATATAAGCCCCTCCCATCCGGGAGCACCTCAGTTTTGTAGCAAAGCAATAAGTGTCCCTAAAGAGGGGCGGGAGCTCTGTGTCCCGTGATGTACTCCAAGAAAAGGATTTTACAGGTAAGCTGTTATAAAAATCCTATTTTCTTTCTCGTTCATCACGGGACACAGAGCGACATAGTCATTACTAATGGGATGTCCTAAAGCAATGCCCAACGAGGGGGGGGATACACCATACATAAGCTGAGCGCTATCAGACATGAGGATCTTTTGCGGCCTGCAACACACTGCGCCCAAAGGCGACATCCTCCTGACTTCTAACGTCCACCTGGTAGAACCTAGTAAACGTGTGTACTGAAGACCATGTTGCGGCCTTAAAGATTTGAGCCAGGGAGGCCTGGTGATGCGCTGCCCATGAAGTTCCAACTGCTCTCGTGGAGTGCGCTCTAACTTTGAACGGAGGCGGTCTCCTTCTCAAGCCATAGGCTTGCATTATGACCTGTCGAATCCACTTGGCAAAAGTAGATTTTGATGCTGCCTGACCCTTTCTGGGGCCTTCCGGCAGAATAAACAAAGTATCCGTTCTGCGAATCTGAGCAGTGGCTTTTAGATAAGCTTTAACTGCTCTTATTACATCCAAAGGATGCAATAACTTTTCCTCTACCGAAGTAGGTTTGGGGAAAAAAGAAGGAAGAACCACATCTTGGTTCAAATGAAACCTCGATACCACCTTAGGAAGAAAGGCTGGATGAGGACGTAACACTACTCTGTCCTTATGGATAACCAGATATGGCTTCCTACAGGACATAGCTGCTAATTCCGACACTCTTTTAGCCGAACAAATGGCTACTAGAAAAATCAATTTCCTGGTGAGAAGAACCAAAGAAATATGCTGTAATGGTTCAAATGGTTGTTTCTGTAGAACCGACAGAACCAGGTTTAGATCCCATGGACATATGGGAATATTAACCGGAGGACTAATACGCATCACTCCTTGTATAAAGGCTTTGACTAGTGAATGCGAAGCCAAGGGCCTTTGAAAAAATATTGACAAGGCCGAAATCTGACCCTTGATAGTACTCAAGGCAAGCTTCCTATCTACAGCCCATTGTAGGAAGTCCAGAATCCTACCTATTACGTATTTACGTGGATGCCATTTCTTGGCCTCACACCAGGCGATGTACGCCTTCCAGATTCTATAGTAGATCTGCCTGGATACCGGCTTCCTGGCATTGATCATGGTAGATACCACAGAATTAGAGAGCCCTCTCTTTTTTAGAATGTGGGCTTCAATAGCCAGGCCGTCAAACCTAGGGCTGGTAAGGAAGGGTGGTATATCGGTCCTTGCAAAAGCAGGTCCGGACGATGTGGGAGGGTCCAAAGACTCCCCACAGACATCTTTACAATCTCTGCGTACCATGCTCTTCGGGGCCACGCTGGAGCCACCAGAATCACTGGTTTCTTTTCTACCCTGATTCTGCGGAGTACTCGAGGTAACAATTGTGGCGGTGGGAATGCATATATCAGCTTGAACTGATCCCAAGGGAACACTAGGGCATCCGAGCCGCAAGCTAGGGGATCCCTTGTCCGAGAGACAAACCTGTCCACCTTTGCGTTGAATCTGGATGCTAGAAGATCTACATCCGGTGTTCCCCACTGCTGACATATTGTCCAGAAAACCTCGGGGTGAAGGGACCATTCCTCTGGGCATATTTGCTGGCGACTTAGAAAGTCCGCCTTCCAATTCTCCACTCCTGGAATGAATACCGCAGCTATGGCTGGGACATATCTTTCTGCCCATTTCAGGATGTAATTTACTTCCCTCTGGGCTGCACGACTCCTGGTGCCCCCCTGATGATTGATATATGCCACTGCTGTGGCATTGTCTGATTGAATTCTGACAGGGGACCCTTGGAGTTTGGATGTCCATGCTACTAGGGCATACCGGGCTGCTCGTATCTCTAAGAGATTGATGGGCAGGGCCTTTTCTGCATCCGACCATCTGCCCTGGAGAGACCATTGCTCCAGTACTGCTCCCCAGCCTATAAGGCTGGCATCTGTAGTGACCACCTTCCAAGAAATCGGACTGAAGGATTTCCCTTTTTCCAGATTCTGGGGAACCAACCACCAACGGAGGCTCTTGCGAAAGGAAGGGGACAAGGACATTGTAAGTCTAGGGCCTGAACTTTTTTGTTCCAGGCTGACAGTATGGCCCCTTGCAAATTCCTTGAATGGAATTGACCGTAGGGTACTGCTTCGAATGATGCCACCATTTTTCCCAGCAGCCTCATGCACAGGCGTATGGACGGCTGTCTTTTTTGTACCCACTAAGTGGATCAAATCTTTCAAAGACAACACCTTTCCTCGAGGCAAGAATATTTTCCTCTGGCCTGAATCCAACCTTAGCCCCAAGTATTCCAGACTTTTGACTGGTTTTTAGGGCTGACTTTTCTCGGTTGATAATCCAACCGTGAGATTCCAGATACTTGATTGTCTTGTGAACGACCACGTCTAGTTTTTTCACTGAGTGGTCTATCAGCAACAAGTCATCTAGATATGCCATTATCATTACACCTTGTGTTCTTAGATTGGCCAATAAAGGGCCAGAATTTTTGTAAACACTCGTGGTGCTGTGGCCAGACCGAAGGGTAAGGCTCTGAACTGAAAATGGCGCCCTTCTACTGCAAAGCGTAGAAATTTTTGGTGGACTGGAAAGATGGGAATGTGCAAATAAGCATCTTTGATGTCGATCGCGGCTAACCAATCCTCCCCTTGTAGGGCAGTGGCCACCGATCGGATCGACTCCATCGGAAAGTCCTGATATACAGGAATTTGTTTAGCCCTTTTAGAATTAATATGGGCCTCCCGTCCCCGTTTGCTTCGGGACTGTAAAGAGGTTTGAGTAAAACCCGAACCCTCATTCTTCCAGGGGAACCTCCATAATTACTCCTTGGAGCAATAGTTGTTCTAGTGCCAACAGGAGGGACTCTCTCTTCCGGGGATCCCTTGGCACGTTTGACCTCAAAAATGGGAAGGAGGAGAGTCTTTTAACTCCAAACTGTATCCCAAACATACTGCGGAGAGCACCTATCTGTTTTGATCGTGTCCCGCCAGGTCTCTTGCGAACAACTGGAGTCCTCCCCCCACCCGACTGAGTGGGGGCCCTTCAATGAATTTAACTTTGGGGGAGGTTTTGTACCTCCCCTGACCCAGGGTTTCTCATTACCCTGCTATTGTCCCTGTTTTTTACCCCCGGGAATTGACCGAGGAGGCCGTCGGAACTGTTACACAGCCGATGCCCCAGGGACTGGAGAAGCAGGCCTCTTAAAGAGGGACCTCTAACTCTGTTTTTAACCGGCAAGAGCGTATTTTTACCGCTGGAAATTTTCTGGATATATTTGTCCAGGTTTTCCCTGAATAAGCGTTCACCATGAAATGGGACGCTAACCAGCCATTCTTTACAGGGAGCTTCAGCAGACCAGTTTTTGAGCCATAGAAGCCTACGCATATGTACTATAGACAGCGTAAGGCGGGAGGCCCGATGGACAGAATCCTTTATGGCGTCAACCGCAAAGCCTAAGGCTCTAGGTAGATCAGCTAGGGCAAGGCCTGCTGATCTGTCAAGTCCCTCAAGACCTGTTTCAACTGATCCTTCACTGCTTAGCAGACCCCACTGCTGGTTGTGTCACCAAGCTTGCTGTAGAAAGAAGCAGACTTTCATAAGGACTCCAATCTTTTATCTATTGGGTTCTTGAACATTTGGACATTATCCACTGGACATGTCAGTGATTTATACATACAAGAGATGGCTGCGTCCACTGTAGGGACCTTCCATTTTTTGATGAACTTATCCTCCATGGGATAGACCACCGGAAATCTCTTGGGGGAATAAATATTTTCTCAGGACGTTCCCAATCCTGGTAAATGAGCCCTTTCAGTAAAGGGTGAAGTGGAAAAGAACAGACAGTCTGGGGGCTTCTAGCGACCCCAACGAGGATACAGTAGTGGTTGATGGTTCTGCAAGGTTCATTTTTAAATGCTGATCGGACCATGTTAGTCAGAGACTGAACCCATAATCTTTCAGCTTGAGATGCTGAGAAAAGGTTTAGAGGTCGACCGATATGGGTTTTTCGCTGGCCGATGCCGATGCCGATATTTAGAAATTTGGGCGGCCGATGGCCGATTTTTGTGGCCGATTTTTGTGTGGCCGATTAAAAAAAAAAAAAAATAAAAAAAAAACCCTCACCCACTCCACTCCTTCCTGCTTACTCCCGTCACTCTAGCACACACTTGATGTCCTCAGTACAGATGGCACTGGCAGGTGGCACTGGTTTGGAACTGGCAGGTGGCACTGGTGTAGAACTGGCAGGAGGCACTGATTAGCACTGGCAGGTGGCACTGATTGGCACTAGCAGATGGCGTTGGTTTGGAACTGGCAGGTGGCACTGGTGTGGAACTGGCAGGTGGCACTGATTGGCACTAGCAGATGGCGCTGGTTTGGAACTGACAGTTGGCACTGGCAGGTGGCACTGGTTTGGAACTGGCAGGTGGCACTGGTGTGGAACTGGCAGGAGGCACTGATTAGCACTGGCAGGTGGCACTGATTGGCACTAGCAGATGGCGCTGGTTTGGAACTGACAGATGGCACTATTGGCACTGGCAGGTGGCACTGATTGGCACTAGCAGGTGGCACTGGTTTGGAACTGACAGATGGCACTGGCAGGTGGCACTGGTTTGGAACTGACAGATGGCACTATTGGCACTGACTGGCACTGATTGGCACTAGCAGGTGGCACTTGTTTGGAACTGACAGATGGCACTAGTTTGGGACAGATGGCACTGATTGGCACTGGCAGGTGGCACTGATTGGCACTAGCAGGTGGCACTGGTTTGGAACTGACAGATGGCACTGGCAGGTGGCACTGGTTTGGAACTGACAGATGGCACTATTGGCACTGACTGGCACTGATTGGCACTAGCAGGTGGCACTTGTTTGGAACTGACAGATGGCACTAGTTTGGGACAGATGGCACTGGTTTGGAACTGACAGTTGGCACTGGCAGGTGGCACTGGTTTGGAACTGGCAGGTGGCACTGGCAGGTGGCACTGGTGTGGAACTGGCAGGAGGCACTGATTAGCACTGGCAGGTGGCACTGATTGGCACTAGCAGATGGCGCTGGTTTGGAACTGACAGATGGCACTATTGGCACTGGCAGGTGGCACTGATTGGCACTAGCAGGTGGCACTGGTTTGGAACTGACAGATGGCACTGGCAGGTGGCACTGGTTTGGAACTGACAGATGGCACTATTGGCACTGACTGGCACTGATTGGCACTAGCAGGTGGCACTTGTTTGGAACTGACAGATGGCACTAGTTTGGGACAGATGGCACTGATTGGCAGTGGCGCTGGCTGGCGGTGGCGGGTGGCGCTGGCTGGCGGTGGCGGTGGCTGGCGCTGGCTGGCGGTGGCAGGTGGCGCTGGCTCGCGGTGGCGGGCGGCGCTGGCTGGCGGTGGGTGGTGCTGGCTGGCGGTGGCGGCGGGTGGTGCTGGCTGGCGGTGGCGGGTGGCGGTGGCGTTGACTGGCGCTGGCTGGCGGTGGCGGGTGGCACTGGCTGGAGGTGGCGGGTGGCACTGGCTGGCGGTGGCGGGTGGCACTGGCTGGCGGTGGCGGGTGGTGCTGACGGTGGCTGGCGGTGGCGGGTGACACTGGCTGGCGGTGGCACTGGCTGGCGGCACTGACAGATTGCACTGATTTTGCAGACCCAGCAGCTAAATTACATCAGCCAATGATTGGGCTGCTTTAGAAAGGGGGCGGGGCCACATACACATAGCGACCCGCCCAGATACCATCCCATTAGCTGGTGTAATATAGCTGCTGGGTCCCGCCCACCCCGGCCGGGTCCCGCCCACCCCGACATCGAGCTGACAGCTCCTCTCTCTCTCTCCTTTCTGCTCACACACTCAGCGGCTCTGGCTGCATCAAGCGCCGCGCTGAGTGTGTGAGCAGAGAGGAGAGAGAGACAGAGAGGAGCTGTCAGCTCGATGTCGGGGTGGGCGGGACCCGGGCCGGGGTGGGCGGGACCCAGCAGCTATATTACACCAGCTAATGGGATGGTATCTGGGCGGGTCGCTACGTGTATGTGGCCCCGCCCCCTTTCTAAAGCAGCCCAATCATTGGCTGGTGTAATTTAGCTGCCGGGTCCCGCCCACCCCGGCCGGGTCCCGCCCACCTCCGACATCAAGCTGACAGCTCCTCTCTGTCTCTCTCTCCTCTCTGCTCACACACTCAGCGCGGCGCTTGATGCAGCCAGAGCCGCTGAGTGTGGAGAAGGAAGAATGAGCGGAGGTCAGTCTGAAATATCGGCCTAATCTTGATAATAAATCGGCCGATGCCGATTTATCAAAAATGGCCAAATATCGGCCGATATATCGGCCAGCCGATATATCGGTCGACCTCTAAAAAGGTTCCCCCACTGTTGATTCCTCTATAACAGAATCAACCTCATCCTGATCCCCTTCAGGCAGGTCGATCCCTGTATGGGACTGTTGCTCTGCTAACAGGCACTCTGAAGGAGGAGACGGAGATCGGGCGTGCTTTCCCTGACAGGGAGGCAGCGATCAATGTTGACAATCTCTCTCTAATCCTCCCAGAGCTGAGGAAAAAACCTCCTCTGTTACATACACAGGAGCAGGTGAACTGAGGACAGCCACAGTACCAAGTACCCCTGCGGGGTCTCTACGGTCACTTACCTCTGAACTTCAGGGGAGACTGGTGCAGCAGAAGCACGCCCAAGATCCTCAGAGCCCGAAGAGACCCCCTTCGCTTCCTGGAAGATTCATTTCCGGAGCTTCTGGACGGCATATTCCTAAGCCTAAAGCTGAGGTATTCCAGCCGTAATACACCACTTTTACTGAGAATAGTCTAGCACAATTGCTGCTATATAACAGTTGGTGTCTACTAAAGTGCCTTTCTAGGGGATGCCTGCATCAACCGCCTCTGTGTGCCTTTATACTGTTGCTATGCACTTCAATAGCCAGCTATGATGTGCTTTAAAACACGCTGGACGCCCGCACATGCGCAGTAGCGCCGCGGCGCACACCTGAGCGTCATCCACCCGCTCCGCCCCTTTCCAGATCGCCTCTATATATAGAGGCGCGTGCACGCGCGCGGGCACGTGCGCCTTCGGCGCCTTTTTTGAAAAAAATAAGGAGCTAGATGGGAGCCAGGGTCCCTGCCGCAGGGCCCGGGGATGGATGAGCGCAGCAACAGGGCAGAGGAGACAGCTTCCCAGCAGAGAACATACCAACTGCCTGGATTTGATTTTGGAAGAAAAAAATCCACATTACAAGAAAAAGAACCATAGCGGCCTCTAGTGTCTAACACAGGTACCGCGGTCTTACATTTTTTTTTTTTTTTTTTCTTGCCTACTATTAAAATTTTTACATTTTCTCAGTAGTAACAGGCATACACAGAATATAGCGGGAATACCTTAGGTAACAGGCAGAAAGACAAAATAGGCTTGGGGGTCCCTCAATAGAACCAAGTTCCCGAGGGCCCCCACTTACCTTTTCCTCGCCGCAGGACTCTGTTTGGTCCACAGAAGCCCAAACTTCACCTATCACGGCAGGCATTGTAATCAAACCTTCAGGGACCGGGTTCCCAAGGATTCCACTCCCCTGGACCTGTATAGCACCCTGCACAGAAAACATCTTGGTCATGGGTATGACCAGAGCTCTGGATCCCAGGGTCCAGCCCTCCTAAGAGAGGCATTACAGGCAAAACCTTGCTCTTCTCTTGCAAGGCCCGGGTACCGACCGTTTAGCTATGAAGCTTTTTTGGTCGGATCCGGAATAGCTTACTGAGGCCCAAAAGAACCTGTACGCAAGCTCAGTGAAAAACACGTTACTTCTTGGCCAACACCTTAGACACTGGCAAAAAACTGAGGTGCTCCCGGATGGGAGGGGCTTATATAGGGGAGGGTACTTCCGGTTTTGGAAGTTGCCAGTGCCAGCACCTGAAGGTATCTATATAACCCATTAGTAATGACTATGTCGCTCTGTGTCCCGTGATGTACGAGAAAGAAATTTGTATTTGTGTTCCTAGAATCTAAACTGGGGGCAGGGCAGAGAGGAGAGGGGGGAATTCCTCCAACAGCCCTCCCTGCTGATAAGGTGGTCTATTGTTCAAATGTTGAATACCTGTGTGTTCCTTATTGCTGATTGGACAGTTTACCCTGCCCGGAATCCAAGGGAGGGGGCATTGTCCCTGAGTGGATATCTGTTGTTACATGTGTTTCAATAAACAGTTCCATGTTCAGTTTGTAACTAAGCTAGTCTCGTCTGGTTCTTGGTTACAATATATAGCTGTAATATTTGATACCCAAGGATCCAGATTGGAGGAAGCAGTGTACTGACGGAGGCAATCAATCTGAGTGTGAGGGGCTTCCTTACACTTGTGTTAGGGAGTTAAGAGTAGTAAAGGTGTTTGACTCCGTCCAGTGAAAATCATTAAGCATACCTCCCAACTTTGTAAAGTCCCATCACGGGACATTCCGATGTCCCCTCTCCCCTGCCAACCAGAGTTGTTGAGCGGGGGGGGAGGGGGGGATTGGGGTGCGGGACATTGACAAAAAAAAAACGGGAATTGCACAAAGGTTGTTGAGCGGAGGGGGGGCCATACTAGTCCGCCGATCGCGGGGGGGGGCTCTTACCTGCTGCTCCTCTTCTTCTGTTCATGTTTCCTGCTGTGCGGGAAACATGATAGTCTCGCGGGAGTGCGGGAAGGAGGAGCCTCTGCGGGTAAAACCCGCACAATCCGTGCCAGTTGGGAGGTATGCATTAAGTGAAATAAAGGCTGGGGGGAATCTTTTATCTCCTAGGAAGGAAGATAGAGGGGGCCTAGGGGAGCGTAATTTAAATTTCTGTTCATGTAATGTCCATAAGTGTAATGGTTGGCAGACAATACTATTCAAAGAGCCAGTCTCTCTGGGCTGAACCGTAGTGTACACAAAAGGCCTATAAGGTAGAACGGGCAGATTGATATATTTTCAAATTGTAGCCAGGGGATCTGCGATGGGGAGAAGTGCCATTGGGCTGTTTGGGCAAATCTAGCAGCTAAGTAGTAAAGCCATATAATAGGTAAGCCTAGGCCACCTTGGGATAGGGGCCTATGAGTTAGCAATTAACCTTATCTAGGTTTCTTACCTCTCCAGATGAAATTATTTATAGCCTTTGGATCTGCTCAATGGTCTGATGGGAGACAAAATAAAGTAGCTTTGGCAAGATGGACATCTTGATAGCTGTAACTCTTCCCATGAGGGAGATAGGGAAGGTGGACCATAATCTTAGCCACTGTTTTACGCTCCAAAAAACTTGTGGGTAATTTGTGTTGTACATAACCCTTAGTGAGGGAGCTAGGTGCACCCTCAGATACTGAAGAGTACTATTCGTTAAGGAAATCCAAAAGATTCTTTGATGTTAGCTATAATATTGTGTGGAATATTTATTGGTAGGGCAGAACATTTTGTCAGATTAATCCAGACAAGTCGTGAAACCCCTGCAAAATAGACACCAAGTTTGAGAGGGACACCACTGGGTCTGGTAAAAACATGAGCACATCATCAGTGTACATACAGTACTTAATTTAAATTCCTCCTCGCCCATCTGATAGCCTTTACCATTTGGGTCAGCCTTGATTGCTCTAGCCAAGGCAAAAATCAAAGGGGATAGGGGGCAGCCCTGACTTGTGCCTCTTCCCAGGGGAAAGTAATTGCAGAAACAGCCAGGAAGCTTGATACAGGTGTGGGGATTGTGGTAGAGAGCCTAAAACCCACGCACAAATTTGCCACAAAACCCAAATTTGGCAAGAATTGTATACATGTATGGCCAAAAGTCTTGTGGATGTCTAGGTCTAGTATTAAATCTGCGGGAAAAGAGATCAGCGTTTTGTATAATGTTAGTGGCTAGGCGGATGTTGTCCGTAATTTGCCTGCAGGAGATAAAGCCTGTTTGTTCTGGGGCTATTAACAAGGATATAATGGGAGCTAGACGATCCACTAAAAGCCGACCTAAGATTTTCTAATTATTATTAAGAACAGATATCGGCCTATAATTTTGGGGGAGGGTATGGTCTTTATTTGGTTTCGGGATATGTGTCAAGTTGGCATAGAGCATCTCATCAGGGAGTTTGTTGCCTTGGAGAATATAATTAAAGAGACTAGATAGTTTAGGAGTAAGAATTCCCCCCAAAAATGTATAGTACAAAGAGGTGTATCCATCTGGGCCTGGGGCTTTAGAGACTTTTAAGGATTTAATTATGGATAAGATCTCATATTCTGTGCAAGGGACATTCAAGCTTCGATCATACCTGTGTCCCCGATAAGGATGGGAGAGATAGGGAGTCCAACCAAGAGTCTGGTCTAAGGGATGGCTCGAATTCCGGAGAGGACAGTGGGGCTTGATAAGAGGTGAAGATTTGTAAAACCTCTTTAGGGTGAGAAACCACTGTCTGTTCTTCATTCAACTTATACACATATGTTGGCTGGAGGGATTGATGAAGCTTACGGGTAAACATAGCTGAGGCAGAGTTACTATGATGAAGAAACCGAGCCTTGGACCAGTGGAGGGATTTCTCCATTCATTCAGATAAGATAGTGTCTAATGCCACTCGTTCCTGGTTAATTTGCCTCAATACCTCAGGGGAGTGAAATTGGTAATGGATGTGAGTCAGTTTAATTAGTTCTTGATTGAGGGTGTTAATTTCAGAAGTTTTTTGCCTTTTCCTAGTGGTGGCCAATTCTTTTTTTTTCTTTATTTTATTTTATCAAAATAAGTACAGGTTACTGCATTCCACCACAAATATTTAAAAAATACTTATGCAATATATTAAACCTGATTATCTCCCATCCCCCCCTCGCCAACCCTCCCTGTCCCTCCCCCGCCCCCTACCTCCTCGCTTAAACATCTATTCTTTACTTGGTTTTTATTTTTATTTTTATTCTATCCCCGTTGCAGATCTAAGCTCTTAGGCCCCTTTCACACTTGTATGACTTGTCCCCCGATTTGGGACTGCAAAGTAGCATGACAAGTCGTTCCCCATGATTTCCAATGACAACCATTCATATTAGTACGACTTGAAGTCGTTCCGACTTCAAAGTAGTCCCTGCACTACTTTGTTCCGAATTTGATGCCAATTACACAGGCATTCCTTGAAATCGTGGCAAAATCGCGGTAAAACCGAGCGACTTTGAAGTCGCACAAGTGTGAAAGGGGCCTTAAGCCTAGTACACACGGTCGGACTTCCATCTGACTTTTCCGTGGTTTTTTGTCCGAACGGAGTTGGTTGGGAGCACCCATAGCATACAAACGCTCAGACTTTTCTGCAAACTTTCTTAAAACTTTATACAACATTGCGTGTTTTTCTGCTCTTTTCTGCTCTTTACTGCCACCCTTTGGTCAACTTCTGCTATTGTTGGTTGATTTTAACATTAGTTGTTTTGTCCATCGGACTAAAGTCCGATGGTTTTCTGTACACACGGTCGGACTTTGCTCCATCGGACTTTTGTTGGGCAAAAGTTTGTCCGTTTGCAGACCCAACTTTTGTCCGATGAAATCCAAAACCAAACGAAAAAAGTTTGTCCGATGGAGCGTACACACGGTCGGATTGTTGGTCCAACTTGCTTAAAACAAAGTTTGTTGGGCAAAAGTCCGACCGTGTGTACGAGGCTTTAGTCTATCCGCATAGCTCCATGTTTTTTTAAACTCTTTCCAGCACTCCCATTTATCTTTTTTTTTTTGCAAATATAAGCTTTATTAAATTTTTATACTTGGGGTAGAGCCCCAGAAAATACAAAAGTAACTCAAAACAAGGAAGGTCGCAGCCTCCTGGGTATACATTATATTGAGTAGTGTTATACAACATTGCATTTCAGGTGTTCGTTTAGTCATCCTAATATTGCTATGGTCCAACGGGACATCCAGTTCACCCCAGTGAGTGTCTTGCCTCCTGAGATCTAGAGGAAGCACCCTATGTAGAGCTCCTGTTGGACACGTTAGAGTCTGCGGCCAAGATAGAGAGAAGGACAGTAGCAAAAGCAAGATGCGGATAAGAGAGAGGTGTTGTGGGGAAGGGAGGGGGGAGAGGGGGATGGGTGGGGGGGGCAGGTGGGAGTGAGGGGGGTGGCGTTTCTGGTATCTAAATCTGTTGCTCTATTCAAGGAGGATCTCAGGTTCCGAGAAGGGCTTCACCTTCTTCCGAGTAGATAAACATGTTCCACATAGTCCAAGTCTTTTTGTAAGCTTCTTGTCTGTCTTGGGCTGTCAGTATCAGATCCTCCATTTTATTTATATCCTCCACTTTCCGCAGCCACATTGCTGCGGTCGGTGGATTTTGTTGTTTCCAGAGTATGGGGATGCAAGACTTGGCAGCGTTTGTCAGGTGGCGCAGTAGGGACTTTTTGTATGTTCCTGGGGAGAGAGTCGATACATGTAGTAGGAAGAAAGCTGGGTCATTCGGGATCTGGTATTCTGTGAATTTTTGGGATATAGTTCGGACCGCTGCCCAGAATGTCACCAGCCTGGGGCAGGACCAAAATATATGAAGCATTGTTCCCCTTTCTTCCCGGCACCTCCAGCATAGCTCGGAAGTGTCTGGGAAGATCACATGTAGGCGGCTGTGTACTTTTTTCCTCCATACTGTACCTCAGACATTCCATGTTGTACGTTTCTTCTACCGAATCGATCCATTCCCAAATTAATGGACTTTCTACCTCTTGCCATTTTTTGGAGATAAGTCTTTTTGCAGCATTTAAAAGGTGTGGTATCACTGATTCTTTATATTGTTTTACCGCTCCTTCCCCTCCGTGCAACAAAACTGTCCACGGATCTTCTGGTATTTCTTTTTTAGTAATTTCCTTTATAAAATGTAAAATCTTTTTCCAGTATTTTTTTAATTTTAGGGCAGTCCCACCCAGGGCAGTTTGAAGGAATTTGGGGGCCGCAAGCACAATGGACAACAAATTAAGCGGGGGGGGGGGTGTGCAAAGGGGCTTGGACAACAAGTTAAGTACACCAAGTTGTTGAGCGGGGGAGGGGGGTCGGCTATCGCGGGACATTGACGCGTTTGCATGATATTACAGTGGATATGCCAGGGGAATGCCTTACCTCCTCTTCCCGTGCTGCCTCCTCGAGTCCTCTGGCTCCTCTTTCTGCTGTGCTGCCCTCTTCTGGGGCCCCTGGACAGCTCGGCTTGGTTTGCCTGTCCTGTTCCAACGGCCCTGGTCCCACCACAAGTGGGCCATCGGTCATACTGCTTTACAGCCTCGCCAACATTCCGCCGATTTACCCGGTTGATATTTACTGGTTTTATCGGGGGTTGCGTACCACCCTGTTAGACATTTATAATTAATTTCCGTAGTTTTAATGTCTACAGCAGAGCTGTGGGCTAGTTTCAAAAATTTTCCTATAGTGGTTTTATCCCTCTGTAACCCTGATTCCCTTTACCATTTTTTTATATATGGCGGGATCTCTAGTTGTGGTGGCCAATTCTATCAGGTGACCTCTCAGAACAGTTTTGTGGGCTGCCAATAAGATTGAGAGGAGATCTCCTCCAAAATCGTTTGATCTAAAATATTCCAGGAGTCTATCAGTTATTTGTAAAACTATCTCCGGGTTTGTAAGAAGGGAGTCGTTTAGTCTCCATGTGGCTGTCTGAGGGGCAAGTCCTATGTAGGAGGTATGAAAGGAGACCGGGTGGTGAACAGATCAAAGGCAAGTATGAATTGTTACTGATATGAAGTTAGCGAGTAGGTTAGGAGACCTAAATAATGCAGTCTGGAGAAGCTGTCATGGGGGTGTGAATAATGGGTAAACTCTCTCATGCCCACATTCATAGCCCTCCATGTGTCAATTAAGTGGTGTGACTCCAGTGATCTCTGTAATGATCTAGAAAATGCGTTAGCTATTCTCACCACTCTGCTTCTGTCAAGTCTGGAATGCGCTACTGGATTAAAGTCTCCTCCAACCAACATGTGCTGAATTATACCTGTCTAGGATCTGAAAAAAAGACTGGAAAAAAAAGCTTTGCAAATCATTCGGTGCATAGACATTTGTGATGGTTATTGCTTGACCTTGAAGTGAGCCCTGAAGGATCAGGAATCTACTATCAGGGTCTTTATACATATGATGAATATCAAGTAACACTGTGATCTTGATAAATATCGCCACACCCCTAGGGTGAGCACGTGTCCCGGATTGCCCGGGACAGACCCGCATTTTGCAGGTCTATCCCGGGCACCTTCATTCCAGGACAATACAGTGTCCCGGAATGAAACTGACACAGCCACACCCCGGGCCAATCTGATGCCCTCAAAAAAGGCTGCCACATCACCGCTTTACTCACTGAGAGTACTTGTCCTGGCCGGGAATGCCTGGAGGAGCACAATCCCCACCCCCTGCTTGTGATTGGAGAAATCATAAATCCCGCCTCTTGTGTCCAATCACTGTGCTGTGATTCGTTACAGCACAAGCTGATTTTTGGGACGGGAGGGTGTCCCTAATGGTAGTTTGGAAATGTGGTCACCCTACACACCCCTAGACTTGGACTTAAAAGTAGTAAAATAGTGTTGTTTATAGGATTTGTCAAAGAACTGTGGGTGATTGGAGGAAAAAAAAGTGTGTCTCCTGCATCAGGATAATATCTGCATCAAGGTCTTTGTAGAATTTAAATACTTTTTTATGTTTCTGTTGGGGGTTAAAACCCTTTACATTATGGGATATTATGTGAGCTCCATGTTAGAAATTTAGAGCCACTACACTTATATAGAGCAATATAGGTGACCAATAGTAAGGCAGATAAGTGCTGATATGTGTTCAATATAGGGGACTCTCCTGACCAAGAACCAGATCTTACTTTGCAGAAGTCCAAATCTATGAGTTTTTCGGGAGAATCATATATAAGGGACAATCCCTTGGTGTTCACATTATTAACCACTTAACGACCGCCCACTGTAAATATACGTCAGCAGAATGGCACCGACAGGCACAATCACGTATATATACGTGATTGCCTTTGTATAGTTGGGGGGTCCGATCGGACCCCCCTTCTTTACAGTGAGCGGTCGTTTTACCTTCGGGAGCGATCCGGCATGAGGGGACGGCCGTTCGATTCCGGCCACCCCCTCTCGATCGCTCCCGGCGAATGAGAGAGCTTCCCCTGCCAGGAAGGAGGAAGTGATGTCATCTCTCCTGGGGCGCTCACATATACCGAGCGCCGTATAGGAGAAGATGCCAGGTTAGTACAGACAACACTACACTGACACCAGGACACATAGGCACATAAATCGCCCCCCCAGGCCCCCCCAGACCCCCCCAGATCACCCCCAGCCCCCAGTCACAGTGTCACTGATTGCAGTGACCATTTATTTAGTGATCACTGCAATCAGTGACATTTGTGACTGTAAAAGTGTCACCAAAGTTTAGTCTTAGGTCCAGTGTAGCCCCCTAACCCCCCCCTAATAAAGGTTTAACCCCCTGATCACCCCCCAGATAACCCTTTCACCCCCTATCACCACTGTCACTAAGCAATCATTTTTCTGATCGATGTCTTAGCGTCGGTGATGCTGATCGGTAGCCAGTAATTTTTTTTAGGTTCGCCGCAGGTTTTTATAGCGTCAGGTACCCCCATATATTATCTAATAAAGGTTTAACCCCCTTGATCGCCCCCCAGGTAACCCTTTCACCCCCTATCACCACTGTCACTAAGTTATAATTTTTCTGATCGATGTCTTAGCGTCGGCGATGCTGATCGGTAGCCAGTAATTTTTCTTAGGTTCGCCGCAGGTTTTTATAGCGTCGGGTACCCCCATATATTACCTAATAAAGGTTTAACCCCCTTGATCACCCCCAGGTAACCCTTTCACCCCCTAGCACCGCCGTGGCTATGCGATCATTTTTCTAATCGATGTCTTAGCGTCGGTGATGCTGATCGGTAGCCAGTAATTTTTTTTAGGTTCGCCGCAGGTTTTTATAGCGTCGGGTACCCCCATATATTACCTAATAAAGGTTTAACCCCCTTGATCGCCCCCCCAGGTAACCCTTTCACCCCCTATCACCACTGTCACTAAGCGATAATTTTTCTGATCGATGTCTTAGCGTCGGCGATGCTGATCGGTAGCCAGTAATTTTTTTTAGGTTCGCCTCAGGTTTTTATAGCGTCGGGTACCCCCATATATTACCTAATAAAGGTGTAACCCCCTTGATCACCCCCCAGGTAACCCTTTCACCCCCTAGCACCGCCGTCACTATGCGATCATTTTTCTGATCGATGTCTTAGCGTCGGTGATGCTGATCGGTAGCCAGTAATTTTTTTTAGGTTCGCCGCAGGTTTTTATAGCGTCAGGTACCCCCATATATTATCTAATAAAGGTTTAACCCCCTGATCGCCCCCCAGGTAACCCTTTCACCCCCTATCACCACTGTCGCTAAGCAATCGTTTTTATGATCGTTGTCTTAGTGTCGGTGATGCCGATAGGTAGCCAGTAATTTTTTTTTAGGTTCGCCGTCAGGTTTTTATATAGCGTCAGGTACCCCCATATATTACCCTAATAAAGGTTTTAACCCCCTAATTGCCCCTAGTTAACCCTTTCACCAGTGATCATCATATAAGTGTTACGGGTGACGCTGGTTAGTTAGTTTGCTTTTTATAGTGTCAGGGCACCCGCCGTATATAACCCAATAAAGGTTTAACCCCCTGATCGCCCGGCGGGTGATATCAGTTAGGTTTTAGCGTCAGAGAGGGTCTGCGTCACACCCCAGGCAGCGTCAGGTTAGTGCCAGTAGCGCTAACACCCACGCGTGAAGCATACACCCCCCTTAGTGGTATAGTATCTGATCAGCTCAATATCTGATCTGATCAGATCTATACTAGCGTCCCCAGCAGTTTAGGGTTCCCAAAAACGCAGTGTTAGCGGGATCAGCCCAGATACCTGCTAGCACCTGCGTTTTGCCCCTCCGTCCAGCCCAGGCCACCCAAGTGCAGTATCGATCGATCACTGTCACTTGCAAAACACAACACACATAACTGCAGCGTTCGCAGAGACAGGCCTGATCCCTGCGACTCCAGTGCTGTAGGAGGTAATTTCACCACCACAGTTAAAAAAAAAAAAGCATATATGCCGAAGCATTGGGGCAGCAGGAGCGGAGGAGCGATTTTGCTCCTAATGCCGCGTACATACGGTCGAAATTCTGACGGAGGCTTGCCCGTGGAAAAGTCTGACCATGTGTACGCGGCATAACTTTTGCGAGAAGATGCCCCCATGCTTCGGCATATATAAATGGTGCATGTATGCCCATCATTAGAAGTGGGTGGATGAAGGGCGGTATTCTAATGGTGGGCATACCCACCGATCAATCTTTTTTTTTCGTTCAGCCAACAGGCTGCATGAAAAAAAAGATTACAATACATGTCCAACAAGGACCAGCAACATACTGGTATGTTGCTGGACTTTGAATGTTTATACCAGAATGATGCCTGTGGGTTTAGGTATCATCTTGGTATCATTCTTTTCAGCCAGCGGCCGGCTTTCATGTAAAAGCAATCCTAGCGGCTAATTAGCCTCTGGACTGCTTTTACAAGCAGTGGGAGGGAATGTCCCCCCCCCCCGGATATAAAAAGCGCCATTGGGAAATTGGGAAAGCATTTTATCACACCGATCTTGGTGTGGTCAGATGCTTTGAGGGCAGAGGAAAGATCTAGGGTCCAATAGACCCCAGTTTTTTCAAAAAAGAGTACCTGTCATTACCTATTGCTATCATAGGGGATATTTACATTCCCTGAGATAACAATAAAAGTGATAAAAATAAATAAATATGGAAGCAACAGTTTAAAAATAAAATAAAAAAGCAAAATTAATAATAAAAAAAAAAAAAAAAAAAAGCACCCCTGCTCTTGCCCAATGGCGAACGCAAGCGTCGGTCTGGCGTCATATGTAAACAGCAATTGCACCATGCATGTGAGGTATCACCGCGAAGGTCAGATCGAGGGCAGTAATTTTAGCAGTAGACCTCCTCTGTAAATCTAACGGGGTAACCTGTAAATGCTTTTAAAGGCTTTTAAAAATGTATGTAGTTTGTCGCCAATGCGCGTTTGTGTGAAATTTTAAAGCATGTCGTGTTTGGTAACTATGTACTCGGCCTAAGATCATCTTTTTTATTTCATCAAACATTTGGGAAATATAGTGTGTTTTAGTGCATTAAAATTAAAAAAAGTGTATTTTTTCCCCAAAAAATGCGTTTGAAAAATCGCTGCGCAAATACTGTGTAGAAAAAAAAAATGCAACACCCACCATTTTATTCTGTAGGGTCTTTGCTTTAAAAATATATATAATGTTTGGGGGTTCAACATAATTTTCTTGCAAAAAAAAATATGTTTTCATGTAAACAAAAAGTGTCAAAAAGGGCTTTGTCTTCAAGTGGTTAGAAGAGTGGATGTAAGCTTCCTAATGTTGTGTATAAGATGCCAGAACAGTTCAAACCCCCCCCCAAATGACCCCATTTTGGAAAGTAGACACCCCAAGCTATATACTGAGAGGCATGTCGAGTCCATGGAATATTTTATATGCTGACACAAGTTGCGGAAAAAATAATTTTTTTTTTTTTTTTTTTGCACAAAGTTGTCACTAAATGATATATTGCTCAAACATGCCATGGGCATATGTGGAATTACACCCCAAAATACATTCTGTTGCTTCTCCTGAGTACGGGGATACCACATGTGTGAGACTTTTTGGGAGCCTAGCCGCGTACGGGACCCCAAAAACCAAGCACCGCCTTCAGGCTTTCTAAGGGTGTCAATTTTTGATTTCACTTCTCACTGCCTATCACAGTTTCGGAGGCCATGGAATGCCCAGATGGCACAAACCCCCCCAAATGACCCCATTTTGGAAAGTAGACACCCCCAAGCTATTTGCTGAGAGGTATTGTGAGTATTTTGCAGATCTCGCTTTTTGTCACAAAGTTTTGAAAATTGAAAAAAAAAAGAAAAAAAAAAAAATGTTCTTTCTTCATTTTCAAAAACAAATGAGAGCTGTAAAATACTCACCATGCCTCTCAGCAAACAGCTTGGGGTGTCTACTTTCCAAAATGGGGTCATTTGGGGGGGTTTTGTGCTATTTTGGCATTTTATGGCCTTCAAAACTGTGATAGGTAGTGAGGAGTGAAATCAAAAATTTGCGCCCTTAGAAATCCTGGAGGCGGTGCTTGGTTTCCGGGGTCCCGTACGTGGCTAGGCTCCTAAAAAGTCCCACACATGTGGTATCCCCGTACTCAGGAGAAGCAGCAGAATGTATTTTGGGGTGCAATTCCACATATAACCATGGCATGTGTGAGCAATATATCATTTAGTGACAACTTTTTGTAATTTTTTTTTTATTTATTTTTTTTGTCATTATTCAATCACTTGGGACAAAAAAAAAATATTCAATGGGCTCAACAGGCCTCTCAGCAATTTCCTTGGGGTGTCTACTTTCTAAAATGGGGTCATTTGGGGGGGTTTTGTACTGCCCTGTCATTTTAGCACCTCAAGAAATGAGATAGGCAGTCATAAATTAAAAGCTGTGTAAATTCCAGAAAATGTACCCTAGTTTGTAAACGCTATAACTTTTGCGCAAACCGATAAATATACGCTTATTGACATTTTTTTTACTAAAGACATGTGGCTGAATACATTTTGGCCTAAATGTATGACTAAAATTGAGTTTATTCGATTTTTCTTATAACAAAAAGTAGAAAATATCATTTTTTTTCAAAATTTTCGGTCTTTTTCCGTTTATATCGCAAAAAATAAATATCGCAGAGGCAATCAAATACCATTAAAAGAAAGCTCTATTTGTGGGAAGAAAAGGACGCAAATTTCGTTTGGGTACAACATTGCATGTCCGCACAATTTACAGTTAAAGCAGCGCAGTGCAAAATTCTGAATTCACCTCTGGTCCTCTAGCTACCAAATGGTCCGGGGCTTAAGTGGTTAAGCATATAACCAAAAATAAAACAAAGAACTTAGCAACAGTAGAACATGATAAAACAAAACTCTAAGGCCTCTTTCACACTGCCAGTAAAACACTGAACGCTTTTGAAGCGCTTTCAATTCATTTCAATGGAGAGGGGCATTTTTTCAGCGCACTGCCCCAGTGTAAAAGCATTCATTGATTTTAATGGAAATACGTTTTCGTGAGCTTTTCAGGCGCTTTTTTTAGCGTGAAAGCGCCTGAAAAGCGCCTCAGTGTGAAAGTGGTCTTAGGAGCCAGGGGGAAGAGACCCACCTGGCCAGTGTAATACATTTCTGGGACTATCCAGTCCAATATTTAACAAGCGCTCTGTCTCCCACTCTGAAACTGCCAGGGAGTGAATTGAGGAGTAGGAATGGACAATAACCCCCTTTTTAGAAAACCGGGAGGGGGTGATATTATCAATGGAGAGTGACTGTGAGTAGGGGGCAATTCAGACGGGCGAGAAGAGACTTGGCCAGAAAACAAGGATCATCAGAATTTACCTTAGTGCATGAGTGACAGTCCAACTTCAATAGGTATTGAAGATGTAGCTAAGAAAATCTTCAGACCAGCGGGGATCAAGCAACTCGGTTCCTGGATCGTTGTTGGTTCCTCCGGTCCCGCTGGGGCAGTGGAGAAGCCCAAATTGGGGTTGGGCGAGGGGTGAAGGTCAGACTCTGAGTGATGTGAGGGTCTAGCAGGCCTAGTTTGACCAGCAAGTCCTTGCCTTCGAAGAGATTGGTCACCGTGTATGTGGTGCCGGTATGGGGGACTGAGAGTTTCAAAGGGAAGCCCCATCTATAGCGGATCCTAGTGGATTGTATGAGAGATGTGACCTCTTTCATCCGTCTTCTCTTGTCTAGGGTTGCAGGAGAGATACCTGGATAGATTTGAATAGCGACCCCGTCTAGTTGGATAAGGGGGGTGTTACGAGATGCGCGGGGATATCCTCTTTCACAAGAAAATCCTTCAGGCACACCACAATGTCTCTTGGGGGTTTTCTGGAGGTGGTTTCGGTCATAGGGCCCTGTGGATTCTATTGCATGTAAAGGAAATGTCAGCGTGGCCTGGAAGCAAGGAGGGAAATATGCTCTGATGTTATTCCTCCTGTTACGGTTATCTAAGTCCTCAAAGTGGGTTTGCAGTTGGAGAACAGTAAAAAGAAGGAGAAAAAATTGCGCTCAGAATTAAGGGGTGGCAATTATTGGGTGGCTCCAAATTGCCTGGGTAACGGTCTCAAGCTGCCACTAACCTGATAAACATACTCAGTGAAACCAAAGAAAAAAATATATATAGTGGCGCTAAACCAAGGTTAAAAAAACAAATAATAACAATTTGACATGCTAATTTGTCACACATACAGTGCATAAGACCCTGGTTAATAACGTGTCAAAAAATATAATAAACAAACCTAAAAATATATGATTAACATATAACAAAAATCAATATATTCCCTATATATGTGGTATAAATGTGAATAAACATGTGATATACTACACATATGTCGCACTGAGCGTCAATCTGCGTATAAATCAGAAAATCTGTCCAAAGCAAATATAAACTAAAAACACCCGTGCATAAATCAAATCCAAAAAATTCCACAGTGCTTGTCTGAAGAGTGACATCCACCACCGAATACAGGTCAGCAGCTTACCGGATTAAATTGGTCCCCTATGACGGAGGACCTATAATCGCATCAAAGCAATCCCAGTTAGATGGTAAGAATTCCTATATCCACCTCTTCAAACGAAACTCCCACAGCAAAAGGCAGGCAGTATGACCGCAATAGTACCATGTAAAAGATGAAAGGAATGCCTCGCTGGTGTAAAATCCTTGGGTTTATTAATACAAATTAAGATAAAACACTTACAGAAATGTTGCAAGCAAACAGCCTTAAACCTGCGGCGCCGGCCGGACGCCGACAAGTAAACCCGTCCTAGGAGATCGAGCAGTAAGGGGATGACGTCACCACGTCGCTCGGTCCGCCCTACGCGTTTCGCGATAGGTCACTTTGTCTCGGGGCACGGGCGGCGTGGTGCGTCACCCCCTCTTATAGCAAACACAATAACAAACCAAACCTCGTTCTGGGGGAAGGCGCACGCGCACATCGAGGACGGACAACCAAGCCTCTATTCAGATGGAGTGACAGAGAATACACCATTAAACCAATGAAATGATGCTCCGGCACTCCGCGCATGCGTAATTCCCCCAAGAACCAGAGGGAAAGACATCTGCATGCCGCACTCCGCAGCCACCTTCATCTACCGCGGGATGACCCCGCAAAGACAAAACACGGCAACCGGAAATGCGGCAGGGACTAACAAAAATAATATGTAAAAAAATTATTTTTATACAACAAATTATGGCTAAATTCCCAAAGGGTTGGTTCACCGGAACTTCCCCCAAGAGGGTAGATGGAAAAGCCAAAAATAAAAACCAACATAAATTAAAACAGACAGGACTAAATCGTTATAAAGTGCATGTTATAGCATACACGCACAAATAACCATTTCCTATCAAACCCATTACAGGTTCATTTAAAAACCACAACTAAATTGACAAAATTTATTATTATTTAAATTCATAAACCCACGCAATCAATCAAAATTTCTACCATACATCCATACACACATACCTAAATGGCTGCGTGCAGGGAAAGGAATTAAACCATCAGGGGAGACCAACCTATGGGTGAACATGAGGCAATCTTAGAAATTTGCCACATGTGGACCCACAAAAGTCCCCCTGAGTGTTCACCAATGTATGTTCTAAATGACTATTGTATCATACGTAAAAAAAAAAATGTAAAATTTAAAAATTGTAAAAGATACAATAAAAACAATTCATGTCTATTATTAAACATTGGCAGTATACACCAATGTCATGTTGCCCAAACGATTGACCTGCTTAGATGTGCATATTCCCAAAGGGACCACATCATTACCCATCAAACTCATAGGCCCCAACCCCAAAAAATAAAGGATCAGACTGGGCCCCAGAGTCTATAGACATCAACGCATGCACCAACTACGAATTGTTGATGAATGCGTTGATGTCAGTGTCAACGTTCAGGCCAAAAGGCACATAAGACTTCAAGCGGTATATCCAAGCCATCTCCTGTTTGGATATCTCCCTCACTAGTGAGCTGCCCCTCCAGTGGGGTCTATATTTGTCTATAGCCACAAATAAAGTCTTAGAAGGGTCTCTCTTATGTACAAGATCGTAATGTCTTGATACGGAATGCTTATCGAAGCCCTTTCTAATATTGGCTATATGCTCATTTAGTCTAACCCTCAGTGGTCCTCCCCACATACTGGAGTCCACAGGGGCACTGAATAAGGTAGACCACCCCCTCGGAGGAACAGGTTATAAATGGTTCCACCTCATAGGATCGTCCTGTACTAGTTGATGTAAACTGACAGATCTTCCTATCCTGACAAGCATTTAATGAGCAAACCTGACACTTTTTGCATCTATGATAGCCAGTCAAATTTTGTAAAAAAGTCCTGTGTTCCCTAGGGGGATCTTGTACACTCGGCGCAACCCGATTCGACAATGAAGATGCTCCCCTAAAAACAACTGACGGTCTGTCAGGTAAAATGGGTGCTAGTAATTGATCACTCGCAAGCACATGCCAATGCTTGCAGATCAACCGTTTAATGCTCTGGTGCTGGGCAGAAAAAGTGGTAATGAATGGAAGTGAGTAATCTCCCCCATTCTCATCCCTTGCCCGATCCCTCAAAAGTGAGGTTCTATCTATCTCTCTGGTTGTTTGCACCAGCTTAGACATGACAGTTGGATCATACCCCTTTTCCAGGAATCTTTTAGAGAGAATGGCTGCCTGGCTATCAAAAGCTTCCACCTCCGTACAGTTTCGTCGTAGTCTTGTGAACTGACCCTGGGGAACCACCCTAAGCCAAGGCGCATAGTGGCAACTGTCCAGGGGGATATAGGAGTTTCTATCCGTCTGTTTAAAGAAAGTAGTAGTAATAAAACTATTCCCTGCAACAGAAATAGTCAGGTCCAAAAAATGTATTCTCTCTTGACTAGCCTCAAAAGAAAAAACTATGCCTCTATTATTATCATTGAGGGATCGCATGTACTCATATAGGTCAGATTCGGCTCCATCCCATAGGAGGAGGACGTCGTCGATGTACCTCGCCCAGAGCACCACCTCTGGTCTCCGGCAAGCATCCACGACGTCCTCCTCCCACTTAGCCATAAAGAGTTTGGCAAGGCTGGGGGCATACTTAGCCCCCATTGCCACACCCCTATCCTGCCGGTAAAATTGATTGTCGAACCAGAAATAATTGTGGCTAGCCGCATATTTCAAAAGGATCATAACAAATTCAATCTGGCGAGGATCTAGGCCAGAACTTCTATCCAAATATAATTTAACCGCCTCAAGGCCCAGGTCATGGGGAATGATGGTATAAAGGGAGGTCACGTCTGCCGTGACCAACCAAAGCCCATTTGTGGGTACCAGACTAGCCAAGATGTTAATGACCTGTCTGGTGTCCTTAATGTAAGAGGGTATCGCCCGGACCAAGGGCTGCAAGAAAAAATCAATATACTTGCCCACCCGGGACGTGACAGAATCAATGCCACTGACTATAGGCCGTCCCGGGGGGCAAGTCTGATTTTTGTGGATCTTCGGGAGATAGTAAATCACCGGGGTGCAAGGAGCACACGGCACCAAAAAAAATCTCTCCTTATCATTTAAGATTCCACTCTGAAAGCCCTGGTCTACAATAGCCTCCAACTCCTTTTTATACTTAAATATTGGGTCCCTAATCAGGGGAGTGTAGGTTTCTAAATCGTCAACGATTCGGTGCATCTCCTTTAGGTAATCACACCTATCGAGAACCACAATCCCACCCCCCTTGTCCGCAGGCCTGATTACCAATGCTTTGTTGGAGCAAAGAGACTCCAAACCACTTTCCAGGTCCTTTTGCATCTTAACCTTTTTAATTTTTAACCCTTCCAAATCCCTCAGTACTACATCACGAAACACTCTGATACTGGGTGCAAGAGACCCAGGTGGATTGAACAGTGATGCATTCGCCAGATTAGTATGACGAAATTCTGGCGGGGGACCCGTCCTATCCTTTATTGGATTGGACAAAAAATGTCTCTTGATATTCAATTTTCTTGCGAATTTATGAACATCCATAAATGTCTGGAACTTGCTCAGATTTCTAGGAGGAGCATATTTCAGACCTTTATCCAAGAGTCTTTTTTCTGGGTCTGTTAATGGTTGTTGGCTTAAATTAAAAATGCCCAACCCTACACCCTCTTTCTTTTTGGCCGACTGGGCCCGCCTACCCCCTCTTGTGCCTCTCCTTGTCCTATAGGACCCCATCGACCTTGATGACTTCTGGGAAAACCCCAACTGGGGTTGGTCCGATGGTCAGGTGGGCCATGAGGAGGGTAGGACCCAGATTGACCATAAGAACCATCATAATGATTAGGATAATACATCTGAGCATTCCTCTCTGCATTAAAATGGCCATATCCCCTATCAGTGGATACAATCCCTTTGGGCCCAAATGAATCCGACAGGGGAAAAAAACGATTCTGAGTTGGAATATTATATTCCTGGTTATTGCCAAACCCATAACCAGGATTTGAGTTCCCTCGGCCAAAGACTCCACTCTGAGGTGGAATTCTTACTGGTGGTGGATCCCAAAAACGTGGAGACTCTCCCTGATAATGCTGATATTGAAAGTCTGACCTAACGTTTAAGGGCTTTTTTGAAGTTTTAAGGGGACCCGATCCCTGGCCCTGATTAGTTTTACTAGGCTTAGGTTTGTTTTTGGACTGTTTGGCAACAAATCTAGGAGACTGTGAATATCCTCCCCTGTTGATAGGGGGAGGGGGATTAATGGATGGACCCAGTGTCCCAGATCCCTGGGGCAAGGTGTCCATACCACTCTCCTGAATATTATCATTGGTAGGGCTGGGAAAAAAATCGATTTTAATCTTGAATCGAGTTTTGGGCTCAAATCGATTCAGTTTTGAAGAAAATCAATTTTTTTAGATTTTTTTTTTTTTTTTCCTTCCCTTCAAAGTTTCCGTAGCAGGACTGCAGGGGGCGTATCCAGAATGGCACTGGGCAGCGTTACCCCAATTACATCTACTCGCTGCAGCCGCAGTCTGCCTACCTGATCAGCGTGTCATGCAGACAGACGGCGGCCATTGCAGTGTTCAAAAGCCGCGCCTCCCGAGTCCTCGTCGTCTGTGATAGGCGGAACACTCAATTTCACAGCAGGCAGTATTCAGCCTATCACGGACATCCTCTCATCCTCGTCTGTGTTATGAGGATGACCATGATAGGCGGAACACTGAATGCTGGGAAATTGAGTGTTCCGCCTATCACAGACGAGAAGGAGGCGCGGCTTTTGAATACTGGAATGGCCACCGGTGTAGCAGTAAAATCCGTATACCATGAAAATCTGCATCAGGTACGGGCACAGTGATTGAAGCATGGGCACAGTGAGACACGGGCACAGTGAGACACGGGCACAGTGAGGCATGGACACAGTTCAATTCAACTAAGAGTAACCTCAGGATTTTTTGTTGTTTTATTAGCTAAATCCAAATACAGTATTAATAATTTGGATGTTTAACAATCTTTGTTGCACACTGCAAAAAACAACAAAAGGTCACAAGCGCTAAATTGGTGGATAAAGAAAAAAATATAATGGATGATAATAATAATAATAATAATAATAAGAAAAAAATCCCAAATATTTTGGGAAGTACAAAGTATCCAAAAGGGGGAAAAAACAGGATCCAGCGCAGCAAGAAAAAATCCGTACCCAGAAGTACAAAATACACAACATGCACACAATATAATCCAGCGCTCATGGAACATACATTATTAACTATTGAAAACTCTTGAAGAATTGATAAAAAAGCTTAGTCCATTTATCACAATGAAGAGAGGGATCCAATCCCAAATGTGCAGAGGGCAAATGAATCTTAACTCTCCAGTTGCCAGTGGTGACAAACTTGTTAAACTTGCAGTGACATCCGTGGAGCAAGGAGGGGTTAAAAAAGTCAAAACAAAGCCTGTGGCATGATCTCCGTGTGAGCACAGTACCTTGAATGATGGACAACAGGCAGACCAGCGTGTGGAGGGCCCTCCAACCCAAAAGGATGCAGAGCCAGGATCGCAGCAAGGCTGGGACAGAAGGAATCACACACAGAGTTTCGAGAGTTTTCAATAGTTAATAATGTATGTTCCATGAGCACTGGAATATATTGTGTGTTTGTTGCACACTGACTTTGCAGTTAGAGAAAGGGTTTGCCTTTGCAATTTTGTTTGTTGATGCACTTTAATTAATATAATAAAAAAAAAAAATCGAATCGAATCGTAAATCGAGTTTTTTATAAAAAAATCGCAGATTTTTTTTGGGGGGAAAATCGCCCAGCCCTAATCATTGGCCATCTTTTTCTGCCACATAAACACCAACCCAGACTCATGGTCATCAGTATCCCTTAAAAACGTATTTTTCTTTTTGACTTTTTGATCTTTTTCTTCTTTCTCCAAATGTTTGAGTAGTGAATTGGAGCACTCCCTATACTCCACACCCCTCTTATATTGGACTAAAAGTTCCTTCACTATTTTAATCTCAGTGTCCAGTCTTACTAGTTTTTCACTCTTCCTTTGTGCGAGGAACCGTAAAAACAGAACACCAGAGTCATTAAAATATTTTGCCCAACCTTCTAGGTCGGCATCTCCTGCCTGGGGGCTGACCTCCCATCGGAGGCTTCTTGGGACCATAGCAGTTTTTATGTAGGTCTCCAAAAACGCTAGGTCCCATTGTGTGTGTATTTCTGATGTCAGGAGATTTTTCAGTCTCAAAAAGAGGCCACTGACATCAGACCCAATGGGTACAGGGGTAGAGTCAAATACACCTACTGTATCAACAACCCGTGTTGCTCGGAAGTCAAAAATGTCCATATTGATGGAATTGTGTCAGAGCTGCAATTAGTGGATGTTAAATAAGAAGATGTAAAAAGAAGGAGAAAAAATTGCGCTCAGAATTAAGGGGTGGCAATTATTGGGTGGCTCCAAATTGCCTGGGTAACGGTCTCAAGCTGCCACTAACCTGATAAACATACTCAGTGAAACCAAAGAAAAAAATATATATAGTGGCGCTAAACCAAGGTTAAAAAAACAAATAATAACAATTTGACATGCTAATTTGTCACACATACAGTGCATAAGACCCTTGTTAATAACGTGTCAAAAAATATAATAAACAAACCTAAAAATATATAATTAACATATAACAAAAATCAATATATTCCCTATATATGTGGTATAAATGTGAATAAACATGTGATATACTACACATATGTCGCACTGAGCGTCAATCTGCGTATAAATCAGAAAATCTGTCCAAAGCAAACTGGAGAACAGTGTCAGAAAGAGCCTCAGGCTCTACATGTAGATCTACATAGGCTAGATGAAGCTCGTCATGCTTTGTTTCTAGCATGTCGGTCTGGACAGGATGTATGGTGATTTGGTGGACGGTGACACTGGTGACAGGGTGTATGGTGATTTGGTGGATGGTGACACTGGTGACAGGATGTATGGTGATTTGGTGGATGGTGAAAGGATGTATGGTGATTTGGTGGACTGTGAAACTGGTGACAGGATGTATGGTGATTGAGTGGCGGTGACAGGATGTATGGTAATTTGGTGGACGGTGACAGGATGTATGGTAATTTGGTGGACGGTGACAGGATGTAGGGTGATTTGGTGGAAGGTGACACTGGTGACAGGATGTATTGTGATTTGGTGGACGGTGACACCGGTGACAGGATGTATGGTGATTTGGTGGAAGGTGACACTGGTGACAGGATGTATTGTGATTTGGTGGACGGTGACACTGGTGACAGGGTGTATGGTGATTTGGTGGATGGTGACACTGGTGACAGGATGTATGGTGATTTGGTGGATGGTGAAAGGATGTATGGTGATTTGGTGGACTGTGAAACTGGTGACAGGATGTATGGTGATTGAGTGGCGGTGACAGGATGTATGGTAATTTGGTGGACGGTGACAGGATGTATGGTAATTTGGTGGACGGTGACAGGATGTATGGTGATTTGGTGGAAGGTGACACTGGTGACAGGATGTATTGTGATTTGGTGGACGGTGACACCGGTGACAGGATGTATGGTGATTTGGTGGATGGTGACAGGATGTATGGTGATTTGGTGGAAGGTGACACTGGTGACAGGATGCATGGTTATTTGGTGGAAGGTGACACTGGTGACAGGATGTATGTGATTTGGTGGAAGGTGACACTGGTGACAGGATGTATGGTGATTTGGTGGAAGGTGACACTGGTGACAGGATGTATGGTGATTTGGTGGAAGGTGACACACTGGTGACAGGATGCATGGTGTTTTGTTGGATGGTGACAGGATGTATGGTGATTTTTTGGATGGTGACAGGATGTATGGTGATTTTTTGGATGGTGACAGGATGTATGGTGATTTGGTGGATGGTGACAGGATGTATGGTGATTTGGTGGATGGTGACAGGATGTATGGTGATTTGTTGGATGGTGATTTGTTGGATGGTGACAGGATGTATGGTGATTTGGTGGATGGTGACACTGGTGACAGGATGTATGGTGATTTGGTGGATGGTGACAGGTTGTATGGTGATTTGGTGGAAGGTGACACTGGTGACAGGATGTATGGTGATTTGGTGGATGGTGACAGGATGTATGGTGATTTGTTGGATGGTGACAGGATGTATGGTGATTTGTTGGATGGTGACAGGATGTATGGTGATTTGGTGGACGGTGACAGGATGTATGGTGATTTGGTGGATGGTGACAAGATGTATGGTGATTTGTTGGACGGTGACAGGATGTATGGTGATTTGGTGGATGGTGACAAGATGTATGGTGATTTGGTGGATGGTGACAGGATGTATGGTGATTTGGTGAATGGTGACACTGGTGACAGGATGTATGGTGATTTGGTGGATGGTAACAGGTTGTATGGTGATTTGGTGGAAGGTGACACTGGTGACAGGATGTATGGTGATTTGGTGGATGGTGACAGGATGTATGGTGATTTGTTGGATGGTGACAGGATGTATGGTGATTTGTTGGATGGTGACAGGATGTATGGTGATTTGTTGGACGGTGACAGGATGTATGGTGATTTGGTGGATGGTGACAAGATGTATGGTGATTTGTTGGACGGTGACAGGATGTATGGTGATTTGGTGGATGGTGACAAGATGTATGGTGATTTGGTGGATGGTGACACTGGTGACAGGATTTATGGTGATTTGGTGGATGGTGACAGGTTGTATGGTGATTTGGTGGAAGGTGACACTGGTGACAGGATGTATGGTGATTTGTTGGACGGTGACAGGATGTATGGTGATTTGGTGGACGGTGACAGGATGTATGGTGATTTGGTGGAAGGTGACAGGATGTATGGTGATTTGGTGGACGGTGACAGGATGTATGGTGATTTGGTGTATGGTGACACTGGTGACAGGATGTATGGTGATTTGGTGGATGGTGACAGGTTGTATGGTGATTTGGTGGAAGGTGACACTGGTGACAGGATGTATGGTGATTTGGTGGACGGTGACAGGATGTATGGTGATTTGGTGGACGGTGACAAGATGTATGGTGATTTGGTGGACGGTGACAGGATGTATGATGATTTGGTGGACGGTGACAGGATGTATGGTGATTTGGTGGACGGTGACAAGATGTATGGTGATTTGGTGGACGGTGACACTGGTGACAGGATGTATGGTGATTTGGTGGACGGTGACAGGATGTATGGTGATTTGGTGGAAGGTGACAGGATGTATGGTGATTTGGTGGACGGTGACAGGATGTATGGTGATTTGGTGGAAGGTGACAGGATGTATGGTGATTTGGTGGACGGTGACAGGATGTATTGTGATTTGGTGGACGGTGACAGGATGTATGGTGATTTGGTGGACGGTGACAGGATATATGGTGATTTGGTGGACGGTGACAGGATTATGGTGATTTGGTGGACAGTGACAGGATGTATGGTGATTTGTTGGACGGTGACAGGATGTATGGTGATTTGGTGGATGGTGACACTGGTGACAGGATATATGGTGATTTGGTGGATGGTGACAGGTTGTATGGTGATTTGGTGGAAGGTGACACTGGTGACAGGATGTATGGTGATTTGGTGGAAGGTGACAGGATGTATGGTGATTTGGTGGAAGGTGATAGGATGTATGGTGATTTGGTGGACGGTGACAGGATGTATGGTGATTTGGTGGAAGGTGACAGGATGTATGGTGATTTGGTGGACGGTGACAGGATGTATGGTGATTTGGTGGACGGTGACAGGATGTATGGTGATTTGGTGGAAGGTGACAGCATGTATGGTGATTTGGTGGACGGTGACAGGATGTATGGTGATTTGGTGGACGGTGACAGGATGTATGGTGATTTGGTGGACGGTGACAGGATGTATGGTGATTTGGTGGACACTGGTGATGTGCACACTACATCCTGGATGACAGGTTCTCCTCCTGTGTGCAGTTTTCAGGTAATATCCTGCATATTACTGTACTGCAGAGTGGGGTGTGGTTGGTAACAGTATATCTACCAGGAAGAGCACTTATTCTTATCTACTCTCTGCATCATCATCGCTGCAGCACACACCCAGCGCCTGCAGGGGTATCCCCGCTGTACACTATACGCTACTATACATGCAGTAAAAATATGATTGTGTCTGCTGCTCCAGAGCCATGTTGTTGAAGCCCTATGGTTTAGCCTCAATACATTTTACCCTCCTCAAACATGGCCGCTCGCTGAAGAATTTGGCGACTTTTTTTCGTAAATATTAGCCTCTAGCGGTCGCACTGCTTTAACTAAATAGGCGTTCCTACGTGCCTTGGGCGGGGACAGAAATGTAAATTCATTAGTTTGATTGGTGGAGAGGGGGTTGGAGGGAGTTGTCGCCGCTGACAGGCCAGAGGCTGTACCCGTATGAGTCAGTCGTCCCGCAGCCACCGCCTTGTCCGGAGAGGAGGAGGGAGAAGAACGGATTCCCGGAACCGAAGAGCGCATCCCCAGGGTGAGTACAGCTTCCAGCCTGCTGAGCCTGGCCTCCGAGCATGGGGGGGTGATTCTCTGATTGGCGGGGCAGTGTCATAGTGATCAGACTGAGATGTCAGAGTGGGGGTGGGGACTCTTGTATTATATATGATAGGATTGGCCTGAGATCGCCCAGTGTATGGCTGGTACTGGCAGTGTGATGGATGTCTGTGCGATCCTGGATCCCCATACCCTGCAGATTTTTCCAATCCCTGCAAAGTGATCATTACAGATGGAAGAGCCAATCCTCATCTCCCCATGTACAGGGTGACAGATCCCCCCCCTCCCCCCACCTGGTTGTATGAGAATATCGTATTGTATGGAGGGCGCGCTCACTGTGTCCGATGTCCAGGCAGGGTGTCCGGATCTTTCCTCGCAGGGGACGGAGAACAATGTAAAATGGAAGAAACTTTCCAATCCGATGACGCCACATAAAGCTGACCATACACTGTGTGTGATTGTATGATCTCCTATAGATACACCCCAACTATAGAGGACAGACCTGAACAATCCCAACATTCATATCCAATCAGACATGTCCCCTCTCACTGCATCTATAGGAGATTTGTACAATCACATTGGATGGTGTATGGTCACTTTAAAGCGGTTCTAAAGTCGTCTTCCCTTAAAATTTGTTGTAAAGCCTCAAGGTCCCTCGCCTTTTATGCATCCTATTCATTAAGGTACAAAATCTTCTGTGCTACAGCTTTTGGGCTGAAATCGGACCTAAAATGGTGATCGGGCCGCCCCCGGACCCCTGCTGTGACCGGCATGCGAAGATGGTATGAACCGAGCCTTCTGCCTACCTCCTCTGTGTAATGGATTTTCCCAGAGCAGTCTGGATCCTCCTCTTCTCGGGTCCCTCTTCGGCTCTCCTGGCCCCTCCTTCTGTTCAGTGCCCCCCTAGCAAGCCACTTATTATGGGGGCACCCAAGTCAGAGCTCCTGGTGTTCATTCAGACACGGAGAGTGCGTTCCAGTTCCAGAAAAAAAAGTAGAACATGCTGCATTTTTCCTGTACTGGGATGCTGTAAAACGCATCAAAAATGCACAGGAACGCACCTAAATGCACCAAAAATGAACTGGAACAAACTTGTCCTTATCTAAGGTTAATAAAAAAGAGGGGTGAAAAAAAGCACTGGACTGCATCAAAACGCACTGGAACGCGTCAAAAACGTGCATGCAAAAAAGCACCTGGAACGCATCCGGATTGCGTTTCTACGGTATGAACTGTCCCCAAGAGTACATAAATGTGTTGAATGAACTTATTAAAAAAAACATATCTTCAAAAATAGATCTACACATGTGTGCTCCCATGTAGGCTGTGTGCTTCCATAGATGCACACATCATTGGTACGTCCCACCCCCAGCTTCCTCCTCACAGGGGTTTGACTAACAGCAGCAGGAGCCTATGGCTTCCACTGACCTCAGTGTCTCCTGTGAGATCAGGAGATGAAGAGAGCGGTGCTGGAGCCAGGACAGCACTGAGTTGGTGATTGGAAGAAAGTAAGTGTGTAGGGATGGGGGTGGGTAGATTAGGTAGTGGGGTGCTTGTAAACCTTTCCATATACTCCATGAAGTGACTGGCCTCATGTGATCCACAGAGATAAAACAAAACTTCCTACATAAGTTTTACCTGTTTATCTGCAATCTTCTCGTTTCTACATCCATTCAAAGTCCACAATGTATAAAGCTTGTCTGAAGGCTCAGAAAAAAGTGGGCGGAGAGCTGAAGTTGCACTCCGCAGAGGTGAGTGAGGAGCGCTCTGAGAGCCGAGGGAAGGAAACACAGCAACAGGGCTGAGGCTGGCAATCGGCTGGAGATTTCTCCCCTGTCACCTTTTTTACTCTTGGTGTCAGGAAAAGCTGTCAGAAGTGATTCATGCAGAGAGAGGAAAAAAGCAGCAGACAGAAATTGCATTGGATTGAGACAAGTGCACACTATAGAGGGATATGCTTTGTTCATATTTCATGTCTGAGTTTTACAACCACTTTAATGCAGAGAATGCATAACACAAGATGAGTACTTTAATGTGCAGAGAACCGACATTGCTGATTGGTTACTTTTGGGTTTTTATGCAAATGGAACCTCAACCTGCATTCCAGTAAATAAGCCTTGAAAGAGCTGCCTGGGGAGATCTGCCGCACACACCCAGACTAGTATAACCGCTCCAACCGGCAGCTGGAAATGACTGATCACTGTATAGAAGTCACAGGGTTTCCCTTCCAGCATCTTCCCTACAAATCAGTAAGGCAACCATCTGAATGGTGTTCACCTGAAACGCGTTGCTTGGTTTTTAAGACCATATCGGTTTTTGATCTGGTGCTCCTTTCTGTATTTCTATGGTTTGTGCCCCAGTTTAAAACTGGCAGCAATCCCAATGAAACCTCATTGGTGTGTTTTTTTTTTTTTTTTTTTTTTTTTTTTTTTTTAAGCCAACAATCACTGTAATTAGCCAATAGGAGGTGGAAGGGGCAGAGTCTGGATCTTGACCCAAGAAGCAAAATAAATATATTCCTAGCAGAGTGGCTCATGTTTTACATGCTGTAGTAAAAACTGTTTTTTCCAGGTAAAATTCCCTTTTGGGTAAAATAATAAATGATATATTTTTTCAGACAGCGCATCTATCATTGCACTTATGTTTTCGGGGGGGAGGTGGTGGTACAATGGTTATGGCCGGAATGTTGTCACCTACACAGGAAGTGAGAAAATGTCTTTTAAATGGAGCCATAGATGACAATAAAAGCAAAACCGAGCTCTAACTCCTCCTGCACTTTGCATTACTTGCATACACTCACCAGCCACTTTATTAGGTACACCTTGCTAGTAGTAGCGGGTTGGACCCCCTTTTTGCCTTTAGGCTGCCTAAGGCTCCATGCACACTGGTCTTAAAAAAAAAAAAAATCTGTTCTCGCGGGAGTAAAAAACTTTCATATATAGAGAGAATTTTTTGTACAAAGTTTAGACTTTTTTTTTTTTTTTTTTTTTTTTTCTGCCTCCAAGCTCCAAACAGAAACGCGAACCAGAAGGTTTTTTTCCTGCCTTTAAACTACAAAATATGCCTCTTAACGTCTTAATGTGCATGGACACATAGGATAACATTGAAGTTCCTTCTATAGGCAGAACACAAAACTCCTGTAGAAGCAATGTTTTTTTTTTTTTTAACCCCCTGCCGACCGATGCATGACGATATACGACGGCAGAATGGCATGGCTGCGCAAAGGGACATACCTGTACATCCCCGCCCGCCGCGCGCTCCGTGAGTGTGAGCGCGATCGTCTCACAGAGAGGCAGAACGGGGAGATCTCCCTGTTCTGCCTAGTGACGGGACACTGATCGTCTGCTCCCTGTCATTGGGAGCAGTGATCACTGTCTGGTCACTGGTAGCCCCGCCCCCACACAGTTAAAATCACTCCCTAGGACACACTTAACCCCTTCCCCGCCCCCTATTGGTTAACCCCTTCCCTGCCAGTGTAATTTACACAGTAATCAGTGCATTTTTATAGCACTGACCGCTGTATAAATGGCAATGGCCCCAAAATAATGTCAAAAGTGTCCGATGTGTCCACCATAATGTCACCCTTTTACGATAAAAATCGCAGATCGCCGTTATTACTAGTAAAAAAAAAAAAAAAAAAAAATTTACTAATAAATATGCCATAAAACTATCCCCTATTTTGTAGACGCTATAACTTTCGTTTTTTTTTTTCTTCTTTTAGTAAAAAATATTTGTTTTCTTTTCAAAATTGACGCTCTTTGTTTATAGCGCAAAAAAATTTAAAACCGCAGAGGTGATCAAATACCATCAAAAGAAAGCTCTATTTGTGGGGGGGGGGGGGGAGGATGTCAATTTTGTTTGGTGCAACGTCGCACGACCGTGCAATTGTCAGTTAAAGCGACGCAGTGCCGAATCGCAAAAAAATGGTCCAGCCATTGGGCAGCCAAATCCTCCGGGGGTGAAGTGGTTATGAAATTCCTTAGAACAAAGCTCCTGCAGCACACCTGGTCACCGCTGAGGGTCTGACATGTTCCCAGTAGATCAACAGTTTTTGAAATGCTTATGCCGCATACACACGACCGTTTTTCACAACGTTATAAATGCCATTTTTTAAATTGGGCATTAAAAATGATCGTGTGTATGCTCCAGATCATTTTTAACAACGTGAAAAATGGCCTAAAAAAAAATGAGAACCTGCTCTATTTTTTCACGTTGTGAAAAACGGTAGTGTGTATGCTTTTACGAGGGGGAAAAAAACACGCATGCTCAGAATCAAGTATGAGACGGGAGCGCTCGTTCTGGTAAAACTAGCGTTCGTAATGGAGAAAGCGCGTTCGTCACGCTGTAACGGACTGAAAAGCGTGAATCGCCGCTCAACAAACTTTACTAACTTGAAAGGTGGCGCCATTCGAACGGAACTTCCCCTTTATAGTGCCGTCGTACGTGTTGTACGTCACTGCGCTTTGCTTGAGTGTTTTTTTTTCATGAACGTGTGTATGCAAGACAGGCTTGAGAGGAAACAAGAAAAATCACTTTGAGAAAAACGTCGTTTTTTTTTTGTTTTTTTTTTAAATGACACTAAAAACGTATGTGTGTACGCGGCATAAGACCAACCCGTGTGACACCAACAACCATACCATGTTCAAAGTTGCCTAAATCCCTTTCTTCCCCACTCTGATGCTCAGTTTGAGCTTCAGCAAGTTGTGTTCACCACGTCTAGATGCCTAAATGCATTGAGTCGCTGCCATGTGATTAGCTGATTAGTAATTTGTGCTACCGAGCAATTGAACAGGTATACCTAATAAAGCGGGTGAGTGTATAGAATTGCACCGATAACCATATCAGTGCCGATACTAAGCATTTGCATGAGTACTCGTACTCATACTTGTACTCGTGCAAATGCTCCAATACTAAAACCGAGACCCTCAGACTCGGTTCACATATTTGCGGGCTGGTTTGCGATTTCAAAGCCCGGTCTGGTGAGATATCAATCAGCAGTTCAGGTGCAACTCCAAACCGGACTTAAAACGCACACAATTTTTTTCAAATCGCACTGTGGCTGGCTCGCTCATATGTCAGCAGGCTGTAAAAAGTCACCGAAACGCACATGAAAACTGATGTGAAACTGTCACTGCAAGTGGAATCTACGGTTTTCCCATCAGTTTTCATGCATGTGTGGTGTGAATGAGCGCTAAAAACATTCATGACACTAAAATTACCGAATATACTCGAGTATAAGCTGAGCTTTTCAGCAAATTTATTTTTTTTGTGCTGAAAATGCCCCCCTCGGCTTATACTCGAGTCACCTTTTTGCGCCTGATCTCCCATACTTTAGGGACCCGAAACTTGGCACACATATAGCCTATAAGGGTGCAAAGTTTGTCTGGGGACCTACGGCCGGGGAGCACCGTTTTTTCAAAGCCAGGCACCCCTTCCATAGACTCCCATGTTAAACGTCAGTCTAGGCATGGGCACAGTGAGGCATGCAGATGGACACCCTAGTCCTATACTCGAGTCAATACGTTTTTCCCATATTTTTTTTTTTTTTTTTTTTTTTTGTGGTAAAATTAGGTGCCTCAGCTTATATTTGGGTCGGCTTATACTCGAGTATATACGGTAGGTATCGGTTAAAAAAAAAAGTATCAGGGAGAGGCTCAGGAGAAGACCTGGAGGCGCATATGGGAGGAGGTGATGAGGGAGCTAGCGAGCAGGAGGTCTTGGGGAGGAATGAAGAAGACAATTAGGTTGGTATTTTGAGACTAGGCTATTGATGTAGCTGGGGGCAGAGTTGTGGATGGCTTTGTAACTTATTGTTAGTATTTTGAATTTGTTGGGTGAGTGGCAGCCAATGGAGGAATTTGCAGAGACGCTGAGCGGTTTGTAAGGTGGAGGAGTCTGGCAGCAGCATTCATGGTGGATCGAAGAGGGGATAATCTATTTAAAGGCAAGGTAAGCCAATGAGGAGGGAGTTGCAGTAGTCGAGGCGAGAGACAACCAATGAGTGATTCGGGAGCTTTGTGGTTTCATTGGGTAGGAAATTGTTATAAATTGAGTTGCAGTTCAGTGAGTGAAGAAACCCTTGTTGGCAAGCAGAGGTAAGACATTTCTTTTGAATGGCCGTGTACACTCGGCGAGCAAGGCAAGCTTGCTGGGAATCTTGTTGGGAAAACCAACGTTTTTTTTTTTTTTCCCCAACGAGATTACCGCCCGTGTGTACGAGGCTTTAGGGTGGACTTCTACTTTAAGGTTTCTTGGCTGTCGCTTGACAACTCGAAGTTTCAGCTCCCTCCATACATTTTCTATAGGATTAAGGTCTGGAGACTGGCTAGGCCACTCCATGACCTTAATGTACTTCTTGAGCCACTCCTTTGTTGGCGGTATGTTTTGGGTCATTGTCATGCTGGAAGACCCATCCACGACTCTTCTTCAGTGTTCTGGCTGAGGGAAGAAGGTTCTCATCCAAGATTTTACAATACATGGCCTGTACCTTTAGCCCAGAAATGGGCCCCAAAGCATAATGTTTCCACCTCCATGCTTCACTGTAGGGATGGTGTTCTTGCGGTCACAGTCAGCATTTTTCTTCCTCAAAACACGAGTTGAGTTAATGCCAAGGAGCTTAATATTAGTCTCATCTGACCGAAGCACTTTCTCCTGATCCTTCTCTGAATGATTTAGATCAGGGGTAGGCAACCTCAGCCCTTCAGGTGTGATGAAACTACAAATCCCATCATGCCTCTGCCTCTAGGAGTCATGCTTGTGATTGTCAGGGTCTTGCAATGTCTCATGAGACTTGTAGTTTCAAAATAGCTGGAGGGCTGAGGTTGCCTACCCCTAAATTTTAGATGTTTATTGTCAAACTTCATACGTGCCTGTACATGTGCCTTCTAGTGGAGAGGGACCTTGCGGGTGCTGCAGGATTTCAATCCATGGTGGCGTATTGTGCTACCAATGGTTTGTTTGGTGACTGTGGTCCTGACTGCCTTGAGATCATTCACAAGCTCCTCCCGTGTAGTTCTGGGCTGATCCCTCACTTTTTCATGATCATCCTTACCCCCCATGAGGCAAAATCTTGCATGGAGCTCCAGACTGAGGGCGATTGATGGTTTATTTTGTATTTCTTCCATTTTGCAAATAATCGCTCCAACAGTTGCCTTCTTCCCACCAAGGTTCTTGCTGATGGTCTTGTAGCCCATTCCAGCCTTGTGCAGATCTACAATCTTGTCCCCTGAAAACCTTTGCAGCTCTTTGGTCTTGCGCATGATGGTGAGGTTTTGAATGGAAGAGATTCTGTGGACAGGTGTCTTTTTTTATACACCTAACAAGTTGTCGTTAGGAGCACCTTCTTAAAGCGGAGGTCCAGCTTTAAATTTTTATTTTTTTTTAAAGTCAGAAGCTACAAACACACTGTAGCTGCTGACTTTTAATAAGCACACTTACCTGTCCAGGTTGCCCGCAATGTCGGGCACCTGAGGCCGATCTGTCGCTCATGGCAGGTCCCGGCGCTGCCATCCTCACTAAGGGAAACAGGCAGTGGAGCCTTGCGGCTTCACTGCCCGTTTCCTACTGCCCATGTGCGCGTCGCTTTGTGAATGGGCGGCTGACTTCTGGGAGACACACAGTTCCCAGAAGTCAGCGCCCCCCATTCCCCAGAAGACAACGCGAGGAGGACCAGACCGAGGAGCACCGCGGACAAGGAAGGGGCAGATTAGGAAGATCTGCCTAATAACAACCATTTCTGGTAAGTATAAAAAAAAAAATATATATATATATATATATATATATATATATATATATATATATATATATATATATATATATATATATATATATATATCATTTTTTTTTTTTTTTTTTTTTTCTTTAGGGTGGACCACCACTTTAAATTGACAGGACTAATCTGTGTACCACATGAGCACATACTGTAGCCAGTCTGCGCAAGCCAAAATTTTTGTTGGTTGGTAGGGGATCGAATACTTGTTTTACTCATCATTCACCCAGTGTGTGTGTGTGTGTGTGTGTGTTTTTCTTGATATTCTGTCTCTATCATTTAAAATACACCTATTGGAGCTGCACGATTCTGGCCAAAATGAGAATCACGATTTTTTTGCTTAGAATAAAGATCACGATTCTCGCGGCTTAAAATCTTTCACATTATACAAAAAAAAAATGCATTTGAAAGGCCGCTGCGCAAATACAGTGTGACAGAAAATATTGCAACAACCACCATTTTATTTTCTAGGGTCTCTACTAAAAAAAATATATGTTTGGGGGTTCTAAGTAATTTTCTAGCAAAAAAAAAAAAGATTTTAACTTGAAAACAACAAATGTCAAAAAAGGTTTAGTGTTTAAGTGGTTAAACTTTCCTAATTTACACACAGAAGTCTAATCCTCTGATGTAAAAGACAAATTGTTACAATGTTTAGACTTAAAAAGGGATTCCACCCTCCTTCTTCTTTTTTTTTTTTTTTTTAAACTCAGCAGCTACAAACACTGTAGCTGCTGACTTTTAATAAGGACACTTACCTGTCCTACTCGCCCGTGATGTCAGCCCTCCTGAGGGCGATCCCTCAATCCTGGCAACTCCCGGCGCCGCCATCCTCAGTAAGGGAAACAGGCAGTGAAGCCGTGCGGCTTCACTGCCTGTTTCCTACTGCGCATGCGCGAGCTGCTTTGTAAATGGGCCGGTGTCTTGTCACATTCGGCTCCCCATCACAGATTGCTCTGGAAGTGACGTTCCATCGCCGCCATCTTGCTACACCCCACACTCCTTGCACAGTAATGATGGAGTGAGAAGGGTGCAAGCGGACATCTTGTTACACCCAGCGGAGTTTTAGATTTCACCGTTACCGTTATTTTCAACACAAAACGGAGCTTATATGCTAAAATACAGTATTTGTAAATACAATGGACTATTTACATGTTAAATGTGAAAATCAGAGGTGTTCTGTCACATTAGCAAACATGTAAGGTCAGCAGGTTTGCTGCTGCTTTTAAAATTTAACATCTAAACAGTCCGTTGGATTTCCAAATACTGTATTTAAGCATATAAGCTCCGTTTTGTGTTGAAAATAACTGAAATCTAAAACTGCTGGGTGTAACAAGATGTCCGCTTGCCCCCTTCTCAATCTATCATTACTGTGCAGGAGTGTGGGGTGTAGCAAGATGACGGCGACAAAACGTCACTTCCGGAGCAGCAATCTGTGATGGGGAGCCGAATGTGACAAGACACCGGCTGCTCTCTGAGATACACACAGTTCCCAGAAGACACCGCTATTAGGAAGGAGGAAGAAGACCAGCCGCGGATGATGAAGAGGCAGATTAGGGACTTCCGCATAGCAATCGCTTTTTCTGGTAAGTAAAACATATATTTTCTCAAGTCGTCTTCCAGGACGGCACAATGAGAGATGACTGGCTCCACCTGACAGGAAACACAATCAATTCAAAGAGGTTAAAGCACCCGCCCCTCCCCGTGCTCCTCAGTTCTTGATTGTGTTTCCCCACAGCGAAACCGTTTATTTTTTTCCACAGACTGAAGGCCTGGGGCTGGAAGTCCCCCCCCCCCCGGGAGCTGAGCCGCATGCCTGGGAAGCCTCTGGGCCTAGCAGGACTCTATTTGTCCGTCCTGGGGGGTATCCCATTCCTTCTCAGGGAGGGCAGTTGAAGAGCCTCCCTGAGCACTGAAGCTCCCTAGGTGCGGGGCTGTACCCGGGACTTCAGGGGCCAGATATCCTCCTTCCTCCCTCCTACCTGTTTGGGTGTCCATCCTGGAGGGGGGGGCTGGCAGGTTCCTCCGTCCGCTCGCGCGGTCTGTTTGCTTAGGGCGCCGCTCTATGCAGGTGCATAGCATTGCGGCGCCATTTTCCCGGCGTCTAGGACATTCGTCCTCTAGCGTCAAGGATGACGCCATCATTTCCGGTCTCCGGCAAAATGGCGGCGGCCGGCGTCTGTTACCGCATTCAAAAACGGAGGGACACCAGGAAGGAGGCGCCCTTTTTTCTCCTCCAGTGGAACTGCGATCGGGAGCAGAGCATCTCACCTACATGGAGCATGAGGAGAGGCCGACTACGGCCGCGGCTACAGAGGAGACCACAGGGGGTGAGTCAACCCAGCCAGCAGGGGTCATGATGGGGGATGGTACCCCGACTCTTTCCCCTTGCCTGTCACAGGGTTCTTTTTGGTTGTTAATGTATTCCTGTGTACTCTTACATTGCAGGAGAGGACGTCACTGGCCAGGGGGTTGCCAGTCGTTCCTCTAGAACCCCTGCCCGCTCCAAAAGATGCGGTTACTGTAACGAGAAATTACCCTCAACCCATTCCAAGCCCTTCTGCTTCAAATGTATCCAGAAGCTGGCTGGGAAGGAAACATCTCAGGTGATGAGAGACTTTCTCTCTGGCCAAACCCAGATGCTTGCCACCCTTAAGGATTTTCAAGCCTCCCTTTAAAGCTAAGGAACCAGAGCCCCAGACAAGCAGGGAGGGCCCTTCCTCACAGGAGTTTTTCTCCTCAACCAGGAGAGGACACCCAGAATCCCTGAGATCCCTCCTGTCTCAGGACTCAGAGGCAGAAGAGGATTCGGAGATCCCTGATCAGGGACTATCCGATGAGGGCCTGATAGATAGTCAGGCTGAGGAGGAGGAAGAAGGCTCTAGGTCAGGAAGACACATCTTCTCAGCTGACGACATGGAAGGCCTCCTTGGTGCAATCTACACCTCTGAAGTAATTCAGGAGCTGACGGAACAGGTATCCGCACAGGATAGATTGTACCGAGGCTTGGTAAGGGCCCAACCCAGAACCATCCCGGTTCACCAGGCTCTCCATGATGTGATTCTTAGAGAGTGGAAGGAACCTGAGAGGAAGCTTCTGAAATATAAAGCTTGGAAGCGTAGGTGCCCTTTTAAGGGGGAGGATGAGGAGAAACTCTTTAAGATTCCCAGATTGGACGCCTCTTTGGCACAGGTGTCAAAGCAATCCGACCTCTCCTTTGAGGACGCAGGTAATATCAAGGATCCTATGGATCGCCGTACTGAGACGACCTTGCGTAGAGCCTGGGAAGCCAATGCGGCAGCAATGAGCCCCGTGCTGGCTTCAGCTTGTATAGCTAGGAACGCGGATACATGGATAACCAAACTAATAGAACATGTTTCCCGTGTGTCCAAGTCCAGGGAAGTCCTAGACTCTCTACAGGTAATAGGTAGCGCAGTGGCATACCTAGCAGATGCTGCAGTTGAGACCGTGCGAACCACCGCAAAAACGGGTGCCCTCGTAAACTCGGCTTGCAGAGCCGTATGGGTCAAAACATGGGATGGGGATAACGCATCCAAGACCCGCTTATGTGGACTCCCATTTGAGGGCTCACTCCTTTTTGGTACAGGGCTGGACCAAGCCCTATCAAGATCTACCAAAAAGGGCAAAAAGTTCCCCACTAAACCTAAAAGGGACCAAAAAAGATTTTTTTCGAGGCCCCCAGGGTAGAAATCGTTTCTCGAGCAAGAAGCCTGCCGGTAATAGGAAGTGGGGCGTTGTAAAGGATAAGCAAAAAGGAGGTATCCTCTTTTCCAACCAAAAATCAAATGAAAAAGACTTTAAGTGACGTAAGGGTAGGGGGAAGACTTTCCCAATTCCTTTCCAGGTGGGAGAGTATTACCCAGAGCCCTCATATTCTCAACATTATAAAGGAGGGCTACAGGCTGGAGTTTCTTCACCACCCCCCCCCCCTCAAAGTTCCTAGTAACGCATCTCCCCAGGGACCCCCTCAAGGCAGCAGGTCTTCTGCAAAACATTTCAGAACTAGCAGAACAGAGAGTTGTAGTCCCGGTACCTGCGGGACAACGCGGACTGGGGGTCTACTCCCACATCTTCATTGTCCCAAAGCCGTCAGGCAAGTACCGGTTGATAATAAACCTGAGACCCATGAATACCTCCTTGCGTCACAAGAAATTTCGCATGGAAAGCATATACACCCTCAGAAGACTCCTTCTGAAGGAGGTATACATGGTAACGATCGACTTAAAGGACGCCTACCTTCACGTCCCGATCTTTCCAGGACATCAAGCCTTCCTCAGATTCGCAATCGGGTCTCCTCAGGGGATTCAACACTGGCAGTTTGCTGCCCTCCCCTTTGGACTGGCTTCCAGCCCAAGGGTATTTACAAAAATCGTAGCAGAGGTGGTTGCCTTCCTACACCTAGAGGGTATAACGATAGTCCCTTATCTCGACGACCTTTTACTTTACAACCAGAGTCGAGATCTCCTCCTCGCAGACCTGGCCAAGGTTGTGAGTACCTTGGAATCCCTGGGTTGGATCATCAACCGAGAGAAGTCCTCGATGATCCCGGACCAAAGAGATTTACCTGGGTTTCCTGATAGACTCCTTACAAAGGAAGCTTTGTTTACCCCAGGAGAAGGTCCAGGGCCTCATACCAGCGGTCAGGTCTCTGTTGGAGGTAAGGGAGTCCTCTTTCAGAGGCATCATGAGGGTACTGGGTCTAATGACCTCTTGTATACCTGCGGTTCCGTGGGCTCAGCTCCACTCCAGACCCCTCCAACAATTCCTCTTATCCTCCTGGGACGGAACAAGAGGAACATTAGACCACAGAATCTCCATCCCAGAGGTAGTAAAGGACTCTCTGAGCTGGTGGCTTCTTCCTCAGAAGTTGCAGGTGGGTCATCTATGGACTCAGACAGACCCCCTCAGGATAACGACGGACGCAAGCTCCTGGGGTTGGGGGGCCCACTTAGGCGAACTCCGAGCCCAGGGTTCCTGGAATCAGGATCAGAGACACGCCTCCTCAAACTTCCGGGAATTATTGGCGGTCGGGGAGGCCCTAAAAGCGTTCGAGGAAAGGATCCGAGACCGGGAGGTCCAGATCCTCTCCGACAATGCGACCACGGTGGCCTTCATAAATCATCAGGGGGAACCAGGTCTCCCTCCCTGCTGACCTTGTCTCTAGGGATTCTGGGCTGGGCAGAGCTTCGGATTGCCTCTATTACGGCAGTACACATAAAGGGAAGGTACAACATAGAGGCGGACTATCTAAGCCGTCATCGGATTCTCCAGGGGGAATGGGAGCTGAACCCAGAGGTGTTCAACCTGGTGTGCCAACATTTTGGAAGGCCAGAAATAGACCTCTTTGCCCGCAAGGAGAACAGGAGAGTAAGAAGATTCTTTTCCCTGTCCCGGGAGTGGGGCTCAGGGGGGGGTGGATGCATTGGCTCAGGTATGGAGTTTTCACCTGGCTTATGCTTTTCCCCCTCTGAGTCTCATTCCAAGAGTCCTACAAAAACTAGGTCTCTCAGAGACCAGACTCATTCTAATTGCTCCTTGGTGGCCCAAGAGAGCCTGGTTTCCCGCTCTACAGAACTGGTCCGTAGCACCTCCCCTCCATCTACCAGTTCGGGTGGACCTTCTTCGGCAGGGACCAGTCTTTCACCCAGATCCCAGCTTCTTCAAGCTGACGGCCTGGTGCTTGAGAGGCAGAACCTGCGGGAGAGGGGATGTTCCGAGAGAGTGATTAACACTCTCCTCTCAAGTAGAAAAGAAGTCACCAGACGTATCTACAGGAAGGTGTGGGGAGTCTTCTCTCACTGGTGTCTAGTGAGAAAGGTATCCCAGCAAGAAATCTCGGTCATCCTGGACTTTCTCCAGGATGGCGCCGACTTAGGTCTCGCTACCAAGACTCTAAGAGTACAGGTAGCAGCCTTATCATATTTTTTGGACAAAGTTATCACTGGACCCTCTAGTTAAAAGATTTCTAATGGCCAGGGATAGATTGTCCCCGGTGCGGATCTCTAGAGTCCCGCCCTGGGACCTTGCGTTAGTTTTGGAACAATTAACTAAGGCTCCGTTTGAACCACTAGAAGATATTTCAGTTAAATTACTGACATTTAAGTTTGCTTTTCTTCTGGCAATTACTACAACCAGAAGAATAGGCGACATGCAGGCTCTGACGATTAAAGAGCCTTTCTTTAGTTTATTCGAGGACAGAGTTATTCTTAGGCAGGACCCCCTGTACCTCCCTAAGGTAGTGTCAAAGTTTCATAGATCACAAGAAATTATTCTTCCTTCCTTTTGTTCAAATCCACAAAATGAAAGAGAGGCCTCCTTTCATTGTCTGGATGTCAGACGGTGTCTGCTAGCTTATCTGGATAGAGTGGGTGAATTTAGGAAATCCAGCCATTTACTAATTAATTTTTTTGGACAGAAAAAGGGCCAACAGGCATCTAGAGCATCCATATCTAGATGGATCAGACAGACAATCTCCATAGCTTATGACCAGGCTGGTAAGACAGCCCCGAAAGTTAAAGCTCATTCTACTCGCTCTTTGGCAACCTCCTGGGCAGAAAGAGCCGGAGCTTCGGTGGAACAGATCTGTAAAGCGGCGACTTGGTCAAGCCAGAATACATTCCTAAGGCATTACAGAGTGGAGTTGCTGTCACCTCAGGACCTGTCCTTTGGTAGAAAGGTCCTGCAAGCAGTCGTCCCACCCTAAGGTAGGCCTGAAGCTACTTGCTTCTCTCTCATTGTGCCGTCCTGGAAGACGACTTGAGAAAGTGACCAGTTACACTTACCGGTAACGGTGTTTCTGGGAAGTCTTCCAGGACGGCAGGCCTACTTCCCACCGCTTTGGTTGATACATTGGTTTGTATAGAGTTATTTGGGTGTGTGTTTTCTCTCTCGTGCACTGGTGTGGGTCTGTACTTTTTCATAACTGAGGAGCACGGGGAGGGGCGGGTGCTTTAACCTCTTTGAATTGATTGTGTTTCCTGTCAGGTGGAGCCAGTCATCTCTCATTGTGCCGTCCTGGGAGACTTCCCAGAAACACCGTTACCGGTAAGTGTAACTGGTCACTTTTTTTCATTTATTTTTTAATTAAAATATTTTTTTTTTCAATTTTCTTTCAATTTTTTATTTATTTTTTTGATTAAAAAAAAAAAATTCCAGGCTGGAACTCCACTTTAATGTTCCACTGATAAAGAATGTTGTGATACTTGGCAGACTGCCTGGATTTTTTTCTTCCTTTCTTTTGACGGCTGAGAGCAGAGAGAATTCTCTGCATACAAAAGATCGGGAAATACTTTGTCAAGATCACAGCGGGGGAAAAAATTGCGATAACGATTCTTGACGATTAATCGTGCAGCTCTAACACCTATGATACAAATTCTAGACCCTTCATTTCTTTGTAAGTGGTCAAACTTACAGAATCTGCAGGAGATCAAATCATTTCCCCACTGTAAAAATAGTTTTTGCTGGAGGAAGTTTTTGTTGTCATCTGTAGGCATGCTGGTGGATTTTATGCAGAATTTCAGCATGCTGTGTCTTGGCCCATTCTTCATAATTGTGAAAAATTCTCTCCGATATGTCCACTCCACATGGTTTCAGATGGAATATCTTTCACAGCTTGAACTCTAGTCATCAGATATGGCACTAAAAGCATCTGTGGCACCATCCTCGGATGGGTAATGATCGATGGTGGGAGGTTGTCCATCTTATGAAGATCTGCCATAGTACACCCCCCCCCCCCCCTCTACCTTTTGTGGATGTGGCAGCCTGTCCTGGGGAAAGGGATGTTGGGAACCCCTCATTACTTTGCTCACCACCCCTACATCGCACTATTCCAGCGTGTGACGCTACGATCCAATCTATTTCCCTAAATGAGTTGTGTTTGGGCAAACTTTGTACATGTCACTAAATTGTCTGAGATGCATGTGTCGCTTATGTTTACTTGTCCTTTATGCCTCCTTTTTCCTGTATAATTCGACAAATGTGGTTTTGCAGGTGGAGACTGACCAGTTCCAGCGATCGATGTGTGGGAGTTGTGGGGGTGTTTACTGACTGGGGGGGGGGGTATGATGTCTGTAGTAGGGAGTGCTTACACTTCTGCATTCCTGCCAGACTTGTAGAGCAGGTATGTCCGTATCGTAAAAACAAACCATTTTGTGCTTAGTGTAACATAAATCAGTGGAATATTATATTCAAAAAGTGAAATTGAGGGATGTTGCACACTAACAAGTGTCAGGATAAAACACGAATACAACTTCAATAAAAAAAATCAGAAACAATGTAGAACAAATATAGTGACACCATGCGGTGATATAAACAGAGGAAACCCCCTAATGGAACTTTTTAGGCCATGTAGGTACCGTATATACTCGAGTATAAGCCGAGGCACCTAATTTGCCTCACTGTGCCCATGCGCATGCCTCACTGTGTCCATGACTAGACTGACATTTAACATGGAAGGGGTTCCCAGGTTTGAAAAATCGGTGCTCCCCGGCCGTAGGTCCGTCAGACAACAAACTTTGCACAATTATAGAGGGGAAATAGGGCTACGTGTGTGCCAAGTTTCGGGTCCAGGGGACCTACGACCGGCCGGTACCGGGTCCCCAAAGTCACTGAAGAAATTACCGTTTTTTAACATGGAAGTCTATGGAAGGGGTGCCCGGCTTTGAAAAATCGGTGCTCCCCGGCTGTAGGTCCCCTGGACAAAAAACTTTGCACACTTGTAGAGGAAGAGTGGGGCTACATGTGTGGGGTCAAGGGGACCTACGGTCGTCCGGTACCGGGTCCCCAAAGTCCAGGAGATAAGGCACAAAAAGGTGACTCGAGTGGGGGGCATTTTCAGCCCAAAAAAGTGCTGAAAAACTCGGCTCTTACGGTAAGTAAAGTAATAAAACAAGAATTGAATGTTTGATACTAACAATAATATAAAATCAATACAAATTTTATTGAGAATTGCATATAAAAACAGAAAAAGCGGCTGATGAATTGATGCAGCTACATTATGCACAATATGTAACTTAAAGGGGTTGTAAAGGTTCGTGTTTTTTTTTTTTTTTTTTTTTTTCACCTTGATGCATCCTATGCATTAAGGTGAAGAAACGCCTGGCATTGACGGCCCCCCTGCCCCCCCCCCATCCCGTTTTACTTACCTGAGCCTGTTCACCTGCTGTGCGCATCCCCCGGCGTCCTCTTCTCCACAGAGTCTGGCCGTTGATTGGCTAGATCAGTGTTTCTCAACTCCAGTCCTCAAGGCGCACCAACAGGTCATGTTTTTGGGATTTCCTGCAGATAAAACAGCTGTGATAATTACTAAGGCAGTGAAACTGCTCAAATCACCTGTGAAAATCAATGGAAATCCCAAAAACATGACCTGTTGGTGCGCCTTGAGGACTGGAGTTGAGAAACACTGGGCTAGATTGAGAGCAGCGCAGCGATTGGCTCGTGCTGCTGTCAATCACATCCAATGACGCGGGGGGCGGGGCCGAGTGATGCAGTCAGCGACTGTGGCTGCTGGCTGTATCACGGGAGCGCGCCCGCAAGCTAACCCCCTTGGGAGAACGCTTCCCATGAAGGGGGTTAGCTCTTTAGGGGAGGAGCCGGGACAGCCACTGAGGGACCCCAGAAGACCAGGGTCGGGGCCACTCTGTGCAAAACTAACTGCACAGTGGAGGCAAGTATGACATGTTTGTTTTAAATAAAAAATAAAAAAAAAAGCAAAAAATAAAATAACTAAGCCATACAACCACGGTAAAGGGGTTATTAACACTCCTGTTTACCCTAATGCATCCTATGTGGACAGATTCTCCCACCTGAGCTGTGGCTCTCTGCAGCTCCTCCAGTTACCATGGGCCTCTTGGCTGCTGCTTTGATTAATGCTCTCCTTGCCTGGCCTGTCAGTTTAGGTGGACGGCCATGTCTTGGTAGGTTTGCAGTTGTGCCATATGCTTTCCATTTTCAGATGATGAACAGTACTCCGTGAGATGTTCAAAGCTTTTTTTATATAACCTAACCCTGCTTTAAACTTTTCCCACTTTATCCCTGACCTGTTTGGTGTGTTCCTTGGCCTTCATGATGCCGTTTTGTTCCTTAAGGTTCTCTAACAAACCTCCTGAGGGCTTCACAGTACCGATAAATTTTATACTGAGATTAAATTACACACAGGTGGACTCGATTTACTAATTAGGTGATTTCTGAAGGCAATTGGTTCCACTAGATTTTAGTTGGGTGTATCAGAGTAAAGGGTAGGGTGCAACGGATCAAAAAACTCCGTTCAGATCATTCCTCGGCTCAGAGTCACAGATTGGATAATTTTTCGGATCAGTGGGGGAGATGTGGATATTAATGTCCACATCCCCCCGACCCCCCCACTGTATGGTCCACATCCCCCCCCCCCCCCCCCCACTGTAATGTCCACATCTTCCCCCCACAGTAATGTCCATGGTTGAGGCGGATGATGTCAGCGCACTGCTCACCTAGGCCTCCGCTGGATGTACCAAGATGTCTGCAGCTCTCGCAGCCTTTCCTATAGCTGAGGAGCAGAGCTCAATCCGCGGATTGCGTGGTGTGCCGATCTGAACCTGTTGACCCGTTCGGATCACGGATCAATGACGATCCGTTGCACCACTAGTGAAGGGGGCTGAATACAAATGCACGCCACACTTTTCACATATTTATTTGAAAAAAAAAATTTGAAAAACGTTATTACTTTTCCTTCCACTTCACAATTATGTGGCACTTTTGTGTTGGTCTATCACATAAAATACATTTTTATGTTTTTGATTGTAACCTGACAAAATATTGAAACGTTCAAGGGGTATGAATACTTTTTCAAGGCACTGAATATGTTGGCAGGGTTTTTTTTTTTTTTTTTTTTTTTTCAGTACCCATAACTTTTGATTTTAGCTATACATTAACTTTATTTGCACCATCTTCCAGTGAGTGTATATCTGCATGACTGAGGTGTACCCTATGGCCATCCACTTCTAAGTGGTACAACCGGTTCCTCCAGTAATAATCCCTTCACTGATTGTAATACGATGCTGTGTACACGGATAAGAGCAGCTGAGGCCATTTCTGGACAAAAACTTGTTTCATGGTCTAATGCTTGTGACAGAGCTTCCCTTCATCGATTGATTTGCATCCAGAATGTGGAAGGACTTTTATTTGAATATCTCTTTCTTTTTTTCTTTTTTTTTTTTTTTTTTTTTTTTTTTTATATTGAAGCTTTTTGTGCGGCATTTTCTAAAAAGCCTTTGAACCTGAATTGCAAGTTTATTCTATAAGAGACCAATTGTATCTTCTGATAAATTATTGGAAACCTTTCATGTGGTTTTAGAAGGAACCTATGAGAATGAAACTACTGGGTTGTCATTGAGCTCCACTTGCTGCCCGCCATATAGCAGAATGATGGCGGCAAAGTGGTTGTGATATCCTGACCGGACGTCATATGACGTGATCAGGATATCACAGCCTGCGGGGGCGTGCAGTGCTTCCATCGGAGGTGCTGTGTCAGTCAATCCTGCAAAAAATAATTCAAAAATATATCCAAGGCACAAGGTTTTTTACAAAAAGAAATCCAAGTAAATCCAAGATATAACTTCTTTTGCAGGAGGAAACTCGAGTAAGAAGGTAAATCAATATGTGAAGTTATCATCAAACTTCATGTGACTCTCAAAACACCATGAATCCACCACCAAAAGAAGTGTGCGCTTACCAGCTGCACAGGCCAGTATAGCCTGTAGCTTACACCCAGCCAGGGTCTTTTCCTTGCGGTGGTTCCAAAGGATAATCCGGTCACTCCACCAGCAGGGCCGTCCAAGCGGGGTCACAGCTAAGCAATCCTTCTCCACCAGACAGTTGATGACTCCTCCTCCCGACGTGTTTCGTCGCTCTTTCCCGTCGCTCCTTTTTTTGTTTATAGCGCAAAAATTAAAAACCGCAGAGGTGATCAAATGCCACCAAAAGACAGCTCTATTTGTGGGAAGAAAATTATAAAAATTTAATTTGGGTACAGTGTAGCATGACCGCGCAATTGTCATTCAAAGTGCAACAGCGCTGAAAAATAAAAATTGTCTTGGGCAAGAAGGGGTAAAAGTGCCTGGTATGGAAGTGGTTAAATGCCAAAGTCCTGATGTACCCTATATCATAATTTCCCCTCCACCAAATGATTTGGACCCGTGCACAAAGCAAGGTCCATAAAGACATGGATGAGCGAGTTTGGGGTGGAGGAACTTTTCTGTCTAGTAATCCCACCAATGTACAGTCTCTTATGAGGGCTGTACAGCATGAGGGTATTGTCGGTAGAGAATAGGACTCTGTAGGCTGGCTATACTGGGACATACCTCTGCCTATGAACAGGTGCTGTTAATGCCTGGGCTTGTTTGGATCACATCATCAGAAGCCTGTCTTTGGAGCATGGGTGTCCGCTCCATAGGGCAAGGGGGGGTCAATTGCCCCCCTCCTGGAATCGTAAGAGTGTTTGAAGACACTTGCCCCCTGTGTTGCAATGACCCCAGCTAGCGGTCAAAGACAGGGTTGAAATGCAACTGTGCATCGGCGCTGCTGAAGTGCTTTGTAGGCACTTTGGCAGCGGTGCCCATTTATTTCAATGGAAAGGGGCGGTGGAGGAGTGGTGTATACAGCGCTGCTCCACTGCCCCAAAGAAGCATGGATGACCTTAAAATGATGCCCCCCCTGAAAAAAGTTCAGCGGACGCCCATGCTTTGGAGTAGATTTATTACTGGCCTCCAGGCAACACAGCCCAGCAGACATTGACAGAAACCTGTGACAAGTGTGCCATTTTGTCCCTTGTGTGTATGTGGAGCCTTCATGGGGTCTCATGGGTCCTGCTGACAGCTCTGCAATGCTCACATCCCATCCAAGTGCACACTTTGCTTAAAATGCCTGAAATACTTTGTCATACCAATCCCCATCTGTGGTCTCCGTGTGATCTAAATTGGGGATAGACAAATCCTAGTAAACGGATAGCAAAAGAAGTACTGCGGATGTCTAATATTTGTGTTGGCGCTCATACCTCCTGGTTCTCTTAGCCTTATGTAGATAGATCCTTTCTTTGTTTTGTTTTTTTAAATCACACTTTAAATACAGGGCTTCAGATACCCATCTACATTGATGGTGTGGATGACTGTTCTAAATCTGCGTTTGACCAGGTTTGATTTTTGTTTCTTTGCATGCAGCAAGTCCTATTTAGATTTGTTTGCATTACAAGCAAAGCAAGTCCAGCTCTGCTTTTAACTGCTCCAAGCTGTGCAGCACCACTCCAAATACAAACTCCTCTAATGCTGCAGTCCTTGCGTGTGCCGGTGTCCTGACAAAATAGGCAACTCAGCAGAAAATGGAACCACGCCACTTCTGCTTTCTTTAAACCATCAGTAATTGCTGATTTGGACGAATTGGTGTTTGGACACACCGGCTACAGACTGCAGTCCGGTACAGGAATATTTTGCTGTTTTCACAGCACAGCGGCTAACGAGGACAAAGTTGTCACCGCCTCGGAGGCAGCCATTTTATTGGTTGGTTTAGGAGTGGAGTAACCATCTCCGCTCATAATATTGTGCGCCAGACTATATTCTGTTGCCGGTGTTGTGTCCAAGCAGCAATTTTGTGAAAATCTGCAATTCACGATGTTTAAAGAAAACGGAAGTGACGCGGGTTGCTCATTCTGCCAGGTTTCGACCTTTTTGTCAGAACACCGGTGAGAGGAGCCAGTCCACCTTGCCAATCCCAGAGGAGTGATACAACACAAGCCACACCGATGATGTCACCACTTTGTAAAAACTGCGTTTGGCCACAAGCAAAACTTCTAGCATTTCACCCTGATGAGCTTAGTTGTTAGGACAGTATTGAAGAAGAATTCCACACTAACTCTAACTAGCTGTAAGAGAGGGTTAAACTTGATTACTTCCAAGTTCCTTTAGATACACTATATTGCCAAAAGTATTGGGACACCTGCCTTTACACGCACATGAACTTTAATGGCATCCCAGTCTTAGCCTGTAGGGTTCAATATTGAGTTGGCCCCACCCTTTGCAGCTATAACAGCTTCAACTCTTTTGGGAAGGCTGTCCACAAGGTTTAGGACTGTGTCTATGGGAATGTTTGACCATTCTTCCTGAAGCGCATTTGTGAGGTCAGGCACTGATGTGGACGATAAGGCCTGGCTCACAGGCCAGTCAAGTTCCTCCACCCCAAACTCGCTCATCCATGTCTTTTATGGACCTTGCTTTATTCACTGGTCCAAATCATTTGGAGGGGAAATATGATTTGGGGTTGTTTTTTAGGGGTTGGACATGGCCCCTTAGTTCCAGTGAAGGGAACTCTTAAGGCCTCATGCACACTGCTGCTAATAAACAGATGTTTTAACAGCAGTTGGGCATGTTTTTCAACTGCTCCTGAACTCTCCTCTGTTATCAGTACATGTACACAGGTTCGTTTATAGTCATTTCTAGGCAGTTGAGTTTAGAGGCTTTTTCTGGAACCCAAAAAAATGCGTTCAGAAGCTGTGTTTATATTATATATATTTTTTTCAAATACGTCTAGATGCAAACTCTGCATGTAAACGTGGCTTAAGATGTCGGCATACTGAGACATTTTGGACAATTTCATGCTCCCAACTTTGTGGGAACAGTTTGGGGGTGGCCCCTTCCTGTTCCAACATGACTGCTTTGTGCACTGGTGCACAATGTCCCTAAAGACATGGATGAGTGAGTTTGGGGTGGAGGAACTCGACTGTCCTGCACAGAGTCCTGACCTCAACCCAATGGAACACCTTTTTAGGATGATTTTTTTTTTTTGCCGACAAGCTTCACGTAATGCTGGTTGCCGCGATTGCAGTGTGATTTATCGTGGCAGAACTGCACTGCGATTTTTAGGTGCCATTCAAATGCATGGCATCTCAAATGTGCGTTCTGTGATTTGTCATTTACACCTCATGCGTTGAAGGCTTTATAGCCGAAACGCGTCAGCATATATTCTGTACCTGTATCCATATAACTAATAAAGTACTTTTTTTTTATAGGAGCACCCTGAGTTGCCAGCCTTACCCTTTTTACACAGGTTAGGCAAGATGGGTAGCAGGAGGGGCGGGAATATTTTTAAGACTAGTTAGTGCTAGGTTGGACTTCTGCTTTTAGGGAGGGGCCGTTCCTGGTTGGGCACGTGCTGTAAGTTGCTTGTGGACGAATAAAGTTTTTGGACGAAAAAGTTTTTTTACGAAGAGGTGACATCATTGCTGTGCAGCTTGTGTTGCAAACTCGGCTTTTGCCACAACGCATTGTTCGTCAGCGATTGCAGATCTCCATGGGCCAGCAACAGGTTCACTTAATTGTTGCCTGTTCTGTCTGCGACTAATTTTATACTTTTTTTTTTTTTTTTTTTCTTTAGGCACATGGAGCAAAGGAAGTTAGCCTTGTGTAAGATCCTAGTCACTGCCAACTGTCCCCATGTGACTGTGTTGGGTGCCTGAGCATCAGTGTTGTCATATGGGTCAGCCTTCCCCACATTAATCGCATGCTCTGCATACTTTGAAGTACCAGGTATCTTTATTTACTGCAGAAGAGCAAAGTGTAGGAGTTAATTGAAGGACAGCAGTTAAAGTGGTTGTAAAGGTTTCTTTTTAAAAAATAACAAACCTGTGATACTTACCTCCACTGTGCAGCTCGTTTCGCACAGAGTGGCCCTGATCCTCCTGTTCTGGGGTCCCACGGCAGCTCTCTCGGCTCCTCCCCGCAATAGATAACCCCCTCTGGGAAGCTCTCTCCTGAGGGCGTTCCCTTGTGGGCGCGCTCCCGTGTTATAAACTCGGCGTTCATAGCTGCAGAGTGTATGACTTGGCCCTGCCCCCCGGTGCCCACGTCATTGGATTTGATTGACAGCAGCGGGGGGCCAATGGCTGTGCTGCTATCAATCTATCCAATGAAAAGCTGTGAAGAGAGTGACGCGGGGTCGCGCCCACAGAAATTTGGGGCTCAGGTAAGTAAAACAGGGGGCTGGACACTGCAAGGTGTTTTTTCACCTTAAAGCGGAGGTTCTGCGGTGCATACTTTTTTTTAATTTATTTTTTTGTTTTTTCATTCTATGTTAAAAGCTTAGCAATGTAATTACTCACGTCTGCGGCACTTTAAAACGCCCCCCGTCCATTTTGCGGTAAAAAAAAGAGTTTATAAAACTCTTCCTGCTTTTCCCATTTTGCTTGTGGGCATCTTGAAGCCCACAAGCATATCCTTCCGGGTAGAGAAGAATGCTTCTCTCCCGGCATTCAGCGCTGGATCTCGCTCACGCCGGACGGACGCACGCCCCACGCGAGCAGCGCCGTCAACACTTCCTGGTTGCCATGACATCGCAGGTGTATAATGGCAAAATACACCAGCGTGCCCTTATCTAAAATGGCGAAATTAGATCCGCCCCCGTCACGTGACCGGCTAGACGAGTCACGTGACGATACACTTATCGTGAGATCTGACTGAAAGGAGCCAGGAGCCACTGCGAGAATAGGAGCATAGGAAAGGACACGCCTACTCCCGCGGGAGTAAATCCGGAAGTAAGATTAAAGATAAAAGATATAAGCAAAACTACTTTGAAAAAAAAAAAAAAGGTTAGCGCTATGCTTATTTACGTGATAAGAGGAACTAATGATGTTAAACTTAAATATGTGGGTGAACCTCCGCTTTAAGGTGAAAAAACACAAAGGTTTACAACCCCTTTTTTAGGGCACATGCTCACCTTGACTATGAAGGCCCCAGAACACTCTTGTACTGTTCTCTCAGAATAGCGAACCTGTCAGATTAGGTAACAGAAGTGACGTTCTGTCAGCTGCGCATGAGTTTGCTCATCTGACAGAACACCTGCAGTCAGAAGGCAGTGGACATCTTACTACACCCAGCTACGTCCTTGAATTTCACAGTAATTTTAGCAATAAAGTGAGTGTATATAAATATAGTGTTATTGACATGTGTGATGCTTTTTTGATGTTACATAGTCAGGTTGAAAAAAGACCACCTGGTAAGTTCAGCTACAGTGGGGATCGAAAGTTTGGGCACCCCAGGTAAAAATGTGTATTAATGTGCATAACGAAGCCAAGGAAAGATGGAAAAATCTCCAAATGTCATCAAATTACAGATTAGACATTCTTATAATATGTCAAAAAAAGTTAGATTTTATTTCCATCATTTACACTTTCAAAATTACAGAAAACAAAAAAATGGCGTCTGCAAAAGTTTGGGCACCCTGCAGAGTTAATATCTTGTACTGCCCCCTTTGGCAAGTATCACAGCTTGTAAACGCTTTTTGTAGCCAGCCAAGAGTCTTTTTCAATTCTTGTTTGAGGTATCTTTGCCCATTCTTCCTTACAAAAGTCTTCCAGTTCTTTGAGATTTCTGGGCTGTCTGTCACGCACTGCTCTTTTAAGGTCTATCCATAGGTTTTCAATGTTGAGGTCAGGAGATTGTGAAGGCCATGGCAAAACCTTCAGTTTACGCCTCTTGATGTAATCCCCCGTGGTTTTTGAGGTGTGTTTAGGATCATTATCCATTTGTAGAAGCCATCCTCTCTTTAACTTCAGCTTTTTCACAGATGGCATCAAGTTACCATCCAAAATTTGCTGAAATTTTATTGAATCCATTTTTCCTTCTACTCGTGAAATGTTCCCTGTGCCACTGGCTGCAATACAACCCCAAAGCATGATTGATCCACCCCCATGCTTAACAGTTGGACAGAGGTTCTTTTCATTCAATTCTGTGCCCTTTCTTTTCCAAACGTACCTTTGCTCATTCTGGCCAAAAAGTTATATTTTAACCTCATCAGTCCACAGAACTTGTTTCCAAAATGCCTCAGGCTTGTCTATATGTTCATTTGCAAAGTTCAAACGCTGATTTTTGTGGTGAGGACGTAGAAGAGGTTTTCTTCTGATGACTCTTCCATGAAGACCATATTTGTACAAGTATCTCTTTATAGTGGAATAGTGTATCACAACTCCAGTGTCTGCCAGATCTTTCTGGAGGGACGTGGGTTTTGAATTGCTTTTCTCACAATCCTGCGAGCTGTTCTTTCTGATATTTTTCTTGGTCTTCCAGATCTTGCTTTAACTTCCACTGTTCCTGATGACTGCCATTTCTTAATTACATTCCGAACAGAGGATATTGACATCTGAAAACGCTTTGCTATCTTCTTATAGCCTTCTCCAGCTTTGTGAGCGTCAACTATTTTCAGTTTCAGTTTTCTAGACAACTGCTTAGAAGAACCCATGGTGCTGATTGTTGGGGCAAGGTCAGATGAGTCTGGCTATTTAAAACCTTTGAGTTTGACATCACCTGGTCTTCCCAGATGATGATTGAGAACAATCCATGACACTGGCAGGTCTCAGCTTTGCAAAGGGGGCAGTGCATGCTATAAATTCTGCAGGGTGCCCAATTTTTTGTTTTCTGTAATTTTGAAAGTGTAAATGATGGAAATAAAATCTTTGATGCCATTTGGAGATTTTTCCATCTTTCCCTGGCTTCGTTATGCACATTAATACACATTTTTACCTGGGGTGCCCAAACTTTCGATCCCCACTGTAGTTCAACCCTAAAAAAAAAAAAAAAACATTTTGAAAGAAGCTGGATGCCAGCAGTAGGAAGGTGGCGGAGGCCATGTTGGTACACCCCGCACTGCTCCGCGCTAAACCTTTTTAGGCTTACAAAGTAAACATCCAAACAGCATCACAGATGTCAATATACTATATTTATTTATATATGCTCACTTTATTGCTAAAATTACTGTGAAATTCATGATGTAGCTGGGTGTAGTAAGATGTCTGCAGCAGGTTTTCTGTCAGATTAGCAAACTTGGTAGGGTGGTACTCATGCGCATCTGACGGAGCGTCCCTTTTGTTACCTAATCTGACGGGTTCCCTATTCTGACAACATCTGTGTTCCCTTACCTCTCATTTCTCCATTGCTCCTGGTGCTAAAGTCAGTGGTGTGGGTGACCCGTAGCGATAAGTCACTCACTTGGTCATGTGACAGTGGTTAGGTCAAGCACCCTCACAGGGGAGCAGGTCCCTTATTCCTGGAAGTGGTGGGTAGTGTCATGCACTGTGATGGTAAGAGTGCAGTTAAGGTTAGTATACGGGGGTTGGGGGTTCCAATGACCATTTGTGTGTTTTTTTTTTTTTTTTTTTTTTTTTTTTTTTTTTTACTGTCTTGACATTTTATTTGTTTTTATATCAGAAATTAAAGTGCAGCAGCTTTTTATTTTTATTTAGTATTATTTATTTATTTTTATTTATTTTTTTGATTTGGGTATAATGTTGCATGGCCAAATCAAAGCTATCACAGCACTGAAAAATGGCATGGACAGGCAGGTTATTACAGGCTACTGCTAGAGGTGCACCGAATGGAGATTTTGGTACTGAAACCGAAAATTCAGAATGCGCTTGGCCAAAAACTGAAATCTATTGTATTATATTTGACTTTTTATTTTTTATTTTTTTATATATCTTGAATTTAAATTAATATGAATTTATTATCGGCACCTCTAGTGCAAGAAAAATGCATCCCTTTAAATTCTATGTACAGTATGGGGTTTATTTACTAAAGGCACTAGCACGCTTCCGTTGTGTTTTAAAAACCTTGCTTGCAGCGTTTTTGATCAGTTAAAAAAAAAAAACGCTCCACAAAACCCACCTCCCCATTGAAAACGCAGAAAGAACGCACCTGTGTTACGTTTTTGATGTGGTTTTTGAGTCACGTGACCTATGAAAAACACCATAATTGCAGTAAAAACGCATGCATTTTTGTCGCCATTATCTCCACCTTTTTTCTTTAATTGCAAAATGCCAAAAACACAATTTTCAGCTAATGTTTCGGCCACTGAAATTTCGGTGGTGGTGTATGTAGGCAAAGCATAGGTTCACTGTAAATTTTTTGACTACTGGAATGCGGCCTTTCTGAATTCTACATGGAAGTTTCTTTTCTCAATTAAACTATTCTCTTTCCCATTTCAGGTTTAACGCAATCATGTTCCTGATAAATCGATATGCGGGCGGCGGCGGTGGTGGTGGGGGATTTGGCGGAGGAGGAGGAGGATTCGGTGGTGGAGGAGGAATGTTTGGAGGCATTATGAATGCACTCAGGTAAGACTTTGTGTTTTGTATGTTTATTTGAGTGTTCTGTAATGGGAACACTTCTTTGTTGTTGGTGTATTGTAGATCATGTAGAAGTATCACTTTATTACATTTTATAAGGATATTGGGACTCCTTGACAAGTGTACCTTAATCCAGAACTTAGGTTGATCCTTAATACCATAACCCAAGGCCACAAAATTACCATTTAGGCCCCCAGTAATGCTCTTAACCCTGAAACATGAACATTTAAAGTTGAATTCCAGGAATTCAGCAAGTTTGCAGGCACACTATGAGTTAAGTCCAATTAGGTCCCGGAGATGACACGTACCTATCTGTTTTACTTATAAGATAGGTTTATTGCACTCACAGAGGACACTCTCTGTGAGAGGAGAGAAGTACACAGAGCAATTATGTCCACCCCCTCCCCTCTGCTGCCCATTCACAGAAGCCTTTGTATCTTGAGAACACGTTCACATAATAAAAAGCCTTCTGTGAAGTTCCAGCCACTCTGCCTTTTACCTAAAATTTTGTAAGTTGGTATAGGGCCTTCTTAATTTACTCCCCTGATGCTAGTATAGATTCTACCCTTTTTGAGGTAGAGAACAAATCCTTCCATTATTAGCTTCTAAGACAAATACCTCTGAATGTGGTCAAGACAGGTTTGTACATGCTTCAAAATTATGAACCTTCCCACAGTGTTAGGCCCTGTTCACATCTCACAGAACGGGAACCCGGGTTTCCACTCGCAATTTCGTGTGTGCGATTTTCATGCAAATTTGTGTGTCGCACGCAGGGCAGCCCATTTACTTCAGTGGGCTGCCCTATATGCATTTGTCGTACATAAACCTTTTGGGGATTTTTTTTATTTCTTTTATCCCCCTTTTTTGTAGTGACTGTCGTGTGATTCTGTCACGACAATCGTTGCAAAATCTCTCTGAATTTGGGGTGCTATTAAGAATAATGGCACCCAAACGCACATCACCTATTTTGCCAAAAATTGGGATCGAGCAATTCCAAATTGCCAAGTGTGAATGCAGCCTTATGCCTGGTACACACAGGGAGGTTTTTTCCTTCTGAAAACGGAGAAGCTCGCTATGCTAACAAATTACCTTTTTTATTAACCTTCAAAATAATCTTCATCCTTCGCAACACACTTGGCAATGTTCCATAAAGCTTCTGGAAACTGTCAGCAAAGGCCCCTTTAGGAATAGATCGCAGAACCACTGTCACACATTCTTGGTCTGCAAAAGGTGCGTCTTTCATGACGCTCTTCAGGCGGGGAAACCGAAGTCCTAAGGCACCAGATCAGGGGGGTACGGTGGATAATCGAACAGGTACACTGCACAGAGCCATGAATTGGCGCACACGGATTGCGCAGGCGCATTATCAAGCAGCAACATCGACTGTCCAGTCCTAGTAATGAAACTTCAGAGGTTTCCATCCGTTTTGCTTTCTGTTCATCTGTCGGCTTTTGCGCTACAAACTGGGAACATATCTACCGCTTGCCTAAATCTTCGCAGACGATGGTGGGCACTGTGTCCTTGCTAATGTCCAATTCCTCCGCCATCAATCATTGTCAGTTGCCGATCTCGTGCCAGCATTTGTGGCACTCGCTCGATCATGTCTGGGGTTCTGCTTGTCAACGGCTGACCCGAACGTGACTCATCCTCGGTTGTTTTCCCTCCCATCGCAAAAGCATTTCAACCAGTCGTAAACACCTTTTCTGCTCGTGGCTTACGTCCCGTACACCAACATTTCATGCGTCTGTCGCCCTTTTCTCCAATTTGTGCAAGAACTTGATGTTCACTCGTTGCTCCATTGCACTGTGACCCGACATCTCACACTGACTATGTTTGACTGTCTGCAGTGGATGTATCCTGATGGTCATGTGTACTAGGTGGCACTTCTCGATATGTCTCTGGATAACCATGTGCACCTGGCCCATGTTATCGTTAAGATATCGGACCATTCACTGAACTTTCTTTTTCGTACATCACGGGACACAGAGCGACTTAGTCATTACTAATGGGTTATATAGATACCTTCAGGTGCTGGCACTGGCAACTTCCAAAACCGGAAGTACCCTCCCCTATATAAGCCCCTCCCATCCGGGAGCACCTCAGTTTTTTGCCAGTGTCTAAGGTGTTGGCCAAGAAGAAACATGTGTTTTTCACTGAGCTTGCGTACAGGTTCTTTTGGGCCTCAGTAAGCTATTCCGGATCCGACCAAAAAAGCTTCATAGCTAAACGGTCGGTACCCGGGCCTTGCAACAGAAGAGCAAGGTTTTGCCTGTAATGCCTCTCTTAGGAGGGCTGGACCCTGGGATCCAGAGCTCTGGTCATACCCACGACCAAGATGTCTGTGCAGGGTGCTATACAGGTCCAGGGGAGTGGAATCCTTGGGAACCCGGTCCTTGAAGGTTTAATTACAATGCCTGCCGTGATAGGTGAAGTTTGGGCTTCTGTGGACCAAACAAAGTCCTGTGGCGGGGAACAGGTAAGTGGGGGCCCCCAGGAACTTGGTTCTATTGGGGGACCCCCAAGCCTAATTTGTCTTTCTGTCTGTTACCTGACGGTATTCCCGCTGATATCTGTGTATGCCTGTAACTACTGGAAAATGTAAAATTTTAATAGTAGTCAAGAAAAAAAAAAAAAAAAAGAGACCGCGGTACCTGTGTTAAACCACTAGAGGCCGCTGTGGTCCATTTTTCTTGTCATGTGGATCTTTGGCTTTTTCAAGTCAAAAGATCCAGGCAGTTGGTAAGTTTCTCTGTGGGAATCCACTTCCTCTGCCCTGTTGCTGCGCTCATCCACCGCACAGGCTCTCCGGCAAAAAGGGCCCTGGCTCCTAGTCCCTGTTTGGTTTCAAAAAAGAGCGCCAAAGGCGCACGGGCGCGTGCACGCGCCTCCTATGAAAGGAAAGGGGCGGGGCGGGTGGATGACGCTCGATGCGGCTCTTCTGCGCATGTGCAGGCGTCCCAGCATGGATAAAAGACACAGTACAAGTGTCATCTGGATGCAAGCAGAGCTAGCAACAAACGGTGGTCACACAGAGGCGGTTGATGCAGGCATCCCCATAGAAAGACACTTTAGTGGACACCAGCTGGTATATAAAGGCAACAGTGTTAGACTATTACCAGCAAAATTGGTGTATGACGACGGGAATACCTCAGCTTTGTGCTTAAAGGATATGTCGTCCAGACGCTCCGGAAATAAGTCTTCCAGGAAGCCAAAGGGGTCTCCATCGGGCTCTGAGGATTTTGGGCATGCTTGTACTGCACCAATCTCCCCTGAGAATTCAGAGGTCAGTAGCCGTAGAAACCCCGCAGGAGTGCCTGGTGCTGCGGCTGTCCCCAGTCCACCTGCTCCTGTATATATAACAGAGGAGGTTTTTTCCTCAACTCTGGGAGGATTGGAAGAGAGATTAACAGCATTGATCGCTGCTTCCCTGTCACAGGGAAAGCGCGTCCAATCTCTGTCTCCTCCTTCAGAGTGCCTGTTAGTGGAGGAACAGCCCCACACAGAGATCGACCTACCTGAAGGGGATCAGGATGAGGTTGATTCGGTTATAGCGGAATCAACAGTGGAAGAACCTTTCTCAGCATCTCAGGCTGAAAGATTATGGGTTCAGTCTCTGACTAACATGGTCCGATCAGCATTTAAAATGCCTCTGGCGGAACCATCAACCACTACGGTTTCTTCGCTGGGGTCGCTGAAAGCTCCCCAGGCTGTCTGTTCCTTCCCAATCCACCCTTTATTGGAAGGGCTTATTTACCAGGATTGGGAGCATCCTGATAAAATATTTACTCCCCCCAAGAGATTTCCAGTGATCTATCCCATGGAGGATAAGTTCATAAAAAAATGGAGGGTCCCTACAGTGGACGCAGCCATCTCTTGTGTGAATAAATCACTGACATGTCCAGTAGATAATGTTCCAATGTTCAAAGACCCAATAGATAAAAAATTGGAGTCTTTACTAAAATCTGCTTTCTCTACAGCAAGCATGGTGACACAACCTGCAGTAGCAGCGATTGGAGTCTGCCAAGCAGTGAAAGATCAGTTGAAACAAGTCTTAAGGGACTTACCAGATCAGCAGGCTCTTGCCCTAGCTGACCTACCTAGAGCCTTGTGTTTTGCGGTGGACGCCATAAAGGATACATTCCAACAGGCCTCCCGCTTTACGCTGTCTGTAGTACATATGCGTAGGCTTCTATGGCTCAAAAACTGGTCTGCTGAAGCTCCCTGTAAGAAATTGCTGATTAGCTTCCCATTTCATGGAGAACGCTTATTTGGAGAAGATCTGGACAAGTATATCCAGAAAATTTCTGCCGGTAAAAGTACACTCTTGCCGGTTAAGAACAAGGGTAGAAGTCCTTCTTTTAAGAGGCCTACTTCTCCAGTCCCTGGCACATCGGCTGTGAAACAGTTCCGACGGCCTCCGCGGTCAAATTCAAGGGGCAGAAATCAGGGACAATCACAGGGTAACAAGAAACCCTGGGTCAAGAGGTACAAAACCTCCCCCCAAGTCATGAAGGGTTGCCCCCACTCAATCGGGTGGGGGGAAGACTTCAGTTGTTCACAGAGGCCTAGCGGGACACCATCAGAGACAGATGGGTGATCTCCGCAAGTAAGTCTGGGATACAAGCTGGAGTTAAGACACTCCTCCTGCCCATTTTATGAGGTCAAACGTGCCAAGCGATCCCCAGAAGAGAGGATCCCTCCTTCTGGCACTAGAACAACTATTGCTCCAAGGTGTAATCATGAAGGTTCCCTTGGAAGAAAGCGGGTTCGGGTTTTACTCGAACCTTTTCACAGTCCCCAAACCAAATGGGGACGTGAGGCCCATATTAAATCTAAAAGGGCTAAACAAGTTCCTACATATCAGGACTTTTCGGATGAAGTCGATCCGATCGGTGGCCACCGCCCTACAAGGGCAGGAATGGTTAGCCTCAATCGACATAAAGGATGCTTATCTGCATATTCCCATCTTTCCGGCCCACCAGAAATTTCTACGCTTTGCAGTAGAAGGGCGCCATTTTCAGTTCAGAGCCTTAACTTTCGGTCTGGCCACAGCACCACGAGTGTTCACAAAAATTCTGGCCCCACTATTGGCCAATCTAAGAACACGGGGTGTAACGATAATGTCATATTTAGACGACCTGCTACTAATAGACCACTCAGTGGAAAAACTGGAAGTAGCTATTCACGAGACAATCAAGTATCTGGAATATCACGGTTGGATTATCAACCGAGACAAGTCGGCTCTAAGACCAGTCAAAAGTCTGGAATACTTAGGGCTAAGGCTGGATTCAAATCAGAGAAAGATTTTCTTACCTCCAGAGAAGGTGTCGTCTTTGAAAGATTTGACCCACTTAGTGGGTACAAAAAGAAAACCATCCATACGCCTGTGCATGAGGCTGCTGGGGAAAAATGGTGGCTTCATTCGAAGCAGTACCCTACGGTCAATTCCGTTCAAGGAACTTGCAGAGGGCCATACTGTCAGCCTGGAACAAAAAAGTTCAGGCTTTAGACTTACCAATGTCCCTGTCCCCTTCCGTTCGCAAGAGCCTCCATTGGTGGTTGGTGCCCCAGAATCTGGAAAAAGGGAAACCCTTCAATCCGGTTTCTTGGAAGGTGGTCACTACAGATGCCAGCCTCATAGGCTGGGGGGCAGTACTGGAGCAATGGTCTCTACAGGGCAAGTGGTCAGAAGCAGAGAAGGCCCTGCCCATCAATCTCTTGGAGATACGAGCAGCCCGGTATGCCCTAGTAGCATGGACATCCAAACTCCAAGGGTCCCCTGTCAGAATTCAATCAGACAATGCCACAGCAGTGGCATATATCAATCACCAGGGTGGCACCAGGAGTCGTGCAGCCCAGAGGGAAGTGAATTGCATCCTGGAATGGGCAGAAAGATATGTCCCAGCCATATCCGTGGTTTTCATCCCAGGAGTGGAGAATTGGAGAGCGGACTTTTTAAGTCGCCAGCAATTATGCCCGGAGGAATGGTCTCTTCACCCCGAGGTTTTCCAGGCAATATGCCAGCGGTGGGGAACACCAGATGTAGATCTGCTAGCATCCAGATTCAACGCAAAGGTGGACAGATTTGTGTCTCGCACAAGGGATCCCCTAGCTTGCGGCTCGGATGCCCTAGTGTTCCCTTGGGATCAGTTCAAGCTGATATATGCATTCCCACCGCCACAATTGTTGCCACGATTTAATCCGCAGAATCCGGGTAGAAAAGAAACCGGTGATTCTGGTGGCTCCAGCGTGGCCCCGAAGGGCATGGTACGCGGAGATTGTAAAAATGTCAGTGGGGAGTCCTTGGACCCTCCCACATCGTCCGGACCTGCTTTCGCAAGGACCGATATACCATCCTTCCTTACCAGCCCTAGGTTTGACGGCCTGGCTATTGAAGCCCACATTCTAAAAAAGAGAGGGCTCTCTAATCCTGTGGTATCTACCATGATCAATGCCAGGAAGCCGGTATTCAGGCAGATCTATTATAGGATCTGGAAGGCGTACATCGCGTGGTGTGAGGCCAAGAGATGGCATCCACGTAAGTACGTAATAGGTAGGATTCTGGACTTCCTACAGTGGGCTGTGGATAGGAAGCTTGCCTTGAGTACTATCAAGGGTCAGATTTCGGCCTTGTCAATATTTTTTCAAAGGCCCTTGGCTTCGCATTCACTAGTCAAAGCTTTCATACAAGGAGTGATGCGTATTAGCCCTCCGGTTAGTATTCCCATATGTCCATGGGACTTAAACCTGGTTCTGTCGGTTCTACAGAAACAACCATTTGAACCATTGCAGCACATTTCCTTGGTTCTTCTCACCAGGAAATTGATTTTCTTAGTAGCCATTTGTTCGGCTAAAAGAGTATCGGAATTAGCCGCCATGTCCTGTAAGGAGCCATATCTGGTTGTCCATAAGGACAGAGTAGTGTTACGTCCTCATCCAGCCTTTCTTCCTAAGGTGGTATCGAGGTTTCATTTGAACCAAGATGTGGTTCTTCCTTCTTTTTTCCCCAAACCTAGCTCGGTAGAGGAAAAGTTATTGCATTCTTTGGGTGTAGTAAGAGCAGTTAAAGCTTATCTAAAAGCCACTGCTCAGATTCGCAGAACGGATACTTTGTTTGTTCTGCCGGAAGGCCCCAGAAAGGGTCAGGCAGCATCAAAATCTACTTTAGCCAAGTGGATTCGACAGGTCATAATACAAGCCTATGGCTTGAGAAAGAGACCGCCTCCATTCAAAGTTAGGGCGCACTCCACAAGAGCAGTTGGAACTTCATGGGCAGTGCATCACCAGGCCTCCCTGGCTCAAATCTGTAAGGCCGCAACATGGTCTTCAGTACACACGTTTACTAGGTTCTACCACGTGGACGTTAGAAGTCAGGAGGATGTCGCCTTTGGGCGCAGTGTGTTGCAGGCCGCAAAAGATCCTCATGCCTGATGGCGCCCAGCTTATGTATAGTGTATCCCTCCCCTCATTTGGCATTGCTTTGGGACGTCCCATTAGTAATGACTATGTCGCTCTGTGTCCCGTGATGTACGAAAAAGAAAAAGGGATTTTTATAACAGCTTACCTGTAAAATCCTTTTCTTGGAGTACATCACGGGACACAGAGCTCCCACCCCTCTTTTTGGGACACTTATTGCTTTTGCTACAAAACTGAGGTGCTCCCGGATGGGAGGGGCTTATATAGGGGAGGGTACTTCCGGTTTTGGAAGTTGCCAGTGCCAGCACCTGAAGGTATCTATATAACCCATTAGTAATGACTAAGTCGCTCTGTGTCCCGTGATGTACTCCAAGAAAAGGATTTTACAGGTAAGCTGTTATAAAAATCCCTTTTTTTTACACTTCATTCACTTGTCCCTGTAGGCACTTTCTTAAATGAAGGTATTTGATCTTGAGTTGGGTATGAAGGATTATGACTTCCTGTAATGTTTGCCATGCTCATTTCTTTAGGTTCTATTGCCATACTCTTGACACCACTTTTTTTTTTTTTTTTTTCTTTTCAGTGATGCTGCTGCAAACTACAGACCGGATCCTCCTGTAAGTTTTTTTTTTTCCCTGACTTTTTAATATCTTCTCTTTTAATCTTCTTTTTAGAAGAAACTAAATAAAAATAAGAATATCTTCACCTGACACAGGCTGATTTTATCTGACGATTGCCATGTCTGCTGTACCGTGTCACACTTTTGTGGTTGACTGGTAAAGGTTTAGTTTGGTTGGTTGAGTTCTGCTGTCAAGTTCCCCAAAGATAGGACCAGCACTGGGGTGGGCTGTACGCAGTGTATTGTGAATAACACTACATGTTCACTGACTCTTTTTAGACATAAAATGGGCGTAGCGTAATTTTTTTTTTTTTTAGACTTGTGGTTCCCCCGGTGTGGGAAAATGTGTTTTTACGCTGGGCTTATTTTATGCCTGAAACCGCCTGTCAGTGTCTGCATAAGGCCTCATGCAGACAGGATGTTTATTTAAAGCATTTGTTACCCTAAAAAATGGTGGGGGAATTGATCCTCTCCCTTTTTTTTTTTTTTTTTTTTTTTTTTTTTTTTTAAGCATGAATAACAGCACAGTGCTTGTGCTGTGTCATTTGGCCCTCTATCACCTGAAATGGCTAGCTGGTTCTGTCCTCCCCCTGTAAACTGACCACGGTTTATCATGGCTGCTGAGCCCTGACACTGTGGTCAGTTTACATGCCTCTGTCATCCGCTCTCTGTCCTCCCTCCCCTCCCTGCCTGTCAGCTCCTGACAGTGTCCGCCCCCTCCCCTCCTGCTGCTATCATAACTTTATAATTTTTTGGCAATCCCCTTTGTTGGATAACGCAAGGTCTCCAGTGTCTGTGCTTTTTAGTAAAAAAAAAAATGCACCTTATTTCTGAGCGCAGCTCGGCGCCCACCTGACAGACCACCTCTCTCCTCCCAACTGACATCAGCGGGGGATTCTTGGCCCCTCACGCTGTAGCTGTCAGATCGGGAGGGGGAACGGCGTGCGGTGACGTGAGCGGCGTTGTGAAATGAGGTATACAGGGGCATTTATTTAATAAAGCACAGACACTGGAGACATTGCATTATTTAAAACCAGGGATTGCCAGAAAATAAAAAAGTGGGTTTACAACCCACTTATACTCTTTTAGAAGCCGTCTGCGTTTTTGCAGAAAAAATGCCTAATGTTTATAAAAGTGTCAAGGGCTCGTGCATACTGCATCTCAAAGAAACTGCTCCTACAGGCTTTTGAGCTCTCATTATTTTATTTATTTTTTCTGCCTAGAAAACTCCCATGTGTCCATGCACACTATGTCTTTTTCAGGAGTTTACAGGCATATAAGCTTACAGGTTAGAAAGTAAAAAAGAAACTGCGCTACAGGTGTGAAACTAGGCAGATATATCAAATGCCTAGAAACAAACAAGGGGAAAAAGCAGCAACTATTCTGAAAACTAACAGTGCATACAAATAAGAAAAAATATATAGTCGCGCTAACTTATGAGTATAAACATAAGCCCACCACTGAATGATTGAAAAAAAATTCAAAATCACCACAGTGATAAATTATGTAAGTGCTCAGTGAAGAACAATAACTAAACAGTGTGAACAAAACATATGAAATAATACAAACTTAATTAATAATATTATTACATGCTTGAATAGGACCCTTAAATAATCAAGTCTAAAGTCCATACAAAAAAACACCCGTGATCAAGTGTCCATACTAGATGAAAAAAGAAAACAAAACAAAAATGATTCCAAATCTTCTTGTATTCGTGACTTTCACCACCACCAGTAAGAATTCCTGCTTACCAAAAAGCGATGGTCCCCTATGACGGAGGACCCCAAACAGCCTCAATTGATAATCAATAGGACTCCAAACTTCAGTGTATGTTGAGCCTCAATTTTTTTGGTAGCCAAAACGCTCATATACCATCATGCAGTACTCGATACGGAACATGGAAGGAAGGGAGGACACTAGATAGTGTAAAATCCTTGGTGGATGTTTATTTAAAAGAAGAAAACTTACTTACAAAAATGCAGTTTAAAAAACAGCCTTAAAAGTATGACAGCGCCGACCGGTCAAAGGCGCTAGTCACACGCATACGTCCGTGGAAGTCGAGCAGTGGAGGGTGACGTAAGCACAAAGCTCGTGCTGAAAGTCACGAATACAAGAAGATTTGGAATCATTTTTGTTTTGTTTTCTTTTTTCTTTTTTCTTTTTTCATCTAGTATGGACACTTGATCACGGGTGTTTTTTTGTATGGACTTTAGACTTGATTATTTAAGGGTCCTATTCAAGCATGTAATAATATTATTAATTAAGTTTGTATTATTTCATATGTTTTGTTCACACTGTTTAGTTATTGTTCTTCACTGAGCACTTACATAATTTATCACTGTGGTGATTTTGAAATTTTTTTCAATCATTCAGTGGTGGGCTTATGTTTATACTCATAAGTTAGCGCGACTATATATTTTTTCTTATATATAAGCTTACAGGCAGAAAAAGGCTCACCAAACTCATGTTTTTGAGAGACGCCTAAGTGCTCAAATATGCTCGAAAAATTTCAAAGGAGCTCAAACGCACAGAAAAAAAAAGTAATAATGGGCTGAGGGGGAAAGTTTGTGGAAAAAAAAAAATGCTCAAAGAAGGTCAATAAAAACGTGCAAAAAAAGCACAAGCTTCTTCAAGCTTTAGGCAGAGAAATAAAGTCTCAAATGCCTTTTCTAAAAGCAGGTTTGTGTGGGTTTATTTTTTTGAGCTGTAGTGTGCATGAGCCCTAAAATCAGCTTTTTTGTGTGTGTGTGTGTGTGTGTGTGTTTGTGTGTGTGTGTGTGTGTGTGTGTGTGTGTGTGTGTGTTTTGTGTTTTTTTTTTTTTTTTTTATCACACTCCCCTCCAACGTATTTTTAATTTTATTTTTTTTTGTTTTGCTTTTTTTTGAGCCTATTCGCATGTTTATGGGTGCTTGGGTGTCTTTTTTTTCTGCTCAAAAACTCCTCAAAAAGGCAAGTTTGGGGTGGTTTTTTTTTTTTTTTTTGTCTATAAGCTCATGCAAACTACTAAAAAAGCCATAGTGTGCATGGACACATTGGTTAACATGGAGGAGTTTCAAGGCAGAAAAAAAAATAGAGCTTAAAGCTCAAAAGCCTGTAGGAGCAGCTTATTTGAGATGCTGTGTGCATGAGCCCTAAATGCCCGAAAACGCACAAAAAAATTAGCTGAGGGGGAAAAAAAATATGCTCAAGTTAAAATAAGCTCAAAAAAAATGTGCAAAAGAGCACAAACGCCTGTAAAAAGCAGCTTTTTTTTTTTTTTTTTTTTTTTTTTTGAGCTGCAGTGTGCTTGAGCCCATGTCCATGTCACAGGAGCTGGTGGGATTTTCCAACACCTATTGCTCTGACAACCTTTACCCCCCTTCATGACCAGGCCATTTTTTTGCAATACTGCACTGCTTTACTTTAACTGACAATTGCGTGGCCGAGCGACACTACCAAAATAAAATGTGTGTGTTTTTTTTTTTTTATACAAATAGAGCTTTCTTTTGGTGGTATTTGATCACCCCTGCAGTTTTAAATTTTTTTGCTATAAACAAGGACCTACCATTTAAAAAAACAAAAAAAAAATCACTTTCTGCTATAAAACATATAAAAAAAAAAAAAAAAAATTAAAAATCAAATTTCTTCATCGGTCTAGGCCAATATGCATTCTGCTATATATTTTTAGATAAAAATAAATAAAAAATTATTGGTTTGCGCAAAAGTTATAGGGTCTTCAAACAAAGTATGGGATATATTTTTATTATTAATAATAATAATAATAATAATAATAATAATATTATTATTGTAATGGCTGCGATCAGACTTTTATAGCGGGATTGTGGCAGACAAATCAGACACCTAGCTGACACTTAACATTTTTAGGGGACACTAATACAGTGATGAGTGCTAAAAAAATATGCACTGTCACTGTACAAATTTAATTTTTAGGGTGTGCCCCCCCCAAGTATGTCTTTGTATGTCACTGTACTAATGACACTGGCAGGGAAGGAGTTAATGAGCGGTCAAAGAAATAAATGTGTGCCTAAAATGTGCTTACTGTGTGGGGAGGTGCTTGTATTATGGTAAGGAAGAGATCAGTGTTCTTGCTTTGTAGAAACTACCTTCCATACTGACCAAACGGCAGTCTGCCTTGTTTACATAGGCAGAACGCTGTTCTGCTTCTGTCCCAAATTAAGGGTTAACAGTGTTCTCTGGGGGTGCTTTCTTACTGTGTGGGGGATGGTTTAACTGAAGGAAGACAGAGATCTGTGTTCCTGCTTAGCAGAAACAAAAGATCTGTCTTCCTTACTAGCAAAACGGCGATCTCCCTTGTTTACATAGGCAGACGGCCGTTCTGCCTCTCTCGGAATGAGAGAGAGAGTTTCCGGTGAACATCTGGTCCGCCAGTCCCGCTGATTGACTCCTGCGTCCAATCACAGTGGGAGTGGGCCGGCGGCGCGTGTGCGTGCCCCAGACCCAGTAGTGCAGGATCACATACAGGTACGTGATTCTGCACAGGAGAGCTTCCTTGCTGCCATATATGTACAGTATACAGTCAGCAAGCGGTTAACAGTAACAAAGTGGTTTCATCTGCTTGGTTGTGCTTTAGGGCAGAGCTGTGTAAATCTTAGAACCTGGATGGACAGATATATATTTATCTCCTTTTGGCAGATAAAAACTGCTCCCAACTATGTTTGCTCTTTTTGTATTCAGCTATTTGGAGTTCAGCTTCACTTCTCTCCCAAATGGTTCTTTTGAATGGCCTGGGGGGTGTTCCACTACTGAATCCCCTCCTCATCCACCCGTCTGCCTTATTCATGATACTTCTCACATGCTGGAACAATACAGATCTTGTACTTGGCAGCAAAACTTTGTTCTCTTTATTAGATTTCCTACCATATATACATTGAAAGCCACGTCAGCCTCTGACGGTTTGACACAAACTGCATTCTTCTTGACATTTCAGGTTTGATGTGGTTAGGCTTTTATATTGACATACATTCTGCTTTCTCTTTTCCCACGCAAGTCGAACCTAGTTCATAAATCTTTCTACAGGGTTGTGTGTGTGTGTGTGTGTGTGTGTGTGTGTGTGTGTGTGTGTGTGTGTGTGGTCCTGAATGATGACTCCTAAAAATGTTCGGGCTCGTTCACACGTATTATTGAACAGATGCAAAGTTTCTCTAAGGCTCCATTCACACCTAGGCGATTTGAATCGCAGGCGGAAACGCCGCGATTCCAAACTGCGGCAAAACGCGGATTGTCATTCACTAAATGACAGCCCGATCGTGGTGCGATTTATTTTTTCCAGCGATTTGTCGGTTATCAAACGTGCTACAGTTGTGGCTAAAACGCAACATGTGAAGCTTGCCGCTCAAAAAGGAGCAGGCGCTTCTTTTGGGCGGCAGTTTTGCAATTTACCGTGATTGCAGCGCGATTTATCGTGCCAAAATCACACCACTAATGGGGTGCCATTAAGAAGTAATGACATCGCAAACGCGCCCCACGTTTTGCCGTGATTTGGAATCGTGACGATTCTACCCGCAATTTAAAGCACCTAGGTGTGAGTGGAGCCTGAATGTCACCCAGCATAGAGCAAGCAAATTCCTGCTTTCAGTAAGCAGTAGGGAAGACGCTTGGCATGGGATCGCAAGCTAGTGGAGATCACTGGAGTAGCACTGCCTACTACAGTGTTTTCTAGCTCCCACAGGGAAGCAACAGGTATGCTATATACATATGTTTTATATTGGTCCAAACTGGACTAATGTACTGTAACTATGTAAGAATTGCCCTGCTTAAACTGGTGCAGAAAGGGGAGGGAACCAATCATTCCGCCACCCCCTCAGGACCAAGAGACCCATTGGTGCAGCCTCCAACTTGAGTACAGCCTCCAACTTGAGTAATTCAGTTCAGCAGGGCCTTGTATTCAGAGTCAACAGATTTGTGCCACTAGAACTATTCTTTGAGGAATGTTTCCTGGAGGCCCCTTTCAGCGACCACCAGGTCCTCCAGCTCAGTAATTTCAGCAACTTTTTTTCAACTGGACAGCTATGGATGGTGCCTACGTCTCTTTCCAAAAGAGGGGTATGCAGCTCTTCGCTGCGGAGATCAATAGTGGTAGGCTGAGGCGCCTGTAGGCCTTACCGGAGAAACGGTGATGATACAGAAGGAAACGTACAGGATCACTTGGTAGATCATGGTCTGTGAATTTTTGGGTTATACGATGGACGTCTGTCCAGCATCACTGTAGTTGATGGCAAGACCAGAAAATTTGAAAAAAAAAAGAGAACCAGTCTCCTCTCCACATCTCCAACAAAGGTCTGTGCATTGGGGGAAAATCTCATGAATCTTGACCGGTGTGTGATACCAGCAGGTCAACACCTTGAAACCGGACTCTTGGTGTTTGGCACAGATGGAGGTTTTGTAGAAGAACTTGAGAGAAAGCACTTTTTTTTTTTAAAGCCAGACTCCAGCCATGAATTTTTATTGTTGGTGTCCCTGTTGAGAATAAAGCAACCCGTAGATTATGCAATTTTCTTTCCTTCCGCCATGGGTGGAAGGAAAGAAAATTGCACAATTCCCCCATCAACACATTCAGTTACATACATAGTTGGTCAGGTTGAAAAAAGACACAAGTTCAACCATAAAAAAAAAAAAAATATATATATATAATATCATACAATCCCATATACCCGCAGTTGATCCAGAGGAAGGCAAAAAACCCCAGCAGAGCATGATCCAATTTGCTACAGCAGGGGAAAAAATTCCTTCCTGATCACCTGAGAGGCAATCGGATTTTCCCTGGATCAACTTTACCTATAAATGTCAGTACCCAGTTATATTATGTACATTTAGGAAAGAATCCAGACCTTTCTTAAAGCAATCTACTGAGCTGGCCTGAACCACCTCTGCAGGTAGTCTATTCCACATTTTCACAGCTCTTACTGTGAAGAAACCTTTCCGTATTTGGAGATGAAATCTCTTTTCCTCTAGACGTAAAGAGTGCCCCCTTGTCCTCTGTGATGAACTTAAAGTGAATAATTCAACACCAAGTTCACAATATGGACCCCTTTATATATTTGTACATGTTGATCATATCCCCCCTTAATCTCCTCTTCTCAAGAGTGAATAAATTCAGTTCCTCTAATCTTTCCTCATAGCTGAGCTCCTCCATGCCTCTTATCAATTTGGTTGCCCTTCTCTGCACTTTCTCCAGTTCCCCAATATCCTTTTTGAGAACTGGGGCCCAAAACTGAACTGCATTTTCCAGATGAGGTCTTACTAATGATTTGAACAGGGGCAAAATGATCTCTCTCTCTCGATCTCGATCTCGATCTCGATCTCGATCTCGATCTCGATCTCTCTCTCTCGATCTCTCTCGATCTCTCTCGATCTCTCTCTCTCTCGATCTCTCTCGATCTCTCTCTCTCTCTCTCTCTCTCGATCTCTCTCTCTCTCGATCTCTCTCTCGATCTCTCTCTCTCTCGATCTCTCTCTCTCTCGATCTCTCTCTCTCTCGATCTCTCTCTCTCTCGATCTCTCTCTCTCTCGATCTCTCTCTCTCGATCTCTCTCTCGATCTCTCTCTCGATCTCTCTCTCTCTCGATCTCTCTCTCTCTCTCGATCTCTCTCTCTCTCTCGATCTCTCTCTCTCTCGATCTCTCTCTCTCTCGATCTCTCTCTCTCGATCTCTCTCTCTCTCGATCTCTCTCTCTCTCGATCTCTCTCTCTCGATCTCTCTCTCTCGATCTCTCTCTCTCGATCTCTCTCTCTCGATCTCTCTCTCTCGATCTCTCTCTCTCGATCTCTCTCTCTCGATCTCTCGATCTCTCGATCTCTCTCGATCTCTCGATCTCTCTCGATCTCTCGATCTCTCTCGATCTCTCTCGATCTCTCGATCTCTCTCGATCTCTCGATCTCTCTCGATCTCTCGATCTCTCTCGATCTCTCGATCTCTCTCGATCTCTCGATCTCTCTCTCTCTCTCGATCTCTCTCTCTCTCTCGATCTCTCTCTCTCTCTCGATCTCTCTCTCTCGATCTCTCGATCTCTCGATCTCTCGATCTCTCGATCTCTCGATCTCTCGATCTCTCTCTCTCTCGATCTCTCGACCATACCTCTCTTAATACAAGAAAGGACTTTGATCGCTTTAAAAACCGCAGCTTGGCATTGCATGCCATTATTGAGCTTATGATCTACCAAAACCCCCAGATCCTTCTCCACTACGGATCCCCCCAGTTGTACTCCCCCTAGTATGTATGATGCATTCATATTCTTAGCCCCCCAAGTGCATAACTTTTACATTTATCAACATTAAACCTCATCTGCCACATAGTCGCCCAATTAGACAGAGCATTGAGGTCGGCTTGTAAATTGGCGACATCCTGTAAGGACGTTATTCCACTGCATAGCTTGGTGTCATCTGTAAAGGCAGAAATGCTACTTTTGATCCCAGACCCAATATCATTTATAAAGATGTGTTGATGGGGAGGGGGGGGGGGGGTGGTGTAACTTCAGTACTATCAATGGACTGACAGTAAAACCAGCCTGCTCATAGATGAGTCAGCAAAGCATGGACATTTAAAGTGTATAGGAACCCTGACCATGAACTTTTCAAACAATTTTCTTAATTTTTGTCTGTTAAATTTACCAAGTGCAAGAAAAAAAAAAATACCTCCTTGTTCTATGTCAAATTCAGACCTGTCCTATGTCTACTGCCTTCATTGTCTCAAATTGACCACACCTGTACTTATGTTGGACTACAGGTCAATTTAGTCTCTGTGCTATGGATTAGGCCTGATCCACATTGGGCATTTAGCTATGGTACACAAGATCCTGGCGTTGTGGTGAAGGCAGCATCCTCCAGCCCCACTGCTGGCAGCCTGTAAAACTGAGTGTCTAATGGCTGCTGTGGATGGAAGGTGTACAATGCAGCATTAAACTGTTACTAAACCCACAACAGTAAAATCAGTCTGTATATGCAGTAAAGCATGCTTGTTATAGTCACTGCGGAACCTAAGGGGTTAATCCTCCCATTGTGTAAAAAGGCGGTTTGATCCTGTATGCACAGATTCTCCCCTTCCACTGACTCCAAAACATGTCCGGATAAGACAGAGTTACTGGAGTCAGGCTGCACATGCTCAGTTTTGTGTGTATTGCTAGAGAGGATTGTATGTTTGTTTTTTTTTTTATTATTTATTTTTTGCCCTGGGAGGGTGCATGTGATCAGCACAAGGCCAATCGGCACTGTCCAGACAGAGGGTCAGGGGTCCTGCAGCCTGATAGGACAATCGTGGGAAAATGAAAACTCCTCCTGCAAGCTTTAACCAGACACTCATAGAAGCCATAAGACTGCTCTATACTGCTGATTAGGGATGAGCTCCAGCGTGTTCGCACACTCCATGTGCAGAGCCCGCCAGGAAGTCGGCACGGCGCTGCACTAATCACAGGCAGGGAGACATGTCCCGATCTTTTCAGCCACGCAGTCATGTCTCCCTGCCTGTGATTAGTGCAGCGCCGTGCCGACTTCCTGGCGGGCTCTGCACATGGAGTGTGCGAACACGCCGGAGCTCATCCCTGCTGCTGTTGAGAAAAGGTGTTTATATTTACTAAAATAATTGCATTTCCATGTTCTGTGGGAGACTAGATATAGTGAATGCAGGGTCCTGGGTTTAGTAACACCTTAATGCTGCTTTCTTTCTCGTACATCACGGGACACAGAGCGACATAGTCATTACTAATGGGTTATATAGATACCTTCAGGTGCTGGCACTGGCAACTTCCAAAACCGGAAGTACCCTCCCCTATATAAGCCCCTCCCATCCGGGAGCACCTCAGTTTTTTGCCAGTGTCTAAGGTGTTGGCCAAGAAGTAACATGTGTTTTTTACTGAGCTTGCGTACAGGTTCTTTTGGGCCTCAGTAAGCTATTCCGGATCCGACCAAAAAAGCTTCATAGCTAAACGGTCGGTACCCGGGCCTTGCAAGAGAAGAGCAAGGTTTTGCCTGTAATGCCTCTCTTAGGAGGGCTGGACCCTGGGATCCAGAGCTCTGGTCATACCCACGACCAAGATGTTTTCTGTGCAGGGTGCTATACAGGTCCAGGGGAGTGGAATCCTTGGGAACCCGGTCCCTGAAGGTTAGATTACAATGCCAGCCGTGATAGGTGAAGTTTGGGCTTCTGTGGACCAAACAGAGTCCTGCGGCGAGGAAAAGGTAAGTGGGGGCCCTCGGGAACTTGGTTCTATTGAGGGACCCCCAAGCCTATTTTGTCTTTCTGCCTGTTACCTAAGGTATTCCCGCTAATATTCTGTGTATGCCTGTTACTACTGAGAAAATGTAAAAATTTTAATAGTAGGCAAGGAAAAAATAAATAAATAAAAAAATGTAAGACCGTGGTACCTGTGTTAGACACTAGAGGCCGCTATGGTTCTTTTTCTTGTAATGTGGATTTTTTTCTTCCAAAATCAAATCCAGGCAGTTGGTATGTTCTCTGCTGGGAAGCGGTCTCCTCTGCCCTGTTGCTGCGCTCATCCATCCCCGGGCCCTGCGGCAGGGACCCTGGCTCCCATCTAGCTCCTTCCTTTTTTCAAAAAAGGCGCGCGTGCGCGTGCACGCGCCTCTATATATAGAGGCGATCTGGAAAAAGGGGCAGAGCGGGTGGATGACGCTCGGTGTGCGCCGCGGCGCTACTGCGCATGTGCGGGCATCCAGCGTGTTTTAAAGCACATCATAGCTGGCTATTGAAGTGCACAGACAGAGCTAGCAACAGTATAAAGGCACACAGAGGCGGTTGATGCAGGCATCCCCTAGAAAGGCACTTTAGTAGACACCAACTGTTATATAGCAGCAATTGTGCTAGACTATTCTCAGTAAAAGTGGTGTATTACGGCTGGAATACCTCAGCTTTAGGCTTAGGAATATGCCGTCCAGAAGCTCCGGAACTGAATCTTCCAGGAAGCGAAGGGGGTCTCATCGGGCTCTGAGGATCTTGGGCATGCTTCTGCTGCACCAGTCTCCCCTGAAGTTCAGAGGTAAGTGACCATAGAGACCCCGCAGGGGTACTTGGTACTGTGGCTGTCCTCAGTTCACCTGCTCCTGTGTATGTAACAGAGGAGGTTTTTTCCTCAGCTCTGGGAGGATTAGAGAGAGATTGTCAACATTGATCGCTGCCTCCCTGTCAGGGAAAGCACGCCCGATCTCCGTCTCCTCCTTCAGAGTGCCTGTTAGCAGAGCAACAGTCCCATACAGGGATCGACCTGCCTGAAGGGGATCAGGATGAGGTTGATTCTGTTATAGAGGAACCAACAGTGGGGGAACCTTTTCTCAGCATCTCAAGCTGAAAGATTATGGGTTCAGTCTCTGACTAACATGGTCCGATCAGCATTTAAAAATGCACCTTGCGGAACCATCAACCACTACTGTATCCTCGTTGGGGTCGCTAGAAGCCCCCAGACTGTCTGTCTGTTCTTTTCCACTTCACCCTTTACTGAAAGGGCTCATTTACCAGGATTGGGAACGTCCTGAGAAAATATTTATTCCCCCAAGAGATTTCCGGTGGTCTATCCCATGGAGGATAAGTTCATCAAAAAATGGAAGGTCCCTACAGTGGACGCAGCCATCTCTTGTGTGTATAAATCACTGACATGTCCAAATGTTCAAGAACCCAATAGATAAAAGATTGGAGTCCTTATGAAAGTCTGCTTCTTTCTACAGCAAGCTTGGTGACACAACCAGCAGTGGGGTCTGCTAAGCAGTGAAGGATCAGTTGAAACAGGTCTTGAGGGACTTGACAGATCAGCAGGCCTTGCCCTAGCTGATCTACCTAGAGCCTTAGGCTTTGCGGTTGACGCCATAAAGGATTCAGTCCATCAGGCCTCCCGCCTTACGCTGTCTATAGTACATATGCGTAGGCTTCTATGGCTCAAAAACTGGTCTGCTGAAGCTCCCTGTAAAGAATGGCTGGTTAGCGTCCCATTTCATGGTGAACGCTTATTCAGGGAAAACTTGGACAAATATATCCAGAAAATTTCCAGCGGTAAAAATACGCTCTTGCCGGTTAAAAACAGAGTTAGAGGTCCCTCTTTAAGAGGCCGGCTTCTCCAGTCCCTGGGGCATCGGCTGTGTAACAGTTCCGACGGCCTCCTCGGTCAATTCCCGGGGGTAAAAAACAGGGACAATAGCAGGGTAATGAGAAACCCTGGGTCAGGGGAGGTACAAAACCTCCCCCAAAGTTAAATTCATTGAAGGGTTGCCCCCACTCAGTCGGGTGGGGGGAGGACTCCAGTTGTTCGCAAGAGACCTGGCGGGACACGATCAAAACAGATAGGTGCTCTCCGCAGTATGTTTGGGATACAGTTTGGAGTTAAAAGACTCTCCTCCTTCCCATTTTTGAGGTCAAACGTGCCAAGGGATCCCCGGAAGAGAGAGTCCCTCCTGTTGGCACTAGAACAACTATTGCTCCAAGGAGTAATTATGGAGGTTCCCCTGGAAGAATGAGGGTTCGGGTTTTTACTCAAACCTCTTTACAGTCCCGAAGCAAACGGGGACGGGAGGCCCATATTAATTCTAAAAGGGCTAAACAAATTCCTGTATATCAGGACTTTCCGATGGAGTCGATCCGATCAGTGGCCACTGCCCTACAAGGGGAGGATTGGTTAGCCGCGATCGACATCAAAGATGCTTATTTGCACATTCCCATCTTTCCAGTCCACCAAAAATTTCTACGCTTTGCAGTAGAAGGGCGCCATTTTCAGTTCAGAGCCTTACCCTTCGGTCTGGCTACAGCACCACGAGTGTTTACGAAAATTCTGGCCCTTTATTGGCCAATCTAAGAACACAAGGTGTAATGATAATGGCATATCTAGATGACTTGTTGCTGATAGACCACTCAGTGAAAAAACTAGACGTGGTCGTTCACAAGACAATCAAGTATCTGAAATCTCACGGTTGGATTATCAACCGAGACAAGTCAGCCCTAAAAACCAGTCAAAAGTCTGGAATACTTGGGGCTAAGGTTGGATTCAGGCCAGAGAAAAATATTCTTGCCTCGAGGAAAGGTGTTGTCTTTGAAAGAGTTGATCCACTTAGTGGGTACAAAAAAAGACAGCCGTCCATACGCCTGTGCATGAGGCTGCTGGGAAAAATGGTGGCATCATTCGAAGCAGTACCCTACGGTCAATTCCATTCAAGGAATTTGCAAGGGGCCATACTGTCAGCCTGGAACAAAAAAGTTCAGGCCCTAGACTTACAATGTCCTTGTCCCCTTCCGTTCGCAAGAGCCTCCGTTGGTGGTTGGTTCCCCAGAATCTGGAAAAAGGGAAATCCTTCAGTCCGATTTCTTGGAAGGTGGTCACTACAGATGCCAGCCTTATAGGCTGGGGAGCAGTACTGGAGCAATGGTGTCTCCAGGGCAGATGGTCGGATGCAGAAAAGGCCCTGCCCATCAATCTCTTAGAGATACGAGCAGCCCGGTATGCCCTAGTAGCATGGACATCCAAACTCCAAGGGTCCCCTGTCAGAATTCAATCAGACAATGCCACAGCAGTGGCATATATCAATCATCAGGGGGGCACCAGGAGTCGTGCAGCCCAGAGGGAAGTAAATTACATCCTGAAATGGCCAGAAAGATATGTCCCAGCCATATCTGCGGTATTCATTCCAGGAGTGGAGAATTGGAAGGCGGACTTTCTAAGTCGCCAGCAATTATGCCCAGAGGAATGGTCCCTTCACCCCGAGGTTTTCTGGACAATATGTCAGCGGTGGGGAACACCGGATGTAGATCTTCTAGCATCCAGATTCAATGCAAAGGTGGACAGGTTTGTCTCTCGGACAAGGGATCCCCTAGCTTGCGGCTCGGATGCCCTAGTGTTCCCTTGGGATCAGTTCAAGCTGATATATGCATTCCCACCGCCACAATTGTTACCTCGATTACTCCGCAGAATCAGGGTAGAAAAGAAACCAGTGATTCTGGTGGCCCCGAAGAGCATGGTACGCGGAGATTGTAAAATGTCAGTGGGGAGTCCTTGGACTCTCCCACGTCGTCCGGACCTGCTTTCGCAAGGACCGATATACCACCCTTCCTTACCAGCCCTAGGTTTGACGGCCTGGCTATTGAAGCCCACATTCTAAAAAAGAGAGGGCTCTCTAATCCTGTGGTATCTACCATGATCAATGCCAGGAAGTCGGTATCCAGGCAGATCTACTATAGAATCTGGAAGGCGTACATCGCGTGGTGTGAGGCCAAGAAATGGCGTCCACATAAGTACGTAATAGGTAGGAGTCTGGACTTCCTACAGTGGGCTGTAGATAGGAAGCTTGCCTTGAGTACTATCAAAGGTCAGTTTTCGGCCTTGTCAATATTTTTTCAAAGGCCCTTGGCTTCGCATTCACTAGTCAAAGCCTTTAGATAAGGAGTGATGCGTATTAGTCCTCCGGTTAATATTCCCATATGTCCATGGGATCTAAACCTGGTTCTGTCGGTTCTACAGAAACAACCATTTGAACCATTGCAGCATATTTCTTTGGTTCTTCTCACCAGGAAATTGTTTTTCTTTTTCGTACATCACGGGACACAGAGCGACTTAGTCATTACTAATGGGTTATATAGATTACCTTCAGGTGTTGGCACTGGCCAATTCCAAACCGGAAGTACCCTCCCCTATATAAGCCCCTCCCATCCGGGAGCACCTCAGTTTTTTGCCAGTGTCTAAGGTGTTGGCCAAAGAGTAACATGTGTTTTCACTGGGCTTGCGTACAGGTTCTTTTGGGCCTTAGTAAGCTGTTCCGGATCCCACCAAAAAAGCTTCATAGCTAAACGGTCGGTACCCGGGCCTTGCAGCAGAAGAGCAAGGTTTTGCCTGTAATGCCTCTCTTAGGAGGGCTGGACCCTGGGATCCAGAGCTCTGGTCATACCCACGACCAAGATGTTGTCTGTGCAGGGTGCTATACAGGTCCAGGGGAGTGGAATCCTTGGGAACCCGGTCCCTGAAGGTTTAATTACAATGCCTGCCGTGATAGGTGAAGTTTGGACTTCTGTGGACCAAACAAAGTCCTGCGGCGGGGATCAGGTAAGTGGGGGCCCCCAGGAACTTGGTTCTATTGGGGGACCCCCAAGCCTAATTTGTCTTTCTGTCTGTTACCTAACGGTATTCCCGCTAAATATCTGTGTTTGCCTGTAACTACTGAAAATGTAAAATTTTAATAGTAGTCAAGAAAAAAAAAAAAAGGGACCGCGGTACCTGTGTTAAACCACTAGAGGCCGCTGTAGTCCATTTTTCTTGTCATGTGGATCTTTGGTTTTCTCAAGTCAAAAGATCCAGGCAGTTGGTAAGTTTCTCTGTGGGAATCCACTTCCTCTGCCCTGTTGCTGCGCTCATCCACCGCACAGGCCCTCCGGCAAAAAGGGCCCTGGCTCCTAGTCCCTGTTTGATTTCGAAACGGGCGCCAATGGCGCACGGGCGCACGCGCCTCCTATGAAAAAAAAGGGGCGGGTGGATGACGCTCGATGCGCGCCGCGGCACTTCTGCGCATGTGCAGGCGTCCCAGCATGGTTAAAAGACACAGTACAAGTGTCAGCTGGATGCAAACAGAGCTAGCAACAAACAGTGGCACACAGAGGCGGTTGATGCAGGCATCCCCATAGAAAGGCACTTTAGTGGACACCAGCTGGTATATAGCAGCAACTGTGTTAGACTATTACCAGCAAAATTGGTGTATGACGACGGGAATACCTCAGCTTTGTGCTTAAAGGATATGTCGTCCAGACGCTCCGGAAATAAGTCTTCCAGGAAGCCAAAGGGGTCTCCATCGGGCTCTGAGGATATTGGGCATGCTTGTACTGCACCAATCTCCCCTGAGAATTCAGAGGTCAGTAGCCATAGAAACCCCGCAGGAATGCCTGGTGCTGCGGCTGTCCCCAGTCCACCTGCTCCTGTATATATAACAGAGGAGGTTTTATCCTCAACTCTGGGAGGATTGGAAGAGAGATTAACAGCATTGATCGCTGCTTCCCTGTCACAGGAAAAGCGCGTCCGATCTCCGTCTCCTCCTTCAGAGTGCCTGTTAGTGGAGGAACAGCCCCACACAGAGATCGACCTACCTGAAGGGGATCAGGATGAGGTTGATTCAATTATGGAGGAATCAACAGTGGAAGAACCTTTCTCAGCATCTCAGGCTGAAAGATTATGGGTTCAGTCTCTGACTAACATGGTCCGATCAGCATTTAAAATGCCTCTGGCGGAACCATCAACCACTACAGTTTCCTCGCTGGGGTCGCTGAAAGCTCCCCAGGCTGTCTGTTCCTTCCCAATCCACCCTTTATTAGAAGGGCTTATTTACCAGGATTGGGAGCATCCTGATAAAATATTTTCTCCCCCCAAGAGATTTCCGGTGATCTATCCCATGGAGGATAAGCTCATAAAAAAATGGAGGGTCCCTACAGTGGACGCAGCCATCTCTTCTGTTAACAAATCACTGACATGTCCAGTAGATAATGTTCCAATGTTCAAAGACCCAATAGATAAAAAATTGGAGTCTTTACTAAAATCTGCTTTCTCTACAGCAAGCATGGTGACACAACCTGCGGTAGCAGCGATTGGAGTCTGCCAAGCAGTGAAAGATCAGTTGAAACAAGTCTTAAGGGACTTACCAGATCAGCAGGCTCTTGCCCTAGCTGACCTGCCTAGAGCCTTGTGTTTTGCGGTGGACGCCATAAAGGATACAATCCAACAGGCCTCCCGCTTTACGCTGTCTATAGTACATATGCGTAGGCTTCTGTGGCTCAAAAACTGGTCTGCTGAAGCTCCCTGTAAAAAACTGCTGGTTAGCTTCCCATTTCATGGAGAACGCTTATTTGGAGAAGATCTGGACAAATATATCCAGAAAATTTCTGCCGGTAAAAGTTCACTCTTACCGGTTAAGAACAAGGGAAGAAGTCCTTCTTTTAAGAGGCCTACTTCTCCAGTCCCGGGCACATCGGCTGTGAAGCAGTTCCGACGGCCTCCGCGGTCAAATTCAGGGGGCAGAAATCAGGGACAATCACAGGGTAACAAGAAGCCCTGGATCAAGAGAGGTACAAAACCTCCCCCCAAGGCATGAAGCGTTGCCCCCACTCAATCGGGTGGGGGGAAGACTTCAGTTGTTCACAGAGACCTGGCGGGACACCATCAGAGACAGATGGGTGCTCTCCGCAGTAAGTCTGGGATACAAGCTGGAGTTAAAAGGCACTCCTCCTGCCCAATTTATGAGGTCAAACATGCCAAGAGATCCCCAGAAGAGAGGATCCCTCCTTCTGGCACTAGAACAACTATTGCTCCAAGGTGTAATCATGAAGGTTCCCCTGGAAGAAAGCGGATTCGGGTTTTACTCGAACCTTTTCACAGTCCCCAAACCAAATGGGGACGTGAGGCCCATATTAAATCTAAAAGGGCTAAACAAGTTCCTAAATATCAGGACTTTTCGGATGGAGTCGATCCGATCGGTGGCCACCGCCCTACAAGGGCAGGAATGGTTAGCCTCGATCGACATAAAGGATGCTTATCTGCATATTCCCATCTTTCCGGCCCACCAGAAATTTCTACGCTTTGCAGTAGAAGGGCGCCATTTTCAGTTCCGAGCCTTACCTTTCGGTCTGGCCACAGCACCACGAGTGTTCACAAAAATTCTGGCCCCATTATTGGCCAATCTAAGAACACAGGGTGTAACGATAATGGCATATCTAGACGACCTGCTACTAATAGACCACTCAGTGGAAAAGCTGGAAGTAGCTATTCACAAGACAATCAAGTATCTGGAATATCACAGTTGGATTATCAACCGGGACAAGTCAGCTCTAAGACCAGTCAAAAGTCTGGAATACTTAGGGCTAAGGCTGGATTCAAATCAGAGAAAGATTTTCTTACCTCCAGAGAAGGTGTCGTCTTTAAAAGATTTGACCCACTTAGTGGGTACAAAAAGAAAACCATCCATACGCCTCTGCATGAGGCTGCTGGGAAAAATGGTGGCTTCATTCGAAGCGGTACCCTACGGTCAATTCCATTCAAGGAATTTGCAAAGGGCCATACTGTCAGCCTGGAACAAAAAAGTTCAGGCTTTAGACTTACCAATGTCCCTGTCCCCTTCCGTTCGCAAGAGCCTCCATTGGTGGTTGGTGCCCCAGAATCTGGAAAAAGGGAAACCCTTCAGTCCGGTTTCTTGGAAGGTAGTCACTACAGATGCCAGCCTCATAGGCTGGGGGGCAGTACTGGAGCAATGGTCTCTCCAGGGCAAGTGGTCAGAAGCAGAAAAGGCCCTGCCCATCAATCTCTTAGAGATACGAGCAGCCCGGTATGCCCTAGTAGCATGGACATCCAAACTCCAAGGGTCCCCTGTCAGAATTCAATCAGACAATGCCACAGCAGTGGCATATATCAATCACCAGGGTGGCACCAGGAGTCGTGCAGCCCAGAGGGAAGCAAATTGCATCCTGGAGTGGGCAGAAAAATATGTCCCAGCCATATCCGCGGTTTTCATCCCAGGAGTGGAAAATTGGAGAGCGGACTTTTTAAGTCGCCAACAATTATGCCCGGGGGAATGGTCTCTTCACCCCGAGGTTTTCCAGGCAATATGCCAGCGGTGGGGAACACCGGATGTAGATCTGCTAGCATCCAGATTCAACGCAAAGGTGGACAGATTTGTGTCTCGCACAAGGGATCCTCTAGCTTGCGGCTCGGATGCCCTAGTGTTCCCTTGGGATCAGTTCAAGCTGATATATGCATTCCCACCGCCACAATTGTTACCGCGATTACTCCGCAGAATCAGGGTAGAAAAGAAACCAGTGATTCTGGTGGTTCCAGCGTGGCCCCGAAGGGCATGGTACGCGGAGATTGTAAAAATGTCAGTGAGGAGTCCTTGGACCCTCCCACATCGTCCGGACCTGCTGTCGCAGGGACCGATATACCACCCTTCCTTACCAGCCCTAGGTTTGACGGCCTGGCTATTGAAGCCCACATTCTGAAAAAGAGAGGGCTCTCTAATTCTGTGGTATCTACCATGATCAATGCCAGGAAGCCGGTATCCAGGCAGATCTATTATAGGATCTGGAAAGCGTACATTAAGTGGTGTGAGGCCAAGAAATGGCATCCACGTAAGTACGTGATAGGGAGGATTTTGGACTTCCTACAGTGGGCTGTGGATAGGAAGCTTGCCTTGAGTACTATCAAGGGTCAGATTTCGGCCTTGTCAATATTTTTTCAAAGGCCCTTGGCTTCGCATTCACTAGTCAAAGCTTTCATACAAGGAGTGATGCGTATTAGCCCTCCGGTTAGTATTCCCATATGTCCTTGGGACTTAAACCTGGTTCTGTCAGTTCTACAGAAACAACCGTTTGAACCATTGCAACACATTTCCTTGGTTCTTCTCACCAGGAAATTGATTTTTCTTAGTAGCCGTTTGTTCGGCTAAAAGAGTATCGGAATTAGCCGCCTTGTCCTGTAAGGAGCCATATCTGGTTGTCCATAAGGACAGAGTAGTATTACGTCCTCATCCAGCCTTTCTTCCTAAGGTGGTATCGAGGTTTCATTTGAACCAAGATGTGGTTCTTCCTTCTTTTTTCCCCAAACCTAGCTCGGTAGAGGAAAAGTTATTACATTCCTTGGATGTAGTAAGAGCAGTTAAAGCTTATCTAAAAGCCACTGCTCAGATTCGCAGAACGAATACTTTGTTTATTCTGCCGAAAGGCCCTAAAAAGGGTCAGGCAGCATCAAAATCCACTTTAGCTAAGTGGATTCGACAGGTCATAATACAAGCCTATGGCTTGAGAAAGAGACCGCCTCCGTTCAACGTTAGGGCGCACTCCACAAGAGCAGTTGGAACTTCATGGGTAGTGCATCACCAGGCCTCCCTGGCTCAAGTATGTAAGGCCGCAACATGGTCTTCGGTACACACGTTTACTAGATTCTACCAGGTAGACGTTAGAAGTCAGGAGGATGTCACCTTTGGGCGCAGTGTGTTGCAGGCCGCAAAAGATCCTCATGCCTGATGGCGCCCAGCTTATGTATCCCTCCCCTCATTTGGCATTGCTTTGGGACGTCCCATTAGTAATGACTAAGTCGCTCTGTGTCCCGTGATGTACGAAAAAGAAAAAGGGATTTTTATAACAGCTTACCTGTAAAATCCTTTTCTTGGAGTACATCACGGGACACAGAGCTCCCACCCCTCTTTTTGGGACACTTATTGCTTGGCTACAAAACTGAGGTGCTCCCGGATGGGAGGGGCTTATATAGGGGAGGGTACTTCCGGTTTGGAATTGGCCAGTGCCAACTCCTGAAGGTAATCTATATAACCCATTAGTAATGACTAAGTCGCTCTGTGTCCCGTGATGTACTCCAAGAAAAGGATTTTACAGGTAAGCTGTTATAAAATCCCTTTTTTCTAGTAGCCATTTGTTCGGCTAAAAGTGTCGGAATTAGCAGCTATGTCCTGTAAAGAGCCATATCTGGTTATCCATAAGGACAGAGTAGTATTACGTCCTCATCCAGCCTTTCTTCCTAAGGTGGTATCGAGGTTTCATTTGAACCAAGATGTGGTTCTTCCTTCTTTTTTCCCCAAACCTACTTCGGTAGAGGAAAAGTTATTGCATTCTTTGGATGTAGTAAGAGCAGTTAAAGCCTATCTAAAAGCCACTGCTCAGATTCGCAGAACGGATACTTTGTTTATTCTGCCGGAAGGCCCCAGAAAGGGTCAGGCAGCGTAAAAATCTACTTTAGCCAAGTGGATTCGACAGGTCATAATGCAAGCCTATGGCTTGAGAAGGAGACCGCCTCCGTTCAAAGTTAGAGCGCACTCCACGAGAGCAGTTGGAACTTCATGGGCAGCGCATCACCAGGCCTCCCTGGCTCAAATCTGTAAGGCCGCAACATGGTCTTCAGTACACACGTTTACTAGGTTCTACCAGGTGGACGTTAGAAGTCAGGAGGATGTCGCCTTTGGGCGCAGTGTGTTGCAGGCCGCAAAAGATCCTCATGTCTGATAGCGCTCAGCTTATATATGGTGTATCCCCCCCCTCATTGGGCATTGCTTTAGGACATCCCATTAGTAATGACTATGTCGCTCTGTGTCCCGTGATGTACGAGAAAGAAAATAGGATTTTTATAACCGCTTACCTGTAAAATCCTTTTCTTGGAGTACATCACGGGACACAGAGCTCCCACCCCTCTTTAGGGACACTTATTGCTTTGCTACAAAACTGAGGTGCTCCCGGATGGGAGGGGCTTATATAGGGGAGGGTACTTCCGGTTTTGGAAGTTGCCAGTGCCAGCACCTGAAGGTATCTATATAACCCATTAGTAATGACTATGTCGCTCTGTGTCCTGTGATGTACTCCAAGAAAAGGATTTTACAGGTAAGCTGTTATAAAAATCCTATTTTTTCCTCCCCTGGAGCGAAGGCGTCCTGGTGAGGAATAAAAACATCTGTGTGCATGAGGCCTAAGAATGAACGCACACAAGTGCCTAGGCACACTTGCATACCAGGAAGTGCAGTGCTATTTTTCAGGAGGAATTCCAGACAAAAGGTGCATTTTTCTGGGTAACACTTATAAATGTTAAGTGTTTCCTGTTCTAAGAAATTTTTGCTTTTTGTGCTCAGGTCTACTATTCAGTCAGTTGCAATATTTACAAAAGAATTCCATAGTGTTTTGTTAGTCTGTCACATTACCGCAGTGCTTCTCCTCTCCTTGCCGTCTAACCCTTCCACTTCTCTCTTCAGCCTGCCAGAAGCCATCCTTCCGTCATTCAGGCAAATGAGAATGATGAAGATCGGCAGTTCCGGAGGGTCTTCAATCAGCTGGCCGGAGAGGTAAGTACTACTGCAGCTTTTCCTTTCTGCTTGGCACCATCCAGGTCCCTGTGACTCAGTACCTGGCACACATACTATTTTCTCAGGGAGGGTTTTCTGGTTGACCTGAAATGTTTGCTTGCTGTGTCACTGACTCTTGTGTTCTCACAGGACATGGAAGTCAGCGCAACAGAGCTGATGGGAATCCTCAACAAAATTATTGCGAAACGTAAGTGTGATGATAATAAAATAAAAATTTTCTTTACGTGCAAATGCAATTCCAAGCCACAGATTCACTTAAATTCCAGCTGCATATACCCCCCGCCCTCTTCATTTTATTCATCTGCTCTGTTTGGCCATTGAGGGTAAGGGAGAGTTGGCTCTCTAAGCTCCAAGCAAAAGAACACACAGGAGGGGCCCAGACTCCTAGTGCATTACCCAAGGTTTATTAAACGAAAACTAAACAGCCAAATGCTCACAAACAGATGCAATGCGCATGACACTCTCTGATGGTCGATAAACGTGGCAACGGATGACCGAGCAATTGGCGATATTGTCAGGCTGACGCGTTTCGGGGACCTATCCCCTTTCTCTGAGCTACCGAAACTAGTCAGCCTGCCCACATCGCCAATTGCTTGGTCATCCGTTGCCACGTTGATTGACCATCAGAGTGTGTGTTTGTTTGTTTGTTTTTTAATAAACCTTGGGTAATGCGCTAGGCGTTTGTGCCCCTTGTGTGTTTTTTTGCAGTTCTTAGTTGGAATCCCTTGTCTGAAGGCTCTGCACCCCTGAAGCATTGTCCTTGAGATAACATAGACTGCATCTATACCGGACTGGTGGCTGTCCTATTGAGTGCTGGGGAAATTGTTTGTCCTATTGCTGTAAGCTCCAAGACTGGGAACTGTGTCCCTTCCTATTTGTCGGAGCCTATCCCTCAGCAGCCAATCTCCAACAGGGTCACATGGGCTTGGGGCGCATGCTGTTTCGTATTCTTTGCTACTAATGGGCGGGGGGGCAAAAAGAAAATGAGTCTGTGCTGGGGCTGGCAAAAAACTGAACCTTTTTGCTTTGCTGTAGTTAACCTTTCCCAAACTTGCAGACCGAAATGGGGGGGAAAAAAAAAAAAAAAAAACTGCACACAGGCAGACTGTTTATTGCAGAAGAGACATGCAGTGTCTTTTCTGCAATAAATTGCACTTGCCTGCCTGTTTGCAATCCTCTCAGGTATGTACGTGGGGCTCTGCATGCGCAGCTCTATCTACATTTCTGGCACAGTGCCCATGTTCTGGGATAAATGACTCCAGCATCGAGGTGCTTGAAGAAGCTGTTGAGAAGATGCCGGCATCAGACCATTGGAGAATAGGAGTATCGCTGCCTTTATTGCTTTCACACTGCTCCGTTGCAAAAATGCGGTAAAAACACATATGCCTTTTTACTGTGTTTTTGCTGCGTTTCCAGTGGGTTTTATACCTGTTAAAAAAAAACGCAACCACGGGTGTGTTAGTAATGCGTTTTTTGGCGTATTTTTTTTATTTTTTATTTTTTCCATTCATTTCAATGGGGAGGTGCATTTTTGGTGCAAGTCTTTTACCGCACCAAAAATGCAGCAAGCAGGACTTTAAAAAATGCAACAGACTGGTATGAAGAGCTTCATAGGATCTAATGGTCATGCATTTTTCTTCTGCTTTTGCTAAGGCAAAAATGGGAGAAAAACTGATCAGTATGAAAGGAGGCCTTAAACACAATAAAAAAAATAAAAAAAATATGCAGAGGCTACTGGTCAGTGAGGATGTCCATCACAATACAGTACCAATAGGGAGGCTGAGAAGGTACAAGAGGGTGGGAAAAGCGTTGACTTTTAAAATAAAAGTCTAGATCACAGTTACAAGCCAATTAACACCACTGCATACCAACCCTAATTAGAACATGCATAATCGCTACAATGTGACTACAAGAGACATGAATTTACAAACTTCTTGATGGTATTTATTTTCTGTATATGAAGCCATGCTTTGGCGCATGACCTAGGGCCACCATCTTGAGCAGGCTTTGCTGTGTAGCCACTGATGTTGGTCCTGGGTGTTGTAGTCCCTTCATAGGTTGGACATTTCTTTTTGGCTCACCATCCTTGCATCATGAAAGACCTTTATTGAATTGTTGATGCTGTAGATCACCAACAATTTGGGGTCACACAGGACCCCTTTCTCAGGGCAAAGTAAACTGTCCTCTGTCAGTACAATGGGCAGGGGGTTAGAACTTTTAAGTTATTTCTGTGACAGCTGCTGCCCCTATTTCTTGACCTGGTGTCACAGGGACAGAAAGTGACATGAAATTTCCAAGACACGTCTAGCAAATAAAAACTTACAAAAGTGTGTAAATTATTTTTATCCCCCCCCCCCCATGTTTATTCTGATATTTATTTGGGTTTCAAAATCAGGTCAGCATGGATAGCTCTTGTATTTCTATCCTTCCAAGTATTTTCTTGTATGGCTGTGGGTGGTAGTAACAACACAGAAAAACAATAGCTATCTAGATGTTTGAGGTATTGTCCGACCCTCTCTGTCATCAAGTTCAGTCGGCGGGTGCCAAGAAATTCCAGTTCATTTGTCCGATAAGCTTACACCTAAGCTCCGTCTGTGAGTAGGATTATTGCTTTTTATTCATATTTTAATAAAACTTTTAAGTGGTAATGCACTAGGTTGGTGCACCCTCCTTTCTTTCTTTTTTGGGGGTGGTAGTTCCATTTGATTTCACTACCCCATAAATAAGTATACAGTGGGGAAAATTTAATTTTCTTTTTCGTACATCACGGGACACAGAGCGACTTAGTCATTACTAATGGGTTATATAGTTTTACCTTCAGGTACTGGCAACTTCCAAACCGGAAGTACCCTCCCCTATATAAGCCCCTCCCATCCGGGAGCACCTCAGTTTTTTGCCAGTGTCTAAGGTGTTGGCCAAAGAGTAACATGTGTTTTCCTGGGCTTGCGTACAGGTTCTTTTACGGGCCTTAGTAAGCTGTTCCGGATCCCACCAAAAAAGCTTCATAGCTAAACGGTCGGTACCCGGGCCTTGCAACAGAAGAGCAAGGTTTTGCCTGTAATGCCTCTCTTAGGAGGGCTGGACCCTGGGATCCAGAGCTCTGGTCATACCCACGACCAAGATGTTTTCTGTGCAGGGTGCTATACAGGTCCAGGGGAGTGGAATCCTTGGGAACCCGGTCCCTGAAGGTTTAATTACAATGCCTGCCGTGATAGGTGAAGTTTGGGCTTCTGTGGACCAAACAGAGTCCTGCGGCGGGGAACAGGTAAGTGGGGGCCCCCAGGAACTTGGTTCTATTGGGGGACCCCCAAGCCTAATTTGTCTTTCTGTCTGTTACCTAACGGTATTCCCGCTAATATCTGTGTATGCCTGTAACTACTGAAAAATGTAAAATTTTAATAGTAGTCAAGAAAAAAAAAAAAAGAGGACCGCGGTACCTGTGTTAAACCACTAGAGGCCGCTGTGGTCCATTTTTTCTTGTCATGTGGATCTTTTGGTTTTCTCAAGTCAAAAGATCCAGGCAGTTGGTAAGTTCACTTCCTCTGCCCTGTTGCTGCGCTCATCCACCGCACAGGCCCTCCGGCAAAAAGGGCCCTGGCTCCTAGTCCCTGTTTGGTTTTCGAAAAGGGCGCCAATGGCGCACGGGCGCGGGCGCGTGCACGCGCCTCCTATGAAAAAAAAGGGGCGGGTGGATGACGCTCGATGCGCGCCGCGGCGCTTCTGCGCATGTGCAGGCGTCCCAGCTTGTATAAAAGACACAGTACAAGTGTCGGCTGGATGCAAACAGAGCTAGCAACAAACAGTGACACACAGAGGCGGTTGATGCAGGCATCCCCATAGAAAGGCACTTTAGTGGACACCAGCTGGTATATAGCAGCAACTGTGTTAGACTATTACCAGCAAAATTGGTGTATGACGACGGGAATACCTCAGCTTTGTGCTTAAAGGATATGTCGTCCAGACGCTCCGGAAATAAGTCTTCCAGGAAGCCAAAGGGGTCTCCATCGGGCTCTGAGGATATTGGGCATGCTTGTACTGCACCAATCTCCCCTGAGAATTCAGAGGTCAGTAGCCGTAGGAACCCCGCAGGAGTGCCTGGTGCTGCGGCTGTCCCCAGTCCACCTGCTGATGTGTATATATAACAGAGGAGGTTTTATCCTCAACTCTGGGAGGATTGGAAGAGAGATTAACAGCATTGATCGCTGCTTCCCTGTCACAGGGAAAGCGCGTCCGATCTCCGTCTCCTCCTTCAGAGTGCCTGTTAGTGGAGGAACAGCCCCACACAGAGATCGACCTACCTGAAGGGGATCAGGATGAGGTTGATTCAATTATGGAGGAATCAACAGTGGAAGAACCTTTCTCAGCATCTCAGGCTGAAAGATTATGGGTTCAGTCTCTGACTAACATGGTCCGATCAGCATTTAAAATGCCTCTGGCGGAACCATCAACCACTACGGTTTCCTCGCTGGGGTCGCTAAAAGCTCCCCAGGCTGTCTGTTCCTTCCCAATCCACCCTTTATTAGAAGGGCTTATTTACCAGGATTGGGAGCATCCTGATAAAATATTTTCTCCCCCCAAGAGATTTCCGGTGATCTATCCCATGGAGGATAAGTTCATAAAAAAATGGAGGGTCCCTACAGTGGACGCAGCCATCTCTTCTGTGAACAAATCACTGACATGTCCAGTAGATAATGTTCCAATGTTCAAAGACCCAATAGATAAAAAATTGGAGTCTTTACTAAAATCTTCTTTCTCTACAGCAAGCATGGTGACACAACCTGCGGTAGCAGCGATTGGAGTCTGCCAAGCGGTGAAAGATCAGTTGAAACAAGTCTTAAGGGACTTACCAGATCAGCAGGCTCTTGCCCTAGCTGACCTGCCTAGAGCCTTGTGTTTTGCGGTGGACGCCATAAAGGATACAATCCAACAGGCCTCCCGCTTTACGCTGTCTGTAGTACATATGCGTAGGCTTCTATGGCTCAAAAACTGGTCTGCTGAAGCTCCCTGTAAGAAATTGCTGGTTAGCTTCCCATTTCATGGAGAACGCTTATTTGGAGAAGATCTGGACAAATATATCCAGAAAATTTCTGCCGGTAAAAGTTCACTCTTACCGGTTAACTACAAAAGTAGAAGTCCTTCTTTTAAGAGGCCTACTTCTCCAGTCCCTGGCACATCGGCTGTGAAACAGTTCCGACGGCCTCCGCGGTCAAATTCAGGGGGCAGAAATCAGGGACAATCACAGGGTAACAAGAAACCCTGGATCAAGAGAGGTACAAAACCTCCCCCCAAGTCATGAAGCGTTGCCCCCACTCAATCGGGTGGGGGGAAGACTTCAGTTGTTCAGAGACCTGGCGGGACACCATCAGAGACAGATGGGTGCTCTCCGCAGTAAGTCTGGGATACAAGCTGGAGTTAAAAGGCACTCCTCCTGCCCAATTTATGAGGTCAAACGTGCCAAGAGATCCCCAGAAGAGAGGATCCCTCCTTCTGGCACTAGAACAACTATTGCTCCAAGGTGTAATCATGAAGGTTCCCCTGGAAGAAAGCGGATTCGGGTTTTACTCGAACCTTTTCACAGTCCCCAAACCAAATGGGGACGTGAGGCCCATATTAAATCTAAAAGGGCTAAACAAGTTCCTAAATATCAGGACTTTTCGGATGGAGTCGATCCAATCGGTGGCCACCGCCCTACAAGGGCAGGAATGGTTAGCCTCGATCGACATAAGGGATGCTTATCTGCATATTCCCATCTTTCCGGCCCACCAGAAATTTCTACGCTTTGCAGTAGAAGGGCGCCATTTTCAGTTCAGAGCCTTACCTTTCGGTCTGGCCACAGCACCACGAGTGTTCACAAAAATTCTGGCCCCACTATTGGCCAATCTAAGAACACAAGGTGTAACGATAATGGCATATCTAGACGACCTGCTACTAATAGACCACTCAGTGGAAAAGCTGGAAGTAGCTATTCACAAGACAATCAAGTATCTGGATAATCACGGTTGGATTATCAACCGGGACAAGTCAGCTCTAAGACCAGTCAAAAGTCTGGAATACTTAGGGCTAAGGCTGGATTCAAATCAGAGAAAGATTTTCTTACCTCCAGAGAAGGTGTCCTCTTTAAAAGATTTGACCCACTTAGTGGGTACAAAAAGAAAACCATCCATACGCCTGTGCATGAGGCTGCTGGGAAAAATGGTGGCTTCATTCGAAGCAGTACCCTACGGTCAATTCCATTCAAGGAATTTGCAAAGGGCCATACTGTCAGCCTGGAACAAAAAAGTTCAGGCTTTAGACTTACCAATGTCCCTGTCCCCTTCCGTTCGCAAGAGCCTCCATTGGTGGTTGGTGCCCCAGAATCTGGAAAAAGGGAAACCCTTCAGTCCGGTTTCTTGGAAGGTGGTCACTACAGATGCCAGCCTCATAGGCTGGGGGGCAGTACTGGAGCAATGGTCTCTCCAGGGCAAGTGGTCAGAAGCAGAGAAGGCCCTGCCCATCAATCTCTTAGAGATACGAGCAGCCCGGTATGCCCTAGTAGCATGGACATCCAAACTCCAAGAGTCCCCTGTCAGAATTCAATCAGACAATGCCACAGCAGTGGCATATATCAATCACCAGGGTGGCACCAGGAGTCGTGCAGCCCAGAGGGAAGCGAATTGCATCCTGGAATGGGCAGAAAGATATGTCCCAGCCATATCCGCGGTTTTCATCCCAGGAGTGGAAAATTGGAAAGCGGACTTTTTAAGTCGCCAGCAATTATGCCCGGGGGAATGGTCTCTTCACCCAGAGGTTTTCCAGGCAATATGCCAGCAGTGGGGAACACCGGATGTAGATCTGCTAGCATCCAGATTCAACGCAAAGGTGGACAGATTTGTGTCTCGCACAAGGGATCCTCTAGCTTGCGGCTCGGATGCCCTAGTGTTCCCTTGGGATCAGTTCAAGCTGATATATGCATTCCCACCGCCACAATTGTTACCGCGATTAATCCGTAGAATCAGGGTAGAAAAGAAACCAGTGATTCTGGTGGCTCCAGCGTGGCCCCGAAGGGCATGGTACGCGGGGATTGTAAAAATGTCAGTGAGGAGTCCTTGGACCCTCCCACATCGTCTGGACCTGCTGTCGCAAGGACCGATATACCACCCTTCCTTACCAGCCCTAGGTTTGACGGCCTGGCTATTGAAGCCCACATTCTGAAAAAGAGAGGGCTCTCTAATCCTGTGGTATCTACCATGATCAATGCCAGGAAGCCGGTATCCAGGCAGATCTATTATAGGATCTGGAAGGCGTACATTACATGGTGTGAGGCCAAGAAATGGCATCCACGTAAGTACGTAATAGGTAGGATTCTGGACTTCCTACAGTGGGCTGTGGATAGGAAGCTTGCCTTGAGTACTATCAAGGGTCAGATTTCGGCCTTGTCAATATTTTTTCAAAGGCCCTTGGCTTCGCATTCACTAGTCAAAGCTTTCATACAAGGAGTGATGCGTATTAGCCCTCCGGTTAGTATTCCCATATGTCCATGGGACTTAAACCTGGTTCTGTCGGTTCTACAGAAACAACCGTTTGAACGATTGCAACACATTTCCTTGGTTCTTCTCACCAGGAAATTGATTTTCTTAGCCATTTGTTCGGCTAAAAGAGTATCGGAATTAGCCGCCTAGTCCTGTAAGGAGCCATATCTGGTTGTTCATAAGGACAGAGTAGTATTACGTCCTCATCCAGCCTTTCTTCCTAAGGTGGTATCGAGGTTTCATTTGAACCAAGATGTGGTTCTTCCTTCTTTTTTCCCCAAACCTAGCTCGGTAGAGGAAAAGTTATTGCATTCTTTGGATGTAGTAAGAGCAGTTAAGGCTTATCTAAAAGCCACTGCTCCAGATTCGCAGAACGGATACTTTGTTTGTTCTGCCGGAAGGCCCCAGAAAGGGTCAGGCAGCATCAAAATCTACTTTAGCCAAGTGGATTCGACAGGTCATAATACAAGCCTATGGCTTGAGAAAGAGACCGCCTCCATTCAAAGTTAGGGCGCACTCCACAAGAGCAGTTGGAACTTCATGGGCAGTGCATCACCAGGCCTCCTTGGCTCAAGTCTGTAAGGCCGCAACATGGTCTTCAGTACACACGTTTACTAGGTTCTACCAGGTGGACGTTAGAAGTCAGGAGGATGTCGCCTTTGGGCGCAGTGTGTTGCAGGCCGCAAAAGATCCTCATGCCTGATGGCGCCCAGCTTATGTATCCCTCCCCTCATTTGGCATTGCTTTGGGATGTCCCATTAGTAATGACTAAGTCGCTCTGTGTCCCGTGATGTACGAAAAAGAAAAAGGGATTTTTATAACAGCTTACCTGTAAAATCCTTTTCTTGGAGTACATCACGGGACACAGAGCTCCCACCCCTCTTTTTGGGACACTTATTGCTTTGCTACAAAACTGAGGTGCTCCCGGATGGGAGGGGCTTATATAGGGGAGGGTACTTCCGGTTTGGAAGGTGCCAGCACCTGAAGGTAAACTATATAACCCATTAGTAATGACTAAGTCGCTCTGTGTCCCGTGATGTACTCCAAGAAAAGGATTTTACAGGTAAGCTGTTATAAAAATCCCTTTATTTGATCTACTGCAGATTTTGAAAGTTTTCCCACTTGCAAAGAAATGAAGGATCTATAAATGTTATCATACTATAGGTGTATTTTAAATGATAGAGACAGAATATCAACAAAAAATCCAGAAAAAACGCACAATACAATTGTTATAAATTGAGTTGCAGCTCAGTGAGTAAAATAAGTACTTGATCCCCTACCAACCAACCATGATTGTGGTTCCCACAGACTGGCTACAGTATGTGGTACACAGATTAGTCCTGTTAATTTATTGAGGTGTTCCTAACGACAACTAGTTATGTATATAAAACACACCTGTCCACAGAATCTTTCTTCCTCTCAAACCTGATTATCATGGGCAAGACCAAAGAGCTGTCAAAGGCCATCAGGGACAAAATTGTAGACTTGCACAAGGCTGGAATGGGCTACAAGACTATCAGCAAGAAGCTTGGTGAGAAGGAGACAACTGTTGGAGCGATTATTCGCAAATGGAAGAAATACAAAATAACGATCGCCCTCAGTCTGGAGCTCCATGCAAGATTTCGCCTCATTGGGTAAGGATGAGAAAAGTGAGGGATCAGCCCAGAACTACACGGAGGAGCTTGTGAATGATCTCAAGGCAGTTGGGACCACAGTCACCAAACACACTAGTCACCACAGTATTCACCAAACACACTAGTCACCAAACACAATACACCGCCATGGATTGAAATTCTGCAGTGCCCGCAAGGTCCCGTCTTCAAAGCACATGTACAGGCCCACCTGAAGTCAGCCAATGAACATCTAAATTATTGAGAAGGATTGGGAGAAAGTACTGTGGTCAGATGAGACCCAAATTGAGCTCTTTGGCATCAACTCGACTCACCGTGTTTGGAGGAAGAAAAATGCTGACTATGACCCTAAGAACACCGTCCATACAGTAGAGCACGGAGGTGGAAACATACTTTGGGCCTGTTTTTTCTGATAAACGTACAGGCTGACTTTGCTAGCTGGAGGGGCCAAAGGACAGGGCCATATATTGTAAAATCTTGGATGAGAACCTTCTTCCCTCAGCCAGAACACTGAAGATGGGTCATGGATGGGTCTTCCAGCATGTCAATGACCCAAAACATACCGCCAAGGCTCAAGAAGAAGAACATTAAGGTTATGGAGTGGCCTAGTCAGTCTCCAGAGCTTAACCCTATAGAACATTTATTGAGGGAGCTGAAACTTCGAGTTGTCAAGCGACAGCCAAGAAAACTTAAGGATGTAGAGAGGATCTGTAAAGAGTGGCCCAAAATCCCTCCTGAGATGTGTGCAAACATGATCACCAACTACAAGAAACGTCGGACGTCTGTGCTTGCCAACAAGGGTTTCTCCACCAAGTACGAAGTCATGTTTTGCTTGGGGATCAAATACTTCTTTTACTTCCTGAACTGCAACTCACTTTATAACATTTGTATCGGGTGGGGTTTTTTCTGGATTTTTGGTTCATATACTTTCTCTATCAATTAAAAATACACCTATGATAAAAATTATAGACCCTTCATATTTTTTTTATTTTTTTTTTGTAAGTGATCACATAACCTCTAAGCTCCTTATGCAGCTGAGAACAGAGAGCTGGGGGAGGAGAAACGGCAGGACACTGATCCTCCTAGTGAATGGATGTGCAGTTTGGGGCTTGTGCGCACACACAGTCCTCCAGCATAGCTTTCCTCTCATGCCTGGTGTGGTCAGTTTTTATTTTTAAATAGGAAAGCAGATGGACTGTCAGGAACACCAGGGATTTCACAAAAAGGATGCAATACAAGAAGACGATACTTTTTCATACAAGTATATGGAACAGCAGCTACATATCTGTAATATGAAATGTGAGGTTTAAATGTGTATGTATAGCCATAGACTATGTATTGTTGAAGCATAGCCCAAACTTTTTATTTTAGTTTTGAATAGAGTAGGATGGTATAAACCCTACTTTCTGCATACCATTGGGGAGATTTTCCTTCAATTCGTGTCCAAGAGACCCAACAGGAAGTAAGACTAAAGCCTCATACACACGACCGATTTTTCTCGTCAAGAAAACTGCTGGGAGAGCTTTTTGCCGAGAAAACGGTCGTGTGTATGGTTTTCTCGTCGGGAAAACTGCAGGGAATCTCGACGAGAAAAATGGAGAACCTGCTCTCTATATTCTCATCGGCCTGTTTCCCGACGAGAAAACCGTGAGTGTGTATGCTTACCTGTCCATGGTAAACCCGCGCATGCTCGAAAAAGACTTTGACGCATGCGCGGTAGCATACAAGGGTAGTGTAGTAAGATGGCGGCGATGGCATCGAATGTGACGAGCGCAGGCTCGTCGTAGTCGACGACGTCACCGCATTCTTGCCACTCAGAAGAACGGCGGTTCTTTTGAATGGCCGTGTGTACACTCGGCGAGCAAGGCAAGCTTGCCGGGAATCTTGTCGGGAAAACCAATGTGTTTTTTTTTTTTTCCCAACGAGATTTCCGCCTGTGTGTACGAGGCTTAAGTCTTTACAAAGTGAGAATTCCTCTTAGACAGTTGTCAGAACAGTTCTCTTCATTGGAAGATTTTGCCTCCTATTCTGGTAACAACTGTAAAATTTTGAATTTTCCTATGACTTTGTGTTTCAGCAACTGTAGTCATCAAGACAAATAGAGAAATGAATCTCCCCAGCGGGGACCGCAATAAAAACCAGACGGTGGTTCTAATCTTCCCTACTCCATCCAAAACCTAAGAAAAAAAGTTTTGGCTATACATACACTTTAATTGCCACCGTCCCTCTGTAGACTCTCTATTGTATCTGAATACTGTACTTTACAACAGGAGGGTGACAGAAGTTCTTGTAAAGTGAGTTTCTGTAATAAAACGATCCTAATGCCTTTTTTTCTGTTACTTCTAGATGCGGATCTGAAGACAGACGGATTCAGCCAGGACTCGTGTCGCAGCATGGTGGCCGTAATGGATGTATCCTTTGAGGATTAGAGCGCACAGCTGGGCCAGGTGTTCCTTTTAGCAACCACTTGTTCCCAAGGTCACAGCTGGCCTTTCCTAACAAAGTGGGAACAAAACTATCTCCCACCATCTGGGTTGCCTCATGGCCACCAATCAGATCCTTTTATTTTTATTCTCCCAGAGGAAGAACCTGTCCGCCTGGTGTGAAGCAGAGAGAACTGCTCTTCAAACACGGTCATAAATGAGACCCAATTTCATTGTTAAGTTAGTGTAGTCTATTTTATTTTTAGTAAGTATAACTCCGTCTCTCTGACAAGATCTAAAATTATAAAGAATAACCATGAGGAATTCAGACTTGTATTGTACTATCTTGTGATTATTATTTATTACAGACTTTATATTGTGCTGTCAATTTATGTAGCAGTCTAATGTTGGCCATACGGGCTTTGATAAATTTGAGAAAATGTATTTTCCAATCTCTCTCGATTGCAATAATCATTTCATAGTTGACCACCCAATCGATCGATGTGCCACGCACAGGGAAGTGGATTTTGATTGGTAATTTATGACCGCATCTTCCAACTAGCAATCGCCTAAACTAATCATTAGAAATACGATCAGATTCATGACCAAAGCATCTCGTTAAAGATCGATGCAAAATGATCAATAATTTTACCGGTTGGAGAAAGGGGGGCCTACCCTTGAAACATGTTGCATAGATGATTCTCGTCCCCTGTCAGAAGCATTGTTGAAGTCTGCATGCTATGGGCTCCGGTGTAGGTCGCCTGAGTGTGGCTCCTCTTTCCTTAGCCTGTCAGCGTGTGTGTGTGTGTGTGTAATGTAATGTTTTTTTAATATAGCTCATACACACATACACACATACACACATACACACACACCTTCCTAGTACTGGGTTGGACCGCCTTTTTTTTTTTTTTTTTTCTTCAGAACTCTTCGTATCATAGATTCAACAAGGTGTTGGAAACATTGCTTAGAGATTTTGGTCCATAGTGATATGATGGCATCACGCAGTTGCTGCAGACTTGTTTGCGGATTTCCAGTTCCACCACATCCCAAAGGTTCTCTATTGGATTGAGATCTGGTGACTGTGGAGGCCATTGGAGTACAGTGACCTCAATGTCATGTTCAAGAAACCAGTGGTGAGATGATCTGAGCTCTGTGACATGGTGCATTATCCTGCTGGAAGGAGCCATCAGAAGATGGGTACACTGTAGTCATAAAGGGATGGACATGGTCAGCAACAATACTCAGGTAGGCCGTGGTGTTTATACGATACTCAATTGGTACTAAGGGGCCCAAAGTGTGCCAAGAAAATATCTCCCACACCATTACACCACCAGCCTGCTTCCTGAACCATTGATACATGGCAGGATGGATCCATTCTTTCATGTTTACGCCAAATTCTGACCCTACCATCTGAATATCGCAGCTGAAATTGAGACTCCTCAGACCAGGAAAAGTTTTTCTAATCTTCTGTTGTACAATTTTGGTGAGACTGTGTGTGTGACTTGTAGCCTCCATTTCCTGTTCTTGGCTGACAGGAGTGGCACCCGGTGTGTTTTTCTGCTGCTGTAGCCCATCTGCTTCAATGTGTTGTGTGTTCAGAGGTAGTATTCTGCATATCTTGGTTGTAACGAGTGGTTATTTGAGTTACTGTTGCCTTTCTATCATCTCAAAACAGTCTGCCCATTCTCCTCTGACATCAACAAGGCTTTTTCGTCCGATTATTTTCTTTTTTTCCGACCATTCTCTGTAAATGGTTGTGTGTGTGTGAAGATCACAGTAGATCAGCAGTTTTTTTGAAATTCTCAGACCAGCCTGTCTGGCACCAACAATCATGCCACGTTTAAAGTCACTTAAATCCCCTTTCTTCCCCATTCTGATGCTTGGTTTGAACTTCAGCAAATTGTCTTCACCACATCTAGATGCCTAAATGCATTGATTTGCTGCCATGTGATTGGCTGATTATCAATTTGTTACCAAGCAATTGAACAGGTGTACCCAATAAAGTGTGTGTGTGTGTGTGTATACACACACACACACACACACACACACACACACACACACACACACACACACACACACACACACACAATATATCTCTCTATCATATAATCTTTTTTTTTTTTTTTTTTTTTTTATAATGAATGGCCATTTACTGGAGCTTCCAGCATACCGGAATTGTCTAAACCTAGAACCACAGATTTGTAGTACCTCTGGGTGATTTATTACTGCTGTTTATAAAACCAGGCACTGTAGTTTTCAGTTGTTGAGAGCGGCCCTCCAAAATACATCCTTTCACATTTTGATGTATAGAAGGGGAAAAAAAAAAGTTTAATTTTAAAGCAGAACTCCAGCTACAAAACCGTTTCTACAATACATCTTTTTAACGTGGAGTCTTTCCTTCGTTGTCATTATTTTCTGCCGCTACTAGATGCTTGCCAGTTTGTGTTTAAATCTTCTTTTAGCCTACTTCATCTGAGCCTTAGGATGTCATGGACCTGCCTTTTTCTAGGGTGACGTCCTCATGTAACCTGGGCACTGGACTGCTGCGCAAAATGGCATTTGCAAGTTTTTTTTTTTAAGGGTGCTATCTGGTGCCTCACTACTTCTTCTTCTTCCTTCTTCCTTCTTCCTTCTTCCTTCTTCCTTCTTCCTTCTTCCTTCTTTCTTCTTTCTTCTTTCTTCTTTCTTCTTTCTTCTTTCTTCTTTCTTCTTTCTTCTTTCTTCTTTCTTCTTTCTTCTTTCTTCTTTCTTCTTTCTTCTTTCTTCTTTCTTCTTTCTTCTTTCTTCTTTCTTCTTCTTTCTTCTTCCCAAATAAAACATTACTGATTAATAAGTTATGCCTTAACATCACAATGCAGAGCGACAGCACTGGTAAACTGGGCTTCGAAGAGTTCAAATACTTGTGGAATAACATTAAGAAGTGGCAGGTGAGCTGATGTGATGCAATGTATTATTCTTTGTGAAATAATGATTTGGCCAGGCAGTACGGTGAATCGATGTGTGTGTGTGTTACTGAACTCCAAAGTTCCTACATTTTTATAGAATCCGATGCAAGGTACAGTGTCTTGAAAAAGTATTCATACCCCTTGAAATTTTTCCACATTTTGTCATGTTATAACCAAAAACACAAATGTATTTTTTGGTGGATTTTATGTGATAGACCAACACAAAGTGGCCCATAATTGTGAAGTGGAAGGAAAATGATAAATGGTTCAACATTTTTTTACAAATATGTCAAAAGTGTGGCGTACATTTGTATTCAACCACCCTGAGTCAATACTTTGTAGAACCTCCTTTCGCTGCAATTACAGCTGCAAGTCTTTTTGGGGGCGTCTCTACCAGCTTTGCACATCTAGAGAGTGAGATTTTTGCCCATTCTTCTTTGCAAAATAGCTCAAGCTCTGTCAGATTGGATGGAGAGCGTCTGAACTGCAATTTTCAAGTCTTGCCACAGATTCTCAATTGGCTTTAGGTCTGGATTTTGACTGGGCCATTCTAACACATGAATATGCTTTGATCTAAAACATTCCATTGTAGCTCTGGCTGTATGTTTAGAGTCGTTGTCCTGCTGGAACGTCAAACTCCGCCCCAGTCAAGTCTTTTTCAGATTAATGCCAAGTACACACAGTCTGAATTTCCAACAGAAAAAGTCAGATGGGACCTTTTCATCTGAAATTCCGACCGTGTGTATGCTCCATCAGACTGTTGCTGTCAGAATTTCCGACGGACTTGGATAGAGAGCAGGTTCTCTATTTTTCGTTGGAAATTCCAACGGAGGTTTTCCCGTTGGAAAGTCTGGCCATGTATACGCGGCATAACAGGTTTTCTTCTAAGATTGCCCTGTATTTGGCTCCATCCATCGGCCCATCGCCCCATCAACTCTGACCAGCTTCCCTATCCCTGTTGAACAAAAGCATCACCACAACATGATGATGATGCTGCTACCACCACCACCATGTTTCACAGTGGGAATGGTGGGTTCAAGGTGATGTGCAGTGTTTTTAGTTTTCTACCACACAAATGGCATTTTGTTTTTAGGCCAAAAAGTTAAATTTTGGTCTCATCTGACCAGAGAACGTTCTTCCACATGATTGCTGTGTCTCCCACATGGCTTCTTGCAAACTGCAAATGAGACTTCTTATGGTTTTTCTTTCAACAATGGCTTTCTTCTTGACACTCTTCCATAAAGGCCAGATTTGTGGCGTGCCTGACTAATAGTTGTCCTGTCGACAGATTCTTCCACCTGAGTTTTGGATCTCTGAAGCTTCTCCAGAGTTACCATGGCTGATTCTCTGATTTAATGCTCTCCTTGCCTGGCCTGTCAGTTTAGATCAGGGGTGTCCAAACTTTTTTCAAAGAGGGCCAGATTTGATGAAGTTAATATGCTTGAGGGTTGACCATTTTGCCTGACGTTCTTTGAACCATTAAAATTCGGTCTAAGTGTGTTCGTCCGAGCACTAATACACTGCCCAACAAGAATTCCCTTGCCTTTTTTATAGCTGTGTGTGGTGAAGAGTGCCCATATGCAGCCTAATCAGTGCCCATATGCAGCCTAATCAGTGCCCATATGCAGCCTAATCAGTGCCCATATGCAGCCTAATCAGTGCCCATATGCAGCCTAATCAGTGCCCATATGCAGCCTAATCAGTGCCCATATGCAGCCTAATCAGTGCCCATATGCAGCCTAATCAGTGCCCATATGCAGCCTCACCATTGCCATGAATGTAGCCTCACCATTGCCATGAATGTAGCCTCACCATTGCCATAAATGTAGCCTCACCATTGTCATGAATGTAGCCTCACCATTGCCATGAATGTAGCCTCACCATTGCCATGAATGTAGCCTCACCATTGCCATCAGGGCAGCCTGATCGATGACCATTTGCAGCCTCAGAGGGGACAGGACGAGCGCCGACAGATTACATACAGGAGAATCTCCTGTTTTCTCGGCGGCCTCTTTAATACAAAGTCCCGACAAAAGGGATTTGTCCCTTTTTTTTTTTTTTTTATTATTTTTTATTATTTTTTTTTTTCTTTTTTTTTTAAAAGGCTCGGTAGGATTTTTTTTTTTTTTTTTATTCGACAAAAGGAGATGCAAAGCGAGTGGCTTGTGCTGTGAGAGAGAGAGAGAGAGAGAGAGTGTCTTGTACAGCCCACTTCCTGTTTCACAGCTCTCTCACTCTTGTGAGAGATTGCCAGGAAGGGAGGGGGATGAGTCATAAGAGGGCCAATGAGTGCTTCAGAGCTGGAGGTGTGTCTGTAAATCCAGGAAGTTAACAGGCAGCAGTTTCAGCTGCCCACAGTTTAATGGCTGCAGCCAGACTCGGTGGAGGGAGATTTCTGCAGCATATTTGACACACACACACACACACACACACACACACACATCATTTAATAAATTTGACACAAACTTTTTTTTATTTATTTATTTTCTTCAGTTTTGCTACTTTTTCTATATATTTTCTTTGCCAAAATTGAGTATTTTGGCTGCAGCCCAAACCTTCCCTTTTTGGCTAAGGTCAGGTTTATGGAATTTAGGACATTCCACCTATGTACACCCGTTTTCATATTGGTCCTCCTCCTATGTGTTACAAACCATATTTATAGGGCAATGCCAGATCTGTCTTTTGTCATTTTTATCCTAACCTTCGTCCCTTTTTTTTTTTTTTTTTCTTTTTTTTTTTTTTTTTCAGGCTGTATATAAGAGATATGATGTTGATCGCTCAGGAACAATTGGCAGTGCTGAACTTCCCGATGCCTTCCAAGCAGCGGGTGAGTAACCATAATCAGCAATTTAAGGGTAACTGACAATAGGCTATTGCATTAGGGTGTGTACCCCAAAGCTCAAACACGCATGCCTTTCTCTGCAGCCCTGGACCTTGAATGAATGGGAAGTGCTCTGTGCTGAGCGGCTTCAGTTTGTGAATGAACATGAAGCATAGTAAACACCAGATTACTATGCTTTAGTTATGAATGAACACCGTGAGTGGATGTGTTCACTGTGTTCATTTAGAAAAGGAAGACGCTGGTAAATTACATATTTACTAGCCCCTTCCCCCACTCAATCTTAAAACATCCCCCGAAGGAGGGGAGCGAGCAGCACTGTGGGGCTAACATGGAGGAAGCGGCACTGCACATAGTGATTAAGTGACCTGGAACACACCCCCTGTGCACGCCTATGTAACAGACTTTGGTACATATCTATCACTGAAGATTTGCAGCTCCAGATAATACAAATTGGTTAGATTCCCCCAGGGACTTTCATGCAGTCATCAATAATATTGACACAATGACCATAAAGGGTTGGACTAAATTTACTCAATTTGATAGTCTGGTCTTATCGTCTCAGTGAAAGGGACCCAGATAGATATACTTTTATAATATTTTCTTAATACACACATATATAGAGACATTTCATATAAGAGGTCAAGAAATACTTCCATTTATATCAGGGGTCAGCAACCAGTAGCCAGGTGACTGGTAGATCACGGTCTGGGCTTGCTGACTCGCCATCCCAGACCATCAAACAGAGTGCAATGCAGAGGGACTACTTGTAAAGTTGGAGCTGTAGTAGAGAGCAAGAGTGGCATAAGCCAATGCCTCCTCTGTAGTGCCGGCTCCTGTCCCATGTGGAGTGATACCAACTGCACTCCACCTCTTATCCTGGCTAGCGGTCTCCAGAGTGGTGCCAGCAGCAGGAAAGGTCCGTGGGAAGCAATACACTGGGCATAATAGTATAGGGCTGCTTTCACACTGATGTGATTTACCCATACCGCGGGTGCAGTGCAGCTTTCCTGTGGGTTTGCTGCACTTAGCCATAGACCTTAATTTATATCCTGCACTTTTTGAAAGCGCACCGAATACAGGAGTTTTGGTGCGCTTTCAGAAAGTGCACCACACCTGCAGGATATAATAAATGTCTGGCAAAGCTCAACTAACCCAGGAAAGTTGCATATGCAATGTGCTGTACCCACAGTGCAGGTAAAGCACATCGGTGTGAAAGCAGCCTTATCGGGGGCTCATTCACAAGTACAGCAGGCACTGCCATTTCTTTTTCACATAGGGCCAGGCAGGTTTTTTCTTTTTTTTTATTTCAATGAAATTATCATTTAAAAACTGCATTTAGCATTTACTCGGGTTATCTTTGTGTAAAATAAAAAATGTGTTTTGATCTGAATAATTTAAGTGTGACAAATGTGCAAAAAAAATTAAAATCAGAAAGGGGCTAAATACTTTTTCACAGCACTGTATCTGCAGTGGTAAATATAAATAACCAGCTATATGTATTTTTTTTTTTTTTTTTGTTAGGGATGCACCAATACGATTTTATTTTGTATTTTTTTTTCTTCTTCTTATTTTTTTTTCTTATGAGTACCGATACTTTTCTCCTCCTATTTTTTTTTTTTTTTTGTACTCACCGATACCAATTACAACAGTTTTGTTTGTACCATTGCAGACAGCTGAAGTGTAAAGCATTGGGAAGTTATGTACTGATGAAAAAAAAAATTATTTACGTTTTTGTGCTTTTTTTCAATGTGAAATGTAATAGTTTTATATAATCAATTACTAGTCATTTATGTATATTTCTTTCAGGTTTCCAGTTAAGTGGTGAGCTTTATCAGATGATCATTCGACGTTATTCTGATGAGAAGGGAGAAATGGATTTTGATAACTTCATCTGCTGTCTGGTGCGACTAGATGCCATGTTCCGTAAGTGATCAAAATGTACTGTTCTTCTTGACTTTAATGTTTATATCTCAAGCCTGTATGAAGTGGTATTCTGCTTGTGCTATTCCCCTTTCTTTTTAAGAGAACCAGTCTTCGGTGTAATAAAAGGTACAAAGTTTCTAGCGCAAATACCAAATTGGCGCCCAAGTCTTCCTTTTTTTTTTTTTAAAGAGCAGCTCCCTGCATCCTACAATGCAAGTGTGTACCTGTCCATGAGTCTTCTTTGTATTGTGCGATTCCAGGGAGAAAGTGGCTGCGGTGTGTTCACTTGGATAGGTTGCATTCTCATCGGTGGCACTGCCTGCCGAATGTGACGGGGGGGGGGATAGGAGTGTAATTTTTGCCGTGACATATATACAGCCCTGAGCAGCTGCGTGCCCTTGTTTAGGTTGGTGTGGTAAAACTGCTGCTCAACCACTTGATTTTACTGCCCACTGGCCACCTGTGTGAATAAGCCCTGGGAAAGATGAAGAATAAATTAACTGAAAAACATGCTTGCACTTAAATCTATACAGATATAAACACATAGGCAATGTCCAAGTGAGTCCTTGATATTCAGTTAATTTCACGTGTACTAAAAGTGCTCCATTCCACCGTGTCCGACGACGAGCACCCTGCACTCAACAGACTGAATTGACTTCTTGTATGAACACGAAAGTAAATGGCGCTTATTGATGCAACATCTCAGGTCCAAAGATGATCGGGAACACACTGCTATCAATCAGAGGAATTGCCAAGGAATGCCCTTTTACACTATCACTGCAACTGGTATTACTTTGCCTTTTTAAGTCCTCCCAGAGCCACCGGACACATAACAAGGCTATTAAGAAGATAGGGAGAAGCCTCCCATCGCATCAATTTTTGATTTTTTTTTAAATCACAAACCTTTTATAAAGTTGCACTTACAGCTTTTAAAATGAATCCAGGTATTTAACCACTACAGTCCTGAGCCTCTTTCTGAGATTTACAACAAGTTTAAAAACTTTTTTTTTTTTTGGCTAGAAAATTACTTGCTTCTAACGCCCTAGAGAATAAAATGGCAGTCGTTGAAATTTCTGTCACACCGTATTTGCGCAGCGGTCTTACAAGTGCACTTTTTTTGAAAACAATACACTTTTAGAATTAAAAAAATAAGACAACAGTAAAGTTGGCCCAATTGTGTTTTTTTTTTTTTTTTTTTTATATTGTGAAAGATAATGTTACGCCGAGTAAATTGATGCCCAACATATCACGCTTCAAAATTGCGCCCTCTCGTTGAATGGCGACAAACTTTTACCCTTTAACCACTTGTCCACCAAGGACGTCATATGACGTGATTGACTTTCAGCGGTGATATCTGAATGATGCCTACAGCTAGAGGCATCATTCAGATATCCTTCTTCTCTTCTGCCAGCGATTCTGCGCACCATAAGAATGATTATAGCGGCAGTTACACTGCTCGAGCGTTCTTATAGGTGGCGGGAGGAGACACCCCCCCCCCGCCACCATCCGGTGCTTCTCCGGGCTCTCCCGTGCCATCGGGGCCCCGGAGAACGAATCGGCCGGCTCACGACGATAGAGATTTCTGGTGACCAGATGGTCACCAGTCATCTCTATGACCGTCTGAGTCCTGGGCGCGACGTACCCGCCGGAAGTAAACAAAGCTGCAATTGCGGCTGTCAGCATGAGATCAGTAAATTATTTTTTTTTCACCAATCTCATGCTTTCCAGCCTGGAGGAGAGATGTGGGGTCTTATTGACCCCGCATCTCTCCATAAAAAGGCCTGTCACAATGATTCCTATTACAAGGGATGTTTACATTCCTTGTAATAGGAATACAAGTGATCAAGAAAAAAAAATGTAAAAAAAGTGTCAAAATAAAAAAAAAATCTGTAAAAAAAGTAAAGTAAAACGCCCCTGTCCCCAGTAGCTCGCACGCAGAAGTGAACGCGCATGTAAGTCCCGCCCACATATGTAAACGCTGTTCAAACCCCGCATGTGAGGTATCGCCGCGTGCGGTAGAGTGCGAGCAACAATTCTAGCACTAGACCTCCTCCTAACTCAAATAGTAGCCTGTAAAAAAAATTAAAGCGTCGCCTATGGAAATTTTTAAGTACCGAAGTTTGGCTCCATTCCATGAGTGTGCGCAATTTTAAAGCATGACTTGTTGGGTATCTATTTACTCGGCGTAACAGCATCTTTCACATTAAACAAAAAATATTGGACTAACTTTACTGTTTTGTTTTTTAATTTATGAAACCGTTTTTTTTGGGGGTTTTTTCCCAAAAAAAGGCGTTTGAAAAATTTATTGCGCAAATACCGTGCAAGATAAAAAGTTGCAATGGCCGCCATTTTATTCCCTAGGGTGTCTGCTAAAAAAATAAATAATGTTTGGGGGTTCTGATTAATTTTCTAGCAAACAAATTATGATTTTTACATGAAGGAGGGAAGTGCCAGAATAGGCCCGGTGGAGAAGTGGTTAAAATCTCCATAGGCGACGTTTAAGAAAAATTCTACAGGTTGCATGTTTTGAGTTATAGAGGAGGTCTAGGGCTAAAGTTATTGCTCTCGCTCTAACGATCGCGGCAATATCTCACATGTGTGGTTTGAACAGTTTTCATATGCGGGTGCTACTCACGTATGCATTTGCTTCTGCACGCGAGCTCGCCGCGACGGGGCACGTTTAAAGATTTTTTTTTTTTTTTTTTTCAATGCTATTTAAAAAAAAAAAAGTTATTACAAGGAATGTAAACATCCCTTGTAATAGAAAAAAGCATGACCGGTCCTCTCAAATATGAGATCTGGGGTCAAGAAGACCTCAGATCTCATATTTACACTAAAATGCAATTAAAAAAAAATTCTCATTTGAAAAAAAAAAATGGCCCTTTTAAGAGCTATGGGCGGAAGTGACGTTTTGACGTCGCTTCCGCCCTCCAAAGACTTGGAGACTTCCCCTCACTCGTCTCCATGTTAGCCCAGGAGAAGGATCCGATTGCCTCCGCTGCTACCGACGGCCACGGTAAGCGGCGGAGGGCACCGGATCGCGGCGGGAGGGGGGGCCCTGTCCCGCCGCCGATAAAAGGAGCTCGTGGCGAATCCGCTGCAGAGACCACTTGTATCTGAAAGAGAACCTCAGGCTCTTGAAGAGGATACCCGGGTTATGGTAGCTAGCTGCTACCATAACAACGGTATTCCGCTTTAAAGACAAAATGTATATAGTCGTACGGCGGGAAGGAAGCGGTTCAACTATAAAACCGCAATTGCTGGTTTCCCATCATTCCTTCCATCAAAATTAGAAATGTTGTAACTGGAAGTCCTTTCATACGTGTTTCGTCATGTGAGTTCCTCAAGAGAAGCACTTTATATTAACAAAGGTTTTTTTTTTTGTTTGTTTTTTTAGTTGCACAAGCGCAGGTGTTTATATATTATAGCTTTCAAACCTAAAGGATACAAATAATTACTAGCCTTAATAAACCCTGTACAGGTAATAAACTATGCTTCCTGTGCCATTATAATGGCGCAGGAAAGTAGCTCAAGTGTCAGGCTCCATATTAACAGAGCCGATAGACTTGTTTCAGGTCTTTCTCCACCCCCATACCGTGTTTGGGGGGAAAAATACATCCATGCACGCGCAATCGCAAACACAGGTGTTTACACAAGATTACAGGAGTGCGGTGTGTATTGTAAGATATTGTGGACAAAAAATGGGGAAGCAGCTCCTAAGAGCTGTAAATACAGGAGTGGATTTGCTGTTTGTCCATACGCCTTTATTTACATTCGTGTGCATGTAACATAAAAGTTTGTATTTTGGGTTTGGCGTTGTTCTCCACATATGTGCATGTCCTGTACAGCAGTATAACTGGTTCTGCATACCTTCTACTTCATTGAAAGTCTAGAGTTCAAACCAGAGAGCCTTATGACGGTCTCTGGGTGTGTCACTGAGCAAAGCTGTCCTGGCTATGGCTGAGCACAGCCTGGAATACTATATGATCTCTCTGTTTTCTTTCTGTAATTGTTTTCACAGTCGCTGTTAATACAGGTAGAGGTTTCCTCCAAGTGAGGCTGGGTTCACACTATTGTGAATTTGATGCGCATCCAATTTGTATGACAGAAGACCGTCACTCTGGAGCTGGTTCACACAATGTTGTGCCGGCTGCGTAGCGGCTTGCACAGGAGTCCTGTGCATCTTTGGCTTTTTTTTTTATTTTTATTTATTATTATTATTATTATTATTATTATTATTATTATTATTATTAATTATTATTTTTCTTTCTTGGGGGGGTGCGACGGCTTTTTCACTTGGTGATCCTGCCAGTAACGCACTTCATGTCCTATGTTCACAGCACTCGCTTGTCATAGTTTTGGAGAAGTTGACACCCTAGGACAGAACTACAAACACCTCCCTAAATCCTCTTCTATATAACCTAGGGGGTGTTCTGTAGTCCATGGAGAGCTGGCAAACCTGATAATGGTGCAACAGAGCACAGGAAGTTTAAAGGAGAAGTACAGCCAAACCTCATTTAGATGTACTTCTCCTGGGGATCACGGGAGTGCTGTGATCCCTTTTTGGCTGACGTCAGAGCCGGTCCAGGCACAGGCAAGTTTGTGACAATGAGGTCCAGATCTACCCACATGCCTGGACTGGAACTTGGCTCAGCCTCTCAAAGAGCTGCAGAGAGGCTGAGCCGGCCACTCCTGCCCCCTCCACAGCCCAGCACTCTAGTAGGCGAGGGGAGAGCGGTGACTGCCAGTCCCCAGCTCTCTGCTCAGGGTGCCCTGAAAACGGAGCGATCAGCGGTGTTTGATCGCTTTGGTACTCAGTTTAAAGCTGGCTGCACGCTATACAATTTTCTTGTACAACTTTCCTTGATGAGGTCCAACCTAAACACTTTCAAATTTTGTATGCAATCGGGAAGGTCCTTGCACTATATAATTGAAGGTAAATCTAAAGAAAAATTGAACAACAAAAATTGTATAATGTGTATCCAGCTTTAGAGCCGACGGGGGGGCAGATGCAGCTTCAGAAAGATGCTGCATCCACCTAGGCAAGTATGATTCTGCAAAAAAACATAAATCACTTTTTAAACCCTTTTTAAAAAATTTTTTGACAGATTATATTAAAACAAATGTGCATTGTTTGGGGTTTACATACACATTAGGACCCATTCACACCATTGGGTGTACGTATGGTGCAAATATAATGGGTGCCTGATGTGGGTCAGGAACCCGCACTGCTTTACATTGAAAAATTGGATTGTGTTTACACATTTTATTTTTTTTACGTTTATTGAACGTTAAACACTAAGGCCCCTTTCACACGGGCGGACCGTTCAAGTTCGCCTGTCAGTTTTTTGGCGGACCTGAACGGCCGGTCCATGCTTGTCTATGGAGTGTGGATGTCAGCAGTGGCATGTCCACTGACATCCGATCCACTAAAATCATGGCGATACAGATCGGATCGGGTGAGATCTGATGTTTTCGTCCGATCTCTCCATAGCAAGCAGCGGCGCTCGACAAGCCCGCCCTCGCTCAGTGAGCAGAGAGGGACCTGTCATCCGCCGGCTTAGCGGAGATCAACGGAGAGATCTCCCACTGAGCTGGCGGGCGCCGCTGACTGATTCGTCCCCGTGTGGAAAATGCCTAAATTCTACTCCCGTTTTTCTACCACACTCCAAAGACATGCTGGTAGGTGAATTAGCTCCTGCCTAAACTGGCCAAAAATAAAAACCATTTCAAGTGATTGTAAACAATAACCTTGTGAAACAACCCAATCAGTTTGAAATAGAAATGAAAGGCAAAACATTTGCCTATAGATGTATTTTATAATGTTTTATTTTTTATTTTTTTTAGAAGTGATCACCTTCCCCCTGTTCTCAGCTGCATAAGAGCTGGGGGGGGGGGGGGGGGGACAAAAGTACACGGAGCTTCCCAGTAAATGGTTGTTCAGGCGAGGGGGGGGCGTGTCAGGAAAAGTCTGATCATTGGAAGAGAGCAGGCTGAGTTTCCAGCATAGCTAGAGAACTGACCACGGTGGGAAGAATGCGCTTCTATGCTTAACGTGGTCAGTTATTAATAGGAAAGCAGAGGGACTAGCAGGAACACCAGGGATTTCACACAAAGGAAGCAATACAAAGAACAGGATACTTTCTCATACATGTACATGGTACAGCAGGAATATGAAGTGTTGGGGTGACAAACGCTTTAATTCAACTCATTGCACAATAGTGTGTTGCTGTGCATTGTAACATGTTGTGGTTGGTTTCGGTTGCATAACACAAAACTGAATTTTTTGCAATGGATACCAGCGCATTTGTATGGTGTGAAATCTTTTTGAAGTTGCATTGATATATTAAAGCTTCTATTTACATTTAGTGATTAGGTTTAGATCTGCTGTTCATGGTTCACCTTCATTTTGTAGGTGCTTTTAAAGCTTTGGATAAAGATGGAGATGGGAGGATTAAAGTGACCATTCAAGAGGTGAGTGTGTGTCGGGTCCTCGGCCGTTTGGTGTATTGTTGTTTTGTTTTTTTTCTTGTGTCCTCACTATCTTATTATTGGACTCTTTCAGTGGCTGCAGCTAACCATGTACTCATGAGAGGGAATGGAATCTGCCGTCTGGAGCTGTGAAAAAAAACCAAAAAACTTTTCTCCCCTCTGTCCTTGCTGTATACAGGCCAGATTTTTATACACTGTACTGTGCTCAGTACATCTTTCTCCTTTGTAAACTTCAGTATCAGAAATTTTACACTTTGATATTGGATCACCGTAGTTGGGTTTCACGGGGATGTGAAGGTGGATCCTAGATGGCTGACACAATTTTCTGTGTGATGCTTTTTGCTGTGTCCAGTATATGCGCTGCAATGCAAAGACAATGATATTAAAACAGATTTAAAGAACGGAGTTGTGTATTTACATGTGTCTTATTTAGAATTGTCCTAAAGTACACTGCTCAAAAAAATGAAAGTAACACTTAGAAAACGCATCAGATCTCAACGGGGCAAAATCTCGTGCTGGATATCTATACTGATATGGACTGGGTAATGTGTTAGGAATGAAAGGATGGAACATCATTTGATGGAAATGAAAATTATCCACCTACAGAGGGGTGAATTCAAAGACACCCCGAAAATCAAAGTGAAAAAATTATGCAGCAAGCTAGTCCACTTTGCTGAAATTTCGTTGCAACAACTCAAAATGGTCCTCAGTAGTTTGTATGGCCCCCAAGTGCTTGTATGCATGCCTGACAACATCAGGGCATGCTCCTAATGAGACGACGGATGGTGTCCTGGGGTATTTCCTCCCAGATCTGGACCAGGGCATCACTGAGCTCCTGAACAGACTGAGATGCAACCTGGCGGCACCGGATGGACCGAAAAAAAAAATGTCCCAGAGGTGTTCTTTTGGATTTAGGTCAGGTGAGCGTGGGGGCCATTTATTGGTATAAATTTCTTCATCCTCCAGGAACTGGCTCCATGCTCTCGCCACATGAGGCCGGGCATTGTCGTGCACCAGGAGGAACCCTGGACCCACAGCACCAGCGTAGGTTCTGACAGGTATCAGGATGAAATCCTTGGACCCACTAATGGCAGTCAGGGTGCCATTGTGTAGCCTGTAGAGGTCTGTGTGTCCCTCCCATGGATATGCCTCCCCAGACCATCACTGACCCACCACCAAACCGGTCATGCTGAACGATGTTACAGGCAGCATATAGTTCTCTGTGGCTTCTCCAGACCCTTTCACGTCTGTCACATGTGCTCAGGGTGAACCTGCTCTTATCTGTGAAAAGCATGGGGCACCAGTGGCGGACCTGACAATTCTGGTGTTCAATGGAAAATGCCAATCGAGCTCCACAGTGTCCAGCAGTGAGCACAGAGCACACTAGAGGACGTCTGGCCCTCAGGCCATCCCCATGAAGTCTGTTTCTGATTGTTTGGTCAGAGACATTCACACCAGTGGCCTGCTGGAGGTCATTTTGTAGGGCTCTGGCAGTTCGCATCCTGTTCCTCCTTGCACAAAGGAGCAGATACTGGTCCTGCTGATGGGTTAAGGACTTTCTACGGCTCTGTCCAGCTCTCCTAGAGTAACTGCCTGTCTCCTGGAATCTCCTCCATGCTCTTGAGACTGTGCTGGGAGACACGGCAAACCTTCTGGCAATGACACGTATTGATGTGCCATCCTGGAGGAGTTGGACTGCCTGTGCAAACTTTATAGGTTCCAAGTATCGCCTCATGCTACCAGTAGTGACACTGACCCTAGCCAAATGCAACACTAGTGAAAAACAGTCGGAAAAGATGAGTAGGGGAAAAAAAATGTCAGACACCTCCACCTGAAAAAAACATTCCTGTTTTGGAGGTCGTCTCATTGTTGCCCATCTGGTGCACCTGTTGTTAATTGAAATTAACAACAAAGCAGCTGAAACTGATTAACACCCTCTGCTACTTAACTGACCAGATCAATATCCCAAGAGTTCTGATTCAAAAGTGTTCCTTTAATTTTTTTGAGCAGTGTATACGTGAACTGTCACCTTGTATAACAACCCATACAGTTTATAATAGAAATGAAAGGCAAAACATTTGTGCATACATAAAAAAAAAAAAAAACATAAATACCTATTTTTTTTCACATTCCCTTTGTTCTCGGCTTCATAAGGGGCTAGAGGAGGAGAAACCGCAGCACACTGATCTTCCCAGTGAATGGGGGGGGGGGGGTTGTCAGTGCAAGCCTGATCATTGAGGAGAGCAGGCTGAATTCCCAGCACATCTAGAAAGCTGACCACACTGTGATGTCATGCCTAGTGCAATCAGTTTTAAAAGGAAAGTAGTGGGACTGGCAGAACACCAGGGATTTTACACAAAGGAAGCAATACAAAGAGAACAGAAGGCTTTCTCATACAAGTACATGGTACAACAGGCACATATCATCAGTAATATGAAATGTTGGGTTTACATGTTATTGCAGCTAAATTTGAGAAATCCTCATGTATATATTTACGTTGCAAACCTAAAAAAAAAAAATATAGAAACGCAAGACTTTTTGTTTTTTTGGAGCAGGAATATACATATACATTTTTAGGCAGCTTCTATTGCTTATAGCCCGTACACACGATCTGAAAATCGATACAGATTTCAGCGCGATCGTACGATAATCGGATTGTTAGTACAAAGCTTTCGAGAGCCGATCACAACAATTCATCCGATTTATTATTCGATCGGACAAGCACAAAAATTTTCCTCGTACGATACCAGATCGTACGATTTTCATTTAGTCAGTATAGTTGTCGCCCGAAAAATGCAATACAAATACATTAAAACACATGACATTAATTTTCGTGACTTTAGTAACCTATTCAATTTCTACTTGCGACTATTAAACGAGAAAAGTCAGACGATCTGTCGTCCGATTTTCAGATCGTGTGTACAGGCCAGTAGATGAATTTTAGGGACAGATGGGTTAAAAAGTGCATTAACATAATTTCTAAACCAGAATTCCCCTCAAATTTATCTGGAGCAGCTGTCCATGGTGATCAATCAGTTTCTAGCTTTCATTTTTAAAGCTTAAGGCTGGGTTCACACTAGTGCGACACGACATCTGTCCTACTTTTGGATCCGACTTTGCCCTGCGACATGAAGCCGACATATGTCCGACTTTCAATGAACGGGGATCCGACTTGGATCCCCGCCAATAGCAGGCACTGTGTTTGGTATGAATCTTGAGGGGGAACTCCACGCCAAATTTTAAATAAAAAAAACGGCATGGGTTCCCCCTCCAGGAGCATACCAGGCCCTTGGGTCTGGTCTGGATTTGAAGGCGAACCCCTACGCCGAAAACGGTGTGGGGTCCCCCCAAAATCCAAACCAGACCCTTAACCGAGCACGCAACCTGGCAGGCCGCAGGGGAAGAGGGGGGGACGAGAGAGCGCCCCCCCTCCCTCCCTGAACCGTACCAGGCCGCATGCCCTCAACATGGGGGGTTTGGTGCTCTGGGGCAGGGGGGCGACCTGCCCCCATGTTGAGGACAGGGCCTCTTCCCGACAACCCTGGCCATTGGTTGTCGGGGTCTGCGGGCGGGGGGCTTATCGGAATCCGGGAGCCCCCTTTAATAAAGGGGCCCCCAGATCCCGGCCCCCCCCACCCTATGTGAATGAGTATGGGGTACATCGTACCCCTACCCATTCACCTGGTGGAAAAAAAATTGCAATAAAAAAACACAGCTTTTTAAAGTATTTTATTGCACAGCTCCGGGGGTCTTCTTCCGACTTCGGGGGTCTCCGGTGTCGTCGCCGCGCTCTCCGGTTCTTTCTTCTGCCGGGCCACCGCTATCTTCTGCCAACTCTTTTGCTAGCGGGGCCCGGTCTTCTCCGTCGCCTTCTCCTCTCTGGTTCTTTCTTTCTTCCGCCGGGCCTCCGCTAACTTCTTTTAGCTCTTTTGCTAGCGGAGGCCCGGTCTTCTCCGTCGTCTCGCCCGGCTCTCCGTTGTCCTTCTGCCGGCCCCTCCACTATCTTCTTGCAGCTCTTTTGCTAGTGGAGGGGCCGGTCTTCCCGTCGGCGGCGTCTTCTTCCCTCTTCTCCTCCTCGATGTTGACTCGTCGCTTCCTCTCGCAGTAATGCTAAATCTTTGGTCCGCAGAGATTAATATAGGCTTCTCATGGCATCACAGTCGCATGCTCCGGGTGGCCCCGGAGCATGTGACTGTGACGTCATGGGAACATGTGACGTCATGAAAAGCCTATATTAATGCGGAGCGAACAGCCAGCATTACAGCAGGAGGAAGCGACGCGTCAACATCGAGGAGGAGGAGGAGGAGAAGAGAGAAGAAGACGGCGACGGAGAAGACCGGGCCTCCGCTAGCAAAAGAGCTAAAAAGTTAGCGGAGGCCCGGCAGAAGGAAGAAAGAACCGGAGAGGAGAAGAGGGGAGAAGGCGATGGAGAAGACCGGGCCCGCTAGCAAAAGAGTTGGAAGAAGATAGCGGTGGCCCGGCAGAAGAAAGAACCGGAGAGCGCGGCGACGACACCGGAGACCCCCGAAGTCGGAAGAAGACCCCCCGGAGCTGTGCAATAAAATACTTTTAAAAAGCTGTGTGGTTTTTTTTTTATTGCAATTTTTTTCCACCAGGTGAATGGGTAGGGGTACGATGTACCCCATACTCATTCACATAGGGTGGGGGGGCTGGGATCCGGGGGCCCCTTTATTAAAGGGGGCTCCCGGATTCCGATAAGCCCGCAGACCCCGACAACCAACGGCCAGGGTTGTCGGGAAGAGGCCCTGTCCTCATCAACATGGGGGCAGGGTGCTCTGGGGTGGGGGGCCGCAGGTCGCCCCCCCTGCCCCAGAGCACCAAACCCCCCCCATGTTGAGGGCATGCGGCCTGGTACGGTTCAGGAGGGAGGGGGGGCCCGCTCTCTCGTCCCCCCTCTTCCCCTGCAGCCTGCCAGGTTGCGTGCTCAGATAAGGGTCTGGTTTGGATTTTGGGGGGACCCCCACGCTGTTTTTTGGCGTAGGGGCCCCCTTCAAATCCAGACCAGACCCAAGGGCCTGGTATGCTCCTGGAGGGGAAACCCATGCCGGTTTTTTATTTAAAATTTGGCGTGGAGTTCCCCCTCAAGAGCAGCAGAGCACAAGTCGCATGCCAAAGTCGGATCATGCAAGACTGCGGTCCGACTTTGATCCGACTTCAATGATAGTCAATGGGCTGAAGTCGGACCGAAGTAGTACAGGGAGCATTTTCAAAGTCGGACCGACATGTGTCGGACAAGTTAAGACGGCTCCCATAGGGAAACATTGATTTTCACACGTCATGCGACATGAGCTCCCAAATGTCGGAGCGTTTGTCGCCCCAGTGTGAACCTGGCCTCAGTGAACAAGCTGAAGTTAAAAGCTGATTGGTTACTGTGCACAGCTGCTCCAGTTTTAGTGAATTCCTCCCAATGTATCACCCAAGCCCTGAGATATAGAATACTTTGTTAACCTCTTCACGCTGACTGTCTCCAGGCCCTTTAAGAACTCTAAAAGCCGGGAGGTGGAAGCGGGCATTCGGGTCATATGACTGCTGTGATTGGCTGTCACATGATTGGAAGAGCTCCTGATCGCAAGTATGCATCAGGAGCTTTCCGGTACCCGCCGGCTACCGTGCTGGGAGCGGGAACTCCACGCGGATAGTTTTAACCGGGCTGTATATATGCGGCCGCTCGGTGTTTAGGCCCACCTGCTGAGCAGCCGCATATATGCGTACGGACAGTGTCAGGGGGTTAAGACTGAGAATATGCACGTTTAGTTTACAGCTGATGATGAAAATGTGCCAGCACGGTATAGCCGGGGTAATTATGGTAAACCATAACTCCCCAGCCCCTTTACTTAACATTTACACAGATGGGGAAAACTTCAGTTTTTCGAGTCTTCATAAAAGTGCAAATAAAAAGGTGAGCAGCAATTTTTTTTTTTTTTTTTAGTACATTTGTTATGTTGTCTGGGGAAAAATTTAACAAATCCAAAGTTGGTGTTATCCCATGCAATGGTGGAAATACCACTTTAACCACTACATTACCAAGCCTATTAAAATGGTGGTTGTTGCAATACTTTCTGTCACACCGTATTTGTGCAGCGGTCTTACAAGCGCATTTTTTTGGGAAAAAAATCACTTTTTTTAATTAAAAAATAAGACCACAGTAAAGTTAGCCCAATTTTTTTTTATATTGTCAAAGATAATGTTACACCGAGTAAATTGATACCCAACATGTCATGCTTCAAAATTGCGCCCGCTCGTGGAATGGCGTCAAACTTTTACCCTTTTTTTAAATCTCCATAGGCAAAGTTTAAATTAAATATTCTACAGGTTGCATGTTTTGAGTTAGAGGAGGTCTAGAATTATTGCTCTCGCTCTACCAACCGCGGCAATAACTCACATGTGTGGTTTGAACACAGTTTTCATATGCGGGCGCTACTCACGTATGCGGTCGCTTCTGCACGTGAGCTCGGCGGGATGGTGCGCGTTTAAAATTTTTTATTTTTTTTTTCTTATTTTACCTTTTCTTTTTTCACTGTTCTTTAAAAAAATCTCAATTGTGTCAGTTTTTGTCCTATTACAAGGAATGTAAACATTCCTTGTAATAGAAAAAAGCATGACAGGTCCTCTTAAATTTGAGATCTGGGGTCAAAAAGACCTCAGATCTCGTATTTACACTAAAATGCAATAAACAAAAAAAAAAAAATGTTGTCATTTGAAAAAAATAATAATAATAAAATGTCCCTTTTTAAGAGCTATGGGCGGAAGTGACGTTTGACGTCTCTTCTGCCCTGCAATGACGTGGAGGCCATCTTCCCCTCACTCGTCTCCATGTCAGGCTAGGGATTGGTCCGGATCGCCTCCGCCGTTACCGACGGCCACGGTAAGCGGCGGAGGGCACCAGAGCGTGGCGGGAGGGCCCCGCAGAGACCACTTTTTATCTGAAAGAGAACCGCCGGCTCTTGAAGAGGCTACCGGGGTTATTGGTAGCTAGCTGCTACCATAACAACGGTATTCCTCTTCAAAGACAGGATGTTTATAGTCGTTCTGCGGGAAGCAAGTGCTTAAAGAAAAAGAAATACCTAGGCCATGTTGTGATCACATACGATAAAAAATTTATAACTTGCACATACAGTTTTTGTCGTTCCAAAATTCCTAATCGGCTGTCAAAAGCGCCATACTAACGATCTGAAAATTGGCAGATCGTTCATTGGACGAAATTTACTTATGATTTTCTTATTGTGTGTACGGGCCTTTAAAGCCTTTAACATGATACTTAAAAGTGGACGTTGAATAAGACAAAAAAATGCTGCTTTTGAAATCCTTTTGTTGTAACCTTTATCCTTGGCATCACAGATAATATAAAAAAATATATAATAATTTAAGAACGTCCTCACCATAAGGCCTATTGGCCAATACCATGAGTGGACACCTGCCATGGCTCTGTACCTCCAGTGATTTGAAAACCATGGATAGTTTACTTTCAAATCTACCTGCTTGAAGTCAATCAAAGGGCAAAACTTCATTTTCAGCTCCTAAAACTCCTGAAAAACGACCAACAAGCAAAATCCCATTCATTTCAATGGTACCTGTTTACATTTGAGCGTTTTTGTCACCTGAAGCAAAATGCCCAAAAAACACCTTAAGATTATAGGTGTTTTTCTGCTTTTCACATTGGTGACCTGTACAAAATTGCGGTAAAAATGCGTGACTTTGAAACGCTCAGGTGTGAATGCAGCCTCAAGGATAAAAACTGACTCATTTTAAAATAAAGACTATGTTACAGAGGCAAGCTTGTTGTCGGGCAATATAGGCTAAGGCCCCATACACACTATTAGATTTTCTGCAGATTTTTGTCTTCAGATTTAACAAAACCATATAATATGAGGTCCAACTTTAAGAGTTTCAATTTTGTATGCAATCAGGCAGGCCCTTGCACTACATGGTTTTGGCAAATCTGAAGACAAAAATCGGCAGAAAATCTAATAGTGTGTATGAGGCTTTAAAGTGCACATTTAGCCAAAACCTTTTTTTGGTTTTCTTTTATTGCGATCCAGGGCTCCATTAAATAGATTTCCAATCCCTTCCTGTCCTCCTGACAAGACGCACAAGAAGTAAAGGGAATTCCCATTTCCCAACAGCAACAAAGATAGACAAGGCTAGAATCCTTGACCATTTTTGTGCCTTGTCCATTGATAGGTGCGGAAAGTCTTATATCTGGGTTATACTGCTGCCTACAGGAGTGTTGGATACTGGCAAAAAATACATTCCTTTGTCTACTCTCACCCACAAGGTGTTATTCTTGTAACCATCACCACTGAGTGTCTGAGTTGATATCAAAATCATTTTTAGTTTTTGTGTAGGGACAAGGTGGTGTGGAGGCCCAGGCGTTCCGTCCAGCCTAAGGTAGCTTCTGCCTTTCACCTCAACCAGGACATTGTTCTTCCATCCCTCTGTCTGCAGTTAACCAAAATTAAGTTCATTTTTGTCCTCCCAGAAAAGGGTGCCCTGGCTTCTAGTTCCACCATCTGTAGTAGGGCTTTGATCGACCGTTGTTCAAGCTTATGGTGACCCTTTCCTGTCTACCAGCAGGCTGCTTGTTTTTTTTTTTAGGCAGAATCATCTGTGTCTCAAACAAGCAAGGCTGCCATCCTGTGTTCTGAGTTGTAGGTGCATGTTTCTGCATTATCTGATACCAGTTTTGGCCATAAGGTCCCTCGGGTGGCTTTTATAAGCTGCTGGCAGTCCCCAATTCTCTGTGGTTTTCTTGAACCTCTTTTTGATGTTTTGCTTTTGGATGTCCCAAAAGATAAAACTTCCTCAATGGATGAGAAAGCAAATAGGATTTTTCAATTTCTCTGTTTTAGATTTGTCCTAAATACCTGTCTGATGAAAACTAGTCAGCAGGAAAAAATGATGGGGAAATTTAAGGTTAGGTTCACACTAATGCCATATGATTTTGATCTGAATTTCAGTGCAATTTTATGTCGTGTTACTTGGATGCAACTTTCATGCAGCTGAGAAGGTTTTTATAGTCTATGGAGCCAAAATCACACTGGAATTGCACCAGAGTAGTGCAGGAACCTGTTCCAAAATGTCTCTGCTCTAAGTCACATTGATGTGAAAGGACACCATTTGAAGACTCTGTGATTTCCATTGTCATGTGATCCTGTGTGACTCAGGTCACATCTGAAATTGCACTAGTGTGAACCAGGCCTAGTGGAGCTCTGGATGACGGTAGTAAAAAAAAAAAAAAATGAAAATAACACAATTGTTTTCTTCCTTTCCAAAACTATTATTAAAAAATAATACACAATGTACGGGACTGCAAGGAAAATTCTAAACACCTCAATCTCTGACTGTGTGTGTGTGTGTTTTTACGATACAGTACTCCCAAAAGGCAATTTGATCCACACAGAATGCCAAACCCTGATGGATTCCAGTTTGAGACTTCATGTGCATTCTATAACAAAACTATCAATGATATGAAAAGGGACACCCCCCCCCCACACTTCTAGGGAGTTCATTTTTGATGAAGCAGGTGAGGCCCACAGTGACGGTTGGTGGGTCCAATCTAATAGTTTTGTCAGTCATCCCTGCTGATGTCAAATTATATAGATGTTATTTACTATTAAATATCAAGCTCTTCCTGCCTCTAAAGCCCCGTACACACGGTCGGACTTTTGCCCAACAAACTTAGTTTTAAGCAAGTTGGACCAACAATCCGACCGTGTGTACGCTCCATCGGACAAACTTTTTTCGTTTGGTTTTGGATTTCATTGGACAAAAGTTGGGTCTGCAAACGGACAAACTTTTGCCCAACAAAAGTCCGATGGAGCAAAGTCCGACCGTGTGTACAGATAACCATCGGACTTTAGTCCGATGGACAAAACAACTAATGTTAAAATCAACCAACAATAGCAGAAGTTGACCAAAGGGTGGCAGTAAAGAGCAGAAAAAACACGCAATGTTGTAAGAAGTTTTAAGAAAGTTTGCAGAAAAGTCCGAGCGTGTGTATGCTATGGGTGTTCCCAACCAACTCCATTCGGACAAAAAAACACGGAAAAGTCCGACCGTGTGTACGAGGCTTTAGGCTAATGAGAAGCTCCATTAGCCTACAAAGAACCAATAAGGAGGCTATTAACGGTAGGCTCAAGTTTGCCTTTCACGGTAAAAGTTGAGATTTGAATTTAATTTCAGTTGGCCTAATCTCTGTATTATGCTCTGTTTATATTGTCCAGGTTTGTGACAGGTTCCCTTTAAAGGGCAATGAAAAAACAAACTTGTCCACCGCCCCCATCTATAGCTGGTCATCGCCGTAAGCAGCATTGGAAGGCTGAAACAGATAACAACAAGACCCAGGGAATGCCCAGGAAAAAAAAAACCCAAGCCTACTTACCAACCAGCTCGCTGACAACCAATTAAACCTGTCTAACAGTGTGTTTAAAACCATGGGTTTAGTCCGCACGCATTTGCAAATGCATGCATAAGCCACAGAGCCACGCCACGGCACCCTGGAATCTGTGGTCCTAACGCTAAACTATGCGTGTCCCCACAATGGAGGCACATGCATTCTGATGGATAGATGAGGACAGGTGGACTGAAGGGGAGCCACCCCTTCTTAAAGGTACAGGAGCACACCAAACACCCAGCATATAGCTCAATGGCTGCAAAGGTGTTGGTGCGTTGCTGGACCAATACAAACACCAATGTGATATGAAAAAACAAACTTGTCCACTGCCCCCATCTATAGCTGGCCATCGCAGTAAGCAGCATTGGAAGGCTGAAACGGATAACAAGGCCTGGGGAATGCCCAGGAAAAAACCAAGCCTACTTACTGACCAGCTCGCTGGCAACCCTTTAAAGGGACACTTATGAAAGATTATTAAAGGAGGAATGTGGGAATCAAAAAAAAGAAAGAAAAAAAACACCTGCTACAGCATTGTTCCCATCGGCTCTAAGGCCCCTTTCACAGGAGGCAGACTCCGTCGCTACGGAGTCTGCCAGCTCAGCGGGTGATCAGTACGTTGATCTCCGCTGAGCTGGCGGATGACAGGTTCCTCTCTGCTCACTGAGCGGGGAGGGGCTTGTCGAGCACTGCTGTCTCCTATGGAGAGATCGGATGAAAACTGACAGCATGTCCATTTTCATCAGATCTCACCCGATTCATGGACGGATGTGGACGTATCGCCATCCGTCTGATTTTAGCGGGTCGGATGTCAGCGGACATGTCTCCATTGACATCTAACGCACCATAGAGATGTATGGAGCGGCTGTTCAGGTCCACCGACAAAACTGACAGGCGGACCTGAACGGTCCGACCGTGTGAAAGGGGCCTAAGACTCAAGCGATCACATGACCACTGATCGCTCAGTTCTCAGGCTTTGCTGAGCAGAGAGTGGTTACTGTCGGTTTCCCCTCCAGCCCTCACTTGTGTGCCTGGCTCAGGTTCTCAGCAGATTGCTGAGACAGCTCTCTGGATGGATCCTGACATTATTGTTGGGATCTGGCCAGAGTTTGGACTGGACTCTGATGTCAACTGACTTGGGGCCACAGGAGTGCACAAGTAAGTGCGCTCCTGAGACCCATGAGAAGTATGGCCAAAAGATATGTGACAGAACCCCCTGTGTTTCTCTTACCTCTCTAGATCTCTCTGTTAAAAAGCTGCTCACACCTCTGTTAAACCACCAAGACAAAATTGTAACTCAATAAATCAATATAGTAAAGAACTTTTTCAAATAAAGTTACTGATCCTAATACTGCCACAAAATTAACATACTCTATGCAAACATGATAATAGTGCACATAATGCCAAATAACTAAAAACAAAATATGGTCCAATTGAATTTTATGCAAAAAAACTCATAGAAACATTTTTACATAAAGTTCCATGTCCAAAGAAAAATTTCCCAGTGTAAAAGTTCATAAAACGACTCAAGATCTTCACCACAGCATCTTTTCCACTTTCCTGTGATTGCTTAAACTTGCCCACAGTGTCCTCCACACATCAAGTGTTCTTTAAAGTGATTGTAAACCTCAGACATGAAATATGAGCAAAGCACACAGTCTTTATGCTGTGTACACACGACCGTTTTTCTCGTCAAAAAACACAATTTTTTCCTTTTGACGAGAAAAACGATCGTCTGTGGGCATTTTGTCGTTTTTCTCGACGAGAAAAACGGCATTAAAAATGACGAGAAAAATTAGAACATGTTCTAATTTTTCTCGTCGTTTTTTCCGACATTTTTTCCGCGGCAGTGTTTCCCATAGGAAACACTGCCGCGGAGCCCACAGACGGTCGTTTTTCTCAACGAGAAAAAATGACGTGAAAAACGACCGTGTGTGGGGAACAAGCCGTTCCCTCTTTTTAATGTGATTATTCACGGCGGTTTTTTTAACCGCCGTGAATAATGACCGTGTGTACGCGGCATAATAGTCTTGTACTTGTCTCAATCTAGAGCATTAATGGTTCTTTTTTTTTTGTTGTTCTTTTTTTTTACCATTTTAAGCATAATACAGCGAGGGGAAAAAAGTTTTTTTTATCTCCTTCTGATTTTGTACGTTTGCCCACTGACAAAGAAATGATCAGTCTATAATTTTAATGGTAGGTCTATTTTAACAATGAGAGACAGAATAACAACAAAAATATCATCTAGAAAAACGCATTTCAAAAAAGTTATTAATTGATTTGCCTTTTTAATGAGTGAAATCAGTATTTGATCTCCTATCAATCAGCAAGATTTCTGGATCCCAAGTGTCTTATATGCAGGTAAGGAGCTGAGATTAGGAGCACTCTCTTAAAGGGAGTGCTCCTAATCTCAGCTTGTTACCTGTATAAAAGACACCTGTCCACAGAAGCAATCAGTCAGATTCCAGTCTCTCCACCATGGCCAAGACCAAAGAGCTGTCCAAGGATGTCAGGGACAATTGTAGTCCTACACAAGGCTGGAATGGGCTACAAGACCACCGCTAAGCAGCTTGGTGAGAGGAGACAACAATTGGTGCGATTATTTGCAAATGGAAGAAAAACAAAATAACTTGATCTCCCTCGGACTGGGGCTCCATGGAAGATCTCACCTCGTGAGATCATGAGAACGGTGAGGAATTAGCCCAGAACTACACGGGAGAATATTGGCATTGATCTCAAGTCAGCTGGGACCATAGTCACCAAGAAAACAATTGGTAACACACTACGCCGTGAAGGACTGAAATCCTGCAGCACCTGCAAGGTCCCCCTGCTCAAGAAAGCACATGTACAGGACAGTCTGATGTTTGCTAATGAACATCTGAGTTCAGGGGAGAACTGGGTGAAAGTGTTGTGGTCAGATGAGACCAAAATCGAGCTCTTTGGCATCAACTTTGGTGGAGGAGGAATATTGCCCCAAGAACACCATACCCACCATCAAACATGGAGGTGAAAACATTATGCTTTGGGGGTGTTTTTCTGCTAAGGGGACAGGACAACTTCACTGCATCAAAGGGACGATGGACCGTCAAATCTTGAGAACCTCCTTCCCTCAGCCAGGGCATTGAAGATGGGTCGTGGATGGGTATTCCAGCATGACAATGAGCCAAAACACATGGCCAAGGCAACAAAGGAGTGGCTCGAGAAGAAGCACATTAAGGTCCTGGAGTGGCTTTGCCAGTCTCCAGACCTTAATCCCATAGAAAATATGTGGAGGTTGGTAAAGGTATGTGTTACCAAACATCAGCCTCAAAACCTTTAATGACTTGGAGAGGATCTCCAAAGAGGAGTGGGACGACAAAATCCCTCCTGAGATGTGTGCAAACCTGGTGGCCAACTACAAGAAACGTCTGACCTCTGTGATTGCCAACAAGGGTTTTGCCACCAAGGACCAAGTCATGTTTTGCGAAGGGGTCAAATACTTATTTTACTCATTGACCACTTCCGGCCTGGCCTAAGGCAGAATGACGTCCGGGCGGTGATTCAGTTATCCTGACTGGGCGTCATATGACGTCCAGCAGGATAACAGCCACTGCGCACTCGTGGGGGGCGCACATCGCGGTGATCTGTGGTGCGGCGTGTCAGTCTGACGGAGGCTCTTTACCACGTTATCAGCCGTGTCCAATCACGGCTGATCATATTGTAAACAGGAAGAGCCCTTGATCGGCTTTTCCTCACTCACGTCTGACAGATGCGAGTAGAGGAGAGCTGATCGGCTGCTCTCCTGATGGGGGTCTGTGCTGATTATCAGCGCAGCCCCCCCTCGGATACCACCAGAGATGGCCCCCACACTGGACCACCGGGTATGCCACCCTACACCAACAGGGAAATGCCAATCAGTGCCCAGACAGCTGCCAATCAGTGCCCATCTCTAATGCCTGCAAGTGCCCTCAGTGATACCTATCAGTGCCACCCATAAGTACCCCTCAGTGCAGCATTTTAGTGTCCCCTATCGATGTCCTTAAGTGCTGCATATTAGTGCCACCTAACAGTGCCCATCGTCAGTGCCGCCTTATCAGTGCCCATCAGTGAAGGAGAAAACTTACTTATTTACAAAATTTTATAACAGAAACAAAAGAAAAACTTTTATTTATTTTCTTCAAAATTTTCAGTCTTTTTTTATTTGTTTAGCAAAAAATAAAAACCGCAGAGGTGATCAAATACCACCAAAAGAACGCTCTATTTGTGGGAACAGAATGATAAAAATTCTGTTTGGGTACAGTGTAGCATGACCGCGCAATTGTCATTTAAACAGCGACAGCGCTGAAAGCTGAAAATTGGCCTGGGCAAGAAGGGAGTGTAAGTGCCTGGTATTGAAGTGGTTAAAATGCGAATCAATTTATACATTTTTTGAAATGCGGTTTTCTGGATTTTTTTTTTTTTTTGTTATTCTGTCTCTCACTGTTAAAATAAACCCACCATTAAAATTATAGACTGATCATTTCTTTGTCAGTGGGCAAACGTACAAAATCAGCAGGGGATCAAACTATTTTCCCTCACTGTATATATAATATATAACTTGCTTGTTTTGTGTATGGCGGCTTTTTAAGACCATAAATGATCACCAGCAGTCAGAACTGGCTCTACTAATGAGATCTGTGGTGACCATTGATTACTAGTCTTGCTCTCACAAGCCGCCTCCATGGAAACGCTGCTAAGAGATAAAAATAATACAATATGTAATTTTGTGGAAGATGACATCTACAGTTCATGTTTTCTTCACGCTGCTCTGCTTATGATGATAATAATGGTGTCCCTCTAAACAGAACTCCCCCCTCCTTTCTCCGGGAGAAGATAAATAGCTCCTCATGCTCTGCTGTCATTATACTTTCCCGCCCTTTGAGGAGGATGCTGTTTCCATAGCGATGTTGCTAAGACGTTGCTAAGGCTTCCTGCAGCTGGCTGAGTTGGAACGCTTTTCAAAGGGGCTTCATTACACGCCTTTCAACAGTGCCTCAGGAACATGTAGAGTCGCAGGGACACTTTAGGTTTCGTTAGCCGAGTCGATATTTGAACTTTAAATAATACTTAGGCTATTGAGAGGGCTCAGGTCTCTTAGTTCTATTCCAACAATATTCTACTGGCTGGGAGTTACATAGCAAAAGCCGACTGAAACGCAGAAGGGGCGGAGCTTCGATTTCCAGGAAAACGCTTTTCGCCGCCTCAAGCAAAGGATTCCAACGGGAGAGACAGGTGGGGTGTTTGTTGTGGCTGCCAGTGCGTCTCGTGATGAAACCTGTCATCAGTGGGAGAATGGGGCTCATTCACTAAACAGGTTGTAGGTGTTGGAAAGTGTTGTAAGTGAATATTCACACTATAAATTGTGTGAATATTCAATTGTTTATTCACTGAATATAATTGAGGATTCAAAGTGAACAGGAATTTGCTTTTGACATGACTGGATAATTGAACTTATTAAGATTCTCAGCTTCTTTAGTGAAACAGCCTCAGTGTGCGTTGTGATAACATAAGATTATTTATTTTTTTTGCATCATTTGTTGAAGTTTGTCTATCAAAGTGACAGTACTTAAAGGGTTAGTTCATCTTTACCCCCAAAAAAACCTGCCTATGCAGATAAAGGGGTGTCTGTAGACAGAAAAAAACTGCACAGCTTTGACTAAAGTTGAAAAATGCCTTTGCTATAGGTGTAGGGCTATATACATACCCAGGGCCGCCATCAGGAATTTTGGGGCCGCTTACACAGCTTCAGGCATGGGCCCCCTGGAGCAGAGGAGAACCAGGGGGGGTGCTGCCACGAATTGAGAAGCGGGGGGTGCTACGAATTGAGAAGTGGGGGTGCTGTCGCCATGAATTGTTGAGGTCGGGGGAGCTTTGGGTGCTGACGAAAAAAAAAAAAAAGGGGGGGTGCCAATCCGGGGCCCTGGGGACCTCCAGGCCTCTGGGCCCCTTACAAAAAAAAGGGGGGTTGCCATCCGGAGCCCTGGTGACCCCCTGGGCCTCTGGGCCCCTTAATAAAAAAAAGAAATAAAAAAAATTAAATACAATTAAAAAAAAAAAATACATTTTTATAAAAAAAAAAAAGGGGGGGGAGGGTTGCTATCCGGGGCCCTAGGGACCTCTGGGCCTCTTACCAAAAAAAAGAAAAAAGGGGGGTTGCCATCCGGGCCCCTTACAGGTGTACTGCCTGTACCCCCCTGATGGCGGCCCTGTACATACCTCATGAAACCTGACTGGAAAACTCCAAAGACGTTGCTCAGGGAAGCCCAGTTTTTCCTCTTCGCTTTCACCACCACAGGAGTGAGCTCTCAAACACTGAGCTCAGAGCTACTGCATCCAGGGACAGAGAGCGCATGTGAGGAGGTTTTAAATCAGAGAGCAAGATCATTCCTGTGATGGTGGAGGTGAGCAGTAATGGCTAGGCCTCTCTTAGCAACATCCTAATATTGTCCTGGGTGTTTTCCAGCCAGGCTTTAGGAGGTACGCAAATGGTCTACACCCCATGTGTCAAACATGAGGCCTGCAGACCGAATCTGGCCCACCAGGCCTTGCACCTCTCATGCAGCTGCATCTCCAACCCCACCTTGTCTTAGCATTCAGCAGCAGAGAGAAGGACAGAACTCCTCCAGATCCTGTGCTTCTCAGTGCAGCCATGGAGAGGGTCTTCCCTGCCCCCACGTCTCAGCAGTTGGCAGCAGAGGGGAGGACAGATCTCCTCCTGCCGATCCTGTGCCTCTCCATGCAGCCGCAGCAACCCCTCGTCTCTGCCTCCAATGGTCTCAGCATTCAGCAGATTTTGGCAGCTGACTCCAGCCTCCCTCTGATCCTCCTCCAGACCCTGCACTTTCAGATACCCAGCTTCTTCCCAGCAGCAGCACAAGGTAAGAGAGGTGCACTGTAATGTAAGGGAGGGTGGGGTACTCTTGGCATCTAATGTAAGGGAGGGGGGTTGCTCTGGACATCTGCCTATAATTATTAAGAGAGTAATACAATTTTGTGCTAGTTGAAAAGGAGGGTCGCACACCGCTGGTATCATTCACAAGAAACTTTATTGGAGACTACTCAGACAGAACACCATAGCAGAACCATGTTCTGTCTGAGTAGGGGGGCAGGGTCCAGGAGGCGAATCGGCCACACTGCTGCCTGCCGGTATGATAATACAAGCCGGCTGAGGACGTACTGACAGACCGGGAGCCGCCGGCTGCACTTAATACAACTGGTCTGGTGGTGGCCGCCAATACTAAGTGTGGCACTGGCACTGCAGCTTAATGCTCCACCTACCCTCCTCTGCGGCATCCATCCATGGGAGGAAGTTACGATGGGTCACTTCCTCACGACCCGTCCTGAGCTCTGTGTCAATAGCGTGGAGAGGAGGGAAGCCCCCAGCCTGGTATGGCATCATTTCAATACAATTAATTTCATTTCTTTAAACCTTCATGATCCTTGTCTCCTTGTAAGATATTTGGACTTGTGTTTGCTGTCACTGATTATTTCACTTATTTGTATAATGACTAGGGACTTCCTAGTCATTATACAAATAAGTAAAATAATACTATGATTACAATCAGTGGCAGCAAACACAAATCCAAATGTAGCACTACCCCCGTAGGAGCTGCTGGTTTAAAGTTTTGGGCCTACTGTTACCTTTTCTGTTCACCGCACTCGTGTCAGGGATCCTCCTTGAAGAGCTTTTATAAATGTTCACACCAACACTTGGATACATTTTCTTCAAGGCTTTATTTTACCAGTTCCAATAGAGGGATAGGGGAGTTTCAGGCACTTTACTTTGCGGATCACCGGTACAATCTCAGATCCAGAGGACAAAACAGTTCCACACTGGATTCATCAACCATCGGATAGGCCTACTCTCACTGGCCCGGTGCAGAGCTCGCTCAAAGTCTCTGCCACAGACATGATGAGTGCCGTCGCGTCGTTCCACAACCTTCCGCCACAAGATCGTGTAACCACACTGACACTTTGCAAAAAGTTTCTTCAGAAGTACACAGCTCACGGTGCCAGAATCTTTCAGCCGTCCGGCATCACAGTGAGGCAAACTGGCCTGGATGCGTCCTTCAATTGAGTCCCCAATTGTTCCGCTTCTTCCTGCAGGCTAGTAGGCCCCAGCAACTCCTGGGCCTACTTCTCAGTTGCAGAGCCTCGGGCCAGCAGGCCCAGAGGCCAAAAATAACTTGCACATCCCTGAGGCCAGGAGGGCCCTCAGGTCAGGATTCGGCAACGAACCCCGGCAACGAACCCCGATAGAGCGGTTTCTGCCTCTTAAGTACCCCCTCCCAGAATGCACAGCGGGTTGACCACGTTCCCTGAGCCACTTCTGGGAAAGGAATACCCAATACACCTAGCCTGCTGCATTTCCAAACCTGACCCGTGGTGACAGTGACACCTACTGTCAGGTGGAAAACGCGCAGCCCAGCTAGACTGAAACAAAGCCAGTAATTTACATAATTCTTTCTGAGCTGAACTACAGCTCAGATAACTAAATGTAACATATAGCGTCTACCCAACAGGAGTAGGGCGCTACACAAATATCTTACAAGGTAGGAGTAATCTTACTAATCCAGTGACATAAGGCTGCACTGGTGGGCACTGATAGGCTACACTGATGGGCACTGATATGGCTGCATTGACGGGCACTGATGAGGCGGCACTGATAAGCTGCACTGATAACTTAGCACTGATATGCTGCACTAAAGGGCACTGATGGGAACTAATAGGCTGCATTGATGGGCACTAATAGGCTGCACTGATGGCCACAGATGAGGTGGCAATGATGGGTGCTGATGAACTGCACTGATGGGGCACTAATGAGCTGTACTGATATGCTGCACTGATGATGGCCATGAGGCGGCACTGATAAGCTGCACTGATGGCCATGAGGCGGCACTGATAGGCTGCAGAGAGGAAGAGGTGGAGCTCTAAGAGGAAAAGGTGGAGCAGACAGAAAGGGGTGTGGTTTACAGATGACAGGGTGGGTCTTAAACGGGAAGGGATGTGGCCTTGACGGGAAGGGGTGGATCATTAATAAAATAGGGGGTGCACAAGTTTAGACAGGCCTAGGGCAGCACAAAACCTTAATACATCACTGACTAACCCCCCCCCCCCCCCTCCAGACTGACAATTTTGCTTTCTAAGGGTGCCTCTGTTATTTCTCCATCCAGAGTGGAGACACCCTAAGACAGGAAATGTGTTACTGGCTATTTATGGTTTTGGAATTAGATACACTTTAAAAAAGCAAGGGGGAATTTATTAAAACGGTAGCAGCTGTGATTGGCAACCAATCAGCTTCTATCTTCAGCTTGCTCAGTTAAGCTTTGAAAATGAAAGTTGGAAGCTGATTGGTTACCATGCACAACTTTTCCAGATTCTGGCTACTCCAACTTTGATAAATTCCCCAGCTGGCATTTTCCAGCTGATCCCAGAAAATCAGAAACAACAAACTGCAACTTTGGTTATGTTTATTCAATCCACTTTCAATGTTCTACAAGTTCAAAAAGAAAGAAAAGACATCTAGTGATTAGACGTATGTCCTGGAAAAAAACTGAGTGGTATCAGCCCTGCCCAGTTATCTTTTGCTAAACTACTTCAAGTCCTTTTTATGAAATTTTGAGAGAAGGACAAGTGTTAGGGAACTTTTTGGGGTTATTTGAAAAAACATCCCCAAGCAGGACATACCAACTGTTGGATGCAGGACCCCAGAAATAAAAAAATGAGAGCTTGACCTATCCATGCATGCACAGTTCGCTCTCTCTGATCCACATCCAATACTTGGTACATCTTCCATCTGCAGGACGGAGAGGGGAGGGAAATAAAATGCGGTGGAGATTAGGGATGAGCTAAGGTGCAGTCTGAACACAGATTTGGACTGACCTATGGCAATCTGGCATTCATCCGCTGATGCTGGTTGGCTTTAAAATATGTTATACAGTTTGGTTTGAGGAATCGGTTTTATTCATTCATAAAGTCCATACAGTAGATTCAACAAAATAAATCTATACATGTATGGCCAGCTTAAAAAAGGACTATCATTACATTTTTGAAAATTGTTCTGCCCCCTATAGGGCAAAGTTCATGTCCAGTGCTTCCTAATGTGCTAGTTGACCAAAAAAAAAAATACGAAGGCCTCGGTCACACAGATGTACCTATGTGTACACCCGTGCAAAGAGCTGCCTTTGCCACCCCCTGGAAGCACAGGTTATGTACATCAGCATACAGGCAGTCCTGTTCTTGTTTATTGGGATGCAGTAGCTACACGGACACAGCCGCTGGTCCCAATTTGACATTCGTGGGAGTGCATGTCCCCAGACACAGACAGTGTGCCTTTGGGGACTCACACCCATATTTGTACAGCTGTCAAATTGGGACCAGGGGTGGTGTCCATGCAGCCACTGCGTCCCAATAGACAAGCATGGGACTGCCTATATGTGGATGCAGGGAACACCTGTGCATCGGTGTATGCTTAGGTATGCCCGTGTGAATGAGGCCCAACCGTGTATGGCCAGCTTAAAGCGGAGTTCCACCGGAAAAAAAAAAATTCAAGGTCAGCAGCTACAAAAAGTGTAGCTGCTGACTTTTAATAATCAGACACTCACCTGTCCCACGGCCCAGCGATGCGGGCGTACAAAGCCCCACTCCTCTCAAGGGCGCTGGCATTCCTACTGTGGGTATCCGGCTGTGGCTTCACAGCCCGGCACGCACTTCGGATCCGCGAGCCGCGCTGCGTGCTGTGAATGGCCGGGCAATCTTCTGGGACCTGTGACGTGTCCCAGAAGATTGCAGGGAGAGGTGAACTTCTTTCCGGTGCCACAGAGCCCCAGGATGAAGAAGGACCTGGATGCCTCTAAAAAGAGGGTATCCGCTCCTCCCCCCCCCAAAAAAAAATGACATGCCAAATGTGGTATGTCAGGGGGTCACCGTCACTTAAAGTGGAAGTTCAATTTTTGGGTGGAACTCCGCTTTAAGTGTAGTTATTAGGTCGGACCTGCCTCAGCCCACCTGCAGCTCTGGCAACAGCTAGGAAGGAGATGGATACATCATAACGGCAGCTTGTCTCAGCTCAGAGTACTTTCCCCAGACAAGAAGAATGCAGAGGGTGGGATGGGGGTGTCTGCCTCCTGTCTCTATGCATTCCTCTTGCCTTTGCTTGTCTGTGGAAATGCTCTGAGCCGAGACAAGCTGTCTTTATGATGGATCTGTCTTCTTCCTAGCTGTTGTCGGATGGCTGCAGCCTCATAATTAGACTTAAAGTATAAGTAAACCCTCCTATTGTTTTCAGCCAAGGAAGCTGTCATCTTGGCCTCTGTTTAACCTACAACTGCCATGGTGCTCCACACGTGTTAAGTTATGACACCAGCCATTGGATGGTTTGACAGTTTTGTTGAGAGCACAACGCCACAACCAATGGGAGTGTTACATTTCCGACACGTGTGAAACAGTTTTATGGATGGGTTTACTTCCGCTTTAAGCTGGTCATACATGGTTATTTTTTTCTTTCTTTTAGCTAGCAGGCCTACAGGTTTCTCCATCCACATAAACAAGGTGGATGGAGGAATTGTGACTTGTCCCCCCCCCCCCTGCTGGAATATTGTATTCTGACAGCGGCGCCTGGAGTTGACTGGCTGCAGCTGCTTTTTTCATGAAAAAATTATTCAACAGAAGTTCATCAACTGTTGACTCTGTTGAGTGAGGATGGCCACACGCCAATTTGGAATTTATCCTGTGCTTAACCTGCCAAATTATGATCGCCGTTTGGCCAGCGTTAGGAAGCGCCTAGCTACATAGCCCAAGGTAATTTGTCCCTTGACCTTGGGGGCAGAACAGTGTAATTTTTTTTATTTAAAGTGGTTGTAAAGCCTTAACCCAATGCATAAAAAATGTTTCAGTATGCGTATTGCCCCCGTCCCCTTATTACACTTACCTGAGCCTAATCTCAATCCAGTGCTGCCTGTACCCGTCTGTATCGGCTTTCTCCTCTTCTTCTCGCTTCTACAGGCTTTGCTGAGGGCAGTGGGAACCCCGAAAAGAGGAGGATCGGGGCCTCTCTGTGCAATATCATTGCACAGAGCAGGTAAGTATAAGATGTTTGTTATTTTAAAAGAAAAAAGTAGACTTTACAAACTCTAGTCTAGACTATACTGCTATCTGTTTTTTTTGTGTTAAAGTGACTTTTTTTAATGCTTCATCCTGATTCTTCTTGATTTGTATCTATTATTCTTATTTTCTTATTTAACGTTTTATCTCCAGAATAGTTTATACTAAGATGGAGAATAAGGGAAAATTCAATAGAGAATTGCAGCTGAAATTGCGCCTGGATCAAGTCACTGATGAGGTGAGTGAGAACTGGATGTAGATGTGTGAGTGAGGTTATGAGTACCAAGCACATACAGAATCTCACATTACACTAAGTATGACATATTCATAAAAATGTTTATTCATGATCCAACTGTTCATTTGTGTGTTTAAAGTGGCAAGAGTTTTTTCTTCCCTCCGGCAAAAAAATTCAGATTACCATTGGGCAAAAAGAAATGGTTAGTTGGAAAATTTCATCAGATTCTGTATTGTTCTCATGTTAAATGTTCTATTAGTTTCCTACCTGTAAAAGTGCTCAGGTCCGGAAGCTGTATCTTTTTTTTTATGGAGAGGCACTGCTTTATTATTCCTATTATACTGTTTTTTTAATCACTTCAATACCGGGCACTTTCCCCCCTTCCTGCCCAGGCCATTTTTACAGCTTTCAGCGCTGCTGCACTTTGAATGACAATTGCGCGGTCATACAACATGGTACCCAAACAAATTTTTTATCATGTTCTTCCCACAAATAGAGCTTTCTTTTGGTGGTATTTGATCACCTCTGGAGTTTTTATTTTTTGCTAAACAAACTAAAAAAGCCCAAAATTTTTGAAAAAAAAATGTTTTTCTTTGTTTCTGTTATAAAATTTTGATTTCTCCTTCACTGACGGGCACTGATGAGGCTGCACTAATGGGCATTGATAAGGTGGCACTGATATGTAGAATTGATTATAGGACACTGATAGGCGGCAATGATGAGGAGCTACTGACAGGCATTACTGATTGGCATCTGAAGGGCACTGACAGGCATTACTGATAGGGCACTAATTGGCACATTTATGGGCACTGATTGGCACTTACAGGCGTTACTGATGGGGCACAGACTGGAAGCTGATGGGCACTGATTGGCAGATGATGGGCACCTCTCATGGGGGCTGCACTGATAATCAATGTGCTCATTATCAGCGCAGACCCCACCCCTCTGACAGGGAGAGTCGCCGAACGGCTCTCCCTGTCAGGGCGAACCGAGGAAAGCCGGTTATCGGCACTTCCTGGTTCATGCTGTGATCAACTGTGATTGGTCACAGCTGATCACGTGGTAAGGAGCCTCCGACAGAGGCTCCTTACCACGATCGGAGATGCAGTGTGTCGGAGTGATCGCCATGGTGCTGCACGCCGGCATGTTATCCTTAAAGATGTCATATGATGTCCATTCAGGATAACAGAACCACCGCCCGGCCGTCATTCTGCTATAGGCCAGGCGGGAAGTGGTTAATCAGATCAACTGACGTGCTATGTTTTAAAAAGATACATTAGCACATTTTTGTCAAGCCATATTACAGGTGTTTTATAGCCATTTTTGCATGTGTATTGGGATTCATTAAGACAGGCACTAATCCAGTCCTCTCTGCAAAGCCGCATTTTTTCTGTGTCTGCATCCACCTCGAAGCTGCATGCAGGCAGCCCACAGAAGTGCATGCAGACGCAACTATTGCACTGACACTGTCGCGTGTCAAAATTTGACATGCGGGCAGGAGCGGGAGCATGGATCTAAACGCAGAGACTGTGTGCACGGATCCATCCATGATGCTGTGTGTTATTGGTTACTAGGATACTGGCAGCTGAGCTGCACAGGGTCAGCGCTTGTTAGAATGCAGGCGGCTGGGATGCCACAGCAGCATAATTTATGGTGGTTCGGGTGGCAGTACTGGAGGAAACGTGCAACTAGAGCACAGGGAGTTGCCCCTTAGGACTTTTTAGGCAGAAAAAATATTGAAAGGAGTGGAAATGTATAAAAAAAAAACCACATAAGTGCTAGCTTTATTAAAGGTAGAAAAAATCATAGAAATACAATATTCATTTAAAATAGGGTAAATTAATCAATTAAATACAAGATATAGATATCAACCCAATAGCTTACAATCCACTGCCCAAAATGTGATTAGGGTCAAGCGGACAGAATTACGGCATAACATCCCGACATGTTTCGGAGATTTACAATAATATGTAATAATCCTTCATCAGGGGAGGCTTTATGCAGTGGCTGACATGATTCTTGTCTGTAATGTAAATATAATAGTATAACAGTATTTGTATAATTACATTAGAACATTATACATTTGTTACTTTGCATAGTATTTTTAGGTTAAAGATACTCACATAGATACGATTCATTTTATGGCAAAGTAAAAACAACATTGGCGATGCAAGCTGGCTGAGGGGTCCACAGGGATGGGCGTGCAGGGGCTCAGGGCCAGATACTGCAATGCATTCACAAGAGGCGCCTGCTTATATGACTGACAGCGGAGATGTACTGTTAAAGGTAGAATTGATAAAAGAAGGGTGCTTGGAATTAGTCCTATATATACTGTATGTCCAAAAACAAAGGAGTATAAGAGATGGACAAACTGAGTGCATACCCCCCAACCTGCACGGATTCTGCGGGTTAATCCCGCACAGCCACTTACCTCCCGCATTCCCGCGATAGAGTCAGAATTCCCGCACAGAAGAGGAGGCAGAGTGCAGGCAGCAGGAGGAGGAGGTAAGCTTCTGACTTCTGACCCATGATTTTTAAAACGTCCGTCCCGCCGTAGCTCCCCCGCTCTAATCCTTCGTTCCTGCGGCAACCCCTCCACAACTCTTATCAGAAGAGAATAAGAACCCCCTCCCGCTCAACATGTTCAATTGAATGCCAGTAAAAATAAAAACACTTGTCCCGCGGCAGCCCCCCCCCCCCCCCGCTCAACAAGTTTAATTGAATGGCAGTAAAAATAAAAACACTTGTCCCGTGGCAGAACCCCCCCCCCCACCCCCGCTCAACAACTGCTATGGGAGAGGAAAATTGTTGATGACTGTCCTGCAGAGGACATTTGAAATGTTGGGAGGTGAATGGTATTTACCTTTGTAGGCTGTAGTCAGATCACACAGAGCAGACCTCACGGCGGCAGTCAGAAGACTGACAACTGCCAGCTGGAGGTCTGCACCTTAAAGTGGAAGTAAACCCCCCTATCATTTTCAGCCAAGGAAGCTGCCATCTTGGCCTCTGTTTAATCTTCAACTGCCATGATGCTGCACATGTGATCAGTTATGACACCAGCCATTGGATGGTGTGACAGTTTGGTTGAGAGCACAGCCAATGTGACAGTTAGCATTTCCGGCATGCCGGGAATGTAACTGTTTTTTGAAACTATTAAATCGTTGGGTTTACTCCCGCTTTAAATAGTGTGAGTGGGTGGAATCATCCAATGAAAAGGATAATGAGCTGCAGGGATCAGCCCATACACACAGCTTTGAAGCAGCCAGCTGCAGGGCGTCTCTCTAACGCGGAGGCGCGTGGCGTAGCCACGCCCTAACATGTGCAATGACGTCACGCGTCTCGGCGTCACCGGCGGGTATACATTCACCAGGTGTCTGGCAGATGTCGGGCCTGGTGACATGAAAGAGCCCCGCCCTGTGGGGATGACCTGCGCAATGAGAAAAGGATGCCACCCATCGCACGCCATACACGGGCGGAGCTTACCCGCTGGGTGTCTGCAAAGAACGTAGCACGGCTCACGAGCTCCGCACAGCACCATCATGTGGACAAAGGAAGAATCTCAGCCAGCTTGCTTACAATGCGGTGATAAGCCTGACAGTGCATGTATCACTGAAAGAAAGAAATAAGAATGAAAATGAAAAGTGGGGAAACCTGAACAAAAGCAACAAATATAACTATGGAACCAGCAACAGGCAATTTGCTGGTAAAATTGGTGAAAATACAAGAAGAATGGAAGATTACATTATGCCTGATCGGTGTATATGGTATCGTCAGTGTCAGGAAAAAATAAAAATTATATATATATACTGTGTGTGTATATATATATATATATATATATATACACACACACACACAAAGGTGCATCTAAAAAAATTAGGATATCATCATAAAGTTCATTTGTTTCAGTAATTCAATTCAAAAAGTGAAGCTCTTATATTATATACATTTATTACACACAGAGTGATATATTTCAAACATTTCTTTTTTTTAATTATGATGATTATGGCTTACAGCTAGTGAAAACCCAAGATTCATTATCTCAGAAAATTAGAATATTACATAAGACCAATTTAAAAAAAAAGGATTTTTAATAGAGAAATGTTGGCTTACTGAAAAGTATGTCCATGTACAGTGTAGTATGCACTCAATACTTGGTTGGGGGTCCCTTTGCATTAAATTACTGCATCAATGTGGCATGGAGGTGATCAACCTGTGGCACTGCTGAGGTGTTATGGAAGCCCAGGTTGCTTTGATATCGGCCTTCAGCTCGTCTGCATTGTTTGGTCTGTTGTCTCTCATCTTCCTCTTGACAATACCCCACAGATTCTCTATTGGGTTTAGGTCAGGCGAGTTTGCTGGCCAATCAAGCACAGTGATACCATAATCATTAAACCAGGTATTGGTATTTTTGGCAGTGTGGGCGGGTGCAAAGTCCTGCTGGAAAATGAAATCAGCATCTCCATAAAGCTGGTCAGCAGAGGGAAGCATGAAGTGCTCTAGAATTTCCTGGTAGAGGGCTGTGCTCACTTCAGACTTGATAAAACACAATGGACCAACACCAGCAGATGACATGGCTCCCCAAATCATCACTAAAGCCTAGTACACACGGCGGAGAATCCCGTCGTAAAAAAAAACGTTGGTTTTCTCGACGGGATTCTTGTCAAGCTTTCCTTGCATACACACTGTCAATTAAAAATCTCTTCGTTGTAAAGCGCGGTCACGTACAACACGTACGACGGCAGTATAAAGGGGAAGTTCGATTCCAATGGCGCCACCCCTTGGGCTGCTTTTGCTGATCTTGTGTTACCGCGTGTTAGTAAAAGTTTGGGGAGAGACGATTCGCGCTTTTCAGTCTTCGTGCTTTCAGTTCGTTACAGCATGACGAATGGGCTATCTCCATTACGGACGCTAGTTTTACCAGAAGGAGCGCTCCCGTCTCATACTTGATTCTGAGCATGCGCGTTTTTTTAAGACTCGGAAAAGCATACACACGACCGGTTTTATCGTCGGGAAACAGGCCAACGAGAATCCCGACGAGAAAAACGAGAATCCTGACAAGAAAATAGAGAGCAGGTTCTCTATTTTTCTCATCGAGATTCCCAGCAGTTTTCTCAACAAGAAACCATACACACGAACGGTTTTCTCGGCAAGAAAGCTCTACCAAGAGTTTTCTTGTTGTTTCTTGCCGAGAAAACCGGTCGTGTGTACGAGGCTTGACTGTGAAAACTTCACACTGGACCTCATGCAACTTGGATTCTGTTCCTCTCCACTCTTCCTCCAGATTCTGGGACCTTGATTTACAAATGAAATGCAAAATTTTTGCACAGTCTGTGATGGTCTTATGTAATATTCTAATTTCCAGAGATACTGAATTTTGAGTTTTCACTAGCTGTAAGCCATAATCATCACAATAAAAAAAAAAAAAAAAAAAAAATTCTTGAACTATATCACTCTGTGTGAAATGACTCTATATAAAATATATGAGTTTAACATTTTGAATTTAATTACTAAAATAAATTAACGTTTTGCTGATATTCTAATTTTTTGAGATGCACCTGTGTGTATGTGTGTGTGTGTGTGTGTGTGTGTGTATATATATATATATATATGTAGCGGCCTCACCCCTCTCTCCCCTTCTCATACTCAGCTTGTCTTTCTTCGTCTAGGGGTCTCAGTGCTGGGGGGAGGGATGAGACACACTACGGCCCATGTCCTCCATAGCTAAGAGGTGAAGGCCAGAGATTGGGCTTTTGTGTAGGTGTCCTAGAGTCAAGTCCAGTACTTCGTCCCTGACTCCTTTGCTCCTAGCAACCAGAGTTCCACACAGTGAATAGGTCCAACTCAAGCCTCGTACACACGACCGAGTTTCTCGTCGTAAAAAACACGTCGTTTTTTTCGACGAGATTCTTGTTAACCTTGTCGATTTTCTCGTCAAGCTTTCTATGCGTACACACTGACATTTCCCAATTTCCTCGTTGTTCTCCGCGGTCACGTCCAGCACGTACGACAGCACTATAAAGGGGAAGATCTTTTTTCTTGGCGCCACCCCTTGGGCTACTTTTGCTGATCTCGTGTTACCGCGTGTGAAGTAAAAGTTTGGGAAGAGACGATTCGCGCTTTTCAGTCTTCGTACTTTTCAGTTCGTTTTCTGCGGTTCAGTTTGTGCTTGTGGGTTCGTATCTTGACTTTCAGGGCGTCTAGGCAGGTCGTATCTGTTTTACAGTGCGTTCTTGCCCGTTCGTTTCTGTTTTTCAGTTCGTTATTCATAGGTCTTGCTGTTCTAAAGTGCGTTCTGTTCTGTACGTTCTGATAAGACGACCGTTTCCTAGCCATGTCGCCTGGACGTTCTCGTCGTCGAGTTCGTGCTGTGCGTGCGCTTGGTGTTGGTCTGCTTGTTTTGGACCAAGACCAGTCCATGAATGGTGTGAGGAGTTCATGGACCAAGAATTGGTTGCTCCAGCGGGACCAATTCTGCCATATGCCTCTGCTGCGGGAGATCGTCGAGAATAATCCTGAGGACTACAGGAATTTTCTGCGGATGTCTGTCCCTGTTTTTCAGGAACTGTTGGCTTTGGTGTCCCCCTATATTACCAGGAAGGACACCGTTATGCGGGAAGCCATCAGTGCTGAGCAGAGGCTCATCGCCACGTTACGTTATCTGGCAACAGGGAGAAGTCTTCAGGACTTGAAGTTCACGACAGGCATCTCCCCACAGGCTCTGGGCCTCATAATCCCAGACACCTGTTCTGCTATTATACAAGTCCTGCAGGAGGACTATATTAGGGTAAGTTTTCCCCATTAACATCACATTTTATGTATTACATGTATGCTAATGTATTGTATTTCTTTCATCCTTCCCTAATTACCATGATTGTAATATGCTGAGAATGTCCCCTTTGTCCTCATGCATGCTTGAAGCTTTAGATTGCCCCTTTTTTCTCCTCCATGCATATTTTCCTTCACTAACCTTTCCAGCAGGGGCGCCTGTTGCTCCAAATGTTTGGGGGTTCAAACCCCAATTTAGGAAATAAACTTCCTCCTTTTTTGCTCTGGTGCCTATTAAACGCCCCCATTTGTTCCCTCTAATGCAGCCATTTTGTCCCCTCCAATGCAGCCATCTTGTTCCCTCTAATGCAGCCATTTTGTCCCCTCCAATGCAGCCAGTTCCCCCCCCCCAGCCCTGCACTTACCTTCTTGTGATCAGCGCCATCCTTCTTCTGTCCTTGATGTCTTCTCCTTCCCTTGATGTTGCATCAGCCAATCATGTTACCATTAAACAGACTTGGTGAACATGATTGGCAGAGCAGCCTGTCAGTGTTTACCCAAGGAATGCCCCCCCCCCCCCTGCGTCCCCTATTTAACTTTTCTGAAGCCAATTACATCCCTCAGGCTGTAATGTGCAAGACAATTTTCCTTCCTGTTTCTGATATGCAATTTTAAGCCCATAAATGCCACAGTTCTTCATATGTCGGTCGCTTAACAGAGGGCCATCCACCTGAATAGTGGGCGGCATAGACAATACATAGGTTAATGCAAGGCATGAACCTATGTATTGTTCTGAGTGACGGGCACAGGAGAGAGGGGGCAGTGCTCCAGCGCCCACTCTGGACGCACCGCCACTGCAATGCTATCCTGTGTCCAAACACATCTACCCCCCCTCCCCATTATAATTTATTAATGGACCATCATAGGGGGTGATGAACATGATACATGAGCCTTCCATTATACTTATTTAAAACACCTTAATAAACGTAGACTTTGCTTGATGTTGGCCTCTAATGTATTTTCTTAGAATATACTTGTAATGTTTGATTTGTGTATTTTAATATTTTTTCATCTTGTTTGACTCCACAGCTTCCTTCCACACCACAGGAATGGCAGACTGTGGCATCGGAGTTTGCCACACGGTGGGACTTCCCCAACTGCGGTGGTGCTATAGACGGGAAGCACGTCCGCATCGTGCCGCCACCCCGTTCTGGGTCCTACTACTTCAATTACAAGGGGTTTCTTAGCATTGTGCTGATGGCGGTGGTGTCAGCATGGTATGAATTCCTCTATGTTGATGTAGGGAAGAATGGCCGGATGTCCGATGGGGGATCCTTCATCCAGACGGAGTTTGCCCTCCGTCTCCAGAGTGACGACCTTACATTGCCACCGGATGCAGGGAATATTGAAGGACTCCCCTTTGTTTTTTTGGCTGATGAAGCCTTTGGGCTCGGACCACATCTTATGAGGCCATTTCCTCTGAGGACCCTGACCCCAGAGAAGAGGGTGTTCAATTACCGGCTGGCCAGGGGCCGAAGAGTCGTTGAAAATGCCTTTGGCATAATGGCCAGCCGGTTCCGCCTTTTTATGACTTCAATACACTTGGCGGACTACAAAATAAACTATGTAGTATTATGCTGTTGTGTGCTACACAATTTTCTTTGCCGCAAATCAAATTCCTATATGGCCTCAGTTTTGCCTGAGGCTGGACTTTCCCCTGATAATCCCCTGCCGGGCCTCGAATCTGCCCGTGCTGGCTTGCCCCCCCAAAATGCCCGTGAGGTTCGGGACAAATACATGGACTATTTTACGGGTAGGGGGGCAATTCCTATGCCAGGCTATGTCTAAAGATTCCTGTCTAACGATCCAAATAAAAATCTTGTTTAAACTTCTAACTTTTGTTGGTTTCCTGTCTCCTAGTTTGTCTTAGTGCATTTGTAGTGCCAAGTGTATTTTCCTTTAGTAAATACCAACCATTTCACTATGTAACCTTTAAAAATGTACCAAATAAGGTTAGAGCGTATTAGAAAAAGAAGCTACACGTTGTTTGTGTTCAAATATTTTACTATGTGCAAATTCACACACCTTTTTTTTTTATTTTACATTTTTTGTTTGCCTGGCCACAAACCGGCAATTGTTTTCTTTGGAAAATACAAAAACAACAGTTGCATTCCAAAAATTACAATATTGGATACCTCGGAGCAATCTGAGACATTCACTTACACAAACTATATGTCTCTATGTGCCCGTCCTAATATGGGGTCCTGCCACCCCTTGCCCAGGCAAAAATTGAATATGCACACAATTGGGATTATTTTCCTATAGGGATTTTAGACTCCTGATCCCTATTGTTAACATGTGCTATCTGCCATCAGGGGTGATCAATGGACGTGTTTTGGGGGTGCAACCCCTTCCTCAGTTCACCTACTTTAGATACGAGGAAGGGGTTGCACCCCCAAAAGACGTACATGGATATCCCCTGATGGCAGATAGCACATGTTGACACACTGTGTGCAGATTCAATTTTTGGCTGGTTTGATTGTCAAAAAGTTTTTTAAAAGTTGAAGAACAAACATGAAAAAAAGGGGGTTGGGATGCCTTATTGAATTCTCCCCAAAACATCGAGAATGTCTTTAAATGTTTGATCCATCACATGAATTCTTTCTTTAATTTTGTCCAGTTCCGTGCTACATTCCATCACTTGCTGGATAAGGCGGAGGGCACTGTCAGCAGAGAAACCTGTACTATCCTTCACCCCAACATTCACATCCCCTAAAAACAAAATACAAAAGGTATTATAACTCTGCAGGCCTACATCTCTTACCTGAAGCTGTGGTGACAGATACTGACCTGTTGTGGTGACCAGTTCCACAACGTCATCCACCTCTCCTTCCTGCACTTCTCCTTCCTCCACCTCAACTTCCTCCACATCTTTAGGTTGTTGGTCTTTTGGAGTTTGGGGTTGTTGTAAAGCTGTGGGGTTCCTGTGCTCCCTGGAGTGTCCTCCTCCCAGTCTTCTCTCCCCTATGAGAATCAAACAAAAGGTCTATTTATCACACAGAAATTCTCTATGTTAAACCAAAAAACAGGCTAAATTGCTTGGAAGTGGGGTACAAGTGTGTGTTTGGGCGGAAGTTAAAGATGAATGCATTATTTCTGACCAAGAATATGCTTAGTATTCACCTTTGTCTGTCATTTTTTAGACATGTAGGCAACACAAAAATTCTCTGAAGCACCTGTGTGGGACACCCAAAAAAGGCGGGTCTGGTGGCCCACACTATAGTGCTCCAAAGTACAGATGTGGAAGCAGCTGCTGAGTGTCCTCTCCTTTACACTGACAAAAGTTTGCATTTCATTCTCTTTACAAACACGTCATCTAGCCTAAAACTTTGTGCCCCAAATTTCCCAAAAAATGGCAGATGTCTAATTACTTTTGTGGCTGTAAAATAAGCCAAAACAGCGGATAGTGGCCGAACGAAGTGTCTGTAACGTAACGAACGATTACTGTGCCCAACCAAGTTCAAAATATTACATTTTGGAAGGGAGTCCAAAAGAAAAAAAAAACTAAACCAGCAACATGTCAGTTTAGAAAAGGATTAATAGCAGAAAAGTGTACATTTTACTTACTTTTTGCGAGCATTCTCTTAATGCTCCTTAACTGCTCTGGCTCCCTCAGTTTGAGGTCTGACCACCTCTTTCTGAGCTGCTCATTTGAGCGTTTCACCCCGAAATTCGTCTTCAGACTCTTCACGACTTTAGTGAGGATTTTGGCCTTCCTTCTATTTGGTTTGCTATACGGCCCATGCTTTGCGTCATAATCTGACTTGAGCAAGATGTCCACCATCTCCGCCATCTCCGCAAAAGACATATTCGATGCCTTGAATCTCCCCCTTGATCGTGACGTTTCCTCAGTCTCCGGGCTTGTCTCCTCCTCGTTAGTTGCGGAATTATCAGACACCTGCTGTAACTCCGCCATATCTGTCTGCGCGCCGAAAGAGAAGGGGCGGGGAAAAGATGTTAGTTAGAGCGTAATGGGCGGGCGACGTGTGCGGAGCGACGTGTTTGTATTTTGACGCATGCGTGGTGTGTATATAGCAAACACACATGTGACTATAGTACGTTCGGTGTGCGGAGAGAGGAGTTCAAGTGACGGATGTGCGAACGAAGGTATGTGATTTTGAGACTGTGCCAAATTGTTGGCCTATACTGTTTGGAGAATGTTGTAAGATATATATGGTGACTACGATGTTAAGGAGGTTAGACTGTTTGCCTCACATTAGTTATATATTATTTATTTAACTTGCAGATACAATATGAATGTCTTTATTAGCGACAAAGAGTTCCTGGCGGAATTTATTGACCGGGTAAGGGAGCTGCCCGCTCTGTGGGAGACGAAAAACCCCATCCATAAAAAAAGAGTGGTGAGAAAAGCAGCGCTGGAGAAGCTGCTCCCATTTGTGCAGACCAAGGTGCCCACAGCCACAGCAAAACAAGTGGACACTAAAATTGGGAGCTTGAGAGGTACCTACAGGACTGAACGCTCTAAGGTCCTGGCTTCTCAGAGGTCAGAAGCAGCAGCAGATGATGTGTATGTCCCGATTTTGTGGTACTACAGCAGGATGTCCTTCCTGGATGACCACATTGAGGCAAGGCCATCACTCTCCACTCTTCCCCCCAGACTTCCCAGCAGCCAACCTGAGCCTTCTCTGGAGCAAGAGGAGGCAGCCATCCTGGATGATCCTGATTTGGCCATCTGGAGCCAGGTATAGTATTAAATGAAAATGTATTGGGATAAAATTAATGTTTGCCAAATATGTCAAGATGAGAAACATACAATATTTTGGCTTCCACAAGTGAAATCAAGATCTCGAGACATTAGTCTGCACTTAATTGGGTGCTAAATAGTCAATCTGATGTAGGTGTAAATTATAAAAAATTATTTCTGGATTTACATTCTAATTGCTTCAATCATGTTTATAAAGTTTGATGCAAAGATTAAACCAACATATTAAACTATGTCCCTTTTTCATACACAGGATGAAATCAGCCAGGAGGAGGGTCTGGAAACTGTCAGGCAGGAGGAGGAAGGGCCCAGTGGCAGCCAGGAGGAGGCAGGGCCCACTGTGAGCCAGGAGGTGGCAGGGCCCAGTGGCAGCCAGGAGGTGGCAGGGCCCAGTGGCAGCCAGGAGGTGGCAGGGCAAAGGAGAAGCACCAGATCCCAGGTGCCTCCCATCCGGCTTCCCAAAAGAGGCAGGAGGGATAGGACCACCAGTGAGGCAGCAATGGCCCTTATTAAAGAGGCCCATGCCACCCTCAAAGAGCCCACATCCCCTGAAGAGGCCATTGCCGGCCTAGTGGAGGCAAAGTTCAAGGTGATGAGCATGGAGCAACGCCTCCTATGCGAGCCCCTGCTCATCACCTTGCTCAACAAGGGGGTGATGGGAAAAATTACCCCCAATACCGCCATTTGTGAGGTGGCACAACTGTCCCAACCTCAACCTCCTCCTCCACCTCCAGATTCTTCTTCTGCCCCACCCCTTCTCCTCCACCTCCACCTTGTTCTTCCGCCCCACCCCCTTCTCCTCCACCTCCACCTTGTTCTTCTGCGCTACCCCCTTCTCCTCCACCTCCACCTTGTTCTTCTGCGCCACCACCTTCTCCCCCACCTCCTCCTCCTCCTGACAGGAGTACCCCTCCAGTGGCCCAGCCTCCAGCCAAACGAAGAAGGAAGGCTTCAGGAAAGGTTGCAGGGAAGGTTGCCAGGAAGACAAGGAAGTGATGGCCTTGCTTCATTGTGGTCGGACAGAAGGCAGCCTGTTGTAGTACCACACACTTGGGACATAAATATCACCTGCTGCTGCTCCTGACCTCTGGGAGGCCAGCATCAGATTGTGCTCAGAAATGTTGGCCTTCTCAAGCTCCCAATTTTAGTGTCCACACAGGGTTGCTGTGTGCTCTGGGGTCCCTGGGATGCACAAATGGCAGCAGCTTCTCCAGCGCTGCCTTCTCTTTATTTTAGTTCAAACATGAATAAATGTTATTTACTCTTTCGTCCATGGACCGACACAGCTTCTCTATTGACAAAGTGGGTATTATCCGTTAATTAGGAGTGACTAGGCAGAAAAACTTGTAAAAAGTGTTGCATCACGCCTTCTACAGTACCGCCCAGGGGGCGGACCCTCTGGGTATACCCTCTCAGTCTGCACATCGCAGATCAGTTTTTTTCTGTCTAGCAAGGAGTAGGACATGGCTCCCTTCGGGCCCATTGGTCCGGGGAAAAAAGATATATATATATATTTTTTTTTTTTTGCTACATTTGTTGTTTCCTGCGATCTTCGATCAACTGCCGACTGGGTGACAGGCTGGATCCTCGATCCTTGTAGTCTCCCCAGTTTCGGCCATCGAGCGTGTGCCGACCCTAGCTACGCACTGGGTTTTCCACGACATGCCCGTCGCTCCACGGGTGGCCGGTGAGCCTACGCTCCAGGGCCTGCATCGGACCGCTCAGCTTCGGCTGACCTTACGGCCGAGTCGCAGCAGCCTGGCCGGTGAGCTTACGCTCCAAGGCTTGCATCGGACCGCTTAGCTTCGGCTGACCTTACGGCCGAGTCGCAGCAGCCTGTCCGGTGAGTGTCATGCTCCAGGGCATACATATGATCGTCCCTTCTGGGTCCAGTCACAGCATGCCTGGCCAACAGTCACCTTCCGTGCGCGGAAGATGATCTGTTTGGAATGTCTTCCAGCAGAATACATGCAGGATAGGTAAGTAAAACTCCCCTGCCTTGGCTGGGTGATTTAGCTGGACATTCCTGGGGAGATAAAGTAAGTGGTTGTGGCCCCTTTCTTCCCTCTCTCCCTGCCCTTCCCTCCTCCCTGGGCTTCTAGCTAAAGGTTGCTGGGTGCTGGGGGTCACCTAGGGGGTCCCACTGGAGCGGGGCTGGCTGTAACTAACATTTAAAAGAAATGTCATTTTTGCTTACCTGTGTTTCTGTGTCTCCATGCTGTCGGCGGCCATTTTGAGGTGGTCCATGCCAAGTTTGGCCTCTTGTAACTGCCTGGCGGCCATCTTCCTGTGGTTCGGCCACACCCACTGGCCCCTATCAGGTGATCGGCGGCCATGTTTGTCCACCCTGTATGCAGATATTGCCGTTCGGCGGCCATCTTTTTGTGGGCTATGGCTGCCTGACCTCTATCTTCTGTCAGCGGCCATTTTCTTAGAGCCCACATTATCTTCCATACAGACGTTTTTGGCAACCATTTTGCGAGAGCCTCCGGCCTCTAGGGTGCATTACACTGGCGCGAAAATTCACACAGGAAGTGCTGATAAAAGAAGCAGACTGACACAGCAGCAAGGGGACAGCATCACAGGCGCAGCATAGCAGTACCTATCCAGGGTGGTGAGTCCTCTGGGTAACCCAGCATCTCTGCAGCGCAGGAGGGTGGCCTATTGATATCTTGCCTGGAGCCCTGTGAGCGTCAGCGTGTGGTCAGCATGGCATCTGAGCCAGATGTCTTCTCCCCTGAAACACCAGATTTAGCAGCTGGTGTCCCTGAGGTGTCTATGGACGCTATGTCGGCAATCCTAGAGGCGTTTGCTGCCAGGGTGGAAGCAGCACACGGGAATACAGGGGGTAATAAACGCCCCCGTCCCCTGCAATCTTCTGGGGATATTTCTGATGCAGAACCAGGTCCAGCTACGGCTCATGGCCCAGATTCTGATGCATCAGAGACTGCAGACCGTGACCGATCGGACAGTGAGGAGGACTCCAAGTCCAGGTCAGTACGCGAGACGGCTTTGGTATCTGACCTTATTACTGCAGTGCGGGATACGCTAAAGTTGGAAAGGACTGAAGAAGTAGCAGATACTCCAGTCCCCTTTGGGTTTCGTAAACCTGCCCGCACTGCTAAGGTGTTCCCTTGTGTGTCTTATTTTGACAAACTCTTATACAAGGAATGGGAGAACCCACTGAGGGTCTTTACAGCCCCAAAGAGGTTTGCAGTACGGTACCCCTTTGAGGAGAGTTTTCTGAAGATATGGACCTCTCCCCCTATAGTGGACCCTTCGGTGTCCAGACTTAATAGAGCCACCACTATTCCAGTAGAAGGGGCTCCTGTTTTCAAGGACCCTGTGGATAAGAAGGCTGAAGCACTCGCTCGCTACCTATACTCAGTGGTAGGCTCGGCAGTATGCCCGGCATTGGCGGGGGCCCTAGTGTCTCAGACACTTACTGAATGGGCAAAATTGCTACTCCAGGGGTTAAAGGAGCGAGATGCTCCTCCTAATGAGATAACTTTGGCCGACCAGTTGGTCCAGGGCCTTAAGTTTGTCTGCGAGTCAGACATGGATACTATTCCCCTGCTGTCATGAGCTTCGGTTTATGCAGTAGCAATACGCTGCCTGATCTGGCTAAAGGGCTGGTCTGCGGACCAGACTTCCAAGAAAGCCCTATTGGATCTGCCTTTTAAGGGCGACAGACTTTTTGGGGCTTCTCTGGATGACATCATCAAGGATGCCACAGGAGGTAAAAGCACTTTGCTTCCCCAAACTAGCAAGGGTGAGGGACCACGCCAAGGGCAAGGGCCCTCTTTTACTGCACGTAAGCGTTTTTTTCGCCCCCTTAAGGCGACAGGGAAAAGACCCCAGGCCGATAAAAGCGCCTGCCCAAGGACAAAAGCGTCCTTGGTCCCGCAGACCCAACAAGCCTGCGGACAAGTCTGCGTCCACATGAAGGTCCGCCCCCACCCAGCTCTCGGGTGGGGGGACGTCTTCGCAAATTCGCGACTCAGTGGACTGCTCTAGTCTCCGACAGGTGGGTTTGCGAAGTAATCTCCTCAGGCTACAAGATAGAATTTCTCTCTTGTCCACCAGACAGATTCATCACCTCCAATCTCCAGCTACTACCGTCCCGTCGGGAGGCCCTGTATGGGGCGGTCCAGGGTCTACTGGAACGCGGGGTAGTTATTCCAGTTCCAGAACAGGAACCGGGTCAGGGTTTTTACTCAAATCTGTTCATTGTGCCAAAGAAGGAGGGGGTTCGTCCAATCTTGGATCTCAGAGCCCTCAATTGCTTTGTGAAGGTACAAAGATTTCGGATGGAGTCGGTTCGATCCGTAATCACGGCTCTCCATCCGGGGGACTTTCTGGCCTCCTTGGACATCAAGGACGCATACCTGCATGTCCCCATATACTCCAGACACCAGAGGTTTCTGCGATTTGCTATCGGGAAGAACCACTACCAGTTTGTGGCCCTCCCGTTTGGCCTTGCCTCAGCACCCAGGACGTTCACCAAGGTGCTCGCTCCGATTCTGGCACTTCTAAGACAGTGGGGTATCGCTATCACAGGTTACTTGGACGACCTTCTGCTGAAGGCCCCTTCAAGCTCAGAATTAGAGGTAAGCGTGTCCATTACCTGTCAGACTCTTCAAGACTGTGGTTGGATACTAAACACGCAAAAGTCAGTATTGGTGCCCACTCAACGCCTAGTGTACCTGGGGTTGATTCTGGATTCCTCAGAGGCAAAGGTATTCCTCCCTGTGGAGAAGTTGCAGACCCTCCGGGCTGCAGTACGGCAGCTGACTTCCAGGAATTGGTCGTCACTCCGTTTTTGCATGCGAGTGTTGGGCCTCATGGTAGCCTCCTTCGAGGCGGTCCCATATGCTCAATACCACACTCGAGTGTTACAGAAGGAAGTTCTGTCCAGATGGAACAGATGCCCTTCATCTCTGGATTATCAAATCCGAGTGAGCCACCTAGTCAGGAGATCCCTGGTATGGTGGCTTACAGCACTGACTCTAATGGCTGGGAAGTCATTTCTTCCGGTTTACTGGATAGTGATCACGACGGACGCCAGCCTTACAGGTTGGGGGGGAGTCTGGGGTGTCCAGTCGGCGCAAGGTCGCTGGACCCCAGAGGAAGCCCTCCTGCCGATCAATGTCCTGGAGATCCGGGCGATCAAGCTGTGCCTCTTCAAATGGTCTCAGAGACTGCAAGGGCGTCCAGTCAGACAACGCCACAGCAGTGGCATATGTCAATCATCAAGGAGGAACAAGAAGCTCAGCTGCAGCATCGGAGATCGCTCGCATCCTGAAGTGGGCAGAGAGGAGCGTACCGGCACTGTCGGCCGTGTACATTCCGGGTGTGGAAAACTGGCAGGCGGACTACCTGAGCCGCCAGATGCTGGACCAGGGAGAATGGTCCTTAGACCCGGAGGTGTTCCAACTCCTCTGCCAAAGATGGGGCACACCAGACGTAGATCTTCTGGCTTCCCGACTCAATCGGAAGGTATTGAGGTTTGTGGCCTGGTCAAGAGACCCATGGGCAGACGCAACGGACGCGTTGGTAGCATCGTGGGGTCAGTATCGGCTAATCTATGCCTTCCCTCCCTTAAGGCTTCTTCCTCTTCTGCTCCGCAGAGTGGAGGCAGAGGGAATTCCAATGATCCTAATCGCTCCAGATTGGCCTCAGCGTCCTTGGTACGCCGATCTAGTACGTCTGGTAGCAGACGTCCCCTGGCGCCTACCACTATGGAAGGACCTGCTATCGCAAGGTCCCATATTCCATCCTGCTTTACAGTCATTGGCTTTAACGGCATGGCTGTTGAGAACCAGGTACTGAGAGATCGGGGCCTGTCAGACTCAGTAATCTCTACTATGAGAAGTGCTCGGAAACCGTCCTCTAGGAAGGTCTATCACCGCACTTGGAGGGCCTACATCTCCATGTGTGAGGAAATGAAATGGCATCCGCGTACCTATTTGGTTTCCAGAATCCTGCTGTTTTTACAGCATGGGGTAGACCAAAGGCTTGCCCTAAGTACGATTAAGGGACAGATATCTGCCCTGGCTGTCTTTTTTCAGCGACCCCTGGCGACTCACTCTCTCGTGAGTACATTTGTGCAGGGGGTTCGACATGTGGCCCCTCCGGTCCGCCCCCGTTACCTCCGTGGGACTTGAACCTGGTCCTCTCGGTGCTTCAGAAGGCACCGTTTGAGAATATTAGAGATATTCCCCTGTTGACACTTTCTCAGAAGGTGGTCTTTTTGGTGGCTGTTACGTCAGTTAGACGAGTCTCTGAGCTGGCAGCCCTGTCCTGCAAGGCTCCCTATTTGATTTTCCACAAGGATAAGGTGGTGCTGCGGCCGCAGCCTTCCTTTCTTCCGAAAGTCGTTTCGGCTTTTCATCTCAACGAAGACATTGTACTTCCATCCTTGTGTCCTCAGCCGTCGAATCCTAAGGAGTCGGCGTTGCATTCCTTGGACGTTGTCCGAGCTTTGAGAGTATACATATCTGCTACTTCCCTGTTCCGGAAGTCAGACTCACTGTTTGTTTCGGTGGCTGGTCCCAAGAAGGGCCAAGCAGTCTCATCGGCCACCATCTCTAGGTGGATCCGACAGATAGTAATCCAGGCTTACGCCTTAAAGGGTCAGGCGCCCCCCTTTCCTGTCACAGCGCATTCGACCAGGGCAATAGGTGCCTCTTGGGCTTTCCGACATCAAGCGTCTGTTTCCCAACTATGTAAAGCGGCGACTTGGTCGTCCGCTCACACTTTCACAAAATTCTACAAAGTTGATGTAGGTGCATCTTCGGATGCCTCTTTCGGCCGCAAGGTTTTGCAGGCGGCTGTTTAGAGTTGCAACTCCTCCGTTGGAGGAGTGCTGTTTTGTGTTTTGGGGTGAAGTTTGTTTTTATGCTGTTACCACCCCTCGTTTTTTCTCTGACACTGCTTTGGGACGTCCCACTTTGTCAATAGAGAAGCTGTGTCGGTCCATGGACGAAAGAGTAAATAGGATTTTTTACTCACCGTAAAATCCTTTTCTCTGAGTCCATGGACCGACACAGCACCCACCCCTCCTTTTAAGTTTGTACTGCTTTTTGACGAACTGATCTGCGATGTGCAGACTGAGAGGGTATACCCAGAGGGTCCGCCCCCTGGGCGGTACTGTAGAAGGTGTGATGCAACACTTTTTACAAGTTTTTCTGCCTAGTCACTCCTAATTAACGGATAATACCCACTTTGTCAATAGAGAAGCTGTGTCGGTCCATGGACTCAGAGAAAAGGATTTTACGGTGAGTAAAAAATCCTATTTTTCTTTAAGTTCATACTTGACTATGTGTATTTGTAAAAATGTAAAATCTAGCTTTGGAGTAAGCAGATACATTTGACCGACAAAAAAAGGGACAGATAACAACCCCCCAAAAAAATAACTAAATCGTATTTCCCAAAAAAGTGTGTAAAATTTAAATAATATATATTAAAAGATTCAATGGGAGATCACTACCAAAACATTGCGAAATTACAATTAACATCAGTTTGAAAAATATCAAATTTTTAAATATTCCTAAAAACTTGCACGATATAATACACATAAATCTTCTTAAGAGCAGCATGAAAAAGGTTAAAAAAAGATAGTCATAACTATGTGTGAATATCAGCAGCAAAAGAAGTTCATTCGTTTGGATTAATGTAACATTCTAACGAAGATTTCAATGCACAACATTTAAACGATGCAAAAATTTGGAGCGTGACGAATGTGCCATCTCCATTACGAAGGCTTGTTTTACCAGAAGATGCGCTCCCGTCTCATAGTTGCTTGTGAGCATGCGCGCTTTTGGAAGAGTCGTAAAAGCATACACACGAACCATTTTCTCGTCACAAAACAGGCCGACGAGAAACACGACGAGGAAATCTGGAATCCTGACGAGAAAATAGAGAGCAGGTTCTCTATTTTCTCGTCGAGATTCACGGCAATTTTCTCGTCGTAAAACCATACACACGAACGGTTTTCTCGCCAAAAAAGCTCACGCGGCACTTTTCTTGCCGGTCTTGGACGAGAAACTCGGTCGTGTGTACGAGGCTTTAGTTTTATTCTTCTTGGCAAACAACAAACAGTTTCTTCTACTGAGTAGTAATGGGGAATAGATCGAGGCTCAATCCTTTCCCTTCTCCTGCTAACCACTGTGACATCACCAGTGGCGAATAGTCACTGCCACTGACTATATGAAGTAGAACATGAATTACCTTCACTAGCACGGCCCCTGTCAGGGGAAGGAGATCTGTCCATGGGAGAAACAGGAGGCCTCTCTGTCACCAGCGATGCTGCGCCGGACTCTCCAGAGAAGTTCCGCACACCAGTCCTCACGAACTCAGACACGGGCACCCAAGGAGTTAGGGCCCCCCTCGGATTCCTCCACCCTCGCGGAACTCAGTCGAAGGTACTGATCCCCAGGCATCCGCCATAGTACCTCACCCCAGGCTAAAGGTGCCTGGGATGGACTCCATCTCCGCTCCGGCCAGGCCAAGGGCACCTAGGCCTGGGGCACTGGAACACCAGCACCCAAGCTGAAGGTGCCTGGGTGCGGCCGAGTCCTCCGACTGCCACTCCGCCCCTTTTATCCCCTCTCCCTTCGCGTCACAGCGGGTTCCCCGCCCCACTGTACCAGCTCCAGGGGAGGACAAAAAGGTACAGTCTTGCGGTGCGAGTTCAGCCTCGGCCCAGGGCAACAGCGCCACCCGTGGACCGCAAGGAACCTCACACCACCAGAGTCCTCCAAGAACCAGAAAAAGGTCTCGGATCCCCTAGCAATTTGTGCATCTGGGTTACACTACCACATACCTCCCAACTTTTTAAATGTCCACTGCGGGACATTCTAGAACACTTTTTTCCGCTCCGACTTAAAGCGGGGTGGGGCGCGGCGCCGCGGGACGGAGGTTTTTTTTTCAAGGACAGAGAGTGAAAGTTGTTGAGCGGGGGGGGGGGCGGGTTGGTGCCGCGGGTCGGACTTCACTGAAATATTTGATGGGGGGGGTGTCAGACATCGCTGACACTGCAGTTGTTGAGGGGGGGGGGCGGCCGCCGCAGGCGCAGGACGACAGTTACATCTGGGGAGAAGTGTGGACTTACCGCTACCTGCCCGTCCCTCCTTCCATTGCGGGAAATTCAATCCTCTCGCGGGTGTGCGGGAAATCAGTGTCGGTGCGGGAAGTTCCCGCACATTCCGTGCGTGTTGGGAGGTATGCTACCACCCAGATGCCTCCCTTAAATTCAAACACCCGCTACATATATATATAAATATATATTGGGCTAGAGTTTTTTTGTTTTTTTGTAAAAATAAAGAAGCTTTGAAATGTATTGTAGAGCAGAGTTACAGATAAAAGTTATTGAACAGAACAGTATAGTTTTGCAAGGCAGGGACATAATATCTAACCATCTGTATGCTAATAAAATTAGTCTTCATTACTGCACTATTGAACAAGTATGGAGTGTTTTAGAAACCTGAACAAAGTAGTAAATTATTAATTAGTATTATTGTCATTTGTCAAGAGATATAATTGGCGACTGATCATAGTGGATGGGAAATGTATTCAGTACATAATTAGAATGTCTTATCTAGAAACCTGGTGTCACCTAGTGGCCATAGATTTACATGACACCTTCCAAAGAAATGGGAGTCCTACAATTAGATCTAACTGGCTCTTGAATGAAAATAAAAAAATATAAGGAACTGGTGCTTTGTCATTTATCTTATATTTCCTCCAGGTCTATGTGTGATTTCTTTGAGCTTTTCTGTAGATGTCAGCAGTTTATGTTTTCCAGGTCTGTCTTTCCATTCTTCTTGTGCTGGAAGAGGATGGAAGATGGCCATAAAGTAGTCCAGGAACCATCCTGGGGTGTTAATAACTGTGATCTTGGCAAGCCGATCACAGAGGTCAGATGGCCTAACTATAGTCTATTATATGAGTATTTTTGATGAAGATATATATCTGAAGGTGACCCTTTTAATTGTAGTAATATTTCAATGTGATTTTATAGTTTGCAGAGACAGCTATTAGCGGTATACTCACAAATTTGTAGTACAGTAATGGAAATTTAGGATATCAAGATTGTCAACATCAAAATTACTTTTAGGTAAAGGTTACAATAATAAAACCTACTCACTGAAAATACATTGTAGTTTCCTTTTGATGCAGGGGATCTTAACCTGGGGTTCATGGACCCCTAAGTGATCCATGAATGGTTTTCAGGGGGGTCAGACAAAACAATAACAATTACATTCACTATACAGCCATCCCTCTTGTCCCAATCAATGATTTCCCATTGAGGCTCCATGCACACTGGCTTAAAAGAACACTCCTAGCAGCAGCTTTTGAGCCTTTTTTGTTTTTCTGCTGCAAATAGTGTTATCCTATGTGTCCATGCACACTATTTTAGTCTAGAGGCATTTTTTTTAAGCTTCAGCTTCTAGCAGCAGAAAAAAATGCCTTTTTTTTTACCTTTTGGGGAACGATTTGCCAGCAGAAAAAAAAAATAAATAAAGCTGACAGCTCCTAGAAGCTTCGAAAGGCTGCTAACCGCAGTGGTTTCCAGATTTTTTTTTCTTAGCGGGCGATCCGCCGGCGTTCTTAACAACCAGTGTATAGCTGATTGTTAAGGAGCTGGCTGTGTAAGCCGGCCGCCGCCGTGTCCTTAACAACAGATGACTCATCAGCTGTCAGCAGTGTTCCTCGCTAACAGCTGAATGTAAACAAAACAATTTCCGGCAATAAAAACGGAGAAAAAAACAGCACGGGGGTCCCCTCCCAGTCCATACCAGGCCCTTTGAGTCTGATATAGATCTTAAGGGGAACCCCATGACAATTTTTTTTTTTTAAATGGCATGGGGTCCTTAACAAAATCCATACCAGACCCTTATCTGCGCATGCAGACTAGCAGGCAAGGAAAGGGGGGGGGGCGGGTGGTCGCCCCCCCCCCCCGAACCATACCAGGCCACATGCCCTCAACATGGGAGGGTGCTTTAGGGTAGGGGGACTCCCCCCCAAAAGTACTTTGTCCCCATGTTGATGAGGACAAGGGCCTCTTCCCCACAACCCTGGCCGGTGGTTGTGGGGGTCTGTGGGTGGGGTGCTTATCAGAACCTGGATCCCGGCCCCCCTTATGTGAATAAGTATGGGGTAGCATAAATAAAGGCAGTTTTTGACAAGTCCTTTTATAAAAAAAAAAAAAGATTCCCAGTCCCATGGAGTATATCCAACATCAAGTACGATGAACGCCGGCTGCCTGTACACAAAAAAAAAAAGAGGTCCACACACGACACTGGCTCCTGCCCAATGACTGCTCCGCTGCCTCTTGCTACTAAATAAACCAAGGGGCGGGGCTACCCAATTACATCACTGGGTGATTCCGCCCCCCTTGTGACTTTATTGACCAGTGCATGCTGGGTTGATGACGTCACAAGGGGGCAGGGTCACCCGGATGTCTTTTTCTTTTTATTTGGTCCTGGACTGGTTGCCGGCCAGCATTCATTGTAATTGACATTGGATCTACACTAAGGAATTTTTTTTTAAAAAAAGGCTCCATTCACAAACCGGGTTGTTATAGATCGCTGAAGGGAACAGCTGCGTTTCTGCCCACGATTCAGAATCGCGGCAAAACACGTGACCAGTTTGCAATGTCATTATTTCTCAATGGCACCCCAAACATGGAACTTCTTTTGGATGACAGGCAGCCCGCGATTTTGTTTGCGTGATTAGTTGTGTGGCAATCGAGCGTCGCGTTTGGGGTGCCATTGAGAAATAATGGCATTGAAAAAGGTTGCTGTGATTCTGAATTGTGGGCAGAATCATGGCAATTCCGCCCAGGTGTGAATGAAGCCTAAGTTGACTATTACTGGCCTACATCTTCGCACTGGCATTTATATGATCAGCATGTATTTTGTCAGCAAGCTCATGCTGGCCAACTTTTATGCATGAAAAAAAAAAAAAGAGCTTTGAGCCACAGAGAGATACATATAAATATTAGCTCCAGAATAAGACCACTGATAGAAATGTTTGTGCTGTATGGAAGGATCTAGAGCTCTGATAACCCAAACATTTTCTCTTTTAGTCTCTGGAAGTTACGCGACGCATGGTGCAGCTGATGGAAGAGGTGAGACCCCCATAGCTGATAAATATGACTTAATGATGGGGTGATGTCATGTTAATGCAGGAAAGATTATTTATTTATTTATTTATTTATTTAGAGCCAACTATTTAGGCATCAATTTAAATTTATATTGTACATTCACATTAGTCCTTGCCCCCAAGGAGCTTACAACCTAAGGTCCTTAACTCACATTCATACATACACACATACTCAGGCAGGAGCCAATTAACCTACCAGAATGTTTTCGAGTGTGGGAGGAAACAAAAGTACCCGGAGGAAACCCACACAGGCACAGGGAGAACATGCAAACTCCATGCAGGTAATGTCATGGTAGGGATTCGATCTGACAGCCCTAGTGCTGCCAGGAACTAGCAGGGCAATAAAAGTGTTAAAGGAGAAGTAAGGCCAAAGCTCTTTTGACCCTACTTTTCCTGTGGGTCACAGGAGTGCACTTCGTCCTGCACTGCTTTGACCTATCGACTGACGTCATTGGGGACCATATTGAAAAAAAAAGGTCTCACGTAGTGTAATACTGTAAAAATTCCTTGGTAATTCTTTCCGTAGCTACAAAGCAAAGGCTGGCAGTCGCAGTATGTGCCCCCATCCACTGTCTTTGCAGCTTAAGGGGGGAGTGGTGGGGGGCAGTAAAAATGCAGCTCAACTGTCTATTACTCTTTCGTCCATGGACCGACACAGCTTCTCTATTGACAAAGTGGGTATTATCCGTTAATTAGGAGTGACTAGGCAGAAAAACTTGTAAAAAGTGTTGCATCACACCTTCTACAGTACCGCCCAGGGGGCGGACCCTCTGGGTATACCCTCTCAGTCTGCACATCGCAGATCAGTTTTTTTCTGTCTAGCAAGGAGTAGGACATGGCTCCCTTCGGGCCCATTGGTCCGGGGAAAAAAGATATATATATATATTTTTTATTTTTATTTTTTTTGCTACATTTATTGTTTCCTGCGATCTTCGATCAACTGCCGACTGGGTGACAGGCTGGATCCTCGATCCTTGTAGTCTCCCCAGTTTCGGCCATCGAGCGTGTGCCGACCCTAGCTACGCGCTGGGTTTTCCACGACATGCCCGTCGCTCCACGGGTGGCCGGTGAGCCTACGCTCCGGGGCCTGCATCGGACCGCTCAGCTTCGGCTGACCTTACGGCCGAGTCGCAGCAGCCTGGCCGGTGAGCTTACGCTCCAAGGCTTGCATCGGACCGCTCAGCTTCGGCTGACCTTACGGCCGAGTCGCAGCAGCCTGTCCGGTGAGCGTCATGCTCCAGGGCATACATATGATCGTCCCTTCTGGGTCCAATCACAGCATGCCTGGCCAACAGTCACCTTCCGTGCGCGGACGATGATCTGTTTGGAATGTCTTCCAGCAGAATACATGCAGGATAGGTAAGTAAAACTCCCCTGCCTCGGCTGGGTGATTTAGCTGGACATTCCTGGAGAGATCAAGTAAGTGGTTTTGGCCCCTTTCTTCCCTCTCTCCCTGCCTTTCCCTCCTCCCTGGGCTTCTAGCTAAAGGTTGCTGGGTGCTGGGGGTCACCTAGGGGGTCCCACTGGAGCGGGGCTGGCTGTAACTAACATTTAAAAGAAATGTCATTTTTTGCTTACCTGTGTTTCTGTGTCTCCATGCTGTCGGCGGCCATTTTGAGGTGGTCCATGCCAAGTTTGGCCTCTTGTAACTGCCTGGCGGCCATCTTCCTGTGGTTCGGCCACACCCACTGGCCCCTATCAGGTGATCGGCGGCCATGTTTGTCCACCCTGTATGCAGATATTGCCGTTCGGCGGCCATCTTTTTGTGGGCTATGGCTGCCTGACCTCTATCTTCTGTCGGCAGCCATTTTCTTAGAGCCCACATTATCTTCCATACAGACGTTTTTGGCAACCATTTTGTGAGAGCCTCCGGCCTCTAGGGTGCATTACACTGGCGCGAAAATTCACACAGGAAGTGCTGATAAAAGAAGCAGACTGACACAGCAGCAAGGGGACAGCATCACAGGCGCAGCATAGCATTACCTATCCAGGGTGGTGAGTCCTCTGGGTAACCCAGCATCTCTGCAGCACAGGAGGGTGGCCTATTGATATCTTGCCTGGAGCCCTGTGAGTGTCAGCGTGTGGTCAGCATGGCATCTGAGCCAGAGGTCTTCTCCCCTGAAACACCAGATTTAGCAGCTGGTGTCCCTGAGGTGTCTATGGACGCTATGCCGGCAATCCTAGAGGCGTTTGCTGCCAGGGTGGAAGCAGCACACGGGAATACAGGGGGTAATAAACGCCCCCGTCCCCTGCAATCTTCTGGGGATATTTCTGATGCAGAACCAGGTCCAGCTACGGCTCATGGCCCAGATTCTGATGCATCAGAGACTGCAGACCGTGACCGATCGGACAGTGAGGAGGACTCCAAGTCCAGGTCAGTACGCGAGACGGCTTTGGTATCTGACCTTATTACTGCAGTGCGGGATACACTAAAGTTGGAAAGGACTGAAGAAGTAGCAGATACTCCAGTCCCCTTTGGGTTTCGTAAACCTGCCCGCACTGCTAAGGTGTTCCCTTGTGTGTCTTATTTTGACAAACTCTTATACAAGGAATGGGAGAACCCACTGAGGGTCTTTACAGCCCCAAAGAGGTTTGCAGTACGGTACCCCTTTGAGGAGAGTTTTCTGAAGATATGGACCTCTCCCCCTATAGTGGACCCTTCGGTGTCCAGACTTAATAGAGCCACCACTATTCCAGTAGAAGGGGCTCCTGTTTTCAAGGACCCTGTGGATAAGAAGGCTGAAGCACTCGCTCGTTACCTATACTCAGTGGTAGGCTCGGCAGTACGCCCGGCATTGGCGGGGGCCCTAGTGTCTCAGACACTTACTGAATGGGCAAAATTGCTACTCCAGGGGTTAAAGGAGCGAGATGCTCCTCCTAATGAGATAACTTTGGCCGACCAGTTGGTCCAGGGCCTTAAGTTTGTCTGCGAGTCAGACATGGATACTATTCCCCTGCTGTCAAGAGCTTCGGTTTATGCAGTAGCAATACGCCGCCTGATCTGGCTAAAGGGCTGGTCTGCGGACCAGACTTCCAAGAAAGCCCTATTGGATCTGCCTTTTAAGGGCGACAGACTTTTTGGGGCTTCTCTGGATGACATCATCAAGGATGCCACAGGAGGTAAAAGCACTTTGCTTCCCCAAACTAGCAAGGGTAAGGGACCACGCCAAGGGCAAGGGCCCTCCTTTACTGCACGTAAGCGGTTTTTTCGCCCCCTTAAGGCGACAGGGAAAAGACCCCAGGCCGATAAAGCGCCTGCCCAAGGACAAAAGCGTCCTTGGTCCCGCAGACCCAACAAGCCTGCGGACAAATCTGCGTCCACATGAAGGTCCGCCCCCACCCAGCTCTCGGGTGGGGGGACGTCTTCGCAAATTCGCGACTCAGTGGACTGCTCTAGTCTCCGACAGGTGGGTTTGCGAAGTAATCTCCTCAGGCTACAAGATAGAATTTCTCTCTTGTCCACCAGACAGATTCATCACCTCCAATCTCCAGCTACTACCGACCCGTCGGGAGGCCCTGTATGGGGCGGTCCAGGGTCTACTGGAACGCGGGGTAGTTATTCCAGTTCCAGAACAGGAACGGGGTCAGGGTTTTTACTCAAATCTGTTCATTGTGCTCATTCAAATCTGTTCATTGTGCCAAAGAAGGAGGGGGTTCGTCCAATCTTTGCTATCGGGAAGAACCACTACCAGTTTGTGGCCCTCCCATTTGGCCACCCAGGACGTTCACCAAGGTGCTCGCTCCGATTCTGGCACTTCTAAGACAGCGGGGTATCGCTATCACAGGTTACTTGGACGACCTTCTGCTGAAGGCCCCTTCAAGCTCAGAATTAGAGGTAAGCGTGTCCATTACCTGTCAGACTCTTCGAGACTGTGGTTGGATACTAAACACGCAAAAGTCAGTATTGGTGCCCACTCAACGCCTAGTGTACCTGGGGTTGATTCTGGATTCCTCAGAGGCAAAGGTATTCCTCCCGGTGGAGAAGTTGCAGACCCTCCGGGCTGCAGTACGGCAGCTGACTTCCAGGAATTGGTCGTCACTCCGTTTTTGCATGCGAGTGTTGGGCCTCATGGTAGCCTCCTTCGAGGCGGTCCCATATGCTCAATACCACACTCGAGTGTTACAGAAGGAAGTTCTGTCCAGATGGAACAGATGCCCTTCATCTCTGGATTATCAAATCCGAGTGAGCCACCTAGTCAGGAGATCCCTGGTATGGTGGCTGACAGCACCGGCTCTAATGGCCGGGAAGTCATTTCTTCCGGTTTACTGGATAGTGATCACGACGGACGCCAGCCTTACAGGTTGGGGGGGAGTCTGGGGTGTCCAGTCGGCGCAAGGTCGCTGGACCCCAGAGGAAGCCCTCCTGCCGATCAATGTCCTGGAGATCCGGGCGATCAAGCTGTGCCTCTTCAAATGGTCTCAGAGACTGCAAGGGCGTCCAGTCAGACAACGCCACAGCAGTGGCATATGTCAATCATCAAGGAGGAACAAGAAGCTCAGCTGCAGCATCGGAGATCGCTCGCATCCTGAAGTGGGCAGAGAGGAGCGTACCGGCACTGTCGGCCGTGTACATTCCGGGTGTGGAAAACTGGCAGGCGGACTACCTGAGCCGCCAGATGCTGGACCAGGGAGAATGGTCCTTACACCCGGAGGTGTTCCAACTCCTCTGCCAAAGATGGGGCACACCAGACGTAGATCTTCTGGCTTCCCGACTCAATCGGAAGGTATTGAGGTTTGTGGCCCGGTCAAGAGACCCATGGGCAGACGCAACGGACGCGTTGGTAGCATCGTGGGGTCAGTATCGGCTAATCTATGCCTTCCCTCCCTTAAGGCTTCTTCCTCTTCTGCTCCGCAGAGTGGAGGCAGAGGGAATTCCAATGATCCTAATCGCTCCAGATTGGCCTCAGCGTCCTTGGTACGCCGATCTAGTACGTCTGGTAGCAGACGTCCCCTGGCGCCTACCACTACGGAAGGACCTGCTATCGCAAGGTCCCATATTCCATCCTGCTTTACAGTCATTGGCTTTAACGGCATGGCTGTTGAGAACCAGGTACTGAGAGATCGGGGCCTGTCAGACTCAGTAATCTCTACTATGAGAAGTGCTCGGAAACCGTCCTCTAGGAAGGTCTATCACCGCACTTGGAGGGCCTACATCTCCATGTGTGAGGAAATGAAATGGCATCCACGTACCTATTTGGTTTCCAGAATCCTGCTGTTTCTACAGCATTGGGTAGACCAAAGGCTTGCCCTAAGTACGATTAAGGGACAGATATCTGCCCTGGCTGTCTTTTTTCAGCGACCCCTGGCGACTCACTCTCTCGTGAGTACATTTGTGCAGGGGGTTCGACATGTGGCCCCTCCGATCCGGCCCCCGTTACCTCCGTGGGACTTGAACCTGGTCCTCTCGGTGCTTCAGAAGGCACCGTTTGAGAATATTAGAGATATTCCCCTGTTGACACTTTCTCAGAAGGTGGTCTTTTTGGTGGCTGTTACGTCAGTTAGACGAGTCTCTGAGCTGGCAGCCCTGTCCTGCAAGGCTCCCTATTTGATTTTCCACAAGGATAAGGTGGTGCTGCGGCCGCAGCCTTCCTTTCTTCCGAAAGTCGTTTCGGCTTTTCATCTCAACGAAGACATTGTACTTCCATCCTTGTGTCCTCAGCCGTCGAATCCTAAGGAGTCGGCGTTGCATTCCTTGGACGTTGTCCGAGCTTTGAGAGTATACATATCTGCTACTTCCCTGTTCCGGAAGTCAGACTCACTGTTTGTTTCGGTGGCTGGTCCCAAGAAGGGCCAAGCAGTCTCATCGGCCACCATCTCTAGGTGGATCCGACAGATAGTAATCCAGGCTTACACCTTAAAGGGTCAGGCGCCCCCCTTTCCTGTCACGGCGCATTCGACCAGGGCAATAGGTGCCTCTTGGGCTTTCCGACATCAAGCGTCTGTTTCCCAACTATGTAAAGCGGCGACTTGGTCGTCCACTCACACTTTCACAAAATTCTACAAAGTTGATGTAGGTGCATCTTCGGATGCCTCTTTCGGCCGCAAGGTTTTGCAGGCGGCTGTTTAGAGTTGCAACTCCTCCGTTGGAGGAGTGCTGTTTTGTGTTTTGGGGTGAAGTTTGTTTTTATGCTGTTACCACCCCTCGTTTTTTCTCTGACACTGCTTTGGGACGTCCCACTTTGTCAATAGAGAAGCTGTGTCGGTCCATGGACGAAAGAGTAAATAGGATTTTTTACTCACCGTAAAATCCTTTTCTCTGAGTCCATGGACCGACACAGCACCCACCCCTCCTTTTAAGTTTGTACTGCTTTTTGACGAACTGATCTGCGATGTGCAGACTGAGAGGGTATACCCAGAGGGTCCGCCCCCTGGGCGGTACTGTAGAAGGTGTGATGCAACACTTTTTACAAGTTTTTCTGCCTAGTCACTCCTAATTAACGGATAATACCCACTTTGTCAATAGAGAAGCTGTGTCGGTCCATGGACTCAGAGAAAAGGATTTTACGGTGAGTAAAAAATCCTATTTTTTACCACTCCCAAATGGCAAGCCCTTATGCCGCATACACACGACTGTTTTTAATGTCATGGAAAAAAACAAAGTTTTTCTCAACGTGATTCTTCTCAAGCCTGCCTTGCATACACACTATTGTAAAAAAAAAAAAATGCTCGAGCAAAGCGCGGTGACGTACAACACGTACAACGGCACTATAAAGGGGAAGTTCCATTTGGATGGCGCCACCCTTTGGGCTGCTTTTGCTGATTTTGTGTTACCGCGTGTTAGTAAAAGTTTGGTGAGAGATGATTCGCGCTTTTCAGTCTCTGTGCTTTTCAGTCCGTTACAGCGTGATGAATGTGCTATCTCCATTACGAACGCTAGTTTTACCAGAACGAGCGCTCCTGTCTCATAACTTGCTTCTGAGCATGCGTGATTTTTTCCCGTCAATAAAGCGTACACACGGGCGTTTTTCACGACGAGAAAAACGACAACGTGATAAACGACGAGAAAAAATAGAGTAGGTTCTAAATTTTTAATGGCCATTTTTCTCGTCATGAAAAATGCTCTGGAGCCCACACACGATCGTTTTTAATGACCAATTTAAAAAATGTCATTTTTCTCGTCATGAAAAACGGTCGTGTGTACACGGCATTAGAATTTCAGAAGGGATAAATGTAACGTGGAACTGGCTGTACACCTATACCACTCTGTAATGCCAGATCCTTTCCTAGGCGGCCTTTTTATTTTTTCGTAGAATAGCTGGTAACTCCAAAAAGTATGATGATTTTGAGTAAAATGATTTATAAATGTTTTTTTTATGGCTGTGTTTTCTGACAGAGTAAAGATGCTGGCATTCGGACTCTGGTGATGCTGGATGAACAAGGAGGTGAGGCTACTGTCCTCAGGGTAACAGGAGGAGACTATACTACAGAGCTCAACAACCCACGTCTATGAAATCCCACGTATAACTCTCAGCCTACCCTTGATGGCTCACACTATCCACTTGGTGTGATATGTGTTTCCATAAGTATATATATATATATATATATATATATATTTGTATTATTATTTTTATTACCCATCACCCTGATCCCTGTCGCTCGTGCCTGAGCAGCAGCCAACCACCACAGGCCCCTAGCTCCTGTTGCATGGGGATGAGCGTGTATAGCAGTGTGCAGATATTTATTTAATCAAACAATAATTACAATTATTAATTGATTTAGCTGTATAATGGCAGATTTACTTTGGATATTTTGAAGGTCAGTATGCAGCTGAATGCAGTTCAGTATATTAAAGCGGAGTTCGGCCGGAAAAAAAAATAATTAAAAATTAAAAATCAACAGCTACAAATACTGCAGCTTCCCTTCCTGGTTCTCTACTGTGCATGTGCGAGTCGCGCTCTGCGATCCCACTGGTCCCTGCTGTCTTCTGGGACCTGTGTGTCTCCCAGGAGACAGCGGGGGGGGGGGGGACGGCGGAGGCGCCAGAAATGCCGTAGGTTACCGCGGCGACCTATGCCCGGAAGTGGGAGCAAATATCTGCTCCCTCCTCCCCCCTGAAAGGCGTCTAATGTGACACCTGAGGGGGGGAGGTTTCCGAAAAGTGGAAGTTCCATTTTTGGGTGGAACTGCGCTTTAACCACTTCCCTACCGCCCATAGTCATATGACGTCCACAGATGGGATCTCCCATCCTGGGTGGACGTCATATGACATCCTCGGCTTTGAGGGGGGATATCTGAATGATGCCTGCAGCTAGAGGCATTCAGATATAATTTTCTTGTGCCGGCGATTCTGCGCACCATAAGAACGATCATAGCGGCGGTTCTGCCTCTTGATTGTTCTTATAGGCGGCGGGAGGGGACATCCCCCCCTCCCGCCGCCATCCGGTGCTTCTCCGGGCTCTCCTGTGCCATTGGGGACCCGGAGGGAATCGTCCGGCACCGGTGGTGGGTCACGTGACGAGCATAGAGATGACTGGTGACCAGATATTCACCAGTCATCTCTATGATCGTCGGAGGCCCGGGCGCGATGTGATGACGTCACGCCCGGGTCCTCATATGTAAACAAATCCGCCATTGCGGCTAGTAAGTATGAGATCAGTGAAAACATTTTCACGCTCTCATGCTTTCCAGCCTGGAGGAGAGATGTGGGGTCTTATTGACCCCGCATCTCTCAATAAAGAGGACCTGTCACACACATTCCTATTACAAGGGATGTTTACATTCCTTGTAATAGGAATAAAAGTGATCAAAAAAAAAAAAAGTTAAATAAGTGTAAAAAAAAAATAAAATAAGTAAAAAAAAAAAAAATAATAATAATAATAAAAAAATTAAAACGCCCCTGTCCCCGGTAGCTCGCAATCAGAAGCGAACGCACACGCAAGTCCCGCCCACATATGTAAACGCCGTTCAAACCACATATGTGAGGTATCGCCACGTGCGTTAGAGCGCGTACAACAATTCTAGCACTAGACCTCCTCTGTAACTCTAACCCGGTAACCTGTAAAAAAAATTAAAGTGTCACCTATGGAGATTTTTAAGTACCGAAGTTTGGCGCCATTCCATGAGTGTGCGCAATTTTAAAGCGTGACATGTTAAGTATCTATTTACTCGACATAACATCATCTTTCATATTTTACAAAAAAATTGGGCTAACTTTACTGTTTTGTTATTTTTTTAATTCATGAAACCATTTTTTTTCCAAAAAAAAGGCGTTTGAAAAATTATTGCGCAAATACCGTGCAAGAAAAAAAGTTGCAATGACCGTCATTTTATTCCCTAGGGTGTCTGCTAAAAAAACATATATAATGTTTGGGGGTTCTGAGTAATTTTCTAGCAAAAGAATGATGATTTGTACATGTAGGAGAGAAGTGCCAGAATGGGCCCGTATTGAGGTGGTAAAAAAAGCCCGGTATGGAAGTGGTTAAAGATATAATTTTGAAACTCACCATTCCTTTAAACAAGACATGAGTGCATGGCTGCCACCTTGTGGTGTGTGGGCGGTACTGCTGTTTAAAATTTTCACATGATTTCCTAGGCATATCAGCAATAGATATAGTTTTGGTTTCTGTGCAGTGATGGACGATTTAGGTTGAATTTTTTCATGGGGTCCTCAATCACAGTCTAAAATCAGAAGTTATATCATTTATGGTTTGTGTGCCTGAGGTGCATGTGGAGTATATTACATATATAAAATGTGTAAATTGGCTTGCATCTTCGTCAGCTGGGTGGAATTTGTGTTAGAAGCTACCCAACTTCTGAACTTTTCAGAGATGATGTGTCCGAATGATTTTTGGCCTGTATTGGTAAGGTTTTTATCCCTCACTGTGTAACTGATAAAGGGAAATCTACATTTTGTCACCATCACATACAGGGTTTTTGTTTAATTTGCGCAGTGGTCAGACTTTAAAGAGTAACTCCACTGACATTCCCCTCTGGGTGATCTATGTACAATGCAGGAATATTAACAAACTTTATTGCAGATTCTTACCTTTTGTTATTCTGAAGAAATAGCTGTTTGTTTCTCTATGTACATGTGCTGAGTAAATCTGTATGGTAGTGATTTATAATTATCAATCAAATGCTGCACCTGCAGGGCTCTAAAGAGAAAAGTAGCAGGGTCTGCATCCCTTGAGACGAGATATTCCTTTGGGAGTATCTCACCAAAAATGGCATTTTTGTTGCAGGGATTGCCAAAAATCTGACTTGTATCTTAGTGCAGACTTCTGGGAAAATCAGTGAGCCAATCACACAAGCAGAAAATTTTGTTCTCGGGGGGCGTTCTGTACACCATCTATGTGCAGAACGCTTCCAGGTACCATATTGCATTACATTTTACAGAGAATTACAGAGCTGCAGATTAAAAAGGAAAGGTCATGTAGCGGGGGTCTAAATTTAGGTGGGATACACCTGGGTAATAGTATGACCCAGGTGTGTAAATCATGAGAGGATTTAGACCATTTGTATTCGTGGAGGACTGGGTGGTGTATTATTCTCCTTGGCCTGTGGGTGGTGGGGTACCCACAGGCTCAAGGTAGATTTGCTGCCGCAGTGCTGTCCTTTTTGTCCCTTTCCGGAGATGGTACGGCAAGGGCGGGGAACCTGCCGTGACGTCAAGGGAGGAGATAAAAGGGGGAGACGCCCTGGTCACGAGGTCTTCGTCTTCTTCTTCATCACGCGCCCAGGCACCTTAGGCCTGGGTGCGGGCGGTCCGGAGTTCCAGACCAGGCGCCCTAGGCCTGGTCGGAGCGGAGTTGGCGTCCATCCCAGGCACCTTCAGCCTGGGGTGAGGTACTACACCGGAGGCCTGGGGCCCAGTGACTTCGACTGGGTCCCGCAAGGGTGGATGAGTCCGAGGGTCCCCGAGAGGGGTGGGACCCATATCTGAGGCGAGGAGGCCGGAGAGGTTACCCGTCTGAAGAGTCCGGAGCAGCATCAACCCGGTGACGGATGGGCCTCTGGTAACTCCCTTAGAGGGACGTCTTCCCCCTGACAGGGGCCGCAACGCAGCGAAGGTACTCCAATTCATATTCTTCAGAGTCGCTGGTAGAGACTCACAAGTTCCAAGTTCTCTTGATAGCAAATGGCTATAGCAACCGCTGGTGAAACCTCAGTGGTTTAGTTTATGTTTAGGACTGTGCCTCGACCTGCTCGTCCCACCGTATTGAGTTGTATATGGATCTCAACTAGTGAACTAAAGAAGAACTGTTATTGTATGTGACAATAAAGCAAGTGTTGGATCCTTATCGGTGTGTGAGACTCTGGCTGATGGGAGCAAAGGGAAGTGTCAGCACAGCAGAACTTCATTGCTAATTGAAATACACAGGCCCGAGAAGAACAACTGGTACTGGCCTTCACCTCACCCGCCGCAATGGGGAGGACATGGGCCGTAGCGCATCTCACCCTCACATATAACATACCCCTAGACAAGAAGGATGGAGTGAGGACGCTACAGTCATTTTTAATATCATGCAAATACAATATGACTTGTGTCGCAATTGTATACCCTATATTATTATTATTTTTTATTTCATTTTTTTTCTCACCAATATGGAGTTACCCTTTGGTAATGGCCAAAATTCAAACTTTTTTTTTTTCTAGAAATGACAACTCTACCTATAATTTGATTTGTTGGTGGAGGGAGTTATTCAGATAATTAATCTGACTGCCATTGATCCATACGTTGAGCTTGATGGACAATGTTCACACCTAGGGCAGCTCAAACTTATTTTTGAATTGGCTTTCAAAGTAACAAATATTACATTTTGTCTGCTGCACAACAAAACATTTTCTATTCTAAACATGATCATGGTTTAATCCTTCTATAATTTATACAAAACAAGAGGACAAGCTTAATCGAGTGCCAATTGAAGGGAACCTGTAGTATGCTGCTACAGAGGCTGCCATTGCTGAACTTTTTGTTCTAAAAAAACCCCAAAAAAACATTAGTTACCTGGCTGTAATTCTAATCTAATGTTTTTTTTTTTTAATTAACAAGAAATTCTAATGGCTTCTTACATTTTTTGTAATATGACCTGTAGCACGAGCTTCGATAAAACTTTTAATCTGCATGCTTATTTCCGGGCAGTGACTCAGAAAGTATTAAAGCTAGGGACAGCCAGGAAAATAATATTCTACCGTCAATTTTGCGGCGCTATTCAGCCGCTATCTATCTATCTATCCATCTCTCTATCCATCTCTCTATCAATCCATTATTTAAATTACAAGTTCAACTTTTCACAAAAAGTAAAAAGATGAACTAACACCCTACAGTTCCCAACCCCCCCCCCCCCTGTACTTACTTTGTGGATAATTAGCTTTCACTGCCCACACAGTGGTTTAGGTTCCCCTTCTTTCCTTAGGGACGTCGGGATAGATCAGAGAGATTCTGATTAGTCAAAGCGATCACATGTCAGTGCTGACCAATCAGAATCGATTTGATCTGTCCTATTGTCCCTGAGGAGAGAAGGACCTGAAAGCTGTAGCTTTTAAATCCCTTGCCTGCTGCATCGGGTGCATGATGGGCAGTGAGATTACTATATATACTATTACTATACTATACTATTACTATAATTACTGACAGAGGTTAGTGCAGTGGGGGGTTTTGAGGGAATGGAGTGGGGAGGGGGTAGTGTGCTAGTTTACCTTTTCATTTTTTGTTGAAAGGTGAACTTACACGTTAATCATTCTCTCAGTTATTAATATTGTTAATTATCTATCATTTATTCAATCCATTATTCTATCTATCTGCAATCAATCAGTCAATCAATCATTTTGTCTATCTACATTTATATAATCAATTAATTAATCTATCTCTGTCATCTCTATCACCTCTAGCTCTATCACCTCTAGCTCTATCATCCCTATCTCTATCTCCATTATCTCTATCTCTATCATCTCTATCTCTATCATCTCTATATCTGTCATCTCTATATCTGTCATCTCTATCATCTCTATCATCTCTGTAATCTCTATCATCTCTATCTCTATCATCTCTATCTCTATCATCTCTATATCTGTCATCTCTATATCTGTCATCTCTATCATCTCTGTCATCTCTATCATCTCTGTCATCTCTATCATCTCTATCTCTATCATCTCTGTAATCTCTATCATCTCTGTCATCTCTATCATCTCTGTCATCTCTATCATCTCTATCTCTGTCATCTCTATCTCTGTCATCTCTATCTCTGTCATCTCTATCTCTGTCATCTCTAGGGATGAGCCGAACACCCCCGGGTTCGGTTCGCACCAGAACCTTCGAACGGACCGAAAGTTTGCGCGAATTTTCGAACCCTATTCGTTATAATGGACGCGAACGTTCGAAATCAAAATTGCTAATTACAACGGCCAATATGCATGTTAATGTCATAAAACAGGTTTGGGGACCCGGGTCCTGCCCCAGGGGACATATATCAATGCAAAAAGAAATTTTAAAAACTAAAGTTTTTTCGGGAGCAGTCATTTTAATGATGCATAAAGTGAAAAAAAAAAAAAGTGAAATTTTCCTTTAAATATGGTACCTGGGGGGTGTCTAAAGTATGCCTGTGAAGTGGCATGTGTTTCCCGTGTTTAGAACTGTCCTTGCACAAAATGACATTTGTAAAGGAAAAAAAGAAGCCATTTAAAACCACTTGCGGCTTTAATGTCATGTCTTGTCCTGGCCGCCATATGGCTGAAAATCCTTGAGAAAAATGGCATGGCTACCCCATCACCCCCCCCCCCACCCCAGCCCCTTTGGGTCTTGTATGGATACTAAGGGGGACCCCGCACCCAAAATAAAACCCTATACCTACAACCCTATATACTCTGAACAGCAGTATATAGGTGGTGCAAACAAGACATGGACTGTAGGTTTGTTCTTAAGTAGAATCTGAACAGGTACATTATGAAGTGTAGCTACATCCCAAAAAAATCAATTTTTAAGCTTTTTGGAGAACATAGGGAGGGGTTATCACCCCTGTAACATTTGCTGTCTTTGCACATCTGTTCAGAACATGTCACCTCACTTTCCGTCCCAATGACAAATGTTTTTGGAAAAGTGGGGTTTTAATTGAAACAAGGATTGGTGATAAAGCATCAGTAGAGAGGAGATACCTTTTTCCCAAATTAAATCTAACAGGATAGAATTTTCCTTCCTAGGGGTAGATTTCCTCTCACTTCCTGTTTTCTCTTGCCGTTTGCAAGTAGGAGTCGTTTGTAAGTTGGATGTTTGAAAGTAGGGGCCTGCCGTATATACTCTGCAGAAATTTGCCCTATTAGATGTTGGTGTAGCCACAAGACTGGTGGGCACAGGAATGGGCCCTGCTGTGAGTTAATAGATCAAGATTTGTACTTGCATGCACCTGTTGAACCGGGCAGAAAAATTGGGCCTTTGGTGGTGGTGGTGGTGGTGGTGGACGGTGTTGCCACAAGACTGTAAGCCCTCACAGTTACTCTTGGTGGGTGCAGGAATGGGCCCTGCTGTGAGTTATTAGATCAAGATTTGTAATTGCATGCACCTGTTGAACAGGGCAGAAAAATTGGGCCTTTGGTGGTGGTGGTTGTGGTGGACGGTGTTGCCACAAGACTGTAGGCCCTCATAGTTACTCTTGGTGGGCGCAGGAATGGGCCCTGCTGTGAACTATTAGATCAAGATTTGTAATTACACGCCCCTGTTAAACAGGGGCTGAAAAATTGTGCCTTAGGCATTGGTGCTGGTGCCACAACACTGCAACCCCTCACAGATACTGTACTTGGAGCACAGCAGTCACACCTGTTGCGAAGCATCTTTTTAAAAAATTGTAATTACACGCCCCTGTTATACAGGGGCTGAAAAATTGTGCCTTAGGCACTGGTGCTGGTGCCACAACACTGCAACCCCTCACAGATACTGTACTCTGAGCACAGCAATGAGACCTGTTGCAAAGCATTGCCTAAAAATTGTAATTACACACCCCAACAGGGGCTGAAAAATTGTGCCTTAGGCACTGGTGCTGGTGCCACAACACTGCAACCCCTCACAGATACTGTACTCTGAGCACAGCAGTCACACCTGTTGCGAAGCATCTTTTTAAAAAATTGTAATTACACGCCCCTGTTATACAGGGGCTGAAAAACTGTGCCTTAGGCACTGGTGTGGTGGCATGGATCATTGAGGAGGAGGAAGAGGATAGTCAGTGAACATAACAGGACAGTCACTCAGCATCAGCATAGGCAGTCTTGAAGGGATGTGACATTATAAATTATTCCGTTATATCCGCTTCAGGTGTCTGGTAGCTGGTGGTGATCCAAGACTGATTCATTTTTATGAAGGTCAGTCGATCAACCGAGTCGGTGGACAGGCGCACCCTATGATCGGTGACAAATCCTCCAGCAGCACTGAATGTGCGTTCGGAAAGAACGCTGGATGCAGGACAGGCCAGTAGCTCAATTGCATACTGTGCAAGCTCTGGCCAGTGATCCATCCTCAGGACCCAGTAAGCCAGAGGATTTTCGGTGGGAAAGGTGTCCAAGTCTGACCTTGCCCCTAGGTATTCCTGCACCATGTATATCAGACGCTGGCGATGGTTGCTGGAACCGATCATACCTTGGGGCTGCGGACTAAAAAATTGTCTGAACGCATCGGTCAGACGTCCACCTTCCCCACCGCTCCTTCTGCTACTGACCGAAGCCTCAGCAACTCGTCGTCCAGGACCAGGAGTTGGTAACCTCCCAGTTTCTGGGAACGCGTTGCACAGACCTTTCTGCAAGGCCTCCCTGAGATGTCTCATCCTCTGCTCCCTCTGCGACGGCAAGATAAGGTCCGCAACCTTACCCTTGTACCGTGGATCAAGGAGAGTGGCCAGCCAGTAATGGTCACTCTCCTTGATCCGAAGAACACGAGGATCCTTCCGCAGGCTTTGCAGGATCAGGGAGGCCATGCAGCGTAGGTTAGCTGAGGCATTCGGTCCGGAGTCTTCTGGGTCACTGAGGATGACATGATCGCCAGCCACCTCCTCCCAGCCACGTACAAGTCCACTGGTTTGTTGGGACTGTACATCATCCCTAAAAGACTGCTGCTGCTGATGCTGAGTGCCAGGCTCCACCTCCATGCTCACACAATCCTCCTCCTCCTCCTCCTCCTCTTCCTGTGTGATGGGTGGGACAGAAGGAACATTGTCTGGATAAAGGGGGCCTTGAGAGACAAGGAAGTCCTCCTCTTCCTGCCTCTGTTCTGCCTCAAGTGCCCTGTCCATTATCCCACGCAGCGTATGCTCCAACAGGTGGACAAGAGGTACAGTGTCACTGATGCATGCACTGTCACTGCTCACCATCCTCGTGGCCTCCTCAAATGGTGAGAGGACAGTGCATGCATCCCTGATCATGCTCCACTGGCGTGGGGAAAAAAAGCCAAGCTCCCCTGACCCTGTCCTGGTGCCGTAGTCGCAAAGGTACTCATTGATGGCCCTCTGCTGCGTGTGCAGTCGCTGCAGCATGGCCAACGTTGAGTTCCACCTGGTGGGCATGTCACATATTAGGCGGTTCTTGGGCAGGTTCAGCTCCTTTTGCAGCTCAGTCAGCCGAGCACTGGCATTATAAGATCGGCGGAAATGCACACAGACTTTCCTGGCCTGCCTCAGGACATCCTGTAAGCCTGGGAACCTGCCCAAGAACCGCTGCACCACCAGGTTGAGGACGTGAGCCATACAGGGCACATGGGTGAGCTGCCCCTGTCGCAGGGCGGAGAGGAGGTTGGTGCCATTATCAGAAACGACCATTCCTGGCTTAAGCTGGCGTGGCGTCAACCACCTCTCGGCCTGCCCCTGCAGAGCTGCCAGAACCTCTGGCCCAGTGTGGCTCCTGTCCCCCAAACACACCAGCGCAAGCACGGCATGGCATCTTTTTGCCTGCGTACTCGCGTAGCCCCTTGTACGCCTACGGAGCACCGCTGGTTCCGAGGACAGAGCACTCGAAGAGGACATGGAGGAAGAAGAAGAGGAGGGGGTGGAGGAGAGAGGTGTGTCACAACCAGTAGTAGCATTTTGGAGGCGTGGTGGCGGAACAACCTCCAACACTACTGCACCTTGTCCTGCATCCCTCCCAGCTGCCAATAGAGTGACCCAATGGGCCGTGAAAGAAAGATAACGTCCCTGTCCATGCCTGCTGGACCATGAGTCAGCGGTAATATGCACCTTACCGCTGACCGCCCTGTCCAGCGAGGCATGGACATTGCCTTCCACATGCCAGTAGAGAGACGGAATCGCCTTCCGTGAGAAAAAGTGGCGTTTGGGAACCTGCCACTGAGGAACCGCACATTGAACAAACTCACGGAAGGGGGCCGAGTCTATCAACTGAAAAGGCAGCAGTTGAAGTGCTAGCAATTTAGCCAAGCTAGCATTCAACCGCTGGGCATGTGGATGGCTGGGAGTATACTTCTTTCGACGGTCCAGCAGCTGGGGCAGGGAAATTTGCCTGCTACAATCGGACGTCGGTGTACTGCAAGTACTTGGTTGTGACACACCTAATTCTACACCTTCAGTCCTCTCAGAGCAGCTTTCAGAGAGGACTGAAGATATAGTGGGGATGGAGATCCCAGCTGATGAGGAGCAAGGAGAGGTCCGCTTTGTTCTTTGGTGTGGGTCTTTTATGTGTGCTTGCCAACGAGCTGCATGGCAGGTCGACATATGTCTGCTCATGCTTGTGGTGCCCAAGCGGCTGATGTTTTGGCCACGCGAGATACGCTTGAGATAAATATTGCAAATAGCAGTGGTGCGATCTGATGCACTCGTCTCAAAAAAGGCCCACACCAAAGAACTTTTGTGATAACGTGCAGAGGCAGCGCCCTGCACAGGCGGAGCTCTGCGGTGTGGTACAGTTGCTGTGCTGGCCTCTAGCTGGCCTCCAGGGGGCATCCTGCCTCGTTGGACATGTGACGCTGCATCCTCCTCCTCCTCCTCCTCTCTCCCTTCAGGCACCCACGTGGAGTCAGTGACCTCATCATCCCCTCCCTCTTCACCACTAGAGCAAACCTGGCAGTAAGCTGCAGCTGGTGGAACACTACTGCCAGATTGCTGTCCTTCAGCATCCCCTCTCTCTGCGCGCACACTACTGACTTCCTCAAGCTGGGTATCATCATCCGAGCCTTCGAATCGTTGGGCATCCTCCTGGAGCATGTACCCAACACTGTGCTCAAACAGTTCGGGGGACTCCTCAGGAGGACATGGTGGGTCTAGGGAAGGGGTGGCTGATGATGCCATTGAGTACGCGTTGGCAGCTGCTCTGCCAGTACCCTGAGCCTGGGTGAGAGAGGATGAGGAGGATGAGGAGGGCTTGGTCATCCATTCTACCAAGCCTTCGGCATGATGCGGCTCCACATGTCCAGCTGCCGAAAACAAAGACAAGCGTGTCCCATGGCCACGTGCTGATGACGATGCACGACCACGTCCACGGCCAGCACTGTTGTCTCTAGAAACAGAGCCTGCCTGCCCTGTGTTCTTGCCTCGGCACGCTCTGCCTCTCCTTGGCGGTCTTCCAGCCATTGTAGTCGGTAGTGTATATAGTATAAAAAATAGAACTCCTATGTGTGCTCACAACACACTGTAGGTCCTATGGGTGCTGACACTAACACACTATAGGTACTATGTGTGCTGCTGACAAGAAAATATAGGAGCTCTGTTTGCTGCCACTAACACACTAGAAGTCCTATTGGTGCTTCTGAGATGAAAATATAGGAGCTCTGTGTGATGCCACTAACACACTAGAAGTCCTATGGGTGCTGCTGAGAAGAAAATATAGGAGCTCTGTGTGATGCCACTAACACACTAGAAGTCCTATGGGTGCTTCTGAGATGAAAATATAGGAACTCTGTGTGATACCACTAACACACTAGAAGTCCTATGGGTGCTTCTGAGAAGAAAATATAGGAGCTCTGTTTGCTGCCACTAACACACTAGAAGTCCTATGGGTGCTGCTGAGAAGAAAATATAGGAGCTCTGTTTGCTGCCACTAACACACTAGAAGTCCTATGGGTGCTGCTGAGAAGAAAATATAGGAGCTCTGTGTGATGCCACTAACACACTAGAAGTCCTATGGGTGCTGCTGAGAAGAAAATATAGGAGCTCTGTTTGCTGCCACTAACACACTAGAAGTCCTATGGGTGCTGCTGAGAAGAAAATATAGGAGCTCTGTGTGATGCCACTAACACACTAGAAGTCCTATGGGTGCTTCTGAGATGAAAATATAGGAGCTCTGTGTGATGCCACTAACACACTAGAAGTCCTATGGGTGCTGCTGAGAAGAAAATATAGGAGCTCTGTGTGATGCCACTAACACACTAGAAGTCCTATGGGTGCTTCTGAGATGAAAATATAGGAGCTCTGTGTGATGCCACTAACACACTAGAAGTCCTATGGGTGCTGCTGAGAAGAAAATATAGGAGCTATGTGTGATGCCACTAACACACTAGAAGTCCTATGGGTGCTTCTGAGATGAAAATATAGGAGCTCTGTGTGATGCCACTAACACACTAGAAGTCCTATGGGTGCTTCTGAGATGAAAATATAGGAGCTCTGTTTGCTGCCACTAACACACTAGAAGTCCTATGGGTGCTGCTGAGAAGAAAATATAGGAGCTCTGTGTGATGCCACTAACACACTAGAAGTCCTATGGGTGCTTCTGAGATGAAAATATAGGAGCTCTGTGTGATGCCACTAACACACTAGAAGTCCTATGGGTGCTGCTGAGAAGAAAATATAGGAGCTCTGTTTGCTGCCACTAACACACTAGAAGTCCTATGGGTGCTGCTGAGAAGAAAATATAGGAGCTCTGTGTGATGCCACTAACACACTAGAAGTCCTATGGGTGCTTCTGAGATGAAAATATAGGAGCTCTGTGTGATGCCACTAACACACTAGAAGTCCTATGGGTGCTGCTGAGAAGAAAATATAGGAGCTCTGTGTGATGCCACTAACACACTAGAAGTCCTATGGGTGCTTCTGAGATGAAAATATAGGAACTCTGTGTGATGCCACTAACACACTAGAAGTCCTATGGGTGCTGCTGAGAAGAAAATATAGGAGCTCTGTTTGCTGCCACTAACACACTAGAAGTCCTATGGGTGCTGCTGAGAAGAAAATATAGGAGCTCTGTGTGATGCCACTAACACACTAGAAGTCCTATGGGTGCTTCTGAGATGAAAATATAGGAGCTCTGTGTGATGCCACTAACACACTAGAAGTCCTATGGGTGCTGCTGAGAAGAAAATATAGGAGCTATGTGTGATGCCACTAACACACTAGAAGTCCTATGGGTGCTTCTGAGATGAAAATATAGGAGCTCTGTGTGATGCCACTAACACACTAGAAGTCCTATGGGTGCTTCTGAGATGAAAATATAGGAGCTCTGTTTGCTGCCACTAACACATTAGAAGTCCTATGGGTGCTGCTAAGAAGAAAATATAGGAGCTCTGTTTGCTGCCACTAACACACTAGAAGTCCTATGGGTGCTTCTGAGAAGAAAATATAGGAGCTCTGTGTGATGCCACTAACACACTAGAAGTCCTATGGGTGCTGCTGAGAAGAAAATATAGGAGCTATGTGTGATGCCACTAACACACTAGAAGTCCTATGGGTGCTTCTGAGATGAAAATATAGGAGCTATGTGTGATGCCACTAACACACTAGAAGTCCTATGGGTGCTTCTGAGATGAAAATATAGGAGCTCTGTTTGCTGCCACTAACACATTAGAAGTCCTATGGGTGCTGCTAAGAAGAAAATATAGGAGCTCTGTTTGCTGCCACTAACACACTAGAAGTCCTATGGGTGCTTCTGAGAAGAAAATATAGGAGCTCTGTGTGATGCCACTAACACACTAGAAGTCCTATGGGTGCTTCTGAGATGAAAATATAAGAACTCTGTGTGATGCCACTAACACATTAGAAGTCCTATGGGTGCTGCTGAGAAGAAAATATAGGAGCTCTGTTTGCTGCCACTAACACACTAGAAGTCCTATGGGTGCTGCTGAGAAGAAAATATAGGAGCTCTGTGTGATGCCACTAACACACTAGAAGTCCTATGGGTGCTGCTGAGAAGAAAATATAGGAGCTCTGTTTGCTGCCACTAACACACTAGAAGTCCTATGGGTGCTGCTGAGAAGAAAATATAGGAGCTCTGTTTGCTGCCACTAACACACTAGAAGTCCTATGGGTGCTGCTGAGAAGAAAATATAGGAGCTCTGTGTGATGCCACTAACACACTAGAAGTCCTATGGGTGCTGCTGAGAAGAAAATATAGGAGCTCTGTTTGCTGCCACTAACACACTAGAAGTCCTATGGGTGCTTCTGAGATGAAAATATAGGAACTCTGTGTGATGCCACTAACACACTAGAAGTCCTATGGGTGCTTCTGAGATGAAAATATAGGAACTCTGTGTGATGCCACTAACACATTAGAAGTCCTATGGGTGCTGCTGAGAAGAAAATATAGGAGCTCTGTTTGCTGCCACTAACACACTAGAAGTCCTATGGGTGCTGCTGAGAAGAAAATATAGGAGCTCTGTGTGATGCCACTAACACACTAGAAGTCCTATGTGTGCTGCTGAGAAGAAAATATAGGAGCTCTGTTTGCTGCCACTAACACACTAGAAGTCCTATGGGTGCTGCTGAGAAGAAAATATAGGAGCTCTGTTTGCTGCCACTAACACACTAGAAGTCCTATGGGTGCTGCTGAGAAGAAAATATAGGAGCTCTGTTTGCTGCCACTAACACACTAGAAGTCCTATGGGTGCTGCTGAGAAGAAAATATAGGAGCTCTGTTTGCTGCCACTAACACACTAGAAGTCCTATGGGTGCTGCTGAGAAGAAAATATAGGAGCTCTGTTTGCTGCCACTAACACACTAGAAGTCCTATGGGTGCTGCTGAGAAGAAAATATAGGAGCTCTGTGTGATGCCACTAACACACTAGAAGTCCTATGGGTGCTGCTGAGAAGAAAATATAGGAGCTCTGTGTGATGCCACTAACACACTAGAAGTCCTATGGGTGCTGCTGAGAAGAAAATATAGGAGCTCTGTTTGCTGCCACTAACACACTAGAAGTCCTATGGGTGCTGCTGAGAAGAAAATATAGGAGCTCTGTTTGCTGCCACTAACACACTAGAAGTCCTATGGGTGCTGCTGAGAAGAAAATATAGGAGCTCTGTTTGCTGCCACTAACACACTAGAAGTCCTATGGGTGCTGCTGAGAAGAAAATATAGGAGCTCTGTTTGCTGCCACTAACACACTAGAAGTCCTATGGGTGCTGCTGAGAAGAAAATATAGGAGCTCTGTGTGATGCCACTAACACACTAGAAGTCCTATGGGTGCTGCTGAGAAGAAAATATAGGAGCTCTGTTTGCTGCCACTAACACACTAGAAGTCCTATGGGTGCTGCTGAGAAGAAAATATAGGAGCTCTGTTTGCTGCCACTAACACACTAGAAGTCCTATGGGTGCTGTTGGGGTGCAATGCTGTGCTAACAGCACTGCGGTTGGTACTACTGCAATACTGTACTAACAGTAAGCACGCACCAGACTAATCCCCAGCAGCAGCTAATAACACGCTAACTGTGCAATCAGCAGCAATGAACGATCAATGACTTAGGTAGCAATGGTTTAGCAAAGAAATAGCCAATGGTTTAGCAAAGAAGAGCAAATCTTTCAGTATCAAGCAAAGACAGAATCAGCAGACTGATCTCTCCTAAAGCCGGAACTCATGTGACCGGGGCCGATGGCGTGGCGGCCTTTTAAATGGTGGGGCATGTACTAAAGCCCCTGAGCTGTAATTGGCTACAGGCGTCCTGCCTGTAGCCAATTATTGCTCTCCGAGTTTTCGGGCGCTGTGATTGGCCAAGCATGCGGGGTCACAGTGCATGCTTGGCCAATCATCAGCCAGCAATGCACTGCGCCGGCCGCAATGCATTGCGGGGCCGCTCGCATCACACGAATGTGATGCGAACGGCCCAAATAGTTCTGGGCTCGACGAGCGAGCGAACGCCCGGTGCTCGATTCGAACATGGGTTCGAATCGAGCACCGGGCCCATCCCTAGTCATCTCTATCTGTCATCTCTATCTCTGTCATCTCTATCTCTGTCATCTCTATCTCTGTCATCTCTATCTCTGTCATCTCTATTTCTGTCATCGCTATTTCTGTCATCTCTATCTCTGTCATCTCTATCGCTGTCATCTCTATCTCTGTCATCTCTATTTCTGTCATCTCTATTTCTGTCATCTCTATTTCTGTCATCTCTATATCTGTCATCTCTATATCTGTCATCTCTATCATCTCTGTCATCTCTATCATCTCTGTCATCTCTATCATCTCTGTCATCTCTATCATCTCTATCTCCGTCATCTCTATCTCTGTCATCTCTATCTCTGTCATCTCTATCTCTGTCATCTCTATCTCTGTCATCTCTATCTCTGTCATCTCTATTTCTGTCATCTCTATCTCTAGCATCTCTATCTCTATAATCTCTATCATCTCTATCTCTATCATCAAGTTGTAAAGCGCTGCGTAAACTGTTGGCGCTATGATAATCTATCATCTATCCTCTATGATTTCAGAGCAGCTAGAGCTGGTTGATAAAGGCCTGGAGCAGATTAATGAGGATATGAGAGAAGCAGAGAAGAACCTCACTGATATGGGGAAATGCTGTGGACTGTGCTCGTGTTGTGACAGGTATGTGTTTGTATTCACAACTTACCGTGTCTAAATTGACTTGAGAACATCACTAAGACTTATTAGCACATCTAAACTGACCACACATTATAACCCTAATGTAATTTCAGAAAAACGGCAACTCTTTATATGGAAAAACGATCACAGTGTGGTCCCAACAGCTTTATCATGTGCAGGATTGCTATCAAATGTGCTACCAAAAGAAAAACACTTTTTTTCCCCAGAAAAACAGTAGATTTTGTGTTCATACATAAAATGTATAATTCACAAAGCTATTAAACAAGGATGAGGATCTATATTTTAGCCCTCTGTGGTTTTCAAATTTTATGTAGCTATAAAAATAACTGTCACTTGTTTTTAAATAAAGATTCTTGTCCTGGTGTGCTAGCTTTCTGAATGGAGCTTAAAAGAATCAGATGAATCTTCACTCTGCAAAATGCCAACATTTGTTCTGGTTATGAAGGTGTAGCAAGGGCCCCGAACCCCTAGAGGCCTAATGGTGACCTCCAGAGTCAGGGAGAGCTGACATCCTTCTTTGTAGAGTGGGTTACTAGTAAGGGTGCACCGAATGGAAATTTTGGTGCCAAAACTGATACCGAAAATGAAGAATACACTAGGCCGAAAACCAAAACCGATACCGAAAATTACTGTTTTTAAAAAATATTTTTATTTTTATATATTTTAAATAAAATGTATTTATATATTTTAAATACAAGGTATACATTTTTATATAACACATTGCTAATAGTATTAGCAAAATTTCCATGTGGTGCACCTCTAGCAGTTATGATGCAGGAGATGGTCAGAAACTGCCGACATGGTACAGGAGATGGTCAGAGACTGCAGACATGGTACAGGAGATGGTCAGAGACTGCAGACATGGTACAGGAGATGGTCAGAGACTGCAGACATGGTACAGGAGATGGTCAGAGACTGCAGACATGGTATAGGAGGATGGTCAGAGACTTCAGACATACTACAGGAGATCAATGCAGCCTCACCAGTGTCCATCAAATGCAGCCTGCCTGTGCCCAGCAGCCTCACCAGTGCCCATCATATGCAGCCTGCCTGTGCCCAGCAGCCTACCAGTGTCCATCATTTGCAGCCTGCCTGTGCCTCGCCAGTGCCCAGCAGCCTACCAGTGCCCATCATATGCAGCCTGCTTGTGCCCAGCAGCTTCACCAGTGCCCATCATTTGCATCCTGCCTGTGCCTCACCAGTGCCCATCATTTGCAGCCAGCCTGTGCCTCACCAGTGCCCAGCAGCCTACCAGTTCCCAGCATATGCAGCCTGCCTGTGCCTCAACAGTCCCCCTCATTTGTAGCCTGCCTGTGCCTCACCAGTGTCCAGCATATGCAGCCTGCCTGTGCCCCGGATCAGCCACGATCTCCGTGTGTCACAGAGCGGATTTGAATTGCCCGTGCCGTAGTAACAATGTCCCGCCTCCTGTGACATGTCACACTGATTCAATGTCCCGCCATGCTGTCTATCACAGAAGGCGGGACATTGTTACTACGGCCCGGACAATTAAGTGCCGTGACACACAGAGATCGAGGAGAGGAGGAGGGAGTGGAGGACTGGGCACGCCAGAGGGACACTCCCGCAATGGGCAGCACCCGGGGCGGACCACGCCCCCTTTTGGTTTTGGCTGTTTTTGTAATTTGGCCGAATGGCAAAAACAACGTTTTCGGCAGCCGAAATTTCGGTGCACCACTAGTTACTAGGCATAGTGGGTATAATGCAAAATAGAATGATTGGGCATCAGTCACTTTTTGAATGCGAACAAATGAGATTTATTGTTTCTTAACAAAAACTGAGGGAGAGAAGGTTAGGGCCTTAAAACCCTTAGGCAGATGCAATAGCAATTGGCAGACTCCGAGACAGAATAGGCAGACAGCTATACAGGTTGAGGGCCTTTAGGCTGGTTGCAGCACTGTATTTGTAGAACTGCTGTCTCCTATGGCAACTGAACTTGTAGGTTGACTTTGAAACAGATCTGTACACATACCAGACTTAGTATCCCTGTTGTGTAGGACCTGGCCAAAATCTTACAGTCTCCCTCTGTAGCTTTTCTCACTGAGCTCTGTCTTCTCACCAGAACTTCAGATCCCAGCCGCCCGCTGGATCCCCTGAGTTTTTCCACAACTAACCCGCTGTACACTCCAAGCGTCACCCATGCTACCTACTGGGTCCCTGGCTCTCAGCTAACCCCCTGAATCCTCTTCAAGTGTCACCCACGCTCACCCGCTGGGTCCCTGACTTGAACGCAGAAGCTTTCCCAACTTTTTCACCATCCTCGGCTAGTGAAAAAGGCTGCTCTGATACTTCTTCAGACTTCAGAAACCTGGCCTCTGATAACAGGAGTAGTTGTCCCTTACTAGCGATGGTGTCCCCTTTATCTCTGACCTCTGGTTCTCACTTGCCTCTGATAACAGGAGTGGTCGTCCCTTGTGGCAACTGCTTCTCCTTCACCTCTGGCAACACTCGGTTCACCATCCAGCTGAACCTCTGCAATGATCAGGCTCCCCTCAGGCTGAGCCTCTGCACATGCGGCTTGGCCTCAGGCTTAGGCCTAACCTTCAGCTGCTGCTTCACATACATGCCCCAGGCCTCAGCCTGGGGCTAAAAAAAACACTAATCACCTGACTTATTCCCCTTAAATAGACTTTCCCAGCATGCTTAGCCACAAATATGATTGGCTGAGAAATTATGTCTATTCACAACCTGGACTCACTGTGGTTCTGTCATTCTAATGCCAAAGGCAGCAGTGCCACCTATTGACAGAAGAGAGAAATGCACCAGTTTCAGGCTGTCGGCCAAAAAAAATCAGTGGATACAACTACCGCTTAGCCAGGTTAATGACCACCTAGCATAACTACATTTGTTAGCAACCCTGCCTAATACCAGGGTGCTACAATGGTAATAAATAATCCCAGTCCCAGAGGGGTTATAGAAATCCATTTTTTATATAAAAAAAAGTGCAAGAGGTCACCAATGTCTTCGGTACGCATTATACAAGGAACATAACAATTTTAGAAATATCAAAGCTTATTACACAAGTCTAACCACTTCAGCTACCCTTCCTGACCAGGCCATTTTTTTTTGCGATACGGCACTGCGTTACTTTAATTGACAATTGCGTGGACATGCAACACTGTACCCAGATAAAATGTCTTTTCCCACAAATAGAGCTTTCTTTTGGTGGTATTTAATCACCTCTGCATTTACATATTTTTGTGCTGTAAACAAAGAAAGACTGAGACTGTGTTGAAAAACAAACAAACAATATTTACTCTTTCGTCCATGGACCGACACAGCTTCTCTATTGACAAAGTGGGTATTATCCGTTAATTAGGAGTGACTAGGCAGAAAAACTTGTAAAAAGTGTTGCATCACACCTTCTACAGTACCGCCCAGGGGGCGGACCCTCTGGGTATACCCTCTCAGTCTGCACATCGCAGATCAGTTTTTTTCTGTCTAGCAAGGAGTAGGACATGGCTCCCTTCGGGCCCATTGGTCCGGGGAAAAAAGATATATATATATATTTTATTTTTTATTTTTTTTGCTACATTTGTTGTTTCCTGCGATCTTCGATCAACTGCCGACTGGGTGACAGGCTGGATCCTCGATCCTTGTAGTCTCCCCAGTTTCGACCATCGAGCGTGTGCCGACCCTAGCTACGCGCTGGGTTTTCCACGACATGCCCGTCGCTCCACGGGTGGCCAGTGAGCTTACACTCCAGGGCCTGCATCGGACCGCTCAGCTTCGGCTGACCTTACGGCCGAGTCGCAGCAGCCTGGCCGGTGAGCTTACGCTCCAAGGCTTGCATCGGACCGCTCAGCTTCGGCTGACCTTACGGCCGAGTCGCAGCAGCCTGTCCGGTGAGCGTCATGCTCCAGGGCATACATATGATCGTCCCTTCTGGGTCCAATCACAGCATGCCTGGCCAACAGTCACCTTCCGTGCGCGGACGATGATCTGTTTGGAATGTCTTCCAGCAGAATACATGCAGGATAGGTAAGTAAAACTCCCCTGCCTCGGCTGGGTGATTTAGCTGGACATTCCTGGAGAGATCAAGTAAGTGGTTGTGGCCCCTTTCTTCCCTCTCTCCCTGCCTTTCCCTCCTCCCTGGGCTTCTAGCTAAAGGTTGCTGGGTGCTGGGGGTCACCTAGGGGGTCCCACTGGAGCGGGGCTGGCTGTAACTAACATTTAAAAGAAATGTCATTTTTTCTTACCTGTGTTTGTGTCCTTCCTCCTCCATGCTGTCGGCGGCCATTTTGAGGTGGTCCATGCCAAGTTTGGCCTCTTGTGACTGCCCGGCGGCCATCTTCCTGTGGTTCGGCCACACCCACTGGCCCCTATCAGCTGATCGGTGGCCATGTTTGTCCACCCTGTATGCAGATATTGCCGTTCGGCGGCCATCTTTTTGTGGGCTATGGCTGCTTGACCTCTATCTTCTGTCGGCGGCCATTTTCTTAGAGCCCACATTATCTTCCATACAGACGTTTTTGGCAACCATTTTTCGAGAGCCTCCGGCCTCTAGGGTGCATTACACTGGCGCGAAAATTCACACAGGAAGTGTTGATAAAAGCAAGCAGACTGACACAGCAGCAGAGGGACAGCATCACAGGCACAGCATAGCAGTACCTATCCAGGGTGGTGAGTCCTCTGGGTGACCCGGCCTCTCTGCAGCACAGGAGCTCTTGCCTGGAGCCCTGTGAGTGTCAGCGTGTGGTCAGCATGGCATCTGAGCCAGATGTCTTCTCCCCTGAAACACCAGATTTAGCAGTTGGTGCCCCTGAGGTGTCTATGAACGCTATGACTGCAATCCTAGAGGCGTTTGCTGCCAGGGTGGAAGCAGCACACGGGAATACAGGGGGTAGTAAACGCCCCCGTCCCCTGCAAGCTTCTGGGGATAATTCTGGTGCAGAACCAGGTCCAGCTACGGCTCGGGGCCCAGATTCTGACGCATCAGAGACTGCAAACCGTGACCGGACAGTGAGAATGACTCAAAGTCCAGGTCAGTACGCGAGACGGCTTTGGTATCTGACCTTATTACTGCAGTGCGGGATATGCTAAAATTGGAAAATACTGCAGAAGCAGCAGAGACTCCGGTCCACTTGGGTTTCATAGACCTGCCCGCACTGCTAAGGTGTTCCCTTGTGTGTCTTTTGATAAACTCTTATACAAGGAATGGGAGAACCCACTGAGGGTCTTTACAGCCCCAAAGAGGTTTGCGGTACAGTACACCTTTTGAGGAGAGTTTTCTGAAGAAATGGACCTCTCCCCCCTATAGTGGACCCTCCGGTGTCCAGACTTAATAGAGCCACCACAATTCCTGTAGAAGGGGCTCCTGTTTTTAAGGACCCTGTGGATAAGAAGGCTAAAGCACTCGCTTGCTACCTATACTCAGTGGTAGGCTCGGCAGTACGCCCGGCATTGGCGGGGGCCCTAGTGTCTCACACACTTACTGAATGGGCAAGATTGCTACTCCAGGGGTTAAGGAGCGAGATGCTCCTCCTGATGAGATAACATTGGCCGACCTGTTGGTCCAGGGCCTTAGGTTTGTCTGCGAGTCAGACATGAATACTATTCCCCTGCTGTCTAAAACGTTGGTTTATGCAGTAGCAATACGCCGCCTGATCTGGCTAAAAGGCTGGTCTGCGGACCAGACTTCCAAGAAAGCCCTGTTGGATCTGCCTTTTAAGGGCGACAGACTTTTTGGGGGCTTCTCTGGATGACATCATCAAGGATGCCACAGGAAGTAAAAGCACTTTGCTTCCCCAAATTAGCAAGGGTAAGGGGCCACGCCAAGGGCAAGGGCCCTCCTTTACTACACACAAGTGTTTTTTTCGTCCCCCTAGGGCGACAGGGAAAAGACCCCAGGCCGATAAAGCGCCTGCCCAAGGACAAAAGCGTCCCTGGTCCCGCATACCCAATAAGCCTGCGGACAAATTTGCGTCCGCATGAAGGTCCACCCTACTCTCGGGTGGGGAGACGTCTTCGCAAATTCGCGACTCAGTGGACAGCACTAATCTCCGACAGGTGGGTTTGCAAAGTAATCTCCTCAGGCTACAAGATAGAGTTTCTCTCTTGTCCACCGGACAGATTCAACACCTCCAATCTCCAGCTACTACCGACCCGTCGGGAGGCCCTGTATGGGGCGGTCCAGGGTCTACTGCAACGCGGGGTAGTTATTCCAGTTCCAGAACTGGAACGGGGTTTTTACTCAAATCTGTTCATTGTGCCGAAGAAGGAGGGGGTTCGTCCAAGCTTGGATCTCAGAGCCCTCAATTGCTTTGTGAAGGTACAAAGTTTTCGGATGGAGTCGGTTCGATCTGTAGTCACGGCTCTCCATCCGGGGGACTTTCTGGCCTCCTTGGACATCAAGGACGCATACCTGCATGTCCCCATATACTCCAGACACCAGAGGTTTCTGCGATTTGCTATCGGGAAGGACCACTACCAGTTTGTGGCCCTCCCGTTGGGCCTTGCCTCAGCACCCAGGACGTTCACCAAGGTGCTCGCTCCGATTCTGGCACTTCTAAGACAGCGGGGTATCGCTATCACAGGCTACTTATACGACCTTCTGCTGAAGGCCCCTTCAAGCTCAGAATTAGAGGTAAGCGTGTCCATTACCTGTCAGACTCTTCGAGACTGTGGTTGGATACTAAACACGCAAAAGTCAGTATTGGTGCCCACTCAACGCCTAGGGTACCTGGGGTTGATTCTGGATTCTTCAGAGGCAAAGGTATTCCTCCCTGTGGAGAAGTTGCAGACCCTCCGGGCTGCAGTACGGCAGCTGACTTCCAGGAATTGGTCGTCACTCCGTTTTTTGCATGCGAGTGTTGGGCCTCAGGGTAGCCTCCTTCGAGGCGGTTCCATATGCTCAATACCACATTTGAGTGTTACAGAAGGAAGTTCTGTCCAGATGGAACAGATGTCCATCATCTCTGGATTATCAAATCCGAGTGAGCCACATAGTCAGGAGATCCCTGGTATGGTGGCTTACAGCACCGGCTCTAATGGCCGGGAAGTCATTTCTTCCGGTTTACTGGATAGTGATCACGACGGACACCAGCCTTACAGGTTGGGGGGGAGTCTGGGGTGTTCAGTCGGCGCAAGGTCGCTGGACCCCAGAGGAAGCCCTCCTGCCGATCAATGTCCTGGTAATCCGGGCGATCAGGCTGTGCCTCTTCAAATGGTCTCAGAGGCTGCAAGGGCGTCCAGTCAGGATCCAGTCAGACAACGCCACAGCAGTGGCATATGTCAATCATCAAGGAGGAACAAGAAGCTCAGCTGCAACATCGGAGATCGCTCGCATCCTGAAGTGGGCAGAGAGGAGCGTACCGGCACTGTCGGCCGTGTACATTCCGGGTGTGGAAAACTGGCAGGCGGACTACCTGAGCCGCCAGATGCTGGACCAGGGAGAAGGGTCCTTACACCCGGAGGTGTTCCAACTGCTCTGCCAAAGATGGGGCACACCAGACGTAGATCTTCTGGCTTCCCGACTCAATCGGAAGGTATTGAGATTTGTGGCCCGGTCAAGAGACCCATGGGCAAACGCAACGGACGCGTTGGTAGCATCGTGGGGTCAGTATCGGCTAATCTATGCCTTCCCTCCCTTAAGGCTTCTTCCTCTTCTGCTCCGCAGAGTGGAGGCAGAGGGAATTCCAATGATCCTAATCGCTCCAGATTGGCCTCAGCGTCCTTGGTACGCCGATCTAGTACGTCTGGTAGCAGACGTCCCCTGGCGCCTACCACTACGGAAGGACCTGCTATCGCAAGGTCCCATATTCCATCCTGCTTTACAGTCATTGGCTTTAACGGCATGGCTGTTGAGAACCAGGTACTGAGAGACCGGGGTCTGTCAGACTCAGTAATCTCTACTATGAGAAGTGCTCGAAAACCGTCCTCTAGGAAGGTCTATCACCGCACTTGGAGGGCCTACATCTCCATGTGTGAGGAAATGAAATGGCATCCGCGTACCTATTTGGTTTCCAGAATCCTGCTGTTTTTACAGCATGGGGTGTACCAAGGGCTTGCCCTAAGTACGATTTAAGGGACAGATATCTGCCCTGGCTGTCTTTTTTTTCAGCGACCCCTGGCGACTCACTCTCTCGTGAGTACATTTGTGCAGGGGGTCCGACATGTGGCCCCTCCGGTCCGTCCCCCGTTACCTCCGTGGGACTTGAACCTGGTCCTCTCGGTGCTTCAGAAGGCACCGTTTGAGAATATTAGAGATATTCCCCTGTTGACACTTTCTCAGAAAGTGGTCTTTTTGGTGGCTGTTACGTCAGTTAGACGAGTCTCTGAGCTGGCAGCCTTGTCCTGCAAGGCTCCCTATTTGATTTTCCACAAGGATAAGGTGGTGCTGCGGCCGCAGCCTTCCTTTCTTCCGAAGGTCGTTTCGGCTTTTCATCTCAACGAAGACATTGTACTTCCATCCTTGTGTCCTCAGCCGTCGAATCCTAAGGAGTCGGCGTTGCATTCCTTGGACGTTGTCCGAGCTTTGAGAGTATACCTATCTGCTACTTCCCTGTTCCGGAAGTCAGACTCACTGTTTGTTTCGGTGGCTGGTCCCAAGAAGGGCCAAGCAGTCTCATTGGCCACCATCTCTAGGTGGATCCGACAGATAGTAATCCAGGCTTACGCCTTAAAGGGTCAGGCGCCCCCCTTTCCTGTCACGGCGCATTCGACCAGGGCAATAGGTGCCTCTTGGGCTTTCCGACATCAAGCGTCTGTTTCCCAATTATGTAAAGCGGCGACTTGGTCGTCCGCTCACACTTTCACAAAATTCTACAAAATTGATGTAGGTGCATCTTCGGATGCCTCTTTTGGCCCCAAGGTTTTGCAAGCGGCTGTTTAGAGTTGCAACTCCTCCGTTGGAGGAGTGCTGTTTTGTGTTTGGGGTGTAGTTTATTTTTATGCTGTTACCACCCCTCGTTTTTTCTCTGACACTGCTTTGGGACGTCCCACTTTGTCAATAGAGAAGCTGTGTCGGTCCATGGACGAAAGAGTAAATAGGATTTTTTACTCACCGTAAAATCCTTTTCTCTGAGTCCATGGACCGACACAGCACCCACCCCTCCTTTTAAGTTTGTACTGCTTTTTGACGAACTGATCTGCGATGTGCAGACTGAGAGGGTATACCCAGAGGGTCTGCCCCCTGGGCGGTACTGTAGAAGGTGTGATGCAACACTTTTTACAAGTTTTTCTGCCTAGTCACTCCTAATTAACGGATAATACCCACTTTGTCAATAGAGAAGCTGTGTCGGTCCATGGACTCAGAGAAAAGGATTTTACGGTGAGTAAAAAATCCTATTTTTACTTTCTGCTATAAAACATATCCAATAAAAAACTGTAAAAGATCAAATATCTTTATCAATTTAGGCCAATATGTATTCTGCTACATATTTTTGGTAAAAAAATCCCAATAAGCGTTTATTGATTGGTTTGCGCAAAAGTTATATCTTCTACAAACTGTAGGATATATTTATGGAATTTGTATATTACGGCGGACAAATCGGACACTAACTGACACTTTTGAAAATTTTTGGGGAAAAGTATGCACTGTCATTGTACTAATGACACTGACTGGGGCGATCAAAGGGTTAACTGTGAGCCTAGCCAGTGCTTGTGCACTGTGTGAGAGGGGCTTTTACTGGGAGAGGGCATGGCTCCATTCAGGGTCAATGCTTTGTGTTCTGACAGAAAAGCAATCTGCCTTGTTTCCATAGACTGAATGATCGGCTCCCGTTGTGCATAATCACAGCAGGAGTTAGTCTGCGGTACACTAAAGTGCCTGAAAGTGCGGGATCATACATTTTTATATATATATTGTGAGGGGGTTAGCTCGGCAGCGGGTGTGTGTGACCCCCGGGATGGGCTCCCCACACAAAAACAGGCCCAGCAAACGGAGGTTGTGGTTTTCAAAATCAAAAAAAAGGTGCGGTTTATTTTCTATTTACAGTGACAAAACACAGCAAAGCCAAAAGAAACATATAAACAAAATAAATCCTGGTCAACTTGACCTCTGACTAAACATACAGGTTTCCTAACTAACAACTGGGATCAGCCTAGTGCTGTCCTAGTCCCTAAGTCCCTGGTTTTAAATGTCCAAGCAAATAGCCACACAGGCTTTTTCTCACCGCACAGGGGTTCACTCTCCCTAGACAGTCCACACAGGTCTGGTTCCAGGCATGAGCTAACATCTAATGAAGCTGGGAGTTCTTATAGAGGCCTAAATGAGCTGACAAGCTTCAGCTGGCCTCATCAACTCCCTGCCTGCACGACGCCCAGCCCTCTCCCTAGAGGTATGAGTCATCCATGAGCCCACTAGCCTTAGCTGGGCTTCTACAACTCTCCACCTAGTTGTATAAGTCGGCGTAAAGCCTGAATCTGGGCGAAATATATCTACCCCCCTGGATGCAACCAGGTGACTTTACCTTCCTGCTGTCACATACCCCCCCCTCTTGTTTTAACCTCGGGGTTGGAACACCAGCAATCAGGCATTCATGTACTCGAGACAAAGCATCCACATTCCCCATTTGAACGCCAGGGCGATGCTTTACTGTGAAGTTGAATTCCTGGAGGGCCAGGAACCACCTATTCACTCTTCTATTTGTTTCCTTGTTTTGAGCCATCCACTTTAACGGAGCGTGATCCGTAACCATGTCAAAGTGCCTACCTAGCAGGTAGTACCGAAGGGAATCTAGAGCCCACTTCACCGCTAAACACTCCTTTTCAACGGTGGCGTAATTTACCTCATGGGACTTCAACTTCCTGCTGAGGTAAATGACTGGGTGCTCTTCCCCGTTCCAGACCTGGGACAATACTGCTCCTAACCCCACATCTGACGCATCACTTTGTACGACAAAGTCTTTAGAGAAGTCGGGTGAGTACAACACTGGCTGGCTACATAAGGCTTGTTTCAAGAATTGGAATGCTGCCTCAGCCTCGGGGGTCCATTTAATCATGACCGACCCTTTCCCCTTCGTTAGGTTGGTTAGGGGCACAGCCTTAGAAGCAAAGTGGGGAATGAATCGCCGATAATACCCAGCGATTCCCAGAAAGGCTCGTACCTGCTTCTTGCTGTTGGGACGTGGCCAACTCTGGATGGCCTCGACTTTGTTGAGTTGGGGTTTTATTACTCCCCTCCCAATGGTGTACCCAAGATATTTGGCCTCCTCCTGCCCAATGGTACACTTCTTGGGGTTAGCCGTAAACCCCGCTTCCCGAACAGAGTCCAGGACTGCTTGCACTTTTGGCAGATGTGAGGCCCAATCTGTGCTATGGACAATTACGTCATCCAGGTAAGCCGCAGCATACTTCCGATGGGGCCTCAGCATCTGGTCCATTTTCCGCTGGAATGTGGCCGGCGCATTCTGTAACCCGAACGGCATTCTTTTATATTGGAACGCCCCGTCTGGGGTTACAAATGCGGTTTTCTCTTTGGCCAATTTGGCCAGGGGGATTTGCCAATACCCTTTTGTGAGGTCAAGAGTCGTCATGTATCGGGCTGTTCCCAGCCGGTCGATCAACTCATCTATACGTGGCATGGGGTAGGTGTCAAATTTTGTAACTTTGTTCAACTGACGAAAATCGTTACAAAATCGCCAGCTCCCATCCGGTTTAGGCACCAACACAATGGGACTAGACCAATCACTTTGGGACTCCTCTATCACCCCTAAGTTCAGCATTTTCTGTACTTCCTCCCGTATTGCCTCCCGTCGGGCCTCTGGGATCCGATAGGGTTTTAACTTCACCCTTTCACCGGGCGGGGTAATGATGTCATGCTCTACCCCAAATGTTTGTCCCGGCAGCTCAGAGAATACCTCCTTGTTGCGAAGCACAAACTCCTTAACCTCCTGTTGTTGGGGTTGTGACAAGGTGGCTGCTATTCCAACCTCAGGAATCACGCAACCAGTTTGAGCTGGTGACCAAGTGTCTGCGACTAGGGACTCTCTATCCCTCCAGGCTTTCAACAGATTAACGTGATAGATCTGTTCGGGCTTTCGCCTTCCTGGTTGTCTGACCTTGTAATTCACTTCACTCACTTTTTCCATTATCTCGTAGGGGCCTTGCCATTTGGCAAGGAATTTACTTTCAACCGTAGGGACAAGTACCAGTATCCTATCCCCCGGGGAAAAGGTACGGGTCTTGGCTCCACGGTTGTACACTCTCTGCTGTGCTAACTGCGCTTGGGCCAAATGTTCCTTCACGATGGGCATTACCTGTGCAATTCGGTCTTGCATCAGGGCGACATGCTCAATCACACTCCTGTGGGGAGAACTCTCACTTTCCCAAGTTTCCTTGGCAATATCCAACAGCCCTCTTGGGTGTCTCCCATACAGTAACTCAAAGGGGGAGAATCTCGTAGAGGATTGGGGCACCTCCCTAATAGCAAACATCAGATAAGGAAGTAGACAGTCCCAATCCTTTCCATCTCTATCCACCACTTTCTTCAACATTTGTTTTAGGGTTTTGTTGAATCTTTCAACCAGCCCATCGGTTTGGGGGTGATACACAGATGTACGTAATTGCGTCACTTTGTGTAAGCTCCTTCATAACCCGGGACATAAAGGGTGTACCTTGGTCCGTAAGCAGTTCTTTACAAATACCCACCCGGCTAAACACAAGAGATAGCTCTTTGGCTATGGTTTTGGCCGAGGTATTTCGGAGAGGGATCGCTTCTGGATAACGGGTGGCATAGTCCATTATAACTAATATGTACTGGTGCCCCCTAGCGGACTTGATTATAGGACCTACCAAATCCATGGCGATCCTCTCAAACGGGACCTCAATGATGGGTAGAGGGACCAGCGGGCTACGGAAATGTGGCATCGGGGCCGACCTCTGACACACAGGGCAGGAGGAACAATAATTTTCTATGTCCTTCATCACCCCCGGCCAATAGAATCTCTGTAATACCCTCTCTCGGGTTTTCTCTGTCCCCAGATGACCTCCAAGAATGTGCCCATGGGCCAACTCCAACACCAACTTCCTGTAAGGTTTGGGCACCACAAGCTGCTCAACGGTTTCTTCTGCCCTTTTTGCCACCCGATACAGTAGGTCCTTCTCTACGCTGAAGTATGGGTAAGTGCAGGTATTATCTGGGTTCACTAACTCGCCATCTATTTTCACTACGTTTTCGCGTGCCTTTATTAGGGCGGGGTCTTTCAACTGTTCTGTGGCAAAGTTTTCCCTGTGAACCTCAAGATCAGAAAACTCCACAGACGGTAGGTTTTCGTCTGAGGAGGTGGGCTCCTCTCCAGTTTCTTGAGTCTCCCCTGCCAATACTGATAAGGGAAATTCCGGAGAGTCCTCACCACTCTCAGGGGAGTTCTGGCTATCACATTCCTGGTACATAGGGGCACCAGTGGGGGGCTCAGGATCATCCCACAGTTCCCAGAACTTCGGAAAATCCCTTCCCACAATGGCGTCATACGGTAACTGAGATACTAAGCCCACTGGATGAGAGAGGGTACCTTTGGGGGTCTCGAAACACACTGTAGTCACTGGATACTCTCGGGTGTCCCCATGCACACAAATAACAGCTACCTTGCTATTCCCAGAGACCTCTGTTTTAACTAACTCAGCCTTTATCAGGGTCACAAGGCTACCTGAATCCAGCAATACCACAACATTTCTACCATTAACACACATTTTGCATAAATGTTTCTCAATTCCTCGAATGGCAGTGCATGCGACTGTCGCACACAGCGACTGACGTCTGCCCGTCAGAAAGTCACACTGCATGGGTTCCTCCACAACCGGGCAATTGGCTGCAATATGTCCCGCTTGCCGGCAGCGGTAGCAAACGATCCTTCTTGCCGCCTCTTGAGCCGCTGATTTCCCAGGCTGTTCTCGCCAAACTTGGGGTAGAGCTCCCACCCTCTCACTCTCTCCACCCTTACCCCTTGGAATCCTCTTATCCGCCCCTGGGGATGGTCTGGTCTTAGGGTGGAAAGTCCGAGTGTCTCTGGAAGAGGCCGTCAGGTTCTCTGTAGCCAAGTATTTCTCCACACGATCCACAAGACCATCGGCCGTCTCTGGGTCTCCATGGCTTACCCAGTTTTGGATGGCAGTAGGAAGAGCTCTCAAAAACCGATCCATTACAACACGTTCCACAATCTTTGGTGCGGACAAAGTCTCTGGCTGTAGCCACTTTCTGCTCAGGTGAATGAGATCATACATTTGAGACCTGGGGGGTTTTCCAAGCTGGAAAGTCCAGTTATGCACACGCTGAGCCCGGACAGCCTGGGTGACACCCAGCCTTGCCAATATCTCAGCTTTTAGCATCACATAGTCTTTTGCTTGGTCAGGCTCTAGGTCATAGTAAGCCTTCTGCGATTCACCAGTTAACAGAGGAGCCACCAGTCCAGCCCACTGCTCCTCAGGCCACTTTTCTCTTTCAGCAGTCCTTTCAAATGTGGTCAAAAATACCTCTGGATCATCCTCTCCAGTCATTTTTGTCAATAAACGACTCACCCCAAAGGACGCGGTATTAGTGGGACGGCTTTCCTCACTGGTCTGCGGACGTTGCTGCATTACTGCTTCCATTTGTTGTAGTCTCTGCTCTTGCTTCTGTAACAGGTCTATGAAGCGGGCCTCAGATTGCTGCTGGGCTTGTTGCTGAGCTTCCAGACTCTGTTGGTGAGCTTGCTGCTGGGCTGCAAGGCTCTGTTGATGAGCTTGCTGCTGGGCTGCGAAGTTCTGTTGTTGAGCTGCAAGGCTCTTTTGCAAACCTGCATTTGTCTGCTGTTGATTGGCATTTGCTAGAGCCAGCTGCTTCAGTATCTCCTCCATGCTGGCTTAAAAAAAACTGCCCGCGTTCTCCACCAACTGTGAGGGGGTTAGCTCGGCAGCGGGTGTGTGTGACCCCCGGGATGGGCTCCCCACACAAAAACAGGCCCAGCAAACGGAGGTTGTGGTTTTCAAAATCAAAAAAAAGGTGCGGTTTATTTTCTATTTACAGTGACAAAACACAGCAAAGCCAAAAGAAACATATAAACAAAATAAATCCTGGTCAACTTGACCTCTGACTAAACATACAGGTTTCCTAACTAACAACTGGGATCAGCCTAGTGCTGTCCTAGTCCCTAAGTCCCTGGTTTTAAATGTCCAAGCAAATAGCCACACAGGCTTTTTCTCACCGCACAGGGGTTCACTCTCCCTAGACAGTCCACACAGGTCTGGTTCCAGGCATGAGCTAACATCTAATGAAGCTGGGAGTTCTTATAGAGGCCTAAATGAGCTGACAAGCTTCAGCTGGCCTCATCAACTCCCTGCCTGCACGACGCCCAGCCCTCTCCCTAGAGGTATGAGTCATCCATGAGCCCACTAGCCTTAGCTGGGCTTCTACAACTCTCCACCTAGTTGTATAAGTCGGCGTAAAGCCTGAATCTGGGCGAAATATATCTACCCCCCTGGATGCAACCAGGTGACTTTACCTTCCTGCTGTCACAATATATATATATATATATAATCCTACGCACAGCTACTGCCCTGTAGCAGCAAAGCTGCTATAAGGTGGTCGGCAAGTGGCTAAAATAGTACAAAGCTCATGATGTAAAATTGGCATTATGAGGAACTCCCCTCTAGCTGTGACATAGTTCCAATGGTTGGTGGTATATCTCCATTTCTTTTAAAGCGCTCCAAGATACAGGTATAGGGGAACATACATACAGCAAACCCTCTACATGGTTGGAGGCAGGGGCTGACCAGGAATGAGGGAGAAAAAGAAAAAAACTCAAATGGTACATACCCCTAATATGGACGTATTTACACAGGTAGGCCTACCGTGTGTAAATATGTCCGTATTAGCGGTAGATACTCTTTGTGGTCTTTCTTTTCTTCTTGACGTATATACTTATTGTTAAAAAAAATTGTACACATATATTTCTGATCTGTTGTATTTATGAGTAATGTTGTGCTCCTTTTTAGATGTTTTAAGCCCCTGATTCCTCTTGAAGAAATAGCTATCACTGCAAAACATGTAGAGGGTTTTCTGTATGTATGTTCCCCTATACCTGTATCTTGGAGCCCTGGAAACTACAGGCCAGTCAGCCTAACATCAATAGTAGGTAAATTATTGGAAGGGATGATAAGGGACTATATCCAAAAATTTACTGAAGAAAAAAATATCATTAGTAGTAACCAGCATAGGTTTACGAATGGTCTGGCAGGAACAACCTATCTGCTAACATTCTACAAGGAAGTGAGCTGCCATCTAGACAGGGGGAGGCCTGTGGATTTAGTGTAACTGGATTTTGCAAAAGCATTTGATACAGTCTCCCATAAACGCTTAATTTAAAAGCGGAGGTCTGTTGGCATGGACCATAAGGTTTGTAAAAAACTGGTTACAGGGGCGTGTCCAAAGGGTGGTGATAGAAAACATGTACTCAGACTGGTCTGGAGTGGTAAGTGGGGTATATAGAAATTTTACAGAAAGACCTGAAAAAAATAATGGAGAGGGCAACTACATGGCAAATGAGGTTTAATGTGGAGAAATGTAAAGTAATGCACTTGGGGGCAAAAAAACAAAATTAAAACTCCTCGCTAGGGGGAGAACCGCTGGGGAAATCAAGGATGGAGAAAGATCTGGGGGTCCTAGTAGATGACAGATTGAGCAATAGCATGCAGCTACCAAAGCTGGCAGAATATTAGCATGCATAAAAAAAGGGATGTACTCCAGGGATAAAACGATAATCCTACCACTTTGAAAAACTCTGGTTAGACCACATCTTGAGTACTCTGTCCAGTTCTGGTCACCAGTCCTCAGAAGGGATGTGCTGGAACTGGAGAGAGTCCAAAGAAGGGCAACAAAACTAATAAGTGGACTGGATGCCCTCAATTACGAGAAACGCCTGCAAGCAGTAAATTTATTCTCGCTGTAGAAGCGACGCTTGATAGCGATTTACAAATACCTCAATGGTGATCCCAGCATAGGAAAAAAAACTGTCACTGTCAGGGCAATAAGAATGTGGAACGCTCTTCCACAATTGGTGGTGTCAGCGCAGAGTATGGATATTTTTAAAAGACTCTTGGATGTGCATCTTAACCACTTAAGGATCGGAAGGATTTACCCCCTTAATGACCAGGCCATTTTTTGCAATACGGCACTGCGTCGCTTTAACTGACAATTGTGCGGTCGTGTGATGTTGTACCCAAACAAAATTGATGTCCTTTTTTTCCCACAAATAGAGCTTTCTTTTGGTGGTATTTGATCACCCCTGTACCGCCTGTAAGGGACACTTAGTTACCCTTACTTTGGAGAGACTGCCTAACTTCTGATGTGTTTTTGGGACATAGACAGCAACAAAATCCTGATGGAAGTCCCAACTCTATCAAAAACAAAAAAAGCTTGCCTTGAATCCCACTTTAAAGCAGAACTAAAGCCATAGTGGGTCCCTAGAGCATTTGTGACAATGTGCATTTATAACTGCATATTTGTATATAATGAACTTTGTTTGGACCCCTCACGCAATGGCAGGTCTGTACCCCCTTAATCGCTTCAGTGGCCTTGTCTTCTTACAGACTGAAGTCCTTTCTTTGGCCACTGGGCTACCACTGATTATTTAACTCCCACATTACCTATACACCTGACTTCCACTGTTGGCATTTTACAAATGCCAGGAGTATATGATGCACTGCCAATGTGCCTCATGCAGTGTACAATATCAAAACATTACTAATAGGGAAGAAAAATACAATTATTTTGTCAGAAGAATCATACAAGGTCTCCACTACCAAAAACTCTACCTATTAGCTATCTGTTTCAATATAATTCCACTTTAAATATACACTTTCTTGCATTACTCATATTTTTTCCTTGATCTTATCTCTAGAAAGGTTGATGGAAATGTGATATACAAAATAAATGACTAAATATAACCTGGACGCTCATTAAATATTTATATGTAATACAAATATTATTTGAATCCCCAATGTGCTGTCATATTTTTTGAAGTTACTTGCAGAGATCAGTAAACTAAATGTATTATTTTACAAAATTAGCTTACAGTGTTGGGGCCTCTGTATGACTTTAGTCTGCTCTTATTGAAAAACAGACCCCAAAGGTTAAACATCTAGAGAATGAGAGGTTATTCAAAAGTGCTTTGGAAAATCATAGATCTATATCCAGTCAAAAACAGATACCAATATATTTATATTGTAAATAAAAAAGGAGCAGACTCAATGGATCACTAGGTCTTTCTATCCTCATCCTTCTATGTTTCTGTGTATCTATGATGGCTCAGATTTACCTTGCTTGTAGCCCCTTCTCCTTGCTCTTTACCGTCACCTTCCGTTCTGATATAGTGTGGAGATTATTGGACACCACATAAAGTGTGTACATGAAAATAGCATTGCCCACTTCGACCAATAATTTTCTTCCTTCCAATGTCTAGCTTGCGTTAGAGAATGGCAGGTGGGCTTGATGCTATGGGCACTGTTATTATCCATCTTTTTCCAGTTATTATCCAACTTTAAGACTCCTTTATCCTCTGCATATTTTTTAATTGAAACTTCAGATAAAACTGATTTTGAGTTTGAGGTAGAATGGGAAGAGACTAAGGCTACTTTCACACTGAAGTGCGGGCGGTATAGCGGCGCTATTTTTAGCGCCGCTTATACCGTCGTTTTTGCCGCGATTTGCGGGCGCTAGCAGGGTGATTTTAACCCTCGCTAGTGGCCGAAAAAGGGTTAAAAACGCCCGCTAAAACGCCTCTTTGCGGCGTTTTGTGGGCGTTTTGGAGGCGCTACACCATTGATTTCAATGGGCAGGGGCGCTATAGGAGCGGTATTTTTACCACTCCTACCGCGCCTCAAAGATGCGGCTTGCAGGAGTTTTTTGACCCTCCTGCAAGCGCACCGCTCCAGTGTGAAAGCCCTCGGGCTTTCACACTGGATACAATGGAGCGGCTTTTTCGGGGCGCATTGCAGGTGCTATTTTTAGCGCAATAGCGCCTGCAAAGCGCCTCAATGTGAAAGGGGCCTTAGATTGTCCAGTTTTTTTTTTTTTGTATTGCTATGTGTCTATCTAACAGACTTCCCCACAGTTCCTGTGTGGCTACTGGTAATTCTGGAAGGAATGACATTCTACGTGAATTATCAAAGGTAGTCATGGTTCAAGTTCACAGTGGTATCACAGAAGTATCTGTTAATCTTTACATTGATAACTTTTCCTCATCTCCTCCATGCTTTTCATTTTCTTTTCTTGTCTCTCCTGTTTTTGTTTCTTGTACCATCTTAGAATGGCGAACAGCTCTACGTACACAAAGGTGTGGGGTAAATCCAATGATGAAGTAATCTCCAGTCAGCCTTCTCATGTTGCTGATGAAAGAGAGCGCATGATGATGAGTGGTAGTTACATCCGAAGGTAAAAAAAGTCCAAACAAAGCAGCTCAGGGAAACTCAGCTACTTTTATTAGGTTGAATGTCCTACATACTATATTAAGCCTCATCCTATGTTTCACCACCATCAGACACCTAATCAGTTACTGTTGTGATGTACCTCTGTCAGGTCATAAGCTGGATTGCTCAACATTTTGGGGCTAATACATCAAAAGTTTTCACTTAATTAAAAGAGGCCAAGAACCCAGTTAGTATACATAACTATCGTCACACCCATCAAGGTTTTGCCACCACCTACCACCCAACAGCATGCCATGTCTTAGAGATGTTCTCTTTTCCACTGTTCCAGTCTCCTAATGCTGAACACTGATGACTCTTTTCCACAGAATAACAAGGGATACTCGTGAAGATGAAATGGAAGAAAATTTAAATCAAGTTGGGAGCATTCTAGGCAATCTCCGTAGCATGGCTCTGGATGTTGGAAATGAGATTGACATCCAGAACAAGCAAGTGGAGAAAATCATGGAGAAGGTTAGTAAGAGAAGTTGGGGGCACACAAAGGTAGATGCGATGAAGTTGTTATAATTACTGGACAAGTAGGCAACTTATGGTAACATATTGCTGGAAATAGGTAAAGAAAGAGCATCAGGGTGTGAAAGACAGCAAAGAACACAGGTAGGAAAGAATCACAAGACTTCAAATCTCAAAACTGAAAATATTTTAATACAGAACAGTCTTTGTTACATATACCAACCAACCAACCAGTTTTATCTTTTCACTTAAGTTCCTGAGACATAAACTATCGGTTCTGGAGTTAGTTTGCTAATGAAGTATAAAGTAATCATTTACATATGTCCACAAGCCAGTAAAACCCTCGATATTAGTATTTGTTCTTCATGTTCTACTTCACAGTAGCTTAGTGAAGGTTCTCTATGGTCTAACTCACAATAGACTATGGGGTGTATTTATAAAAAAAATCACCTAGAAATGTGCCTGTTGAAAGTGCATGTACATTATTTCTGTGCCAATGGGGCAACAAACAAACAAACAAAAAATCAACAACGTTATTAGGCTAATTTCTGTGCGCCATTTTCTGGAGTGGTATAGTAGGGCCTTACTTTTTTTTATGTTTTTGATTTGAAGGTGGGCCCGTCCATTTAAAGGAGCAGCTGCACTTATATACACACATTTGTATTTTTTATGTTGTTGGCGCCACACTTATCATATTGTTATACTTATTTTCTTTTTCGTACATCACGGGACACAGAGCGACTTAGTCATTACTAATGGGTTATATAGATTACCTTCAGGTGCTGGCACTGGCCACTTCCAAACCGGAAGTACCCTCCCCTATATAAGCCCCTCCCATCCGGGAGCACCTCAGTTTTTTGCCAGTGTCTAAGGTGTTGGCCAAAGAGTAACATGTGTTTTCACTGGGCTTGCGTACAGGTTCTTTTGGGCCTTAGTAAGCTGTTCCGGATCCCACCAAAAAAGCTTCATAGCTAAACGGTCGGTACCCGGGCCTTGCAGCAGAAGAGCAAGGTTTTGCCTGTAATGCCTCTCTTAGGAGGGCTGGACCCTGGGATCCAGAGCTCTGGTCATACCCACGACCAAGATGTTGTCTGTGCAGGGTGCTATACAGGTCCAGGGGAGTGGAATCCTTGGGAACCCGGTCCCTGAAGGTTTAATTACAATGCCTGCCGTGATAGGTGAAGTTTGGGCTTCTGTGGACCAAACAAAGTCCTGCGGCGGGGATCAGGTAAGTGGGGGCCCCCAGGAACTTGGTTCTATTGGGGGACCCCCAAGCCTAATTTGTCTTTCTGTCTGTTACCTAACGGTATTCCCGCTAATATCTGTGTATGCCTGTAACTACTGAAAATGTAAAATTTTAATAGTAGTCAAGAAAAAAAAAAAAAAAAAAAAAAGGACCGCGGTACCTGTGTTAAACCACTAGAGGCCGCTGTGGTCCATTTTTCTTGTCATGTGGATCTTTGGTTTTCTCAAGTCAAAAGATCCAGGCAGTTGGTAAGTTTCTCTCCTCCTATGAAAAAAAAGGGGCGGGGCGGGTGGATGACGCTCGATGCGCGCCACGGCGCTTCTGCGCATGTGCAGGCGTCCCAGCTTGTATAAAGACACAGTACAAGTGTCAGCTGGATGCAAACAGAGCTAGCAACAAACAGTGGCACACAGAGGCGGTTGATGCAGGCATCCCCATAGAAAGGCACTTTAGTGGACACCAGCTGGTATATAGCAGCAACTGTGTTAGACTATTACCAGCAAAATTGGTGTATGACGACGGGAATACCTCAGCTTTGTGCTTATAGGATATGTCGTCCAGACGCTCTGGAAATAGATCTTCCAAGAAGCGAAAGGGGTCTCCGTCGGGCTCTGAGGATTTTGGGCATGCTGTACTGCGCCAATCTCCCCTGAAATTTCAGAGGTCAGTAGCCGTAGGAACCCCGCAGGAGTACCTGGTACTGCGGCTGTCCCCAGTCCACCTGCTCCTGTATATATAACAGAGGAGGTTTTATCCTCAACTCTGGGAGGATTGGAAGAGAGATTAACAGCATTGATCGCTGCTTCCCTGTCACAGGAAAAGCACGTCCGATCTCCGTCTCCTCCTGCAGAGTGCCTGTTAGTGGAGGAACAGTCCCAGAGATCGACCTACCTGAAGGGGATCAGGTGAGGTTGATAAAGTTATAGAGGAATCAACAGTGGAAGAACCTTTCTCAGCATCTCAGGCTGAAAGATTATGGGTTAAGTCTCTGACTAACATGGTCCGAGCAGCATTTTAAATGCCTCTGGCGGAACCATCAACCACTACTGTCTCCTCGCTGGGGTCGCTGAAAGCTCTCCAGACTGTCTGTTCCTTCCCAATCCACCCTTTATTGGAAGGGTTTATTTACCAGGATTGGGAGCATCCTGTAAAATATTTCCTCCCCCCAAGAGATTTCCAGTGATCTATCCCATGGAGGATAAGTTCATAAAAAAAAAAAAAAAAATGGAGGGTCGCTACAGTGGACACAGCCATCTCTTGTGTAAATAAATCACTGACATGTCCAGTAGATAATGTTCCAATGTTCAAGGACCCAATAGATAAAAAATTGGAGTCTTTACTAAAATCTGCTTTCTCTACAGCAAGCATGGTGACACAACCTGCAGTAGCAGCGATTGGAGTCTGCCAAGCAATGAAAGATCAGTTGAAACAAGTCTTAAGGGACTTACCAGATCAGCAGGCTCTTGCCCTAGCTGACCTACCTAGAGCCTTGTGTTGCGGTGGACGCCATAAAGGATACAATCCAACAGGCATCCCGCTTTACGCTGTCTGTAGACATATGCGTAGGCTTCTATGGCTCAAAAAACTGGTCTGCTGAAGCTCCCTGTAAGAAATTGCTGATTAGCTTCCCATTTCATGGAGAACGCTTATCTGGAGATGATCTGGACAAATATATCCAGAAAACTTCTGCCGGTAAAAGTACACTCTTGCCGGTTAAGAACAAGGGTAGAAGTCCTTCTTTTAAGAGGCCTACTTCTCCAGTCCCTGGCACATCGGCTGTGAAACAGTTCAGACGGCCTCCGCGGTCAAATCCAGGGGGCAGAAATCAGGGACAATCACAGGGTAACAAGAAACCCTGGGTCAAGAGAGGTACAAAACCTCCCCCTAAGTCATGAAGGGTTGCCCCCACTCAATCGGGTGAGGGGAAGACTTCAGTTGTTCACAGAGACCTGGCGGGACACCATCAGAGATGGCTGATCTCCGCAGTAAGTCTGGGATACAGGCTGGAGTTAAAAGACATTCCTCCTGCCCATTTTATAAGGTCAAACGTGCCAAGCGATCCCCAGAAGAGTGGATCCCTCCTTCTGGCACTAGAGCAACTATTGCCCCAAGGGTAATCATGAAGGTTCCCTTGGAAGAAAACGGGTTCGGGTTTTACTCGAACCTTGTCACAGTCCCCAAACCAAATGGGGACATGAGGCCCATATTAAATATAAAAGGGCTAAACAAGTTCCTACATATCAGGACTTTTTCGGATGGAGTCGATCCGATCGGTGGCCACCGCCCTACAAGGGCAGGAATGGTTAGCCTCGATCGACATAAGGGATGCTTATTTGCATATTCCCATCTGTCCGGCCCACCAGAAATTTCTACGCCTTGCAGTAGAAGGGCGCCATTTTCAGTTCAGAGCCTTACCTTTCGGTCTGGCCACAGCACCACGAGTGTTCACAAAAATCCTGGCCCTACGATTGGCCAAACTAGGAACACAAGGTGTAACGATAATGGCATATCTAGACGACTTGTTGCTGATAGACCACTCAGTGAAAAAAACTAGAAGTGGTCGTTCACAAGATAATCAAGTATCTGGAATCTCACGGTTGCATTATCAACCGAGACAAGTCAGCCCTAAAACCAGTCAAAAGCCTGGAATACTTGGGGGCTAAGACTGGATTCAAATCAGAGAAAGATTTTCTTACCTCCGGAGAAGGTGTCGTCTTTGAAAGATTTGACCCACTTAGTGGGTAAAAAAAAGAAAAACCATCCATACGCCTGTGTATAAGGCTGCTGGGAAAAATGGTGGCTTCATTCGAAGCAGTACCCTACGGTCAATTCCATTCAAGGAACTTGCAGAGGGCCATACTGTCAGCCTGGAACAAAAAAGTTCAGGCTTTAGACTTACCAATGTCCCTGTCCCCTTCCGTTCGCAAGAGCCTCCATTGGTGGTTGGTACCAGAATCTGGAAAAAGGGAAACCCTTTAGTCCGGTTTCTTGGAAGGTGGTCACTACAGATGCCAGCCTCATAGGCTGGGGGGCAGTACTGGAGCAATGGTCTCTCCAGGGCAAGTGGTCAGAAGCAGAGAAGGCCCTGCCCACCAATCTCTTAGAGATACGAGCAGCCCGGTATGCCCTAGTAGCATGGACATCCAAACTCCAAGGGTCGTGCAGCCCAGAGGGAAGCAAATTGCATCCTGGAATGGGCAGAAAGGTATGTCACAGCCATATCCGCGGTTTTCATCCCAGGAGTGGAAAATTGGAGAGCGGACTTTTTAAGTCGCCAGCAATTATGCCCGGGGAATGGTCTCTTCACCCCGAGGTTTTACAGGTAATATGCCAGCGGTGGGGAACACCGGATGTAGATCTGCTAGCATCCAGATTCAACGCAAAGGTGGACAGATTTGTGTCTCGCACAAAGGATCCCCTAGCTTGCGGTTCGGATGCCCTAGTGTTCCCTTGGGATCAGTTCAAGCTGATATATGCATTCCCACCGCGATTATTCCGCAGAATCAGGGTAGAAAAGAAACCAGTGATTCTGGTGGCTCCAGCGTGGCCCCGAAGGGCATGGTACGCGGAGATTGTAAAAATGTCAGTGGGAAGTCCTTGGACCCTCCCACATCGTCGGGACATGCTTTCGCAAGGACCGATATACTACCCTTCCTTACCAGCCCTAGGTTTGACGGCCTGGCTATTGAAGCCCACATTCTAAAAAAGAGAGGGCTCTCTAATCCTGTGGTATCTACCATGATCAATGCCAGGACGCCGGTATCCAGGCAGATCTATTATAGGATCTAGAAGGCGTACATCACGTGGTGTGAGGCCAGGAAATGGCATCCACGTAAGTACGTAATAGGTAGGATTCTGGACTTCCTACAGTGGGCTGTACATAGGAAGCTTTCCTTGAGTACTATCAAGGGTCAGACGGCCTTGTCAATATTTTTTTCAAAGGCCCTTGGCTTTGCATTCATTAGTCAAAGCTTTCATACAAGGAGTGATGCGTATTAGCTCTCCGGTTAGTATTCCCATATGTCCATGGGACTTAAACCTGGTTCTGTCGGTTCTACAGAAACAACCATTTGAACCATTGCGGCACATTTCCTTGGTTCTTTTCACCAGGAAATTGATTTTCTTAGTAGCCATTTGTTCGGCTAAAAGAGTATCGGAATTAGCCGCCTTGTCCTGTAAGGAGCCATATCTGGTTATCCATAAGGACAGAGTAGTATTACGTCCTCATCCAGCCTTCTTCCTAAGGTGGTATTGAGGTTCCATTTGAACCAAGATGTGGTTCTTCCTTCCTTTTTCCCCAAACCTAGTTCGGTAGAGGAAAAGTTATTGCATTCTTTGGATGTAGTAAGAGCAGTTAAAGCTTATCTTAAAGCCACTGCTCAGATTCGTAGAACGGATACTTTGTTTGTTCTGCCGGAAGGCCCCAGAAAGGGTCAGGCAGCATCAAAAATCTACTTTAGCCAAGTGGATTCGACAGGTCATAATACAAGCCTATGGCTTGAAAAGGAGACCGCCTCCGTTCAAAGTTAGGGCGCACTCCACAAGAGCAGTTGGAACTTCATGGGCAGTGCATCACCAAGCCTCCCTGGCTCAAGTCTGTAAGGCCGCAACATGGTCCTTAGTACACACGTTTACTAGATTCTACCAGGTAGACGTCAGAAGTCAGGAGGATGTCGCCTTTGGGCGCAGTGTGTTGCAGGCCGCAAAAGAGCCTCATGCCTGATGGCGCCCAGCTCATGTATCCCTCCCCTCATTTGGCATTGCTTTGGGACGTCCCATTAGTAATGACTAAGTTGCTCTGTGTCCCGTGATGTACGAAAAAGAAAAAGGGATTTTTATAACAGCTTACCTGTAAAATCCTTTTCTTGGAGTACATCACGGGACACAGAGCTCCCACCCCTCTTTTTGGGACACTTATTGCTTTGCTACAAAACTGAGGTGCTCCCGGATGGGAGGGGCTTATATAGGGGAGGGTACTTCCGGTTTGGAAGTGGCCAGTGCCAGCACCTGAAGGTAATCTATATAACCCATTAGTAATGACTAAGTCGCTCTGTGTCCCGTGATGTACTCCAAGAAAAGGATTTTACAGGTAAGCTGTTATAAAAATCCCTTTATCTGTGCTTGTTGAATGTTTTTCATCGATTTAAAATGAAAAATGCTACATTTTGCCACTAGATGGCACTAAGTATCATAGGAATACTTATCGTCATCTAGTGGCCAAATGTGATATATTCTGTTTTATATTATAAAAGTGAAACATTCGTCCAGCACAGGAACTAGCCTAACGTTGATTTTTTTTGCCCCATTCGTACAGAATAAATGTACATGCACTTTAACTGGGTGAATTGCTATGCAAAGTTTTTAAAAAAAAAAAAATTAAAGTGTATGTAAACCCATAGCAAAGAAATTCTCTTTATTGCTCTTTTTGCCCTGTCAAAGAGACCCTGTCGGAAGACCATTCATGTAATCAAAAATATCCCCATAATATTATATGTGAATTTAACATATTTTTGCATGTAGACATCCAAAAGCCCTGAGACTGCTGCTGCGTGCCACCATCATGGATGTGAGGTCAGCAGCTCCAGCGGACTTAGAGCTGTCACTCATGTGGCAATCTATAGTATTCCCCTTCTCTCCTCCCTTACCAGCTACATAAAAGGTTATGTAGGGAGGTGAATGGAGAGGTGGAGCAGCTGGGCCAGCACAGTAATTAGACACTCCCAGGAGAATAGAGGACTATGATTTGCAAAGAGGGAGGGGGCTGTGCTAGGATATTAACTTGTCAAAATTTCTAGCAATTTCATAGGCACCTTACAAGTGAATAAAAAATAACTTACCATGGGACTATAGAACAATTAGTCTTTTTGTTGTGCAGAATAAGATACAGGGGTGGTTTTGGATATTTTAGCAAAAGACAACTGGACAGGGCTGACACCATTCAGTCCACAAAAATTTACAGAAATGAAAGAGAAAACTTGATTGGTTTCTTGGGTACAGTACATTAGATTTGTTGTTGTTGATTATGCATGGTATTTTTTGGTACAAGAACTTTATGTGGCAATTTATAAAAGAAAAAGTAACCACTTAAAGAAAATATGATTATTATTAAATAATTTTTTAACCCTTAACTTCGAACTAAACCCCTTAAGCTAATCAGGTTTCCATAATATCACTAACATGGAACATAACCCATAAGGAAGGGCTCTTTACTGGTTGACTCGGGGAGAAGCTCCATGAGTATGACAGGTCGGGATTTTATGTACCGTAGTTACAGAGAACACAGAGAATTTGGGGGTTGGCTTCTAAACCCTTATGATGGAATGCACCTTATAAGGATTATTTTATTCTGGACTTTATGCAACTTTCTCCTACCGAGTTGTAAGCTTAAAACTGATCTCCAGCTTTACTTTAACTAGTTCGTTTGGGGCAAGCTGGGCCAAACAAAATATTTAAAGTGACAATAAAGCTGTAAATCAGACACTTAACGCTGGATACACCATTTTTTTTAAATTCTATTTTATTTTAGCGTGGGGTTCCCCTTCAAGATCCTCAGAGCACAAGTCGCATGCCACAAGTCGGATCATGATGATCCGACTTGGAAATTCAAATCAATGGACAAAGTCAGATCAGTTAAGATGGCTCTCATAGGGAACCACTGATTTTGACATGTCATGTGACTTGTGCTCTGTAGTAATTGTAATTGGGAGTGAGAAATAGAAGAGGCAGAGAAACGCTGCTAAATGCTAACGTGGCTAAATGCGCATTAACGCTAATGCAAAAAGCTACTAAAAGCGCGTTTTTACAGATGCTTTTTCCTGGCATTAATACTGGCTATGCTGCTGTTTTTTTTCTAACGCCCCATGTCCATTAAGGTTTAATTGCTTGGCATTGGCAACCTGAATTTAAAAAGTAATTTTTTTTTACATTGTTTCAATAATTTCTACGAATCTCTGATCTTTACTCACAAATAACAGATTTTCTTTAAAAAAGTGCAAAATCCCAAGTCTTGTTTTCTTCCTTCCAGGTTGTAGTGAATGAAGACCGGATAAAAGAGGCTAATACTAAAGCCAAAAAGATTCTTAAGAGCGTCTGAGACTTCCCTGCAGTAGCATACCGATCTGTGATAAGTAGATCATGCTTTTATTGGCCCCACTTTGTTGTCTGGGCTCCTAGGTGCACCTTTATATTGTACAGTGATGTGTCCTGATACCAGACCCATCACATTGCTTGAAGATGGAGTATGAACCTATTGCTTGTGCCTTGTGTGTAGGAAGTGGAACACAGTCATGTATTAAAAATGTCTGAAAGGAAAATTGTATTAACAGTAGCAACCATTCTGATTCCACGTGTCATTTTAGCATACAGTGAGGGAAAAAAATATTTGATCCCCTGCTGATTTTGTAATAACAGAGGTCAGACGTTTCTTGTAGTTTGCACACATCTCAAGAGGGATTTTGTCCCACTCCTCTTTGCAGATCCTCTCCAAGACTGACGTTTGGTAATACGAAACTTCAGCTCCCTCCACATATTTTCTATGGGATTAAGGTCTGGAGACTGGCTAGGCCACTCCAGGACCTAAATGTGCTTCTTCTTGAGCCACTCCTTTGTTGCCTTGGCCGTGTGTTTTGGCTCATTGTCATGTTGGAATACTCATTTTCAATGCCCTGGCTATGGGAATGAGGTTCTCACCCAAGAATTGACGGTACATGGTCCCATCCAACGTCCCTTTGATGCGGTGAAGTTGTCCTGTTTCCTTAGCAGAAAGACACCCCCAAAGCATAATGTTTCCCCCTCCATGTTTGACGGTGGGGATGGTGTTCTTGGGGTCATAGGCAGCATTCCTTCTCCTCCAAACACGAGTTGAGTTGATGCCAAAGAGCTTTATTTTGATCTCATCTGACCACAACACTTTCACCCAGTTCTCCTCTGAATCATTCAGATGTTCATTAGCAAACATCAGACTGTCCTGTACATGTGCTTTCTTGAGCAGGGGGACCTTGCAGATGCTACAGGATTTCAGTCCTTCACGGCGTAGTGTGTTACCAATTGTTTTCTTGGTGACTATGGTCCCAGCTGCCTTGAGATCATTGACAAGATTCTCCCGTGTAGTTCTGGGCTGATTCCTTACCGTTCTTATGATCATTGAAACTCTACGAGGTGAGATCTTGCATGGAGCCCCAGACCGAATGAGATTGACAGTTATTTTGTGCTTCTTCCATTTGCAAATAATCGCACCAATTGTTGTCACCCTCTCACCAAGCTGCTTGGCAATGGTCTTGTAGCCCATTCCAGCCTGGTGTAGGTCTACAATCTTGTCCCTGACATCCTTGGACAGCTCTTTGGTCTTGGCCATGGTGGAGAGATTGGAATCTGATTGATTTCTTCGATGGACAGTTGTCTTTTATACAGGTAAAAAGCTGAGATTAGGAGTACTCCCTTTGCCCACATTCACAATGAGCCGATTTGGCAAGCTATTTGACATGTCAAATCACATGCCAAATCGGCGGCTATTGCCGGCAATGACACCATCCAAATCTGTGCAGCTTCTGTACTACTTTTGGCGACTTCGGGGGCGAATTAAATAGACATCTGAGCATAAACCCACACAGATGTCTGTAAAATTGCCCCTGAGGTCGGACTGCATTGCCGGTTTGAAATCGTGCAAGTTCAGCTGAACACGCACTATTTCTAACCCGCAGCAGTGTGAACCTGGGCCTTAAGAGAGCAATCCTAATCTCACCTCCTTTACCCATATAGAAGACACCTGGGAGACAGAAATCTTGCTGATTGATAGGGGATTAAATACTTATTTCACTCATTAAAATGCAAATCAATTTATAACTTTTTGGAAATGTGTTTCTCTGGATATTTTTGTTCTTGTTCTGTCTCTCACTGTTAAAATAAACCTACCGTTAAAATTATTTAAAGTTCATGACCAGGTTCAAAATACTGGTGGTGAGAGCTGTTGAAGATGCTGATGGAGACAATGGAACAACGCATGAACAAAGCAATTTTTTAACCCCTTTAAGACCAAGGTCAAAACAGAAACGCCCAGACCCAATTTTGCCACTTTGACATGTGTTAGTAAAACTGTACATATGAATGCAACTACTGAGTCTATCCAGGTGTATTAAACCTTGTTTTTTTAGGACAAAATTGGCCTTCATTTGGTGGTAAATTGTAATGGATATTTTCAATTTTTTTTTTATTATTTTTAAAGGAAAACTGGTCCAAAATAGTAAAAAATAATAATATTTTACATGTAACTTTTTATTTATTGCTATAACTTACCACCAAAGAATAAATTCTTCTGCTCCTGACGATTGCTGCAATACCACATTTGTGTATATTATTTGTTGTTTTTACCCGTAGTGGGGCCCAGAAACAATAGTGTGCATTTTGCTTTTTTTTTTTTATCCTACCTCAAACACATTGGGGTTGATTTATTAAAACTGGAGAATGCAAAAATCTGGTGCAGTTGTGCATGGTAGCCAATCAGCTTCTAACTTCAACTTGTTCAATTAAGCTTTGACAAAAAAAAAGAAACTGGAAGATGATTGGTTTCTATGCTGAGCTGCACCAGATTTTGCACTCTCCAGTTGTAGTAAATCCACTCCTGACACTAACTGACACTGATACTACTTTAACCAGTTCCTGAACGCTCACCACAGATATTCTGTGGCAGGGTGGACACTCTGTGCCGAATCACGTACCTAGTACGGGATTCAACACTTCGGGGTCTGGGGCACGCATGTGTGCTGCTGGCAAACCGATCCCGCTGTGATTAGACACAGCGGGAGCTGATCTGCAGATACTGCGGACTTGATGTCTGCCAGCACCCACAGATCATTAGGCAGAGAGCCAGAACTGCGAACTGCCTACAAGGCAGATTGCCATTCTGTCAGTAGGGAAGGCATTGATCCTGTGTTTCTGCTAAGCAGGAACATGGATCAATGCCTTCCCCTAGTAAAAGTACCTCCCCCACAGTGAGAAAACACTGGTTAGGCATTCAGTTAATCCTTTGATCGCCCCTGATGTTTAACCACTTCCCAGCCAGTGTCATTAGTATAGTGAATCATAAAAATTGTGAAATATACTGCGCTGTCTATGTGTAGATCTATTTCCACATATTTAAACGTGAATACAATCAAAAAAATCTAAAAATGCTGCAACTTAAAAGTGAGACACACACAATAAAACAATACTAGAAATGACAAAGCTGCGCAACACTAAATTGAATATCAAAAATGAATGAACATAAATTGTAAAAACAATTAACTCTAATGAAAATGTTTTTCAACGACAAATAAATTGAGATAAAATAAATTAATATGAATAAATTAAATTAAATGAAAATCCCAACTAATGTCAGACAGTCAATTAAAGACTGAATACTAGAAGCTGGAAAAGGAAGCTCAGTCCTGTGGATAATTGTTGAGATAAAAAGCTGAAGATCATGTAGACAAGAACAGCAGACAGGGGTCCTCTCACTCCACCACTGGTGACTTCAAACGCAATATACACCCTTGAAATAGTGCCAGGTATTCGATAGACAAAGATTCCACCACCACTAGTAATCACTGCCGCTTACCAGAGCAAAGGATCTGTACACAGATCAATATCAACAGATGGCTATTTCCCTGCCAGGGTCTCTGTAATACTGTTTTTCCAGGATTCCACGCCACTTCTCTCCAAATATCACCAATGACAGGATGTAAAAGGAAACAAAGCCACCATAGCGTGAATCCGATTTAATTTGCATTAGTTCAGGCAGTAAATGTCAGACGAGCAGAGTTGTCTTGGCAGCATAGTGAGCCTCCCCCTCCCAAAGGGAGGCAGTGATTACTAGTGGTGGTGGAATCTTTGTCTATCGAATACCTGGCACTATTTCAAGGGTGTATATTGCGTTTGAAGTCACCAGTGGTGGAGTGAGAGAAACCCTGTCTGCTGTTCTTGTCTACATGATCTTCAGCTTTTTATCTCAACAATTATCCACAGGACTGAGCTTCCTTTTCCAGCTTCTAGTATTCAGTCTTTAATTCACTGTCTGACATTAGTTGGGATTTTCATTTAATTCAATTTATTCATATTAATTTATTTTATCTCAATTTATTTGTCGTTGAAAAACATTTTCATTAGAGTTAATTGTTTTTACAATTTATGTTCATTCATTTTTGATATTCAATTTAGTGTTGCGCAGCTTTGTCATTTCTAGTATCATTAGTATAGTGACAGTGCATATTTTTAGCACTGATCACTGTATTAGTGTCACTGGTCCCCAAAAAGTTTCAAAAGTGTCAATTAGTGTCCCGACTGTCCGTCGCAATATCGCAGTCCCACTCTAAGTTGTAGATCGCCACCATTACTAGTAAAAAAACAAAAAACGAATATCCCATAGTTTGTAGATGCTATAACTTTTACACAAACCGATTAAAGTGGAGTTCCACCCAAAAAAGGAACTTCAACTTTAAGGGAAGGTGACCCCCTGACATGCCACATTTGGCATGTCATTTTTTTGGGGGGGTAGAGGAAACCCTCTTTTTAGAGGGTTCCAGCTCTCACTTCCTCCCTAGGCCGCCTCGGCGGCAAAAGTAAGCTCACCTCTCCCCCCTCCCCAATCATCTGGGACATGTCACAGGTCCCAGGTGATTGCTCTGCCAGTCACGGTGCGCCCACAGTGACAATGCCGTCGCTGTGGAGAGGAGGAGGGGGAGACGAGCGGGGCTTCGTTCCCCCGCATCGCTGGACCCTGGGACAGGTAAGTGTCCGATTTATTAAAAGTCAGCAGCTGCAGTATTTGTAGCTGCTGACTTTTAATATTTTTTTTTTTAGGCGGACCTCCGCTTTAATATACGCTTATTGGGATTTTTTTTAATACAGATATGTAGCAGAATACATATTGACCTAAATTGATTCATTTTTTCATTTTCTTTATTGAGAATATTTTTAATGGCAGAAAGTAAAAAATATATATTTTTTTTCAAAATTTTGGTCTTTTTTTTTATTTATAAAATATAAACCGCAGAGATGATCAAATACCACCAAAAGAAAGCTCTATTTGTGTAAAAAAAAGACATAAATTTTGTTTGGGTACAGCGTTGCATGACCGCGCAATTGTCAGTTAAATTAACAAAGTGCCATATCGCAAAAAATGGCCTGGTCATGAAGTGGGGGGGGGGGTAAATCATTTTTTTTTTAAATCCTACCTAAAATAGTGACTCTGACCTTTGACCCTTGCCTTGACCCTAACACTAACCCTGACCTAGATCAAACCTTAAAGTGGTTGTAAACTCTGAGGCCGCGTACACACGACCGGTTTTCTCGGCAAAAATCGACAAGAAAACTGCCGGGAGAGCTTTCTGGCTGAGAAAACTGCCCAGATTTCCCGACGAGAAAAAAGACGACCTGTGGTCTTTTTTCTCGTCGAGAAACCCGAGCGTGTGTACACTTACCTGTCGCCATGGAAACCCACGCATGCTCGAAATGACTTTGACACATGCGCAGTAGTTTCCTAGGCATAGGCATAGGGTGTAGCAAGATGGCGGCGACGGCATCGAATGTGACGAGCGCACGCTCGTCATAGTCGATGACGTCACTGCGTTCGTGCCATTCAAAAGAACAGCAGTTCTTTTGAATCGTACGTGTGTACACTCGGCCGGGACAAGTTTCTTGTCAAGATTCTCGTCAGGAAAAACAATGTTTTTTTTCCTGACGAGAATCTCGGCCGTGTGTACGAGGCTTTACAATCCACTTTTTGCTACAGGTAAGCCTATAATAAGGCTTATCTGTAGCTACCTCAGATATCTCCTAAACCTGCACGGTTTAGGAGATATCTCCTATATCTGCATGTGCCGCCGTAATCGACACATGCGCACTGAAGAAAAGGCACGTACCCGCCGTTGCTTCAATGAGTGTGCCGTTAGCCGGCTGCTCCCATGCGCTTGCGCGGGACCGACGTCATCGCGGCTCCGGCCAATCACAGCGCCGGAGCCGCGATACCCGGAAGTAACTCCGGGAGAGATGTCGCTGGCCGGTGCTGTGTCGGGCACTGCAGCGGGGGCTTCGATCTCAGGTGAGTACTGTATTACATAATGAGCTAGTATGCTATGCATGCTAGCTCATTATGCCTTTTTCTTTTTTTTGCGATGTGGGTTTACAACCACTTTAATCTAGGTATTTGTTTCCTTTATTTTTAAATTATTATTATAATTTTTTACACATACTTGTTTGTTTACATTTTTTCCCCTGGCAAGGAGAGCAAGATACAATGTATCTTTCTCTCCATTCAGAGGAGAGAAAAAAAATAACAGGGGCAGGCTGTTAAGTGACTGATTACTTTAATAGCCAATCAGAGGCTATCACAGTGATCAGGTGATCAGGAACCAGAAAACCCTATTCTTGATTGTTAATAGGAGACCTGAGGCTCTCGGTGAGCGCCCAGTATCTCAGCTCAGAGCGTGCTCCCAGCACAAACACAAGAACACATATGCAGCACTTAGGTCCTAAACGCTGCATATATGCGTTGTTGCGTTGTGAAGGGGTTAAAGGTTACATTTATATCACTGATCAATTTAATATAAGCAAGCATTTTTTAACATATTAACTTTCAGCACCGGGAGACCCCCTCTTCACTCAGACCCTGCCTGTAACCTTAACCCTCACATTTCCTGTAACCCTTACAGTGACCTTCCTTTTAGCCCTAAAACCAACCCCTTGGAATCCTAACACTAACCCTTACACTAGGTTCACATTTGTAAGTTGCTGGAATGCATCCCTTTTGCAGGCTTGTGTCGGTAACCATCAATTTTTAATGGAATCCCAATATACCTCGCTAATAAAGTAGCGTGTGTTTTTGTGCAGTGAGATTTGAAACAAAGGTCAAGCACTTCTTTTGTGTGATTTTCGCAATTAGGGCATCCCATTAAAATGAAAGGGCTGCCCTAAGCGCAACGTGTGAAATCGCACTCAAATGTACAAAAACACAAACACACCGTGGCACCTGCATAGGTGGGAATGGAACCTTAAACTAGACCTAATGTTAAGTTAACCCTTTGTTTGTAACCTTTCCACTCCAGCCTAGGGATTCTCTGTGTTGCAGGCAAATTCTTGATGCACCAAACCTTGCCAGTTGGATAAAGGTTCTAGAATAAGGTGACCAGATTTTTTAAATGAAATCCGGGGACATATTTTTTTTTTTTACTAATAATGGCGGCAATCAGTGACACTCTGCCCATCGCCGCCACCGCTCGCCTCACAGCCTGTCAAATCTTACTCTCCGGGGCCCCGGCTACTACTGGGTGGGGAGTGGAGGAAGATCACTCCACCAGGGAGGGTGAGGAGATAAGCAGGCAGGCGGCTGGCCGGGACTTGAGCCAAGGCAGAAGAACATGGGAGCGGAGTTGAATGGGAATGCGCCTGAAACTGAAGAAATATTCCCTCCGCTCCGACCAGCACATGATCATCAGAAAGGGGCACAGATAATGGAAAAAAATACACCCCCTAAGCTAGTAGGAAAGGCGGAGTGGGGGGGGGGGTGTAATTCTGAATTTTTATTTTTAATTCTGCACTGACTGTCTTTGAAATTGCCCCAGCCCCTGTTCAAATCCAATCCGGGGTCAAAACCGGGGACAGACTTGGTCCGGGGACAGTGTCCTCAATCTGGGGACTGTCCCCGGAAACTGGGGATGTCTGGTCACCCTATTTTAGAACTTACTTTTATGGAAATTATTGGGGTAGTTTTTTGCTAATTAAATGCAGTTTTTTTAAATTTTCTCCCTTCTCTATAGTACAATGTATGTAGACATCCCTTCTATATACTGTTCTACATCAGTCTTACTCCATCTTCCCTCATGTCTTCCACCTCTTTTTCTGCAATGAGTGCTTTTAGAATATAATGGTTGCTCCTCATGGACGCATGTGCGACGGCCGAGTTTTAAGGCTCACCCATCTTGCTGCCAGCGGGTACAGGTTTATTGATATGTGCCTGGAACATTTGTAGCAGACACCTTTTGTTTGGGAAGATTTTTTGCGTTTTAAAGGAAGTTTGATGTAGGACAATAAAGTATATTCCTTTTGTACCCCATACTGGAATCAACCATATGGTTAAAATGGTGCTGCAATGACTGTCACAGTATATAACATAAATAAAATATATTATCAGCATGCCAACAAGCTTATTTCAGAGTGCAAAGCTCTTTTTTATTTCATGATCACATTGAAAGACAACATTTCAGGACCGCATAAGGCATCTTATTCCTAATGAAGGTTTCTTGGATGGTCCTCAAATGTTATCTTTCCATGTGCTAATACAATAAAGAAAAGCTTTGCCGATAACAGGCATTTTCCCCTCTGATTCTTTTTTTACGCATGAAGCCTTAAAGTGGTTGTAAACCCACTTTTATTTTTTATTTTTTTTGGCCCACCTGCAAGAGAAAGGCATAATGAGCTATTATGACTAGCATAATAGCTCATTATGTTCCACTTAGCTTAGATCGGGGGCCCCCGAAGCCGTCCTCGTCCCTCTGTCCAGCCGCAGACATCACTGCAGCGATAGCCGGAATGTTACTTCCGGGTATCGCCGCACCAGCCAATCACAGCGCCGCTCCAGCGCTGTGATTGGCCGGAGCGGCGGAGACGTCACTCTGCGCATGCGCGCGGGAGGCGTCCCACTCGGCTACGCCCAGCGATTGCTGGGAAGTAGCCGAGTATGTGAATGGGATTAACCCCATAAATGCGCCGTTGTCTACGGCGCGCATGCGCCGTAGACAGCGGCGCTTGTCATTTTAGTAAATATCTCCTAAACCGTGTAGGTTTAGGAGATATTTCTTGCACCTACAGGTAAGCCTTAATTTAGGCTTACCTGTAGGTGCAAGTTGAAAAAGTGGGTTTACAACCACTTTAATAGTTCTGTCTTTATTGTGGGATGTATTTATTGCATACATAGGTGTGCGCAGCCTATTGGATTAGGGTGTGCACCCCAAAGCTCAAACACACGCTACCGATCGCTCACTGTGTTCACTCAGAAAGGAAAGGGGCCAGTAAATCACATATTTACCGACCCCTTCCCCACTCATCCTAAAACATCCCCCTGTGTGTGCCCGCAGCAGCAGCCGGTAGGAGAGGAGAGGAGGGAAACCAGCAGCACTGTGGGGGGAAGGGGGGGCAGGGCAGTAGGGGAAATCTGTGCTGTACAGGATGATTAGGGTGTGCCTGGGCACTCCTGGCACACCCTGTGCGCACGCCTATGATTGCATACATTGTGTTCCAGATTTGTACAATGCATGCCCTAAACTTTTCTATCTTACCACAATAAACTTATGATTTCACAAAAACTGTTCTCTGACTTGTCATTCTATATGATCATAAGATGGCCTCTGATGGGTGAAATAAAGCAGTACACCTTGCCAGCTTGTAAGAGGACATCAGGAAGCTACAGGGAGTTTATTGGTCATGACATCAATAATAACATGCAATGTTAAGCTGCGGTTTCCAAAGCGAGCAAAGTCCTTTCTTGTATTAAGAGAGGGATGGACTCCAGAGAGAGAGATATAATTTTGCCCCTGTTCAAATTATTAGTAAAGCCCTGTACACACGATCGGATTTCCTATGGATTTTAAACCGATGGATTTTTCCGTCGGATTTCCGATGAAGCTGACTTCCATCAGTCTTGCTTACACACCATCAGTCAAAAAACCGATCGTCCCAAACGCCGTGACGTAAAACACTCCGACGAGCCAAGAAAAATTAAGTTCTATGCTTCTGAGCATGCAACGACTTGATTCTGAGCATGCGTGGGTTTTTTATCCGATGGAGTTCCCCACAGACGATAGTAATTTTCTATCGTTTTTTTTTCCATCGGATAAATTTAAAACATGTTCTATTTTTTAACACCGATGGAAAAAAGACCGATGGGGCCCATACACGATCGGTTTGTCCGATGAGAAAAGTCCATCGGACTATTTTCATCGGTAAAACCGATCGTGTGTACAGGGCTTAAGACCTCATCTGGAATATGCAGTTCAGTTTTGGGCACCAGCTGGCCGCGGGTTTCCCTTCGTGTCTGCATGTTCTGCAGGCTGCAGCATGTAACTAACTCAGTCTCAGGCAGCTGCTCTGTCCGACCGGTAAGTGTAATTAGAGATCCAGTGCTAGAGGAAGCAGAGCTGATGCTTCATGGATAGCGCCGCCTCCTCTCACATGGGCAGGGCAAAGGTGATCGAGTCAGGGGTGGAGCCAATGGGGGGGGCGGCGAAATTAGGTTTCGCCTAGGGTGTCAAAAATCCTTGCACCAGCCCTGGAAGTATGACCAAAGAGCTTTTGGCCATTCTTCTCTTGTTGGTCACAGGAATGGATTGCTTTTGTTCTCCTGTGACTCAAGCCTCGTACACACGACCGAGTTTCTCGGCAAGAACCAGCAAGAAACTTGCTGGCAGAGCTTTCTTGCCGAGTAAATCGGTCGTGTGTACGCGGCTTTCAGTTTTCTCGTCAAGAAAACTGGCAAGAATCTCGACGAGAAAAATAGAGAACCTGCTCTCTATTTTCTCGTCGAGATTCTCGTCGGCATGTTTCTCGACGAGAAAATTGTGTGTGTGTACACTTACCTGTCGCCGTGGAAACCCGCGCATGCTCAAAATGACTTTGACGCATGCGCGGTAGCTTCCTAGGCATAGGTAGGGTGTAGCAAGATGGCGGCGACGGCATCGAATGTGACGAGCGCACGCTCGTCGTAGTCGATGACGTCACCGCGTTCGCTCCATTCAAAGAACCGCAGGTTCTTTGAATCGAGCGTGTGTACACTCGGCCGGGACAAGTTTCTTGTCCAAGAATCTCGTCAAGAAAAACGACAAGTTTTTTCCTGACGAGATTCTCGGCCGTGTGCACGAGGCTTTAGAGTCAGCTGAGCTGTTATCAACTGATGGGGTAGCTCCAGGCTCGGGAAAGATCCCGACATTATTGTTGGGATCCAACCCACTTCCTGATTGACAGCTGGCTCTGCCTTTCAGCGTGTGGCTGAGAGCCACAGCCTGCTGTGTCTGTACCCTTCCCATCCCAAATTAAAGCCATACTCCAGCTAACACTTTTTAAGCAGTTACAGCAACAGTTTTTTTTTTCATTCTGGGATAAAGGTTTTACATCAATGAATAAAAGCTGATTATTGTAAGCACCCCTGTCAGTGATAAATGGTTTATCTCAACCCTCTAACTGCAATTTTCGCTGGGCAGTTTGGTCTGTATAAGGAAGTTGAAAAGCAGACTTACTGGCCAGATCAGCAGGTGAAAATAAAGGAAAAAAATAAAATCAGAAAGTAATGCGGCCACCACTAATAATTGGAAAACTGCAATATATTACATTTTTGTTATTCGGTGTCCCGATTAAGAGATCCTCCCCCATCCCGGACACAGCGATTGTAATCTGAGCTCAGCCTTTCCATTGAGCTGCAATCTTTGTAAATAGCCTACAAAGCACACTGGCAATTAGGACACTCATATGTTTAATTCAATAACATTCTTCAGAAAATTCTTCAATGAATCAGATCTTCACTAGAGTTACTTCTTCGCGAGCGATGCCTTGACTATAGTGAAGATACCTAGGCAGCACCCTGCAATAGAAAGATAATTTTTTTTACTGTGTGCAACTTCAATAAAATACAAATCTTCCAGGTTTTTACTGTTTAATGGCGTTTTGGACATTAAATTATTTACATATTCTTAACAAGCCATAAAAGAGCTTTAAAACACATAATCGCTGACTTTTATAACTACCGTATTTATCGGCGTATAACACGCACCTTTTTCCCCTTAAAATCAGGAGAAAATTGTGGGAGCGTGTTATAAGCCTATCCCTGACGATCATCCGCTGATTGTGAGGAAACGAGCGAGCGGAGCCGAGATACACAAAGCCAAAGTACACTCGGCTTTACTCGGCTCCTCTCGCAGTCACACCCACCTCCACTGATTGCGAGAGGAGCGAGCGCTGCTGACATACAGAAAGCCGAGTGTACTTCGGCTAGTCTTGGCTCCTCTCACAGTCCCACCCCTGACTGTGAGCAGAGCCGAGTCTAGCCAAAGTACACTCGGCTTTCTGTATCTCGGCTCCGCTTGCTCCTCTCCACTCACAGTCAGCGGAAATCGGTGCCAATTTTAAATCAGGGCAATTCTGCAAAGAGACTGGCAAGGCTGCAAAGGCACTGGGCAAGGCTGCAAAGGCACTGGGCAAGGCTGCAAAGGCACTGGGCAAGGCTGCAAAGGCACTAGGCAAGGCTGCAAAGGCACTGGGCAAGGCTGCAGATGGACACTGGGCAAGGCTGCAGATGGACACTGGGCAAGGCTGCAATGATGGACAAGGCTGCAGATGGACACTGATAAGGCTGCATTGATGTGCATTTAAATCTAAGTTTTTTTTCCTTAAGCTTCCCTCCTAAAAGTTTTTTTCCTTAAAATTCCCTCCTAAACTTGGGGCGCGTGTTATACACCAATAAATACGGTACTTCAATACCGTGCCATAACCGAAAGATGGCTAAAGCCTGGCTCTCTAGTTCTGGGAGGGCGTCAATGGACATCCTCCCAGAACACGTCAGGGCCAATCAGTTTCCTCATTAGTGCCGCCTATCAGTGCCCATAAGTGCAGCCTCATCAGTGCACATCAGTGCAGCCTCATTAGCGCCTATCACTGCAGCCTCACTAGTGCCCATCAGTGCAGCCTCATCAGTGCACATCAGTTAAGAAAAAAATTACTTATTTGCAAAATTTGAGAACAGAAAGGCCCCTTTTACACAGACGTCCGATCGGGTCCGCCTGTCAGTTTTTCAGGCGGACCCTATCGGAACCTCCATTCTTCTCTTTGGAGCGGTAGATGTCAGTGTCCACTGACACCCGCCGACATCCGATGCGCTAAAAACAGATGGATGGGGACGTTCCCCATCCGTCTGGTGGATAGGATTACAGTCCGTTTCTATCCAACCGCCCCATAAAGAACAGGGAACTGTGTCCGTGTCCACTCTGCATCAGTGGACACATCCCTCTCATCCACCTGCTCAGCGAGGATCAGCAGAGAGATCCCCTTTTGAAAAAAAAATTAAAACCCAGTGATCCACTATGCCACTATCTGTCCTAAAAAAGAATAAAAATTTAATTTGGATACAGTTTTTCATGACCGCGCAATTGTCATTTAAAGTGCGACATCTCTGAAAGCTGAAAATTGGCCTGGGGGTTTGATTTCTCCCATCTGCTTCTGGGAGAAGATTCCAGAATATAGGGTGAAATAACCAGTATGTATATTTATCATACCTCCCTTTCCTTACCTGCCAGATAAGGGTATGTTAAAGATTTTGGGGGGGACATCACACCAATTTTTTTTTCAATTTGCGTGGGGTTCCCCATAAAATCCATACCAGACCCGAAGGGACTGGTATGGATTGAAGGGGAGACCCTACGCCATTTTTTGCTGATTTTTTTTTATTGCCGGAAATAATTGTTTTTACATTCAGCAGGGAAGCCCGCTGACATCTGATGACTCAGTGGTTGTTAAGGACGCGTCGGCCGGCTTCCCGGCCCGCTCCTTAACAACCAGCTATACACAGTTTAAAAAGAAAAGAAAAAGAAAAAAACCACATGTTTAAAAATGCAAAACACCCAAAAAGCAATTATGACATGAGTAAAAAAAAACATCTTCTAAGTAAAAAATGGAATGTGATTGGCAGCTGTTGGTTACTGCATTTTCCACAATGCTCATTAGGTAAAAGCCACTGGATCCAACACATTGCAGTGATGATACAGTCTATAGTTAGGTAATAAAACCCTACTAATCATACCTACAATGGAGATACCCATGGTAATTCGGTAGAGGATGAGGTCTCCTTGACCACCCTTCAGGTGAACTGGCATATCATTGTCTGCCTGCACACAAAGGGGAGCGTTAGTTGTGCACTAAATATGATGTGCCAATGTGCCAAATATTTACAGAACAGATTTTGACAACAACCAATCAACCAAAAAACAGACCATGAAAGTTTGACATTTAGGGCCGGTTCACACCATGCCCACACATGACTTGTACAGGAATGCAAAGACCGCATGCAAAACATACTCTGATCTGCAGCAGGTGTCAATAGAAAGCTAAGGACACCCCAAACACAGGTTGCAAACTCAGTGCATTTACCCGCACCTGCCCGCACCGGATCGCATGGTACTTTTGTACCATGCGATCCGGTTGCAAGGCGTTTTAAATAGTAGTGCATGTGAGCCGCATGTGAATCGCACAGGAACGCACTGCGCATTCCTGTGTGATTCATGTGTGGGCATGGTGTGAACCAGCCCTTAGGGCTTATTCACACCTTCAGCAGTCCTTGCTACCCCTCTGTGGACTGCATTTCAGAAGGCGGTTGACAGTTGGTTGGGAAGTGATATGTCGCCTCCTCACTGTCAGCTTTAACCCTGGAAATCCTGCATGACCCCGCCGAAATCAGATTACATGCAGTTTGCTGGGAGGTTGCAGCGTGGCCACTTTCGCTTGGGTGGGTCTTGTTCGGCAGTGGTACTGCTCGCCAAACGTGACATATGGTACAATTTGTCTAAAACCTTGTCTGGCTGCCATTGCAGCTTATGGAGGATGGTAAAACTGCAGCTCACCCACATATTTTCATGCTCCCCGGCCTCAGGTGTGAACGAGCCCTTATAGACCTGCCTAGTGTTAGGCTAGGTTTAGGCATGCTGTCATATTGCTGTGCCTCTGAAAAGTGATCTACATTCGCATCAATTTTTCATTTTAAAGGTGGTCAGGAGGTGATATCCCAGATAGCAAGGATAACTTGACACAAATTTGTGGCAGTGTTGAATTGTAAGTCTGTTAACTCGCTGCACATTTTCACTGGCCAGTTGTACACTTGCAGAGCACTTGAAGCACAAGTCCTAGTTGACACTTTTTCAATTTGTAGCAAATTAGCATGGCAAGTCTCTAGCAAGAGTAAAGTTGCATTGGTGAGTCTACAGCAAGAGCTCTGCAAGTCTACATCATGAAAATCCAGCCACAGTGACCCCTGTGGTGGGATGACTATTGCACAACATAAATGAACCAGAACTTGCAGCAGACTTGCAGGATGTCTGCAAAGAAATTTGATCTGAAGTCATGCAATATGGACTTGCTGCAATTGTGCAACAAACTTGTGAAGCCTGGCAAGTCTAGAAATAGCTTAGCAAGTTGTTTTCAAACTTGCAACACAATTGCATGCTATCTGGGATGATGACTTCTCACCACCTGTTTTAACCCCGAAAAATGCCACACCAACACGCTCCAACTGTGGGGAATTTGTGGCGCATGCCTATTTTCCAAACATGACAGATAGAGAGCATTTTTCCCACGGGCGAGAAGCAAAGCATTGTGTGCCAATGAACACACCCGTCTGCTTGCAGCTTAATAGTGGGATGGTTGGGGCCCCTAAAAACATTGCTCAACCATGTGTTTTAGATTCCCCCTAACCGCAAGTCTCAACGAGCCCTAAGAATACCTGGAATATCTTCTGTTTCTCCAGAACGCGATTCTGTAGTTGGACGCGGCTAGAAGTGGACAAAGATCTGGAGAATCTCTGACCTAATACCTATGAGTGGAAAAAAAAAGAAGATTCAGTGATCATATTTGTGCTCCAAACCTCTGCACGCTGCTATACATCCTAATACATTTCTGATAAATGTAAAGGGATAGTTATCACTGCTTTGATATTAGGAGGGAGCGCACACTGCGCATGTGGCTGTTTATGAACAAGGGTGAGGCCACATTCCTTTGAACCTGGGGACACGCTCAATGGACAACGTGTCATAGCTTCTATGTCTGTGTAGCCACATTGCTGTAAGCAAGAGTGTCCCACTAAATGTAACTGCTTGGCTGTAGTCAGTCAGCTAATTTGTAGTCATCTACGTCCAATTCCACCTAAACTTAGCCTGGCTGTCAGTTCTCCCTTCATTCAGTAGGTGTCACTGTCACCTCTGGCATTTGTGTGAGGATACACAGTGGGCTTGGGTTATGAATATTCATATCCTTTCCCGACCAACCACTAGGAGTTTCATTGCCAGTGGAGCATCATGGGAAAAGAGTATAAAAATTTGGGGTGTGCTGAAGGAAGCTCTCTTCCTCCTAAACTGTGGCCTGGGAAGGGTGCATGTGATCCTGAGTGTCTCTTTAGGCTTCCCTTTCTGAGGAGGCCTGTATGTGACTGAATTTGGAGCTGTCCCTGTCTGGAGGTAGGAAAGAGTCCCAGTGGGGTTGGTTGAGTTTTCTGAAGACGATTGGGCATAGGTTGGAATCCTAATAGGGTTGGTTGAGTCCCCTGAAGATTGGGCGTAAGATGGAGCCCCAATGGGGTTGATTGAGTCTCCTGAAGATTGGTCATAGGATTGAGTCCTAATAGGGTTGGTTGAGTCCCCTGAAGATTGGGCATAAGATGGAGCCCCAATGGGGTTGATTGAGTCTCCTGAAGATTGGTCATAGGATTGAGTCCTAATAGGGGGTTGGTTGAGTCCCCTGAAGATTGGGCATAAGAGGGAGCCCCAATGGGGTTGGTTGAGTCTCCTGAAGATTGGGAATAGGATGGAGTCCCAATGGGTTGGTTGAGTCCCTTGAAGATTGGGCATAAGATGGAGCCCCCAATGGGGTTGGTTGAGTCTCTTGAAGATTGGTCATAGGATAGAGTCCCAATGTGGTTGGTTGAATCTCTTAAAGATTGGGCATAGGATGGAGTCCCAATGGGGTTGGTTGAGTCTCTCGAAGATGTGGTAATGGATGCAGTTCCAATAGGGTTGGTTGAGTCTCCCAAAGAAGATTGGGCAGAGCATGGAGTTCCAATGGGGTTGGTTGACTCTCTTGGGAAAGACCGGGCACAGGATGGAGTCCCAGTAGGTGCAAATTGACCCTCCTGGAGAAGAATATTATTGCTTTCCCTAATGTCTGCTGGAAGCTACTAGAAAACAGGAGTGTCAGTCCCAACGTAAAGACCCTTTTCTGTGCTCCTGTGCAGCAGCAGTTGGAATCCTGGAGATCTGAAAAAGTTCTGGAGCATCGAATCTAAATAACCCTACTCTTTATTTTAAGAATGTGACTGCCACACAATTTCTTACAGACCCCTAATACTTGCTGAGGATCAAGCTCTAAAGGGGAAATGTCAGCCCTCCCTGTGTCTAGGGGTGCTCCACCTTTCCTTGGATGTCGGGGGGGTGCTTCACTAGGATGGGGCAGATTGGCCAGGATGGTAATATTTTGGCCAGGCCTCTGGGAAGTAGAGCTTGGCCTACCAGTATATCATGTTAACTAAAACTTTTTTTGGCAGTGGTATTGACAGCCCTGATGTTATATACACCTGCACATGTTTAAATGAACCAACTTTACAACAACATGCCAAATACTTACTAATATTTACAGAAAGGGGACAAAAAGTAAAATTACAGGAACATGCAAAGGCTAGCTGAAATAGACTCCATTATTCCCATCATAACAGGATTACTTTAAGGATTATATGTATTTAACGTTCCTTATGTAGATGTGCCAAATATCCACACAATCAGAATGAAAATTTATGTTGTTTCCCTTTTATGTGTGGTTCCTATATCATCAGCGCCATCTAGTGTCCACAATGCATTTTTGTTTCCTGACTGCAGTATTTCTGGAAAGAAAATGCATTATGGCCACTAGAGGGCACTGGTGCTATAAGACCTTCACATAATAGAGAAAATACAGCAATTTTTGTTCTGATTGTATGAATATTTGTCACATCTTCACAGCAAACATTTTGCCTAAACTATCCAATCAATTGGAATCACACAACATAGTTGTTGGATAGACATAAAGTTAAGGCAGATTGTGAAATTGGATTGTAACATGTATGGTGAGCTCTACCCCTTTACATCACAGGGAGGTCTCCTGATCACGTGACTACTGTGATTGGCTTTCACAGCAGTCACATGATTGGGAGCCCATCCCACTGGCTTCCTATGGGAAACCATGATTTAGAACTATCAGTGATAGCGCTCTCAGCACACTGACTGAGCTAAGTAAGTCAACTCGCAGCACTCGACCTCAGACCACAGTGGACACCTTTGTGCAGTGGCTCAGTGTTAGGGCCTGCTCAACCTGCCATTGCACAAACGGGTTAAAGGTTAAAGAGGAACTGCAGTCTGCTTACATAATTTGTAATAAAAACATCTTTGCCATTCTGAAGCTTCCCTCCAACCACTTTGCATATTATTTTATATATACTGTGATTCTGTACTTGCCAAATGAACTACAGAATTCTTCCTCCACTAAGTCTTGCTGCAACCATTTTAACTGTGGGCAGCTGAAGCTGCTGCCTGTTCACTTCCTGGATTTACACAGAGGCACAACTCTAGCTCTGCAGCTCTCATTGGCCCTCTTATGACTCACCCCCCTCCCTTCCTGGCAAACGCTCATGAGAGTGAGAGAGAGAGCTGTGCATGATGTTATAAGCCTAGACATTTTACCAGACAAGAAACAGGAAGTGGGCTGTATATAGGGATTCACCCAGACAGTTTGGGTTTGGAATCATGTTAACGAGTTTCAAACTGCCTGAAACCCGGACACATTATTCAGACTGGTCTCTGGCCTCCCAGCAGGGTTGCTGACTGCAGTTGTCTAAGCTGAGAGTGTCTGTTACACTCTCTTTCACACTGCCCAAAGCCAGAACTATTAATCCCCCCCACATACAGATGGGAGAGGAGAGAGGGCTTGATCTGCTCCTCTTCCTCCTGCCCCTACCCCTCTGTGTCTGCCCACACTCTAATCCCCAGTGCTGTGCTTCAGAAAAGGGAAGTGGGGGGCCAGAAATTTGAAGTCCAGCAGCCTCAGATACATCTGAATGAGGGATGCTGACTGCCAAGGGGTGAGTGAGCTCCCCATCCATTCCTGTCTGTGACTGCAGTCTCCCCCCTTCTCTCTCCTGCCTCTAAATGAGTACACTAAGGCAAATCAGGGTTCTCGGAGCACCCCTTATATCACAGTTTCCCTTTACACCAGAGGCCACAGTGTTCCCCCTTACATCAGAGTCCTTACCATGCATCAGAGTACTCAGTGTTCCCCTTTAAACCAGGGTTCCCAGAGAATCCCTTATGTTAGAGTCCCCAGTGTTCTCTCTTACATCTGAGTCTGCAGAGTCCCACCTTACAGTTTAAGGGAACTCTGCAGCTTCAGAGGTAAAAGGGGAACTCTGCAGCTTCAGAGGTAAAAGGGGAACTCTGCAGCTTCAGAGGTAAAAGGGGAACTCTGCAGATTCAGAGGTAAAAGGGGAACTCTGCAGATTCAGAGGTAAAAGGGGAACTATGCAGATTCAGAGGTAAAAGGGGGAACTCTGTGGACTCTTGTGATTAACTTCATATGATTAGAAATGTTATTTAATTGCAAAATATATGTATAGTTCATACTATAAAAAAAAATAATAATAATAGCTGTGCGCCGCTAAAGTATTCGTGTTTGACTTGAAGAAAAGGTGGCAACCTTAGCTGTATAAGATATTTACTGGCAGAAAAAAAATGTTTTACTATCCAAAGTAGAAACAAAAAGGGCAGAGGATTTAATAGATGGAAAGATGAAAAAATAACTGAAGGTCCTCTTTAAAGAAGAAGCTATAGGCTTACCTTTTTGGGCAGCTCAGGTCTTGAAATGGTGCTACTGTATGTTGCTGCTGATCCCTGGCTGCTGTAAGTATCTCACATCTCCAGGCGTTGGACTACCCATTCCTCCTGTCACATGCTGTGGTTGCTCCTTTGGGCTCATAAGTCACTACAGGATGTAGGAGCTGGTGGGAGGAATCATAGCATGTAGCGGGGGGGAGCAGATATTTGAGACATCTGAAATGTGAGATACCCATAGCAACCAACAATCACCAAAATGACGGCATTTTAGGTGATCACATCTAAGAAAATTTCAAAGAATACAATTCCCTATTATTACAGACTTTTAGCATGCATAGGACATGCATAGGACAGAGCTGAATTTGCATTTTTGGTATTTACAAACCAGGGGTACTGTGTTTGGGAAAGCTGTAGTACAATTATGGTGGCCATACACAGACATGATAATAAATGATAGATTTCCTTTCCAGTTGGTCTCTTCAGTAGGAATAATCTGTAGTTGACAACCCATTTAATAAAAAAAATGCCACACACAGGGAAGTAGATTTCAATCGATAGTTAAGATACAACCATAACTTATTATCGTAAGATATCGATCGCATCTCTGTTTCCTCCATGTAATCTCATGACAACTGATAGATCGAAATACAATCATATTCATTATAGTGCTGCCGATCGATGCAAAATCCCTTGTCTGATTGATTTAGTTTGATTGACTCTGATCCAAAATGATTGGAAGGGAAGATATAGCTATTTGATTGTTTGGGGATTCAATCGTTTTGATCAAATCACAGATAAAAAAAAAATTAAGCCCGTGTGGCCACCATTGGACTCAGTTTTGGCTCAAATTAAATCAATCGGCCAAGATGGAAAATTATTGATTGTTTTCCATCAATAGGCAGCACTGAGATGAATACGATTGCATTTCAATTGATCAGAATATGAGATAAGGTAAGATGAGGTAAAAACAGAGATGTGATTGATAATAGATCGTACCTTAACTATTGATCAAAATCTTCTTCCCCATGTGTGGCATATAAATAGAATGGGTTGTCCACTAGAGATCCATTATTCATACGGGAAGAGATTGATTGGAAAATAAATTGGTTGTTTATCGAAGTGTGTATGGCCATCATAAAACCATTGGAAGGGAAGTTATGGCTATTCAGTTGTTTGTGAATTTGATCGTTTTGATTCAATCACATAACGATTAGGTAATAAAATGAAAGCGTGTATGGCCACCATTAGCTGGTACTGGTACACGTCAAGGGAGAGGTGCAATAAGGTGACCTACACCAGGGGGTGACTGGTGAACTTAAACTTTCCTAAAAGGATACAAGTGATAATAAAGTGAGAAAACCCGGATCTATTTACTAGTGAAATCTTCCGCATGGTAGACAGGTGGTAGAGGGTCGGGACTATAACATACCATGAAATTCCTCATACTGCTGGTATTTGCTCCTCTCGTCCTCTCTGTGTCTTCTGACAAGGGCGCACGCTGATGATCCACCCTGCCAGAAATAGACGCAGCAGAGCAGGCCAAACACTCCCAGCTAACATGACACCGGGGAAGGGAGGAAGACAGGGGGTCCTGCCAGAATTAAAGAACAACTTGCTTCATGACAAAACTGGAAGGAAAGACTAGAATACTTTGAGTAAAAACTTTTTAAAGAGAATCTTCCCTGGAGATAAAAAAAAAAATCAGCAGCTACTATACAAATACCGTAGCTGCCGACTTTTATTAAAAGGAAACCCCTATGTCCAAGGATTAAGCTCTGTTCTCACCTGGGCCGATTTTTGGCCGGTCTTTGGGTCCCCGGCGTCGGCATGCTTACTGCGGTAAGCCAGCTGTGACTCCTTGCAGCTCCACAACCGGAATCCCACTGCACATGCGTGAGCTGCGCTGCACTTTGTGAATGGTCCCTTAGTATTCTGCAACCTGTGACTTGTTCCAAAAGGCTGTGGGAATAGGGAGAAGGAGGCGGAAAAGCGGAAATTCCTCTTTTGGGTTAAGTTCTGCTTTGAATTATTATTGTAACATGAATTTGAGTATACTTCAAAGCTGACTTTGGTTTCATGAGGGAAAAAAATACAGAGACCAAAAAAAATAAAAAATACACACTAGTTTACCAAAAGTATTGGGACACCTGCCTTTACAGTGCCTCGAAAAAGTATTCACACCCCTTGAAATTTTCTAATTTTATTGCTGTCTCTTTGAGATGGTATTATACACCTGTAAAACTTCATGCCATTTTCTCCTCAGCACCTCAAACATGTTTCAGAGGCTGCATCTCCGCAGCTTCATTCACTCACATCTTTTGGGAATGTGGGAAAGTTTCACAAATATGGAAGCAATTGGAAAACTTTGCATCCAAAATCTCTGACAATATTATACAACTCTCATTCCACAACTGCCTTTGATTCTCCCCAATCACAGGGCTATCCATCCATACCATGAGACTGATCCACACAATGTGTGGTAATACATTGGCTGATAGCATACCATTGGAAATCCCCATCAGTACCTCTAGCCCAAGTATGAATAAACAATATTAACCTTATGGAAAAAAATATTTCACACCCTACTCAACACAAATCACTTATAACAGGGCTTAAAATTTCAAGTCTAGACCTACTAGCCAGGCAAAAACCTTACTCTCCACCAGTTGCCCCACCAAACCTTTCCCAGGTCCGTCCCCCAACCCCGCCCCTTAAAGCCCGCAACCTTAAAGCCCCGCCCCCTTAAAGCTTATGAAATTAAATTTTTCTTAAAAATAAAGAATCCAAAATATAAAAAAAATGCAATTATAACATAGCTTTATTCAATTTAAACATAACAGCAATAGCGATTGCTGGGTCTACAAAATATCTCGGGCTAGAGCCCATAGCAGCGAAGTAAAGAAAATCATACACTTGGGCGGGCATACAAATGTACATAATATACATGTGTGTGTATGATAGATCCCCCGCTTACATCAGTGTCCCCAGAGAGCACCCCCATACATCAGTGTCCCCAGAGAGCCTCCCCTTACCTCAGTGTCCCCAGAGAGCCTCCCCTTACATCAGGGTCCCCAGAGAGCCCCCCTTTACATCAGGGTCCCCAGTGAGCACCCCCATACATCAGGGTCACCAGAGAGCCCCCCTTTATATCAGTATCCCCAGAGAGCACCCCCATACATCAGAGTCCCCAGAGAGCCTCCTCTTACCTCAGTGTCCCCAGAGAGCCTCCCCTTACATCAGGGTCCCCAGAGAGCCCCCCTTTACATCAGTGTCTCCAGAGAGCACCCCCATTTACATCAGTGTCCCCAGAGAGCCCCCCTTTACATCAGTGTCCCCAGAGAGCACCCCCATACAGTGTCCCCAGAGAGCCTCCCCTTACCTCAGTGTCCCCAGAGATCCTCCCCTTACCTCAGTGTCCCCAGAGAGCCTCCCCTTACCTCAGTGTCCCCAGAGAGCCCCCCCATACATCAGGGTCCCCAAAGAGCCCCCCCATACATCAGCGTCCCCAGAGAGCCCCCCCATACATCAGGGTCCCCAGAGAGCACCCCCATACATCAGTGTCCCCAGAGAGCCTCCCCTTACATCAGGGTCCCCAGAGAGCACCCCCATACATCAGTGCCTCCAGAGAGCCCCCCTTTACATCAGTGTCCCCAGAGAGCACCCCCATACATCAGTGTCCCCAGAGAGCCCCCCTTACATCAGTGTCCCCAGAGAACCACCCATACATCAGTGTCCCCAGAGAGCCCCCCTTACATCAGTGTCCCCCCCAGAGAGCCCCCGCTTACATCAGTGTCCCCAGAGAGCCCCCCATACATCAGTGCCCCCAGAGAGCCCCCCCGCTTACATCAGTGTCCCCCAGAGAGCCCCCGCTTACATCAGTGTCCCCAGAGAGCCCCCCCTTTACATTAGTGTCCCCCAGAGGACCTCCCTCTAAATAAGTGTCCTCAGATGGCTCCCCATCTTACCTTTAGCTGGTGGGTGTAGGCGGCCTCTCCTCATGCCCCCCCGCGGCGGTGGAGAGCGGACCTCTCCTTGTTTCTCCCTCAGCGGTGGAGAGCGGAACTCTCCTGCATCTGTCCCCTGTAATGGCGCTGCCGAAGAAGAAGCTGAAAACCGGAAGTCGGACACCGGAAGTCGGCTTCAAAATGAGGCTTGGAGCGCAGGTGCACAGCAAATCGATCCCCGGGGCCTGGGGATCACATTGGGCTTTGTTACTGCACTCGCCGAACGGCAATTTATGCACGCGTTTGGCGAGCGGGCGAGTGAATTTTTCAAGCCCTGACTTATAAGGTAAGAAATGGGACCCTTGGTTCACTCATTCTAAACATTTCTTAAACCCTGGATAATAATACTTTTTATCACAGATCATTTAAAAACGGAAGTTTATTGAATTCAAGGATACTACTGTTAGCATATTAGTTAAGCATAGCAATGTATATCTATCAAATATTGTATAGATTGACATCCTTTTCCTTACCTGTAAACCTTATGTGATGCAGTTTTCTTGAAATATGGCACCACTTTTTGTACCACTCTTTTTTGTACTCAATAAAATAGTTTGTAAACAAAATTTTTTATTTTTTTTATTTTATCATGTTACAACCAAAATTATACATATATTTTATTGGGATTTTATGTGATAGACCAACACAAAGTGGCACATAATTGTGAAGTGGAAGGAAAATGATAAATGGTTTTCCAAATTTTTTACAAACAAATATCTGACAAGTGTGGCGTACAATTGTAATAAGCCCCCCTTTACTCTGATACCCCTAACTAAAATCTAGTGGAACCAATTTCCTTCAGAAGTCACCTAATTAGTAAATAGAGTCCACCTGTGTGGAATTTCATCTCAGTATAAATACAGCGATTCTGTGAAGCCCTCAGAGGTTTGTTGGAGAACCTTAGTGAACTAACAGCATTATGAAGGCCAATGAACACACCAGACAGGTCAGGGATAAAGTTGTGGAGACGTTTAAAGCAGGGTTAGGTTTTAAAAAAAGGTTTTCCAAGCTTTGCACATCTCACGGAGCACTGTCCAATCCATCATCTGAAAATGGAAAGAGCATGGCACAACTGCAAACCTACCAAGACATGGCCGTCCACCTAAACTGACAGGCCAGGCAAGGAGAGCATTAATCAGAGAAGCAGCCATGAGGCCCATGGTAACACTGGAGAAACTACAGAGATCTACAGCTCAGGTGGGAGAATCTGTCCACAGGACAACTATTAGTCGTGCAGTCCACAAATCTGGCCTTTATGGAAGCGTAGCAAGAAGAAAGCCATTGCTGAAAGAAAGCCATAAGAAGTCCCGTTTGCAGTTTGCGAGAAGCCATGTGGGGGACACAGCAAACATGTGGAAGAAGGTGCTCTGGTCAGATGAGACCAAAATTGAACTTACTCTTTCGTTCATGGACGGACACAGCTTCCTATTGACAAATGGGTATTATCCTTCATTTAGGAGTGACTAGGCAGAAAACTTGTAGAAAGTGTTAACACATCACACCTTATACAGTACCGCCCAGGGGGCGGACCCTCTGGGTATAACCCCTCTCTCTGCATCTCGCAGATCAGTTTTTTTCTGCCTAGCATAGGAGAAGGACATGGCTCCCTTCGGGCCCATTGGTCCGGGGTTTTTTTTTCTACGTTTTCTACGTTTTTTTTGTTCCTGCGATTTTCGATCAACTGCCGACGGGGTGACAGGCTGGATCCCAGATCCTTGTAGTCTCCCCAGTTTCGGCCATCGAGCATGTGCCGACCCTAGCTACGTGCTGGGTTGTCCACGACATGCCCGTCGCTCCACGGGTGGCTGGTGAGCTTCGCGCTCCAGGGCATGCATATGATCAGTCTCTATGACACAATCACAGCATGCCGGGCCGACAGTCACCTCCGTGCACGGATGATGATCTGTCCGGAATGTCTTCCAGCACAATCCACACAGGAAAGGCAAGTAGCTCCCCTGCTTCGGCAGGAAGACTTGGCTGGACATTCCTAGAGAGATCAAGGAAGTGTTTTTTGCCCTTTCTTTCTTCTCTCTCTGCCTTCCCTCCTCCCTGGGCTCTGCAAGCTAAAGCTGGCTGCTGGGTGCTGGGGGTCACCTGGGGGGCTCCATCTGGAGCGGGACTGTGCTATAGGCTGTTATTAAGAATCTTAATGTGCTGCTTACCTGTGTGTGTTTCTTTCTCCATGCTGTCGGCGGCCATTTTCTTGTGGTCCACGCCTGTTTTGGCCTCTGTCGTCTGTTCGGCGGCCATTTTCTTGTGGCCGCTTTGGCCTCTGTTGATTGCTCGGCAGCCATTTTATTGTGGTCCACACTATTCTTCAGCACGGCCGCTCGACGGCCATTTTGTGGAAGTCTTCGGCCTCTAGGGTGCATTCCACAGGCGCAGAAGTATACAGAGACACGCTGATGAGGTTCAGACTGACACAGGCAGCGGTGGGAGAGCATCTCAGGTGGGAGCAGACGGCAGCAATAGTGGTACCGTTCTAAGGGTGGTGAGTCCTCTGGGAGACCCTGCATCTCTGTAGAAGCTAGGAGGGTGGCCTATTGATACCTTGCCTGGAGTCCCTGTGAGTGTCAGGCGCGTGGGTCAGCATGGCGTCTGAAGCAGACGTTTTTTCCCCTGAAATACCTGAGTTAGCAGCTGGTGCCCCTGATGTATCTGTGGACGCTATGTCGGCAATCCTGGAGGCTTTTATTGCCAAGGTAGAAGCAGCACGTGGGAACACGGGGGGTAGGAAACGCCCCCTTCCCCCACCATATTCTGGGGATAATTCTGATGCAGAACCATGCCCGGCTATGGCTCATAGCCCGGATTCTGATGCATCAGAGACTGCGGACCATGACCGGTCGGACAGTGAGAATGACTCCAGGTCCAGGTCAGCACTCAAAAATACGCTGAAATTGGAAAATCCTGCAGAAACAGCAGAGACGGCGGTCCCCTTCGGGTTCCGTAAGCCGGCCCGCACTGCTAAGGTTTTTCTTTGTGTGTCTTATCTTGATAAGCTTTTATACAAGGAGTGGGAAAACCCACTGAAGGTTTTTGCAGCCCCAAAAAATTTTGCGGTCCGGTACCCCTTTGAGGAGACTTTCCTGAAAAAATGCTCCTCTCCCCCGGTAGTGGACCCCCCTGTGTCCAGACTTAACAAAGTTACCACGATCCCAGTGGAAGGGGCTCCTGTCTTCAAGGACCCTGTGGACAAGAAGGCTGAGACACTCGCTCGCTACCTATACACAGTGGTGGGCTCAGTGGTGCGTCCAGCATTGGCTGGGGCTTTGGTGTCTCAGACACTTACTGAGTGGGCAAAGATGCTACTCCAGGGATTAAAGGCATGAGAGGCTCCTCCAAATGAGGTAGCTTTGGCCGACCAGTTAGTACAGGGCCTTAAGTTTGTCTGCGAGGCAGACATGGATACTATCCCCTTGCTGTCCAGAGCCTCGGTTTATGCAGTGGCATTACGCCGCCTGATCTGGCTAAAGTGCTGGTCTACGGACCAATCTTCCAAGAAGGCCCTGCTGGATCTGCCCTTTAAGGGCGATAGGCCTTTTGGGGCCTCTCTGGATGACATCATTAAAGATGCCACAGGGGGTAAGTGCACGTTGCTTCTGCAATCTAAAAAGGGTAAGGAGCCACACCATAGGCAAGGGCCCGCCTTTACTACACCCAAACGTTTTTTTCGTCCGCCCAGGGCGGCAGATAAAAAATCCCAGGCCAATAAAGCGCCTGCTCAGGGACAAAAGCGTCCTTGGTTTCGCAAGCCCAACAAGCCTGCGGACAAATCTAAGTCCGCATGAAGGTCTGCCCCCACCCATCTCTCGGGTGGGGGGACATCTTTGCGAATTCGCGTCTCGATGGACATCTCTGATCTCCGACCGGTGGGTTTGCGAAGTAATCTCCTCAGGCTACAAGATAGAGTTTCTCTCTTGTCCGCCGAACAGATTTTTTCCCTCCAGCTTCAGCCGACCCGTCGGGAGGCCCTGTATGGGGCAGTCCAGGATCTGCTGGTACGCGGGGTGATCATTCCTGTCCCAGTGCAGGAATGATTTCAGGGGTTTTACTCAAATCTGTTCGTAGTGCCAAAGAAGTATGGGGTTCGTCCAATTCTGGATCTCAAGGCCCTAAATTGCTTTGTAAAAGTACAAAGATTCCGGATGGAGTCGGTTCGATCTGTTGCCACTGCTCTCCATCCAGGGGACTTTCTGGCGTCCTTGGACATGAAGGACGCATACCTGCATGTTCCCATATGCTCCAGGCATCAGAGGTTTCTGCGCTTCGCAGTCGGGGAGGACCAGTATCAATTTGTGGCCCTAACGTTTGGCCTGGCAACGGCACCCAGGGTATTCACCAAGGTGCTCACCCCGATTCTGGCCCTTCTAAGACAGCGGGGCATCGCTATCGTGGGCTACTTGGGCGGCCTTCTTCTGAGGGCCGCTTCAAGCTCAGAATTAGAGGAGAGCGTGTCTATAACCTGTCAGACTCTCCGAGACATTGGTTGGGTGCTAAACACGCAAAAGTCAGTTTTGGTGCCGACTCAACGCCTAGTGTATCTGGGGTTGATTCTGGATTCCTCAGAGGCAAAGGTTTTCCTTCCTGTGGAAAAATTGCAGACCCTTCGGGCTGCGGTGCGGCATATGACATCCAATAAATGTGTCAGGGAAATTCCCCGTCTGTTGTCACCAATCTGCGCTCAGTGCGCATGCGCGGCAAAACGGCGCATCGGCGCATGCGCGTGCGTGGGGGGACGGCGCTTCGGCGTGCTCGGGTGCGCGCTCCGGCGCAACGACGAATGCGCGTGCGCAATAGCTCGCCAATGGGACTACAGGCGGGCCTATTTAAACAGACGCAGTAACACTATCTGGTTGCTGGTTTGTCAGCTTTACTGTGTTTCTTGTGCCTGAAAGAAGTTAAAGTTCTCCTGCTGTGACCCGGACCGGATTTGACTACGCTTCTGCTTCTCCTGAACCTGACCCCTTGGCTTGCTAAATGGACTTCTACCTCTCTCCTTGTGCTTGACCCTCGGCCTGTGACCCGGATGTGCTGCCTGTCTCCAGCCCTCTACCTTCTGCCTGTACCCTGGACTTCTTGCCTAACCTGACTATACTGGTGCTTCCTGCTAAACTCCTAAACGGACTTGTGCCTTGCTACTGGTTGCTGTTTGACCCTGTCTACCCTTGGTGTTTGACTCCTGGCCTGTTCTTCAGACTCATCCCTGCTAGATTCTTCAGCAAGACACCTCTACCTGCTGGTGGCCAGTGCTCCCTCGTGCCGTCCTCTCCCTGTCTCACCTCCAGGGGGCGGAGTGCGCTTGGGTGCAAGGGTGAACCACTCTCGGCATCTCGGCCTTGGTAAGTACGTAGCCTGATAGTACAAACCAGCCAGATGTCTGAGGCCGACAGAGTGCGTTCCCCATTTGACACCCTCTGCCAGCAGGTCTCCACCCTAACGGACACTGTCCAAAGACTCCAAGAGGGATATACCCAGATTGATGGCCGTCTTCAACAGCTCACCGGTCTCCTAGGGCCAGGCCCCACAGCTGCCACCTCTGCCAACACCGCCACCAACTCCCAAGTACCTACGAGTTCTACAGTAGTGATGGCCACCCCTGAACCCAGGGTCCCTATTCCGGAACGTTTTTCGGGTATCCGCAAAAAGTACCGGGCCTTTAAAAATGCCTGCTCCCTCTACCTTGCCCTCCAACCAAGGACCTTCTCTTCGGAAGCAGTAAAGGTGGGGTTTATCATCTCCCTCTTAACGGATGACCCTCAAGCCTGGGCCCATGGCCTGATGGAGCAACAAAGCCCCATATTGGACTCAGTAGAGACATTTTTTGAACATATGGCTCAATTATACGATGATCCCCAGCGATCAGCCACGGCCGAGTCCGTCCTCCATAACCTAACTCAGGGGAGAAGGCCGGTGGAAGACTATACGTCGGAATTTAGGAAATGGTCCGCCGACACCAAATGGAATGAGGCGGCCCTCAGATACCAATACCGCCAGGGACTATCTGAGACTCTCAAGGACGAGCTGGCCAGGATCGAAACCCCCACTACCTTGGAGAACCTGATCCAATCCGCCATACAACTCGATAGGCGTCTGCGTGAACGACGGGCGGAGCGATTTCAATCTCCTCGTCCCAACTGGCCTCCATCCAGGACGGTACCTCACTACCCACCAACCTCTGCGCCTGCAGTCACACCTCTTCCTGAGCCAGAACCCATGCAGCTCGGGTTGGTTTGGGCTCCCCTGACTCCTGAGGAAAAACAGCGAAGGCGCCAGGCCAATCTGTGCCTATATTGCGGGGGTGCCGGCCACTTCCTCCTCAACTGCCCCGTAAGACCTAGTAAGTCTATCTCTAAAGACACTTTAAACTATCAACTCTTTGACAACCCTCAGTCTTATGTCATTCTCTTTGTGTCTCTACAGCTGCCGGAAGGGGCAATCCGCCTCCCGGCAATTATTGATTCTGGAGCCTGCAGCTGCTTCCTGGACTCTGCCTTAGCCTCAAGATTCCATGTCCCCACTCAACCTAAGGACCACTGCCTTCAGATCCACCTGGCGGATGGGTCCTTGCCCCGTTCAGGGCTGATCACGCAGGAAACCAAACCTATCCTTGCCATCTCTGACTCGGGTCATCAAGAACTTCTCCGGTTAGACCTCATACCTTCCCCGATGTTCCCCATCATCCTGGGTCTTCCCTGGCTACAGGCACACGAGCCCCTCATAAATTGGGTGAAGAAAGAGGTTAGCTTCACCTCCTCCTATTGTTCCCAGAACTGTCTTGCCTCTGCCTCTACGGTCTGCGCTTCCATGATTGCCAAGCCGGACAACCTACAGCATGTTCCTTCCATCTATCTAGAATTCCGGGACGTGTTCGATAAGCAGCAAGCCGACCATCTACCACCTCATCGGCCCTATGATTGCCCTATCGATCTCTTGCCGGGCTCCAAAATTCCGTTCGGACGTATCTTTCCATTGTCCGAAACCGAGTTGAAAGCCCTCAAGGCTTATATTGATGAAAACCTCCAGAAGAGATTCATTCGCCCTTCCTCCTCTCCAGCCGGTGCAGGAATCTTCTTTGTGGAAAAGAAAGACGGGTCCTTAAGACCCTGTATCGATTACCGGGACCTAAACAAGATAACCATTAAGAACAGGTACCCACTACCCCTTATTCCGGAGCTATTTCAGCGCTTCCGATCTGCTCGGGTCTTTTCCAAACTGGATCTACGGGGGGCCTACAATCTTATCAGAATCAGGGCCGGAGACGAGTGGAAAACCGCCTTCAGATCTCGTTTCGGACACTTTGAGTATTCGGTCATGCCGTTCGGTCTTTGTAATGCTCCAGCCACCTTCCAACACCTAGTCAACGACATTTTCAGACAGCACCTTGATGACTTCTTAGTAGTGTACCTGGACGATATCCTCATCTTTTCCACCAACATCGAACTCCACCGGGCTCATGTCATGAAGGTCCTCACCATCCTTCGGAAGCACAAACTCTACCTCAAAGCTGAGAAATGCGAGTTCGAAAAGACCACCGTACAGTTCCTCGGCTTTATCATTTCCATCGATGGGGTCGCAATGGACCCGCAGAAGGTGAAGGCCATTCAGGACTGGCCAGCCCCAACCGACAAGAAGGGGGTACAGCGGTTTATAGGCTTCGCCAACTTCTATAGGAGATTCATCGTGGGCTTTTCCTCCATTGTGGCCCCAATAACCCAACTTACCCGGCAAAATAACCGTTTTCACTGGTCTCCAGAAGCTCAGGAGGCCTTCTCTCGCCTCAAGGACGTCTTCACTTCAGCACCAGTACTTCAGCACCCGGATCCTCTACTGCCGTTCACCCTGGAAGTGGACGCCTCTGAGACAGCCATCGGAGCCATCCTCTCTCAAAGACGAGGCCCCAAGGCTCTCCTGTATCCAGTAGCCTTTGCCTCTAAAAAGTTGACTCCCCCGGAGCGAAACTACGATGTAGGGGACCGGGAATTACTGGCCATAAAATTCGCACTGGAGGAATGGCGATACCTCCTGGAGGGGGCAGTGCACCCCATCATGATCTTCACAGATCATAAAAATCTAGAGTACTTAAGAACAGCTCAACGTCTACGCCCCAGGCAGGCCCGTTGGGCCCTTTTCTTCACCCGGTTCAACTTTCACATTTCCTATAGACCCGGCTCCAAGAATGGGAAGGCGGATGCGCTATCCAGGATGTTTCCGGAAACCCCTCAGTCGGCCCAACCGGGCACCATTCTGTCAGCTGAGAACTTTCTGTTGATTCCCCGGGCCGATCTACTCACCTCTATTAAAATCGCTTCCGGGCTCTGCTCTGATCCGGTTACTACCTCCCTGGAGAAGCGGGACGGCCTATTCTGGTCCCAGGACAAGATTTTCGTCCCTCTGGAAACAAGACCGCTGGTCTTGAGGACCTTCCACGATCTCAAACTGGCAGGTCACTTCGGAGCACGTAAATCGTCGGAACTTGTCTCCCGCTCCTTCTGGTGGCCAGGCTGGAGGCAAGATTGTAAGTCTTATGTCGCTTCCTGCACTCAGTGTCAGCGTAACAAGGGGCCAAACACCAAGAGTTGGGGCCTGCTCAAACCCTTACCCATTCCTGAGCGCCCTTGGGCGGACGTGTCCATGGACTTTATCGTGGACCTGCCTTCCTCCAGAGGGTTTACCACGATTCTGGTCGTTGTGGACCGCCTCTCAAAAATGGCTCACTTTTTACCGATGATTGGGACACCTTCAGCCATGGATACCGCTCAAATCTTTTTTAAGGAGATAACCAGGCTTCATGGAATACCAAAGAGTATCACCTCCGACAGAGGGGTCCAGTTCACTTCAAAATTCTGGAAGGAACTCTGCAAGTCACTAGAAGTCAAAACCTGCCTCTCGTCAGCGTACCACCCCCAAAGCAATGGCCAGACGGAAAGAACCAATCAGACCCTGGAGCAATACCTCCGTTGTTTCTGCTCTGCTTCCCAGGATGACTGGGCATCTCTACTTCCTTACGCAGAGTTTGCCTATAACAATTCAATGCATTCTGCTACCAATCAAACCCCCTTTTGGGCCAATTACGGTTTTCATCCCTCCTTTCTCCCTGAAAACATCCCCGAGAGCCCTGTTCCCGCGGTCCAGGACCGAGTGGCTTCTGTCCAGGCGAATTTCCAAAGACTCCAGGAGATGATGCGGAATGCCCAAGGATCCTACAAGAAATTTTATGACCGGGGAAGGAAGGAAAACCCGGCGCTCAGAGTCGGGGAAAAAGTTTGGCTTTCCGCCGCCAACCTCAGATTGCCTATTCCCTCTCGAAAGCTCGGCCCTAGATTTATCGGGCCCTTCAAGATCAAACAAGCTATTAATCCTGTGGCTTTTGAACTAGCATTACCTGATTCCTATAGGATTCACCCAGTGTTCCACTCATCTTTATTAAAACCCGTCATTCCCAACGCCTTTCCTGGAAGAGATGAACCTCCTCCACCACCAGTTGAAGTAGATGGGGAAAAAGAATTTGAGATGGAATCCATCCTGGGCTGTAGGAAAAAAGGCAGACAGTTACAATACTTGGTTAAATGGAAGGGGTACCCCCCAGAGGACAACTCCTGGGAACCATCCAGGAACTTGCATGCTCCTCGCCTAATACAAGCCTTTCACCAAGAACATCCGGAATTAATGGCCAGTCTGGGCGTCCGGAGTCCGCCCCTCGGGGGGGGCACTGTCAGGGAAATTCCCCGTCTGTTGTCACCAATCTGCGCTCAGTGCGCATGCGCGGCAAAACGGCGCATCGGCGCATGCGCGTGCGTGGGGGGACGGCGCTTCGGCGTGCTCGGGTGCGCTCTCCGGCGCAACGACGAATGCGCGTGCGCAATAGCTCGCCAATGGGACTACAGGCGGGCCTATTTAAACAGACGCAGTAACACTATCTGGTTGCTGGTTTGTCAGCTTTACTGTGTTTCTTGTGCCTGAAAGAAGTTAAAGTTCTCCTGCTGTGACCCGGACCGGATTTGACTACGCTTCTGCTTCTCCTGAACCTGACCCCTTGGCTTGCTAAACGGACTTCTACCTCTCTCCTTGTGCTTGACCCTCGGCCTGTGACCCGGATGTGCTGCCTGTCTCCAGCCCTCTACCTTCTGCCTGTACCCTGGACTTCTTGCCTAACCTGACTATACTGGTGCTTCCTGCTAAACTCCTAAACGGACTTGTGCCTTGCTACTGGTTGCTGTTTGACCCTGTCTACCCTTGGTGTTTGACTCCTGGCCTGTTCTTCAGACTCATCCCTGCTAGATTCTTCAGCAAGACACCTCTACCTGCTGGTGGCCAGTGCTCCCTCATGCCGTCCTCTCCCTGTCTCACCTCCAGGGGGCGGAGTGCGCTTGGGTGCAAGGGTGAACCACTCTCGGCATCTCGGCCTCTGTAAGTACGTAGCCTGATAAAATGGTTGTCACTCCGTTTTTGCATGCGAGTCTTGGGCCTCATGGTAGCCTCCTTCGAGGCGGTTCCGTATGATCAATATCACACTTGAGTGTTGCAGAAGGAAATTCTGTCCAGATGGGACAAATGCCCATCATCCCTGGATTATCAAATCCGGGTAAACCACCTAGTCAGGACCTCCCTGGTATGGTGGCTGACAAGCCCGACACTTCTGTCCGGGAAGTCATTCCTTCCTGTTCACTGGATGGTGATTGTGACAGACCTAGCCGGGACAGAGGCTTTTGGAGGGGACTAAATGCAAGCCTCTTGCCTTGCGACCATGGGCCCTGGCATTTGGGGGAACGGTGCTCTTTGTGAGCTGTATGCCTGGGGACCCTTGAGGGGGTGTTACTTTGGATTCAGGTCCATGTCCCCCCCAAGACACACAGACTCTGGGGACCCTGTATATGCCATATTAGAGTGACTGATTCATACTGTTGGGACGTTCACACATTCACTCTAAGGATATGCTAAAGACATCACCTCCAGCCATCTGTCTGTCCTCTGTGCTAATTGACCCTGCTAAGTGTGTGATGTTTACACTTATGATAATGTGTATTGTATAGCAGGTGAGCGAGGAGACGGGATGTCTACCCTGAAAGGTCATATCTATGAGTCACCTTGGCTGTCTAAAGGATTTAGTTAATTAGCTCATGTTAATTTATGTTCTGGTTACCTCCTCTGTTACTGTATATAAGACTTGATTTTAGTTCTAATAAAGAAGTCTCCTGTTGAACTTACATACAGCCTGCCTGGTGTTTGTTCTGAACGATCACAAATGGATTAGAATGGCACATAGCTGTAGTTTGAATCCTGGAGCACCGGATGATCCAGTAGAGCAGAGGAGTGTCGGGAGAGTGGAACCGAGCGAGCAAAGGGGCTCGTTACATTGGTTGGCAGCGGTGGGATCTGCTCTCCAGTTCCTGGGACACGCCAAACCACCACAGTGAATGACCAGCTATGCAGCCTGCAGGAAAGTCACGCTGAAAGACCTACTTGAGAGCCGAGATGGACCAGAAGAAGGGTGATGCAGGACCCCGGTCAGTTGAAGATTTGTTTCAGCAACGAGTGCGGCAGCGGTTGGCATTATATGGGGCTAACCCATCAGAGACCGCCATACAGGAAGCCATTGAAGGCATTCAGCTGCAGGATGCCCGACAAGAGAGAGAACGAGAGCGACAAAAGAGAGAACTAGAACCGCAACATGAGGGGAGAATGGCGGAAATACGGCAATCGGAGACAACGCCTAAAGAACCAGCCGCCATGGAAGAGGAATTCGGAAGGAGGTTGCGAGAGATGCAGATACAACATAGAGGACCAGTATCAGAGGAGGTCCTGCTGGGATGGTCGGATTCGATCCGCTGCGAACTCTGGAAGAAAGTGCTAGCCCTCGAGCAGCAACACCAGGGAAAGATTCTCCCCTCCATCTATGTAAGGTACTGGTCGCAGTATGAAGTACGAATGCTGTTATTGGGGGAACAACCAAAGCAGGAGTGGACAGCTGAGTTAAGCAGGCTGATCCGGGCAGAGATGCGGTTGGACGAGAGCTACAGAGCCCTCCGGTGGTATGTAGCCCAAGAGTGCCAGTGGTCAGCGGATGACAGCCCCACGGAAGGCTTTGACTATAATGGCCTGGGATTGTTGTATTGGAGGCTGTCCGAGGACCCTGACTTTGGGAGTGATCGGGAGTGGCGTTTGGAGGAAATAATGGAGCACAGAGAACAAAGACTGAATGTCTCGGAAGGGCACTGGGCACAGGAAGATTTGGAGTTTCTGGCCGTTCAGGAATGGGAGCTGGAGATTGCCTACAAACAGCTGCTAGACTCTGCTCAGCAGCAGGGTGGGGCTCCCTTTGCCTGGGACTATCAGGAAATACCAGTTGACAACTCTGAAGTCCTGGCTGAAGAATCAGCAGTGGAAAATCTGAAGATTGCCACCCTTAAAGCCGAAGTGGATGATATGGAGTTCCAGTGAGCTAGGGAAGTTGGCTCATCTCCCCAGCCACAGATTACAGAAGGTATGGACTTAAGGGACTGTTCAGAGGATGTTAGGGATTATGCATCGCCTGCCCAAGTACTTGCAGCAGGACAGAGTACTACAGACCCCTGCTCTACACCCGTGGCAGTTTTGGAGGCCCGAGGTGAGAAGGCGATGGTTCCTCTTTCACAGTGGATTTCAGAGATGCAGGGAGGAGAAGCAGGCCATCTCCCCCCCCAACAGTTAACCAGAGCAGATGGTGTGGAGTCCCCAGCAGAAGTGCTGGCAACAGGACAGAGTGATACCCACCTCTGTCCAGCACCGGAAACCACTGTGGAGTTTCAGGGAGCCGGGGCAGTTGGCCCCTCTCCCCAGCAACAAGCTGAGGCAGTAAAGCTCTTACAACCAGCTGAATCACTAGCAGCAGGGCAGAATGCTACTGGCATCGGCACACAACTGCCACATGAGCGGAGATCGGTGGATGGGACTGCGGTTCCCACTCACAGCAACCCAGCAGAAGAGCTGGCAACAGAGCAGAGTGCCACGGGCCTCTGCTCTCAACTAACAGAAGAGGGAGGTCCTGTGGTATTGGATGGGACTTCAGTCCTCACTGACACAACCCCAGAAAATGGTGGGACACTGAGACAGGAGGATGTCAGCCTTGCTTTGCAAGCACTGGGGGATGTTCACCTACCACAAGTGGATGGGACTTCAGTCTCCACTTGTATACCCCAGGGATGCCGGGCAGTCGACCCAGATCCCCAACAGCATGACGGACTGAGCCCAGTCACCCTGTCTTCTCTCCAGCGGCGGAAAGGACTCCAGGGAGAAGGGCCAGTCCAGGCCTCTCCCCAGCGGCGGGTATGTTCTCTGAGAGAGGCAGAGGTTGGCTGGGTAAGTAATGCTCTGTTTGGAGCAATTAATTTGGGGTACTGTGTGGATACCGGCATTGGGGGAATAGAACTATGGACTAACTTCGGAGTCAACCTGTTTGGGGTCTCCTCATATGTTAGTTTCCTGCCGAAAGGGGAGATGTGTGACAGACCTAGCCGGGACAGAGGCTTTTGGAGGGGACTGAATGCAAGCCTCTTGCCTTGCGACCATGGGCCCTGGCATTTGGGGGAACGGTGCTCTTTGTGAGCTGTATGCCTGGGGACCCTTGAGGGGGTGTTACTTTGGATTCAGGTCCATGTCCCCACCAAGACACACAGACTCTGGGGACCCTGTATATGCCATATTAGAGTGACTGATTCATACTGTTGGAACGTTCACACGTTCACTCTAAGGATATGCTAAAGACATCACCTCCAGCCATCTGTCTGTCCTCTGTGCTAATTGACCCTGCTAAGTGTGTGATGTTTACACTTATGATAATGTGTATTGTATAGCAGGTGAGCGAGGAGACGGGATGTCTACCCTGAAAGGTCATATCTATGAGTCACCTTGGCTGTCTAAAGGATTTAGTTAATTAGCTCATGTTAATTTATGTTCTGGTTACCTCCTCTGTTACTGTATATAAGACTTGATTTTGGTTCTAATAAAGAAGTCTCCTGTTGAACTTACATACAGCCTGCCTGGTGTTTGTTCTGAACGATCACAAATGGATTAGAATGGCACATAGCTGTAGTTTGAATCCTGGAGCACCGGATGATCCAGTAGAGCAGAGGAGTGTCAGGAGAGTGGAACCGAGCGAGCAACGGGGCTCGTTACAGTGATCACGATGGACGCCAGCCTTACCGGTTGGGGGGGAGTCTGGGGTGTCCAGTCGACGCAAGGTCGATGGACCCTGGAGGAATCCCGCCTGCCGATCAATGTCCTGGAACTCCGGGCAATCAGGCAGTGCCTCTCCACTGGGTCTAAGATGCTGCAAGGGCGTCCAGTCAGGATCTAGGCAGAAAATGCCACGGCGGTGGCATATGTCAATCATCAAGTAGGAACAAGAAGCTGAGCTGCAGCATTGGAGGTCGCTTGCATCCTGAGGTGGGCAGAAAGAAGCGTACCGGCGCTGTCGGCCGTGTACATTCCGTGTGTGGAGACCTGGCAGGCAGACTACCTGAGTCGGCAAATGCTGGACCAAGGAGAATGGTCCTTACACCCGGATGTGTTCCAGCTCCTCTGCCAAAGATGGGGCACACCAGACGTAGATCTCCTGGCATCCCGACTCAATTGGAAAGTATTGAGGTTTGTGGCCCGGTCAAAGGACCCATGGGCAGACGCAACGGACGCGTTGGTAGCATCGTGGGGTCAGTATCGGCTAATCTATGCCTTCCCTCCCATGAGGCTCCTTCCTCATCTGCTTCGCAGAGTGGAGGCAGAGGGAATTCCAATGATCCTGATCGTCCTTGGTACGCCGATCTAGTATGTCTGGTAGTAGACGTCCCCTGGCGCCTACCACTATGAGAGGACCTGCTGTCGCAAGGTCCCATACTCCATCCTTCTTTACAGTCACTGGCTTTAACGGCATGGCTATTGAGAACCAGGTTCTGAGAGACCGGGGCCTGTCAGATTCAGTAATCTCTACCATGAGAATTGCTCGGAAGCCATCCTCTAGGAAGGTTTGCCATCGCACTTGGAAGACCTACATTTCCATGTGTGAGGAAATAAAGTTGCACCCACGTACTTATTTGGTCTCCAGAATCCTGCTGTTCCTACAGCGTAGGTTGCAAAAAATTAGATATGGGATATACTGCGCTGTGCAATGAGTGAACACAAAAATTAGCTGCCAACACAGCTGAGACAAAGCAAAAACTGGTGAATATATTCTACAGCGTAGGGTGGACCAAAGGCTTGCCTTAAGTACGATTAAGGGGCAGATATCTGCCCTGGCTGTCTTTTTTCAGCGACCCCTTGCGGCTCACTCTCTCGTGAGTACGTTTGTGCAGGGGGTTCGACATGTGGCTCCTCCGGTCCGTCCCCCACTACCTCCATGGGACTTGAACCTGGTCCTCTCAGTGCTTCAGAAGTCAACATTTGAGAACATTAGGGAAATTCCCTTGTTGACACTTTCTCAAAAAGTGGTCTTTTTGGTGGCTGTTACGTCAGTTAGACAGGTTTCTGAGCTGGCAGCCTTGTCATGCAAGGCTCCCTATCTGATCTTCCACAAGGAGCCTTCCTTTCTTCCAAAAGTCGTTTCAGCTTTTCATCTCAATGAGGACTGTCACGGGCCGGGCAGGCGACTATAGAGGAGGCAGGAGGTGGATCCACTGTACCAGAGAGGGGATGGTACGAATCGCACCGAGGGACCGGTTCTAAGCAGCTACCGGTTTTCACAAGAGCCCGCCGCAAGGCAAGATGGACTTGCTGCGGCGGTAGCAACCAGGTCGTGTCCCCCAGTAGCGACTCCACCTCACTGGCGGCTGAGGCTGGTGCGGTACAAAAGGACTAGGCAGAGGCAAGGTCAGACGTAGCAAAGGTCAGGGCAGGCGGCAATGGTTCGTGGTCAGAGACAAAGGCAGAAGGTCAGGTACACAGGCAAGGTAAACTCAAAATACTTCCGCAAGGTACTAGGACAACAAGATCCGGCAAGGACAGGAAGGGGAAGTGGGTTTAAATAGGTTTTGGGTAGTGGAACCGTAATTGGACCGGGCACCAATCAATGGTGCACTGGCCCTTTAAATTTTAGAAGACCGGCGCGCGCGCGCCCTAGAACACAGCGGGCCGCGCGCGCCGGGAGGAAGCAGGAAGAGGAAGGTAAGTGGAGAGGAGAGCGGAGCAGCGCCCACGGCCAGGGGGGCTGGCCGGAGCGCCGCAGAGGGGACGACGCCGTGAGTGCTCCGGGCTGGATGGGACACCCGGAGCACTCGGCGTTACAGTACCCCCCCCTTAGGTCTCCCCCTTTTCTTGGAGCCCAAGAATCTACGGATGAGCTCTTTGTCTAAAATGTTGGTCTCAGGCTCCCAGGATCTCTCTTCAGGACCACAGTTCTCCCAATCAATTAAATTTTTTTTTTTACCTCGGACGACCTTGGAGGCGAGGATATCTTTCACCGAAAAGACATCGGAGGAACCAGAGACCGGAGCAGGAGCGGTGACCTTGGGGGAAAATCGGTTAAGAATGAGGGGTTTAAGGAGAGACACGTGAAAAGAGTTGGGGATGCGAAGAGAAGGAGGAAGATGGAGTTTGTAAGAGACAGAATTGATTTGGTTTTTGATTTTATAAGGTCCGAGGTAACGAGGGCCCAGCTTGTAGCTAGGTACCCGAAACTGAACATATTTGGAGGAGAGCCACACTTTGTCACCAGGGAGATAGACAGGGGGAATTCTTCTCTTTTTATCTGCATGTCTCTTCATGCGGGCAGAGGCCAGTGATAGCGAGTTTTGAGTCTCTTTCCAGATAGAGGAAAAGTCCCGGGTTAATTCATCCACGGCAGGAACTACAGAAGAAGTGGGAATGGGGAGGGGGGGCAAAGGGTGGCGGCCGTAGACCACAAAGAAAGGTGATTTGGAGGACGATTCAGAGTTCTTGAAATTGTATGAGAATTCCGCCCAGGGCAATAGGTCGACCCAATCGTCTTGACGGGCGGAGACAAAATGTCGTAAGTAGTCACCAAGGACCTGGTTAACTCTCTCCACCTGTCCATTGGATTGCGGGTGATAAGCAGAAGAAAAATTCAATTTAATCTTAAGTTGAGTACAGAGAGCTCTCCAAAATTTTGAGATAAATTGAACGCCTCTATCCGAGACGATATGTGAGGGAAGGCCATGGAGACGGAAAATTTGAAGAAAAAAGTGCTTCGCCAACTGAGGTGCAGTAGGCAGACCAGGAAGAGGGACAAAATGAGCCATTTTCGAAAAGCGGTCAACGACCACCCAGATGACAGTGTTACCATGAGACAACGGAAGGTCCGTGATGAAATCCATGGCAATGTGGGACCATGGTAGTTCAGGCACCGGTAGAGGAAGGAGAAGACCTGCAGGCTTCAGGCGTGGAGTTTTGTCACGTGCACAGATAGTGCAGGCTCGTACAAAGTCAGTCATATCTCTTTCCTGGGTAGGCCACCAATAGTGTCTGGCCAACAATTGTAAGGATTTTTTGATCCCAGCATGGCCGGCTAGATGGGAGGAATGGCCCCACCTAAGTATCTGGAGACGAAGGCCTGGAGGAACGAAAGTTTTTCCTGGAGGGACTGGCACCAGAGCAGCGGGAGCAGAGGAAATCAGGCACTCAGGGGGTACGATGTGTTGTGGGGGGTTCCCGGTTTCGGAGGCATCAGAGGAACGGGACAAGGCATCCGCCCTGACATTCTTGTCTGCGGGACGAAAATGGATCTGAAAATTGAACCGGGCAAAGAACAATGACCACCTGGCCTGGCGAGGATTCAAGCGCTGAGCGGACTGAAGGTAGGACAAATTCTTATGGTCAGTGTAGATGGAGATGGGGTGAAGAGAACCTTCCAGGAGATGTCTCCACTCTTCTAATGCCAACTTGATGGCCAACAGTTCACGGTCACCTATGGAATAGTTCTTTTCAGGAGGGGAGAAGGTTTTAGAGAAAAAACCACACGTGACGTTTCCTCCTTTAGCATTTCTTTGAAGAAGAACAGCTCCGGCTCCTACCGAGGAGGCGTCAACTTCAAGGAAGAACGACTTAGTGGGGTCTGGTCGAGATAGAACAGGTGCCGAAGAGAAGGCGGTTTTTAGGTGAGCAAAGGCTTCTTCCGCCTGAGGTGGCCAGGACCTTGGATTCGCGTTTTTCTTAGTCAGCGCCACTATCGGTGCAACGATGGTGGAGAAGTGGGGTATGAACTGGCGATAGTAGTTGGCGAATCCAAGGAAGCGCTGGATAGCACGGAGTCCAGAGGGACGTGGCCAATCTAAGACTGCGGAAAGCTTGTCAGGATCCATTTGAAGACCTTGTCCTGAAACCAGATAACCTAGGAAAGGAAGGCTGCTACACTCAAAAAGGCATTTTTCAAATTTAGCGTAAAGATGATTTACACGGAGGCGCTGGAGTACTTCACGGACATGGAGCCGATGTTCCTCAAGGTTGGTAGAGAAAATTAGGATGTCGTCAAGATAGACAACCACACAGGTATATAGTATGTCCCGAAAGATTTCATTGACAAAATCCTGAAAGACTGCAGGGGCGTTGCAAAGTCCAAAAGGCATGACGAGATATTCGAAGTGACCGTCTCTGGTGTTAAATGCGGTTTTCCATTCATCTCCTTTACGGATTCTGATGAGGTTATAAGCGCCCCTGAGGTCTAATTTTGAAAAAACCTTTGCTCCGCGCAGACGGTCAAAGAGCTCCGAGATGAGAGGCAGAGGGTAGCGATTTTTAACAGTGATCTTATTAAGACCACGATAGTCTATGCAAGGGCGTAGTGAACCATCCTTCTTGGTAACGAAGAAGAACCCCGCTCCGGCTGGAGAGGATGATTTCCTAATAAATCCTCTCTTGAGGTTCTCCTGTATGTAATCGGACATGGCCTTGGTTTCGGGAGAGGAGAGAGGGTAAATTCTGCCACGGGGTGGTGTAGTACCTGGGAGCAAGTCAATGGGGCAGTCGTAGGGTCTATGTGGAGGTAAGACCTCCGCCTGTTTTTTGCAAAAAACATCGGAAAAGTCCTGATAGGCCTTGGGAAGGCCAGGCAAAGGAGTAGAAATGGGAATTCGACTGGTGGGTATAGACTTAAGACAATGCTTGTGGCAGGAATAGCCCCAGGATTTGATGTCTCCCGTGGTCCAGTCGAGGGTAGGAGAATGACGCTGGAGCCAGGGTAGGTCAAGAAGGATGTCAGAAGTACAGTTCGGCAAAACAAAGAATTCAATCTTTTCTTGGTGAAGGACCCCAACGGACATGAGCAGGGGTTCGGTGCGGTAACGCACGGTACAATCCAGATTCTCTCCATTTACGGAGGAAATGAAGAAGGGTCTGATGAGACGGATAACAGGAATGTTGAACCTGTTGATGAAGGAGGCTTCAATAAAGTTTCCTGCAGAACCGGAGTCCAGGAAGGCCACCGCAGAGAAGGGGGAGCCGGCAGAAGGAGAGATCCGCACAGGAATAGTCAGACGTGGAGAGGAAGAATTCACACCTAGTAACGCCTCTCCCACGCTCACTAGGTGCGAGCGTTTCCCAGACGTGGAGGACGAATGGGGCAGTCCTTTAGGAAATGTTCAGAGCTCGCACAATAGAGGCATAAGTTCTCATTCCTACGGCGAGACCTTTCTTGCAGGGTCAGACGAGATCGGTCGACTTGCATGGCCTCCTCGACAGGAGGCATGGTATCAGGATGTGTAGGATTCAGGAAGAGAGGAGCCAGGCGCGGATAACGCCTGGTACGAACAAGATCTTTCTCCAGGCGAAGCTCTTGGCGTCTTTCAACGTAGCGGATGTCAATGCGGGTAGCTAAGTGGATAAGCTCTGTCAGGGTGGAGGGTATGTCTCGTGCGGCCAGAGAGTCCTTGATGTGGCTGGATAAGCCTTTCTTGAAGGTTGCGCAGAGAGCCTCATTATTCCAGGCTAGCTCTGAGGCCAGTGTGCGGAACTGTATGGCATATTCGCCCACAGAGGAGTTTCCTTGGACCAGGTTAAGCAGGGCGGTTTTAGCGGATGATGCTCGGGCTGGTTCCTCAAAAACGCTATGAACCTCAGCAAAGAAGGACTGAACGGTGGCCGTAGCAGGGTCATTGCGGTCCCAGAGTGGTGTGGCCCAGGCCAAGGCCTTCCCAGACAACAGATAGACCACAAATGCCACCTTAGAGCGTTCTGTGGAAAACTGGTCTGACATCATTTCAAGATGCAGGGCACATTGAGACAAGAATCCCTGGCACATCTTAGAATCCCCGTCAAATTTCTCCAGAAGAGACAAGCGGATCTTTGAACTAGACGCGGCTGCTCGGAGAGGAGGAGATGCTGGAGCTTGTCGCGGCAGACGCTGCTGGACCATGGCGGTCAACTGCGCCAGCTGCTGTCCTTGTTGGGCAATCAATTGCGACTGCTGGGCAACCACGGTAGTGAGATCAGCGAGATTGGGCAGCGGCACCTCAGCGGCATCCATGGCCGGATCTACTGTCACGGGCCGGGCAGGCGACTATAGAGGAGGCAGGAGGTGGATCCACTGTACCAGAGAGGGGATGGTACGAATCGCACCGAGGGACCGGTTCTAAGCAGCTACCGGTTTTCACCAGAGCCCGCCGCAAGGCAGGATGGACTTGCTGCGGCGGTAGCAACCAGGTCGTGTCCCCCAGTAGCGACTCCACCTCACTGGCGGCTGAGGCTGGTGCGGTACAAAAGGACTAGGCAGAGGCAAGGTCAGACGTAGCAAAGGTCAGGGCAGGCGGCAATGGTTCGTGGTCAGAGACAAAGGCAGAAGGTCAGGTACACAGGCAAGGTAAACTCAAAATACTTCCGCAAGGTACTAGGACAACAAGATCCGGCAAGGACAGGAAGGGGAAGTGGGTTTAAATAGGTTTTGGGTAGTGGAACCGTAATTGGACCGGGCACCAATCAATGGTGCACTGGCCCTTTAAATTTTAGAAGACCGGCGCGCGCGCGCCCTAGAACACAGCGGGGCCGCGCGCGCCGGGAGGAAGCAGGAAGAGGAAGGTAAGTGGAGAGGAGAGCGGAGCAGCGCCCATGGCCAGGGGGGCTGGCCGGAGCGCCGCAGAGGGGACGACGCCGTGAGTGCTCCAGGCTGGATGGGACACCCGGAGCACTCGGCGTTACAAGGACATTGTACTTTCATCCTTGTGTCCTCATCCGTCGAATCCTATGGCGTCGGCGTTGCATTCCTTGGACGTTGTCCGAGCTCTGAGAGTATACTTATCGGCTACTGCTCCGTTCCGGAGGTCAGGCTCAGTGGCTGGTCCCAAAAAGGGACTAGCGGTCTCGTCGACCACCATCTCGAGGTGGATACGACAGATAGTGATTCAGGCTTACGCCATTAAGGGTCGGGCGCCCCCCTTTCCTGTCGCGGCGCATTCGACCAGGGCAATAGGTGCCTCTTGGGCTTTCCGACATCAAGCGTTTGTTTCCCAATTATGTAAGGCGGTGACTTGGTCGTCCGCTCACACTTTCACTAAATTCTACAAGGTTGATGTAGGTGCAATTTTTGCCCATTATTCTTTGCAAAATAGCTCAAGCTTTGGCAGATTGGATGGAGAGCGTCTGTGAACAGCAAATCGCAGTCTTGCAAAAGATTCTCAATTGGATTTAGGTCTGGACTAGGGATGAGGTTCGTGTTCGAGTCGAACATACGTTCGACTCGAACATCGGCTGTTCGATCGTTCGACGAAGATCGAACGATTTGGGCCGTTCGCGCCAAATTCGAGTGACGCGAACGGCCCACAATGCACTACGCCATCGCAGTGTCATCCAGGCGCTGTGATTGGCCAAGCATGCACTGTGACCCCGCATGCTTGGCCAATCACAGCGCCGGCAGCGAGGAGAGCAATGATTGGCCACAGGCAAGATGCCTGTGGCCAATTATTGCTGAGGGTGTTTAGTACACGCCCCACACTATAAAAGGCCGCCAGCACGGCGGCCTAGTGTAGTGTGTTCCGGAGCAGGGAAAGAGAAGCATAGGCAGGGACAGTGACATTTATTTCTTTCTTGCTTAACCTGGATTCCTTTAGTTTAGGGAAAGAGAAGGATAGGTAGGGAGAGTGTCAGTGTGTTTTACTGTGCGAATCCTTGTTTCTAGGGACAAAGAAGGAAAGTGAGGGGAATTCTCCTTGTGCTATAGTGTGCTTTAAAAAAACATTTTTTCTAGGGACAGAAAACTCTAGGTAGGGAGAGTGTCAGTTTCTTTCACTGTGCGAATCCTTGTTTCTAGGGACAAAGAAGGAAAGTGAGGGGAATTCTCCTTGTGCTATAGTGTGCTTTAAAAAAACATTTTTTCTAGGGACAGAAAACTCTAGGTAGGGAGAGTGTCAGTTTCTTTCACTGTGCGAATCCTTGTTTCTAGGGACAGGGAAGGACAGTGAGTGAATTCTCCTTGTGCTATAGTGTGCTTTAAAAAAACATTTTTTCTAGGGACAGAAAACTCTAGGTAGGGAGAGTGTCAGTTTCTTTCACTGTGCGAATCCTTGTTTCTAGGGACAAAGAAGGAAAGTGAGGGGAATTCTCCTTGTGCTATAGTGTGCTTTAAAAAAACATTTTTTCTAGGGACAGAAAACTCTAGGTAGGGAGAGTGTCAGTTTCTTTCACTGTGCGAATCCTTGTTTCTAGGGACAGGGAAGGACAGTGAGTGAATTCTCCTTGTGCTATAGTGTGCTTTAAAAAAAATTTTTTTCTAGGGACAGAAAACTCTAGGTAGGGAGAGTGTCAGTTTCTTTCACTGTGCGAATCCTTGTTTCTAGGGACAAAGAAGGAAAGTGAGGGGAATTCTCCTTGTGCTATAGTGTGCTTTAAAAAAACATTTTTTCTAGGGACAGAAAACTCTAGGTAGGGAGAGTGTCAGTTTCTTTCACTGTGCGAATCCTTGTTTCTAGGGACAAAGAAGGAAAGTGAGGGGAATTCTCCTTGTGCTATAGTGTGCTTTAAAAAAAACATTTTTTCTAGGGACAGAAAACTCTAGGTAGGGAGAGTGTCAGTTTCTTTCACTGTGCGAATCCTTGTTTCTAGGGACAGGGAAGGACAGTGAGTGAATTCTCCTTGTGCTATAGTGTGCTTTAAAAAAACATTTTTTCTAGGGACAGAAAACTCTAGGTAGGGAGAGTGTCAGTTTCTTTCACTGTGCGAATCCTTGTTTCTAGGGACAAAGAAGGAAAGTGAGGGGAATTCTCCTTGTGCTATAGTGTGCTTTAAAAAAACATTTTTTCTAGGGACAGAAAACTCTAGGTAGGGAGAGTGTCAGTTTCTTTCACTGTGCGAATCCTTGTTTCTAGGGACAAAGAAGGAAAGTGAGGGGAATTCTCCTTGTGCTATAGTGTGCTTTAAAAAAACATTTTTTCTAGGGACAGAAAACTCTAGGTAGGGAGAGTGTCAGTTTCTTTCACTGTGCGAATCCTTGTTTCTAGGGACAGGGAAGGACAGTGAGTGAATTCTCCTTGTGCTATAGTGTGCTTTAAAAAAACATTTTTTCTAGGGACAGAAAACTCTAGGTAGGGAGAGTGTCAGTTTCTTTCACTGTGCGAATCCTTGTTTCTAGGGACAAAGAAGGAAAGTGAGGGGAATTCTCCTTGTGCTATAGTGTGCTTTAAAAAAACATTTTTTCTAGGGACAGAAAACTCTAGGTAGGGAGAGTGTCAGTTTCTTTCACTGTGCGAATCCTTGTTTCTAGGGACAGGGAAGGACAGTGAGTGAATTCTCCTTGTGCTATAGTGTGCTTTAAAAAAACATTTTTTCTAGGGACAGAAAACTCTAGGTAGGGAGAGTGTCAGTTTCTTTCACTGTGCGAATCCTTGTTTCTAGGGACAAAGAAGGAAAGTGAGGGGAATTCTCCTTGTGCTATAGTGTGCTTTAAAAAAACATTTTTTCTAGGGACAGAAAACTCTAGGTAGGGAGAGTGTCAGTTTCTTTCACTGTGCGAATCCTTGTTTCTAGGGACAGGGAAGGACAGTGAGTGAATTCTCCTTGTGCTATAGTGTGCTTTAAAAAAACATTTTTTCTAGGGACAGAAAACTCTAGGTAGGGAGAGTGTCAGTTTCTTTCACTGTGCGAATCCTTGTTTCTAGGGACAGGGAAGGACAGTGAGTGAATTCTCCTTGTGCTATAGTGTGCTTTAAAAAAACATTTTTTCTAGGGACAGAAAACTCTAGGTAGGGAGAGTGTCAGTTTCTTTCACTGTGCGAATCCTTGTTTCTAGGGACAAAGAAGGAAAGTGAGGGGAATTCTCCTTGTGCTATAGTGTGCTTTAAAAAAACATTTTTTCTAGGGACAGAAAACTCTAGGTAGGGAGAGTGTCAGTTTCTTTCACTGTGCGAATCCTTGTTTCTAGGGACAGGGAAGGACAGTGAGTGAATTCTCCTTGTGCTATAGTGTGCTATAAAAAAACATTTTTTCTAGGGACAGAAAACTCTAGGTAGGGAGAGTGTCAGTTTCTTTCACTGTGCGAATCCTTGTTTCTAGGGACAAAGAAGGAAAGTGAGGGGAATTCTCCTTGTGCTATAGTGTGCTTTAAAAAAACATTTTTTCTAGGGACAGAAAACTCTAGGTAGGGAGAGTGTCAGTTTCTTTCACTGTGCGAATCCTTGTTTCTAGGGACAGGGAAGGACAGTGAGTGAATTCTCCTTGTGCTATAGTGTGCTTTAAAAAAACATTTTTTCTAGGGACAGAAAACTCTAGGTAGGGAGAGTGTCAGTTTCTTTCACTGTGCGAATCCTTGTTTCTAGGGACAAAGAAGGAAAGTGAGGGGAATTCTCCTTGTGCTATAGTGTGCTTTAAAAAAACATTTTTTCTAGGGACAGAAAACTCTAGGTAGGGAGAGTGTCAGTTTCTTTCACTGTGCGAATCCTTGTTTCTAGGGACAGGGAAAGACAGTGAGTGAATTCTCCTTGTGCTATAGTGTGCTTTAAAAAAACATTTTTTCTAGGGACAGAAAACTCTAGGTAGGGAGAATGTCAGTTTCTTTCACTGTGCGAATCCTTGTTTCTAGGGACAAAGAAGGAAAGTGAGGGGAATTCTCCTTGTGCTATAGTGTGCTTTAAAAAAACATTTTTTCTAGGGACAGAAAACTCTAGGTAGGGAGAGTGTCAGTTTCTTTCACTGTGCGAATCCTTGTTTCTAGGGACAGGGAAGGACAGTGAGTGAATTCTCCTTGTGCTATAGTGTGCTTTAAAAAAACATTTTTTCTAGGGACAGAAAACTCTAGGTAGGGAGAGTGTCAGTTTCTTTCACTGTGCGAATCCTTGTTTCTAGGGACAAAGAAGGAAAGTGAGGGGAATTCTCCTTGTGCTATAGTGTGCTTTAAAAAAACATTTTTTCTAGGGACAGAAAACTCTAGGTAGAGAGAGTGTCAGTTTCTTTCACTGTGCGAATCCTTGTTTCTAGGGACAGGGAAGGACAGTGAGTGAATTCTCCTTGTGCTATAGTGTGCTTTAAAAAAACATTTTTTCTAGGGACAGAAAACTCTAGGTAGGGAGAGTGTCAGTTTCTTTCACTGTGCGAATCCTTGTTTCTAGGGACAGGGAAGGACAGTGAGGGAAATTCTCCTTGTGCTATAGTGTGCTAAAGCATTCCTCATCAACCATCTTTGAAATCCTTGTTTTTTTGACAGTCAGGGAAATTGTCGTTGTGCTATTCTGTGCAAAAGCAATCATCCTCAACCATATTTAGAAATCCTTAAGTAAAGGGACAGAGAAGGACACCTGAAGGTAGCCCTTATTGCTTTTTTCCCATCTCCCTGCAGGCCATCTATTAGAATGTCTGGAAGGCAAACAAGGAGAGGCAGACAGTCAGGAGGCAATAAAAGAGGGCAAGCAGGCTCTGTGTCTGGGGGCAACAGTGCTGGTCGTGGACGCGGTGCATTGTCATCAGCACATGGCCATGGGACACGCTTGTCCTTCTTTTCGGCAGCTGGACATGTTGAGCCACATCATGCCGAAGACTTGGTAGAGTGGATGACCAAGCCCTCCTCCTCCTCCTCATCCTCTCTCACCCAGGCTCAGGGTACTGGCAAAGCAGCTGCCAAAGCGTCCTCTTCCCTGGTATCAATGTCAGACTCATCATCAGTCACTCCTTCCCTAGACCCACCATGTACTCCTCCTGAGGAGTCCCCCGAACTGTTTGAGCACAGTGTTGGGTACATGCTCCAGGAGGATGCCCAGCGTTTCGAAGGGTCTGATGATGAAACCCAGCTACAGGAAGGCAGTAGCGTGAGAGCAGACAGAGGGGATGCTCAAGAAGGACACCAATCTGGCAGTCATGTTCCAGCAGCTGCAGCATACTGCCAGATTGGCTCCAGTGATGAGGAGGGAGGGGATGATGATGTCACTGACTCCACGTGGGTGCCTAATAGTAGAGAGGAGGAGGAGGAGGATGAGGAGGAGGCACATCTCCAACGAGGCAGGATGCCCTTTGGTGGCCAGCGTAAGGGCAGTACACCGACGGAATCACACCGCAGAGCTCCGCCTGTGCAGGGCGCTGCCTCTGCCCGTCATTCAAAAAGTTCCTTGGTGTGGGCCTTTTTTGAGGCTAGTGCATCAGATCGCACAGCTGCTGTTTGCAACATATGTCTCAAGCGTATATCGCGTGGCCAAAACATCAGCCGCTTGGGTACCACATGCCTGACCAGACATATGTTGACCTGCCATGCAGCTCGTTGGCAAGCCTACCTCAAAGACCCACACCAAAGAACAAAGCGGACCTCTCCTTGCACCGCATCAGCTGGGATCTCCAACCCCACTATAACTTCAGTCCTCTCTGAAACATGCACTGAGAGGAATGAAGGTGTAGAATTAGGTGTGTCACAGCCAAGTACTTGCGGCCACTCTGCTAGCAGTACACCGACGTCCGATTCTAGCAGGCAAATTTCCCTGCCCCAGCTGCTGGACCGTCGAAAGAAGTTCACTCCCAGCCATCCACATGCCCAGCGGTTGAATGCTAGCTTGGCTAAATTGCTAGCGCTTCAACTGCTGCCTTTTCAGTTGGTAGACTCGGCCCCCTTCCGTGAGTTTGTGCAATGTGCGGTTCCTCAGTGGCAGGTTCCCAAACGCCACTTTTTCTCACGGAAGGCTATTCCGGCTCTCTACTGGCATGTGGAAGGCAATGTCTTGGCCTCGCTGGACAGGGCGGTCAGCGGTAAGGTGCATATTACCGCTGACTCATGGTCCAGCAGGCATGGACAGGGACGTTACCTTTCTTTCACGGCCCATTGGGTCACTCTTTTGGCAGCTGGGAAGGATGCAGGACAAGGTGCAGTAGTGTTGGAGGTTGTTCCACCGCCACGCCTCCAAAATGCTACTACTGGTTGTGACACACCTCTCTCCTCCACTCCCTCCTCTTCTTCTTCCTCCATGGCCTCTTCCTGTGGTTTGTCCTATGAACCAGCGGTGCTCCGTAGCCGTTCACGGGGCTACGCAAGTACGCAGGCAAAAAGATGCCATGCCGTGCTTGCGCTGGTGTGTTTGGGGGACAGAAGCCACACTGGGGCAGAGGTCCTGTCTGCTCTGCAGGGCCAGGCCGAGAGGTGGTTGACGCCACGCCAGCTTAAGCCAGGAATGGTGGTTTGCGACAATGGCACCAACCTCCTCTCCGCCCTCCGACAGGGACAACTGACCCATGTGCCCTGTGTGGCTCACGTCCTTAACCTGGTGGTGCAGCGGTTCTTGGGCAGGTACCCGGGCTTACAGGATGTCCTGAGGCAGGCCAGGAAAGTCTGTGTGCATTTCCGCAGATCTTATAATGCCAGTGCTCGCCTGGCTGAGCTGCAAAAGGAGTTGAACCTGCCCAAGAACCGCCTTATATGTGACATGCCCACCAGGTGGAACTCAACGTTGGCCATGCTGCAGCGGCTGCACACGCAGCAGAGGGCCATCAATGAGTACCTGTGCGACTACGGCACCAGGACAGGGTCAGGGGAGCTTGATTTTTTTTCTCCACGCCAGTGGGGCATGATCAGGGATGCATGCACTGTCCTGGCACCATTTGAGGAGGCCACGAGGATGGTGAGCAGTGACAGTGCATGCATCAGTGACACTGTACCTCTTGTCCACCTGTTGGAGCACACGCTGCGTGGAATAATGGACAGGGCACTTGAGGCAGAACAGAGGCAGGAAGAGGAGGACTTCCTTGCCTCTCAAGGCCCCCTTTACCCAGACAGTGTTCCTTCTGTCCCACCCATCGCACAGGAAGAGGACGAGGAGGAGGAGGAGGAGGAGGATTGTGTCAGCATGGAGGTGGAGGCTGGCACTCAGCATCATCAGCAGCAGTCTTTTAGGGATGATTTACAGTCCCAAGAAACCAGTGGACTTGTACGTGGCTGGGAGGAGGTGGCTGCGGATCATGTCGTCCTTAGTGACCCAGAGGACTCCGGAGCGAATGCCTCAGCAAACCTATGCTGCATGGCCTCCCTGATCCTGCAAAGTCTGCGGAAGGATCCTCGTATTCTTCGGATCAAGGAGAGGGACCATTACTGGCTGGCCACTCTCCTTGATCCATGGTACAAGGGTAAGGTTGCGGACCTTATGTTACCGTCGCAGAGGGAGCAGAGGATGAGACAACTCCGGGAGGCCTTGCAGAAAGGTCTGTGCAACGCGTTCCCAGAGACTGGGAGGTTACAAACTCCTGGTCCTGGACAACGAGTTGCTGAGGCTTCGGCCAGTCAAAGAAGGAGCGGTGGGGAAGGTGGCCGTCTGACCGATGCGTTCAGACAATTCTTTAGTCCGCAGCCCCAAAGTATGATCGGTTCCAGCAACCATCGCCAGCGTCTGATAAACATGGTGCAGGAATATCTAGGGGCAAGGTCAGACTTGGACACCTTCCCCACCGAAAATCCTCTGGCTTACTGGGTCTTGAGGATGGATCACTGGCCAGAGCTTGCACAGTATGCAATTGAGCTACTGGCCTGTCCTGCATCCAGCGTTCTTTCGGAACGCACATTCAGTGCTGCTGGAGGATTTGTCACGGATCACAGGGTGCGCCTGTCCACCGACTCGGTTGATCGACTGACTTTCATCAAGATGAACCAGTCTTGGATCACCACCAGCTACCACACACCTGATGCTGATATAACAGACTAATTGATTTTAACATGTCACATCCCTTCAAGACTGATGCTGATGCTGAGTGCCTGTGCTGTTATGTTGACTGGCTATCCTCCTCCTCCGAGTCCTCAATGATACGATTGACGATGATAGCTTGGAAGATCATTTTTGTTTATGGGTGCCGCCACCAGTGGCTAAGGCCCAATTTTTCAGCCCCTGTTTTACAGGGGCGTGTAATTACAATTTTTTTAGCAATAATTTGCCATAGGGCTCATTGCTGTGCTCCAAGTACAGTATCTGTGAGGGGTTGGAGTGTTGTGGCACCAGTGCCTAAGGCCCAATTTTTCAGCCCCTGTTTAACAGGGGCGTGTCATTACAATTTTTGAAGCAATACTTTGCAACAGGGCTCATTGCTGTGCTCCAAGTACAGTATCTGTGAGGGGTTGTAGTGTTGTGCCACCAGTGCCTAAGGCCCAATTTTTCAGCCCCTGTTCAACAGGGGCATGCAATTACAATTCTTGATCTAATAATTCACAGCAGGGCCCATTGCTGCACCCACCAAGAGTAACTCTGAGGGCTTACAGTGTTGTGGCAACGCCACCACCACCACCACCACGAAAGGCCCAATTTTTCAGCCCCTGTTCAAAAGGGGCATGTAATTACAATTCTTGATCTAATAATTCACAGCAGGGCCCATTGCTGCACCCACCAAGAGTAACTCTGAGGGCTTACAGTGTTGTGGCAACACCACCACCACCACCACCACCACGAAAGGCCCAATTTTTCAGCCCCTGTTCAACAGGGGCATGCAATTACAATTCTTGATCTAATAATTCACAGCAGGGCCCATTGCTGCACCCACCAAGAGTAACTGTCAGGGCTTACAGTGTTGTGGCACCAGCACCACCATCAAAGGCCCAATTTTTACTACCACTGTTCAACAATTATATGTAATTAAAATTCCTGATATAATAGTTGACAGCAGGGCGTTCCAGCACCAACCAAGAGTAACTGTGAGTGCTTACAGTGTTGTGCCAACACCAACAACTAAGGGGCCTATTTCTGCAGAGTATATACGGCAGGTCCCTACTTTCAAACATCCAACTTACAAACGACTCCTACTTGCAAACGCAAGAAGACAACAGGAAGTGAGAGGAAATCTACCACTAGGAAGGAAAATTCTCTCCTGTAAGAATAAATATGGGAGAAAGGTGTCTCCTCTGTACTGATGCTTTATCAGCAATCCTTGTTTCAAGAAAAACACCACATTTCAAAAACAGTTGTCATTGGGACGGAAAGTGAGGTGAAATGTTCTGAACAGGGGCACAGACAGCAAAACAAATGTTACAGGGGTGATAACCCTTACCTATGTTTTCCAAAAAGTTTAAAAATAGATTTTTGGGCTGGAGCTACACTTAAACAATGTACCTGTTCAAAATTACAAACAGATTCTACATAAGAACAAACCTACAGTCCCTGTCTTGTATGCACCGCCTGTATACGGCTGTTCAGAGTATATAGGGCCTTTTTTATTTTATGTGCGGGGTTCCCCTTAATATCCATACAAGACCCAAAGGGGCTGGTAATGGGCTGGGGTAGGGGGGGGGGGTCATGGGGTAGCTATGCCATTTTTCTTAAAGATTTTCATCCATATTACCGGGACCAGACATTACATTAAAGCCGCAAGCAGTTTTAAATGGCTTTTTTTCCTTTAGAAATGTAATTTTGTGCAGGGACAGTTCTAAACACGGGAAACACGTGGCACTTCACAGGCATACTTTAGACACCCCCCAGGTACGATATTTAAAGGAATATTTGACTTTTTTTTTTTCACTTTATGCATCATTAAAATGACTGCTCCCGAAAAACGACCGTTTTTAAAACTTCTTTTTGCATTGATACATGTCCCCTGGTGCACAACCCGGGTTCCCAAACCCTTTTTAGGACAATAACATGCATAATAGTTGTTATAGTTAGCACTTTAGAATTCGAACGTTCGCATCCATTGTATTTAATAGGGTTCTAATGTTCGTACGAACTTTCGGTCCGTTCGCGGGTTCTGGTGCGAACCGAACCCGGGGGTGTTCGGCTCATCACTAGTCTGGACTTTGACTGGGTCATTCTAACACATGAATATGCTTTGATCTAAACCATTCCATTGTAGCTCTGGCTGTATATTTAGGGTTGTTGTCCTGCTGGAAGGTAAACCTCTGCACCAGTCTCAAGTCTTTTGCAGACTCTAACAGTTTTTTTTAATAAGATTGCCCTGTATTTGGCTCCATCCATCTTCCCATCAACTCTGACCAGCTTCCCTGTCCTGGCTGAAGAAAAGCATTCCCACAACATGATGCTGCCACCACCATGTTTCACAGTGGGGATGGTGTATTCAGGGTGATGCGCAGTGTTAGTTTTCCGTCACACATAGCATTTTGCTTTTAGGCCAAGAAATAGGATTTTTGTACTCACCGTAAAATCCATTTCTCTGAGTTCATGGACGGACACAGCACCCACCCCTCCTTTTTTTAAGTTTGTACTGCTTTTTGACGAACTGATCTGCAAGGTGCAGAGAGATGGGTTATACCCAGAGGGTCCGCCCTCAGAGAAATGGATTTTACGGTGAGTACAAAAATCCTATTTCTTGGCCTAAAAGCAAAATGCTATGTGTGACGGAAAACTAACACTGCGCATCACCCTGAATACACCATCCCCACTGTGAAACATGGTGGTGGCAGCATCATGTTGTGGGAATGCTTTTCTTCAGCGGGGACAGGGAAGCTGGTCAGAGTTGATGGGAAGATGGATGGAGCCAAATACAGGGCAATCTTATAAAAAAAACTGTTAGAGTCTGCAAAAGACTTGAGACTGGGTCAGAGGTTCACCTTCCAGCAGGACAACAACCCTAAATATACAGCCAGAGCTACAATGGAATGGTTTAGATCAAAGCATATTCATGTGTTAGAATGACCCAGTCAAAGTCCAGACCTAAATCCAATTGAGAATCTTTTGCAAGACTGCTGTTTGCTGTTCACAGACGCTCTCCATCCAATCTGCCAAAGCTTGAGCTATTTTGCAAAGAATAATGGGCAAAAATTTCACTCTCTACTTATGCAAAGCTGGTAGAGACATACCTAGAAAGACTCACAGCTGTAATTGCAGCGAAAGGCAGTTCTACAAAGTATTGACTCAGGGGGGAGGAATACAATTGCACGCCAAACTTTTCACATATTTATTTGTAAAAAAAATTGAAAACCATTTATCATTTTCCTTCCACTTCACAATTATGTGCCACTTTGTGTTGGTCTATCACATAAAATCCCAATAAAATACATTTACGTTTTTTGTCGTAACATGGCAAAACGTGGAAAATGTCAAGGGGTATGAATACTTTTTCAAGGCACTGTATATGCACATGAAATTTAATTGCATCCCATTCCTAGTCCGTAGGGTTCAATATTAATTTGGCCCACCCTTTGCAGCTATAACAGCTTTGACTCTTCTGGGAATGCTGTCCACAAGGTTTAGGAGTGTGTCTATGGGAATGTTTGACCATTCTTCCAGAAGCGCATTTGTGAGGTCAGGCACTGATGTTGGACGAGAAGGCCTGGCTTGCAGTCTCCAGTCTAATTCATACCAACGGTGTTCTATCGAGTTGAGGTCAGGACTCTCATCCATGTCCACCTTGCCTTGTTCACTGGTCCAAATCATTTGTTGGAGGGGGGATTATGGTGTGGGTTTTCTTTTCAGGGGTTTAGCTTAGCCCCTTAGTTCCAGTGAAGGAAACTCTTAAGGCGTCAGCGACAATTTCATGCTCCCAACTTTGTAAGAACAGTTTGGGGAAGGCTCCTTCCTTTTCCAACATGACTGCACACCAGTGCACAAAGCAAGGTCCATAAAAACATGAATGAGCAGGTTAAGTGTGGAGGAACTTGATTGGCCTGCACAGAGTCCTGACCTCAACCCATTAAAACACCATTGGGATGAATTCAAGCAGAGACTGCGAGCCAGGCCTTCTCGTCCAACATCAGTGCCTGACCTCACAAATGCGCTTCTGGAAGAATGGTCCATAGACACCTCCTAAACCTTGTGGACAGTCTTCCTAGAAGAGTTGAAGCTGTTATAGCTGCAAAGGGTGGGCCAACTCAATATTGAACCCTACGGACTAAGACTGGGATGCCATTAAAGTTACTTTTGGTAATATAGTGTATATATCATAAATAGTGATGAGCCAAACACCCCCGGGTTCGGTTCACACCAGAACCCGCGAACGGACGGAAAGTTTGTACGAACATTAGAACCCTATTAAATCCAATGGATGCGAACGTTCGAATTCTAAAGTGCTAATTATAACGACTATTATGCATGTTATTGTCCTAAAAAGGGTTTGGGAACCTGGGTTCTGCACCAGGGGACATGTATCAATGCAAAAAGAAGTTTTAAAAACTGTCGTTTTTCGGGAGCAGTCATTTTAATGATGCATAAAGTGAAAAAAAAAAGAGTCAAATATTCCTTTAAATATCGTACCTGGGGGGTGTCTAAAGTATGCCTGTGAAGTGCCACGTGTTTCCCGTGTTTAGAACTGTCCCTGCACAAAATGACACTTCTAAAGGAAAAAAAAGCCATTTAAAACTGCTTGCGGCTTTAATGTAATGTCTGGTCCCGGTAATATGGATGAAAATCTTTAAGAAAAATGGCATAACTACCCCATGACCCCCCCCCCCCCCCCTACCCCAGCCCATTACCAGCCCCTTTGGGTCTTGTATGGATATTAAGGGGAACCCCGCACATAAAATAAAAAAGGCCCTATATACTCTGAACAGCCGTATACAGGCGGTGCATACAAGACAGGGACTGTAGGTTTGTTCTTATGTAGAATCTGTTTGTAATTTTGAACAGGTACATTGTTTAAGTGTAGCTCCAGCCCAAAAATCTATTTTTAAACTTTTTGGAAAACATAGGTAAGGGTTATCACCCCTGTAACATTTGTTTTGCTGTCTGTGCCCCTGTTCAGAACATTTCACCTCACTTTCCGTCCCAATGACAACTGTTTTTGAAATGTGGTGTTTTTCTTGAAACAAGGATTGCTGATAAAGCATCAGTACAGAGGAGACACCTTTCTCCCATATTAATTCTTAAAGGAGAGAATTTTCCTTCCTAGGGGTAGATTTCCTCTCACTTCCTGTTGTCTTCTTGCGTTTGCAAGTAGGAGTCGTTTGTAAGTTGGATGTTTGAAAGTAGGGACCTGCCGTATATACTCTGCAGAAATAGGCCCCTTAGTTGTTGGTGTTGGCACAACACTGTAAGCACTCACAGTTACTCTTGGTTGGTGCTGGAACGCCCTGCTGTCAACTATTATATCAGGAATTGTAATTACATATAATTGTTGAACAGTGGTAGTAAAAATTGGGCCTTTGATGGTGGTGCTGGTGCCACAACACTGTAAGCCCTGACAGTTACTCTTGGTGGGTGCAGCAATGGGCCCTGCTGTGAATTATTAGATCAAGAATTGTAATTGCATGCCCCTGTTGAACAGGGGCTGAAAAATTGGGCCTTTCGTGGTGGTGGTGGTGGTGTTGCCACAACACTGTAAGCCCTCAGAGTTACTCTTGGTGGGTGCAGGAATGGGCCCTGCTGTGAATTATTAGATCAAGAATTGTAATGACATGCCCCTTTTGAACAGGGGCTGAAAAATTGGGCCTTTCGTGGTGGTGGTGGTGGTGGCGTTGCCACAACACTGTAAGCCCTCAGAGTTACTCTTGGTGGGTGCAGCAATGGGCCCTGCTGTGAATTATTAGATCAAGAATTGTAATTACATGCCCCTGTTGAACAGGGGCTGAAAAATTGGGCCTTAGGCACTGGTGGCACAACACTGCAACCCCTCACAGATACTGTACTTGAAGCACAGCAATGAGCCCTGTTGCAAAGTATTGCTTCAAAAATTGTAATTACACGCCCCTGTTAAACAGGGGCTGAAAAATTGGGCGTTAGGCACTGGTGGCGGCACCCATAAACAAAAATGATCTTCCAAGCTATCATCATCAATCGTATCATTGAGGACTCGGAGGAGGAGGATAGCCAGTCAACATAACAGCACAGGCACTCAGCATCAGCATCAGTCTTGAAGGGATGTGACATGTTAAAATCAATTAGTCTGTTATATCAGCATCAGGTGTGTGGTAGCTGGTGGTGATCCAAGACTGGTTCATCTTGATGAAAGTCAGTCGATCAACCGAGTCGGTGGACAGGCGCACCCTGTGATCCGTGACAAATCCTCCAGCAGCACTGAATGTGCGTTCCGAAAGAACGCTGGATGCAGGACAGGCCAGTAGCTCAATTGCATACTGTGCAAGCTCTGGCCAGTGATCCATCCTCAAGACCCAGTAAGCCAGAGGATTTTCGGTGGGGAAGGTGTCCAAGTCTGACCTTGCCCCTAGATATTCCTGCACCATGTTTATCAGACGCTGGCGATGGTTGCTGGAACCGATCATACTTTGGGGCTGCGGACTAAAGAATTGTCTGAACGCATCGGTCAGACGGCCACCTTCCCCACCGCTCCTTCTTTGACTGGCCGAAGCCTCAGCAACTCGTTGTCCAGGACCAGGAGTTTGTAACCTCCCAGTCTCTGGGAACGCGTTGCACAGACCTTTCTGCAAGGCCTCCCGGAGTTGTCTCATCCTCTGCTCCCTCTGCGACGGTAACATAAGGTCCGCAACCTTACCCTTGTACCGTGGATCAAGGAGAGTGGCCAGCCAGTAATGGTCCCTCTCCTTGATCCGAAGAATACGAGGATCCTTCCGCAGACTTTGCAGGATCAGGGAGGCCATGCAGCGTAGGTTAGCTGAGGCATTCGGTCCGGAGTCCTCTGGGTCACTAAGGACGACATGATCCGCAGCCACCTCCTCCCAGCCACGTACAAGTCCACGGGTTTCTTGGGACTGTAAATCATCCCTAAAAGACTGCTGCTGTTGATGCTGCTGAGTGCCAGGCTCCACCTTCATGCTGACACAATCCTCCTCCTCCTCCTCCTCCTCTTCCTGTGCGATGGGTGGGACAGAAGGAACACTGTCTGGGTAAAGGGGGCCTTGAGAGGCAAGGAAGTCCTCCTCTTCCTGCCTCTGTTCTGCCTCAAGTGCCCTGTCCATTATTCCACGCAGCGTGTGCTCCAACAGGTGGACAAGAGGTACAGTGTCACTGATGCATGCACTGTCACTGCTCACCATCCTCGTGGCCTCCTCAAATGGTGCCAGGACAGTGCATGCATCCCTGATCATGCCCCACTGGCGTGGAGAAAAAAAACCAAGCTCCCCTGACCCTGTCCTGGTGCCGTAGTCGCACAGGTACTCATTGATGGCCCTCTGCTGCGTGTGCAGCCGCTGCAGCATGGCCAACGTTGAGTTCCACCTGGTGGGCATGTCACATATAAGGCGGTTCTTGGGCAGGTTCAACTCCTTTTGCAGCTCAGCCAGGCGAGCACTGGCATTATAAGATCTGCGGAAATGCACACAGACTTTCCTGGCCTGCCTCAGGACATCCTGTAAGCCCGGGTACCTGCCCAAGAACCGCTGCACCACCAGGTTAAGGACGTGAGCCACACAGGGCACATGGGTCAGTTGTCCCTGTCGGAGGGCGGAGAGGAGGTTGGTGCCATTGTCGCAAACCACCATTCCTGGCTTAAGCTGGCGTGGCGTCAACCACCTCTCGGCCTGGCCCTGCAGAGCAGACAGGACCTCTGCCCCAGTGTGGCTTCTGTCCCCCAAACACACCAGCGCAAGCACGGCATGGCATCTTTTTGCCTGCGTACTTGCGTAGCCCCTTGAACGCCTACGGAGCACCGCTGGTTCAGAGGACAAAGCACAGGAAGAGGCCATGGAGGAAGAAGAAGAGGAGGGGGTGGAGGAGAGAGGTGTGTCACAACCAGTAGTAGCATTTTGGAGGCGTGGCGGTGGAACAACCTCCAACACTACTGCACCTTGTCCTGCATCCTTCCCAGCTGCCAAAAGAGTGACCCAATGGGCCGTGAAAGAAAGGTAACGTCCCTGTCCATGCCTGCTGGACCATGAGTCAGCGGTAATATGCACCTTACCGCTGACCGCCCTGTCCAGCGAGGCCAAGACATTGCCTTCCACATGTCGGTAGAGAGCCGGAATAGCCTTCCGTGAGAAAAAGTGGCGTTTGGGAACCTGCCACTGAGGAACCGCACATTGCACAAACTCACGGAAGGGGGCCGAGTCTACCAACTGAAAAGGCAGCAGTTGAAGCGCTAGCAATTTAGCCAAGCTAGCATTCAACCGCTGGCCATGTGGATGGCTGGGAGTGAACTTCTTTCGACGGTCCAGCAGCTGGGGCAGGGAAATTTGCCTGCTAGAATCGGACGTCGGTGTACTGCTAGCAGAGTGGCCGCAAGTACTTGGCTGTGACACACCTAATTCTACACCTTCATTCCTCTCAGTGCATGTTTCAGAGAGGACTGAATTTATAGTGGGGTTGGAGATCCCAGCTGATGCGGTGCAAGGAGAGGTCCGCTTTGTTCTTTGGTGTGGGTCTTTGAGGTAGGCTTGCCAACGAGCTGCATGGCAGGTCAACATATGTCTGGTCAGGCATGTGGTACCCAAGCGGCTAATGTTTTGGCCACGCGATATACGCTTGAGACATATGTTGCAAACAGCAGCTGTGCGATCTGATGCACTAGCCTCAAAAAAGGCCCACACCAAAGAACTTTTTGAATGACGGGCAGAGGCAGCGCCCTGCACAGGCGGAGCTCTGCGGTGTGATTCCGTCGGTGTACTGCCCTTACGCTGGCCACCAAAGGGCATCCTGCCTCGTTGGAGATGTGCCTCCTCCTCATCCTCCTCCTCCTCCTCTCTCCTATTAGGCACCCACGTGGAGTCAGTGACCTCATCATCCCCTCCCTCCTCATCACTGGAGCCAATCTGGCAGTATGCTGCAGCTGCTGGAACATGACTGCCAGATTGGTGTCCTTCTTGAGCATCCCCTCTGTCTGCTCTCACGCTACTGCCTTCCTCTAGCTGGGTTTCATCATCAGACCCTTCGAAACGCTGGGCATCCTCCTGGAGCATGTACCCAACACTGTGCTCAAACAGTTCGGGGGACTCCTCAGGAGGAGGACATGGTGGGTCTAGGGAAGGAGTGACTGATGATGAGTCTGACATTGATACCAGGGAAGAGGACGCTTTGGCAGCTGCTTTGCCAGTACCCTGAGCCTGGGTGAGAGAGGATGAGGAGGAGGAGGAGGGCTTGGTCATCCACTCTACCAAGTCTTCGGCATGATGTGGCTCAACATGTCCAGCTGCCGAAAAGAAGGACAAGCGTGTCCCATGGCCATGTGCTGATGACAATGCACCGCGTCCACGACCAGCACTGTTGCCCCCAGACACAGAGCCTGCTTGCCCTCTTTTATTGCCTCCTGACTGTCTGCCTCTCCTTGTTTGCCTTCCAGACATTCTAATGGATGGCCTGCAGGGAGATGGGAAAAAAGCAATAAGGGCTACCTTCAGGTGTCCTTCTCTGTCCCTTTACTTAAGGATTTCTAAATATGGTTGAGGATGATTGCTTTCGCACAGAATAGCACAATGACAATTTCCCTGACTGTCCAAAAAACAAGGATTTCAAAGATGGTTGATGAGGAATGCTTTAGCACAGTATAGCACAATCAGAATTTCCCTCACTGTCCTTCCCTGTCCCTACAAACAAGGTTTAGCACAGTAAAACACACTGACACTCTCCCTACCTGTAGTTTTCTGTCCCTATAAAAAATGTATTTTTAAAGATGGTTGATGAGGAATGCTTTAGCACAGTATAGCACAATGAGAATTTCCCTCACTGTCCTTCCCTGTCCCTACAAACAAGGTTTAGCACAGTAAAACACACTGACACTCTCCCTACCTATAGTTTTCTGTCCCTATAAAAAATTTTTTTTTTTAAAGATGGTTGATGAGGAATGCTTTAGCACAGTATAGCACAATGAGAATTTCCCTCACTGTCCTTCCCTGTCCCTACAAACAAGGTTTAGCACAGTAAAACACACTGACACTCTCCCTACCTATAGTTTTCTGTCCCTATAAAAAATTTTTTTTTTAAAGATGGTTGATGAGGAATGCTTTAGCACAGTATAGCACAATGAGAATTTCCCTCACTGTCCTTCCCTGTCCCTACAAACAAGGTTTAGCACAGTAAAACACACTGACACTCTCCCTACCTATAGTTTTCTGTCCGTATAAAAAATGTTTTTTTAAAGATGGTTGATGAGGAATGCTTTAGCACAGTATAGCACAATGAGAATTTCCCTCACTGTCCTTCCCTGTCCCTACAAACAAGGTTTAGCACAGTAAAACACACTGACACTCTCCCTACCTATAGTTTTCTGTCCCTATAAAAAATGTTTTTTTAAAGATGGTTGATGAGGAATGCTTTAGCACAGTATAGCACAATGAGAATTTCCCTCACTGTCCTTCCCTGTCCCTACAAACAAGGTTTAGCACAGTAAAACACACTGACACTCTCCCTACCTATAGTTTTCTGTCCCTATAAATTTTTTTTTTTTTAAAGATGGTTGATGAGGAATGCTTTAGCACAGTATAGCACAATGAGAATTTCCCTCACTGTCCTTCCCTGTCCCTACAAACAAGGTTTAGCACAGTAAAACACACTGACACTCTCCCTACCTATAGTTTTCTGTCCCTATAAAAATTTTTTTTTTTAAAGATGGTTGATGAGGAATGCTTTAGCACAGTATAGCACAATGAGAATTTCCCTCACTGTCCTTCCCTGTCCCTACAAACAAGGTTTAGCACAGTAAAACACACTGACACTCTCCCTACCTATAGTTTTCTGTCCCTATAAAAAATGTTTTTTTAAAGATGGTTGATGAGGAATGCTTTAGCACAGTATAGCACAATGAGAATTTCCCTCACTGTCCTTCCCTGTCCCTACAAACAAGGTTTAGCACAGTAAAACACACTGACACTCTCCCTACCTATAGTTTTCTGTCCCTATAATTTTTTTTTTTAAAGATGGTTGATGAGGAATGCTTTAGCACAGTATAGCACAATGAGAATTTCCCTCACTGTCCTTCCCTGTCCCTACAAACAAGGTTTAGCACAGTAAAACACACTGACACTCTCCCTACCTATAGTTTTCTGTCCCTATAATTTTTTTTTTTTTTTTAAAGATGGTTGATGAGGAATGCTTTAGCACAGTATAGCACAATGAGAATTTCCCTCACTGTCCTTCCCTGTCCCTACAAACAAGGTTTAGCACAGTAAAACACACTGACACTCTCCCTACCTATAGTTTTCTGTCCGCATAAAAAATGTTTTTTTAAAGATGGTTGATGAGGAATGCTTTAGCACAGTATAGCACAATGAGAATTTCCCTCACTGTCCTTCCCTGTCCCTACAAACAAGGTTTAGCACAGTAAAACACACTGACACTCTCCCTACCTATAGTTTTCTGTCCCTATAAAAATGTTTTTTTAAAGATGGTTGATGAGGAATGCTTTAGCACAGTATAGCACAATGAGAATTTCCCTCACTGTCCTTCCCTGTCCCTACAAACAAGGTTTAGCACAGTAAAACACACTGACACTCTCCCTACCTATAGTTTTCTGTCCCTATAAAAAATGTTTTTTTAAAGATGGTTGATGAGGAATGCTTTAGCACAGTATAGCACAATGAGAATTTCCCTCACTGTCCTTCCCTGTCCCTACAAACAAGGTTTAGCACAGTAAAACACACTGACACTCTCCCTACCTATAGTTTTCTGTCCCTATAAAAAATTTTTTTTTTTAAAGATGGTTGATGAGGAATGCTTTAGCACAGTATAGCACAATGACAATTTCCCTCACTGTCCTTCCCTGTCCCTACAAACAAGGTTTAGCACAGTAAAACACACTGACACTCTCCCTACCTATAGTTTTCTGTCCCTATAAAACATTTTTTTTTAAAGATGGTTGATGAGGAATGCTTTAGCACAGTATAGCACAATGAGAATTTCCCTCACTGTCCTTCCCTGTCCCTACAAACAAGGTTTAGCACAGTAAAACACACTGACACTCTCCCTACCTATAGTTTTCTGTCCCTATAAAAATTTTTTTTTTTAAAGATGGTTGATGAGGAATGCTTTAGCACAGTATAGCACAATGAGAATTTCCCTCACTGTCCTTCCCTGTCCCTACAAACAAGGTTTAGCACAGTAAAACACACTGACACTCTCCCTACCTATCCTTCTCTTTCCCTAAACTAAAGGAATCCAGGTTAAGCAAGAAAAAAAAAATGTCACTGTCCCTGCCTATGCTTCTCTTTCCCTGCTCCGGAACACACTACACTAGGCCGCCGTGCTGGTGGCCTTTTATAGTGTGGGGCGTGTACTAAACACCCTCAGCAATAATTGGCCACAGGCATCCTGCCTGTGGCCAATCATTGCTCTCCTCGCTGCCGGCGCTGTGATTGGCCAAGCATGCGGGGTCACAGTGCATGCTTGGCCAATCACAGCGCCTGGATGACACTGCGATGGCGTAGTGCATTGTGGGCCGTTCGCGTCACTCGAATTTGGCACGAACGGCCCAAATCGTTCGATCTTCGTCGAACGATCGAACAGCCGATGTTCGATTCGAATGTATGTTCGACTCGAACACGAAGCTCATCCCTAATCATAAATGTTTGCTACACAAGAAATTTTTTATTTTATTATTATTAAAAATGTATTTTCAGTGTGCAGCCACTGTAATTTTCTGTAAAAATTCAGAGCAATATAACAACCTGGATCCCTGCTTTACAACATTGGTGTATGGAACCCTCCTGGAAATGTCATGTTCTGCTTGTATGATTGGCTCACTATCATGCAACAACATAAAGAATTTTCAGGCAATGCTTTTATTTATTTGATAAATAAAGCACTAAATAAGTGAGCATATACAATCTGTTACATTTTTCTGTTTGTGCCAATCTTTGTTAATCTCCTCATATGTATATATTTTAAAAACAGTTTCTAACGTTTTTTTGTGAAATCGGTGAGAAACTCAAACTTTGCACTCAACAAAACTCAATATATTGAGGGCGCTTATAGATTATGGCTAGGTTCACACCATTGCGAATTGGATGCCGAATCTCCGCATCCAATTCGTAATAGCAGGAGACTTTGACCAGCTCTCTATGGAGCCGGTTCACATATCTCTGCAGTGAGTCCGGTGCGTTTTCCACAAAAACGCTGTGCGTCTTTTGGTCTGTTTCAGGTTTGAATTAAGCCCAAAATTCGGTCTGAAAACGGGCCTGAAACGGTGAACCAGGATGCACCGGACGCCTGCTGTGAGCCAAATGCGGCTTATATGTGAACCGAGCATAGAGGATTTTATTAGTCTTAACAGCTGTATATGTGGGCAAACAAACCACATCCTGGGTCAAAATGCAAACACATTACAAGGAAATTGATTTTTGAGGAGCTGAAGACGCAACAACAATAAATTAAAATGAAAAGTTTATTATAGGAATATAATAGAGAAACAATTAGGAAAATGCATTCAAATAATGTATTCCTACCTATTTGCAGGTATAGAGAAATAAGTCCTCCCATAAAGATATTTCTCTAGGGGGAAGCCCCACATCAATTAGACAAACAGAAATTAGTATAAATTAAACACATAATAACAATTATACTGGCTGAAAAAGTACAGCAGGGGGAAATCCAAACTGACCAAATTGATCTTGACGCGTTTCACAGGAAACCCACCTCTTCAGGAGGAATACAGGAGATATTTATTACTGCAAACAAAGACAATAATTAGATCAAAATAGTGCAAGTTGTTCTGCAATAATGCACAATTACAAAGTCCACCATCTGTGCACTCAAGGGATCCACACAGTTGGAACCAGAGGACCAACCCTGAAGCCCCCCCCCACCCCCTCGGGGGCAGACAAGCAGATTCGACTGAAAAGGAGGAAAAGCAATGGACTAGATAAATAATAACCCCTTGTGAGCCAACTACATAAATTGATCTGCACCCACCTGGTTGATGGAGGTTTACAATAAGATTATATCCCCATTCAAGCTAAGGAGGTCATTCAACACAAAAACATAAAGGGGGGGGGGCAGTTGGCGGCTGTACCAGCATATCTTTTCTGGGCCAAATAATGGTCACAAAATTTTTTTTGTGAACAAACGGTGTACACATTATAATATGTACAGTATGTCTGGACCGTAAAAGTTAATAGGGTACTACTAGATAGATGCTACTACACCAATTTCATATATAGATAACATAAAGTGCTCACTATTCAAATTATGGGTGAAGGGACATGAAACCCCAAAACCATAGATTTAGCTACTGAAGACAGGCCAAGTCTGCCTCTTCAGTGGAGTGGAATACTACATCTTTAGTGGACTCTTTGGTAATGAACGAGTTATCCCCCTTAGTGAAGATGGATGGACTAACTTGGTGCAGAGTTTCATGTCCCTCCACCCATAATTTGAATGGCAAGCGCTTTATGTTGCACAGATAGTTACATAGTTACATAGTAGGTGAGGTTGAAAAAAAGACACAAGTCCATCAAGTCTAACCTATGTGTGTGATTATATGTCAGTATTACATTGTATATCCCTGTATGTTGTGGTCGTTCAGGTGCTTATCTAATAGTTTTTTAAAACTATCGATGGTCCCCGCTGAGACCACCGCCTATGGAAGGGAATTCTACATCCTTGCCGCTCTAATGCCGCGTAAAGACGATTGGTCATTTCAACAACAAAACCGTGGATTTATTTCCGACGGATGTTGGCTCAAACTTGTCTTGCACACACACGGTCACACAAATGTTGTCGGAAATTCCGAACGTCAAGAACGCGGTGACGTATAACACGTACGACGAGCCGAGAAAAATGACGTTCAATAGCCAGTGCGGCTCTTCTGCTTGATTCCGAGCATGCGTGGAATTTTGTGCGTCGGAATTGTGTACACACGGTCGGAATTTCAACTTGAACCAGCTCTCAAATTTTTGTTGTCGGAAATTCCGACAGAAAATGTCCGATGGGGCCTACACATGGTCGGAATTTTTGACAACAAGCTCTCATCGAACATTTGTTGTCGGAAATTCCAACCGTGTGCATTACAGTAAAGAACCCTCTACGTGGTTTAAGGTTAAACCTCTTTTTTTCTAATTTTATTGAGTGGCCATGTGTCTTGTTAAACTCCCTTCCGCAAAAAAGTTTTATCCCTATTGCGGGGTCACCAGTACGGTATTTGTAAATTGAAATCATATCCCCTCTCAAGCGTCTCTTCTCCAGAGAGAATAAGTTCAGTGCTCGCAACCTTTCCTCACAACTAGTGATGAGCCGAACACCCCCGGGTTCGGTTCGCACCAGAACCCGCAAACGGACCGAAAGTTCGTACGAACATTAGAACCCTATTAAATACAATGGATGCGAACGTTCGAATTCTAAAGTGCTAATTATAACAACTATTATGCATGTTATTGTCCTAAAAAGGGTTTGGGAACCCGGGTTGTGCACCAGGGGACATGTATCAATGCAAAAAGAAGTTTTAAAAACGGTCGTTTTTCGGGAGCAGTCATTTTAATGATGCATAAAGTGAAAAAAAAAGTCAAATATTCCTTTAAATATCGTACCTGGGGGGTGTCTAAAGTATGCCTGTGAAGTGCCACGTGTTTCCCGTGTTTAGAACTGTCCCTGCACAAAATTACATTTCTAAAGGAAAAAAAGCCATTTAAAACTGCTTGCGGCTTTAATGTAATGTCTGGTCCCGGTAATATGGATGAAAATCTTTAAGAAAAATGGCATAGCTACCCCATGACCCCCCCCGCCTACCCCAGCCCATTACCAGCCCCTTTGGGTCTTGTATGGATATTAAGGGGAACCCCGCACATAAAATAAAAAAGGCCCTATATACTCTGAACAGCCGTATACAGGCGGTGCATACAAGACAGGGACTGTAGGTTTGTTCTCATGTAGAATCTGTTTGTAATTTTGAACAGGTACATTGTTGAAGTGTAGCTCCAGCCCAAAAATCTATTTTTAAACTTTTTGGAAAACATAGGTAAGGGTTATCACCCCTGTAACATTTGTTTTGCTGTCTGTGCCCCTGTTCAGAACATTTCACCTCACTTTCCGTCCCAATGACAACTGTTTTTGAAATGTGGTGTTTTTCTTGAAACAAGGATTGCTGATAAAGCATCAGTACAGAGGAGACACCTTTCTCCCATATTTATTCTTACAGGAGAGAATTTTCCTTCCTAGTGGTAGATTTCCTCTCACTTCCTGTTGTCTTCTTGCGTTTGCAAGTAGGAGTCGTTTGTAAGTTGGATGTTTGAAAGTAGGGACCTGCCGTATATACTCTGCAGAAATAGGCCCCTTAGTTGTTGGTGTTGGCACAACACTGTAAGCACTCACAGTTACTCTTGGTTGGTGCTGGAACGCCCTGCTGTCAACTATTATATCAGGAATTTTAATTACATATAATTGTTGAACAGTGGTAGTAAAAATTGGGCCTTTGATGGTGGTGCTGGTGCCACAACACTGTAAGCCCTGACAGTTACTCTTGGTGGGTGCAGCAATGGGCCCTGCTGTGAATTATTAGATCAAGAATTGTAATTGCATGCCCCTGTTGAACAGGGGCTGAAAAATTGGGCCTTTCGTGGTGGTGGTGGTGGTGGTGGTGTTGCCACAACACTGTAAGCTCTCAGAGTTACTCTTGGTGGGTGCAGCAATGGGCCCTGCTGTGAATTATTAGATCAAGAATTGTAATTACATGCCCCTTTTGAACAGGGGCTGAAAAATTGGGCCTTTCGTGGTGGTGGTGGTGGTGGCGTTGCCACAACACTGTAAGCCCTCAGAGTTACTCTTGGTGGGTGCAGCAATGGGCCCTGCTGTGAATTATTAGATCAAGAATTGTAATTGCATGCCCCTGTTGAACAGGGGCTGAAAAATTGGGCCTTTCGTGGTGGTGGTGGTGGTGGTGGTGTTGCCACAACACTGTAAGCCCTCAGAGTTACTCTTGGTGGGTGCAGCAATGGGCCCTGCTGTGAATTATTAGATCAAGAATTGTAATTACATGCCCCTTTTGAACAGGGGCTGAAAAATTGGGCCTTTCGTGGTGGTGGTGGTGGTGGCGTTGCCACAACACTGTAAGCCCTCAGAGTTACTCTTGGTGGGTGCAGCAATGGGCCCTGCTGTGAATTATTAGATCAAGAATTGTAATTGCATGCCCCTGTTGAACAGGGGCTGAAAAATTGGGCCTTAGGCACTGGTGGCACAACACTACAACCCCTCACAGATACTGTACTTGGAGCACAGCAATGAGCCCTGTTGCAAAGTATTGCTTCAAAAATTGTAATGACACGCCCCTGTTAAACAGGGGCTGAAAAATTGGGCCTTAGGCACTGGTGCCACAACACTCCAACCCCTCACAGATACTGTACTTGGAGCACAGCAATGAGCCCTATGGCAAATTATTGCTAAAAAAATTGTAATTACACGCCCCTGTAAAACAGGGGCTGAAAAATTGGGCCTTAGCCACTGGTGGCGGCACCCATAAACAAAAATGATCTTCCAAGCTATCATCGTCAATCGTATCATTGAGGACTCGGAGGAGGAGGATAGCCAGTCAACATAACAGCACAGGCACTCAGCATCAGCATCAGTCTTGAAGGGATGTGACATGTTAAAATCAATTAGTCTGTTATATCAGCATCAGGTGTGTGGTAGCTGGTGGTGATCCAAGACTGGTTCATCTTGATGAAAGTCAGTCGATCAACCGAGTCGGTGGACAGGCGCACCCTGTGATCCGTGACAAATCCTCCAGCAGCACTGAATGTGCGTTCCGAAAGAACGCTGGATGCAGGACAGGCCAGTAGCTCAATTGCATACTGTGCAAGCTCTGGCCAGTGATCCATCCTCAAGACCCAGTAAGCCAGAGGATTTTCGGTGGGGAAGGTGTCCAAGTCTGACCTTGCTCCTAGATATTCCTGCACCATTTTTATCAGACGCTGGCGATGGTTGCAGGAACCGATCATACTTTGGGGCTGCGGACTAAAGAATTGTCTGAACGCATCGGTCAGACGGCCACCTTCCCCACCGCTCCTTCTTTGACTGGCCGAAGCCTCAGCAACTCGTTGTCCAGGACCAGGAGTTTGTAACCTCCCAGTCTCTGGGAACGCGTTGCACAGACCTTTCTGCAAGGCCTCCCGGAGTTGTCTCATCCTCTGCTCCCTCTGCGACGGTAACATAAGGTCCGCAACCTTACCCTTGTACCGTGGATCAAGGAGAGTGGCCAGCCAGTAATGGTCCCTCTCCTTGATCCCAAGAATACGAGGATCCTTCCGCAGACTTTGCAGGATCAGGGAGGCCATGCAGCGTAGGTTTGCTGAGGCATTCGCTCCGGAGTCCTCTGGGTCACTAAGGACGACATGATCCGCAGCCACCTCCTCCCAGCCACGTACAAGTCCACTGGTTTCTTGGGACTGTAAATCATCCCTAAAAGACTGCTGCTGATGATGCTGAGTGCCAGCCTCCACCTCCATGCTGACACAATCCTCCTCCTCCTCCTCCTCTTCCTGTGCGATGGGTGGGACAGAAGGAACACTGTCTGGGTAAAGGGGGCCTTGAGAGGCAAGGAAGTCCTCCTCTTCCTGCCTCTGTTCTGCCTCAAGTGCCCTGTCCATTATTCCACGCAGCGTGTGCTCCAACAGGTGGACAAGAGGTACAGTGTCACTGATGCATGCACTGTCACTGCTCACCATCCTCGTGGCCTCCTCAAATGGTGCCAGGACAGTGCATGCATCCCTGATCATGCCCCACTGGCGTGGAGAAAAAAAACCAAGCTCCCCTGACCCTGTCCTGGTGCCGTAGTCGCACAGGTACTCATTGATGGCCCTCTGCTGCGTGTGCAGCCGCTGCAGCATGGCCAACGTTGAGTTCCACCTGGTGGGCATGTCACATATAAGGCGGTTCTTGGGCAGGTTCAACTCCTTTTGCAGCTCAGCCAGGCGAGCACTGGCATTATAAGATCTGCGGAAATGCACACAGACTTTCCTGGCCTGCCTCAGGACATCCTGTAAGCCCGGGTACCTGCCCAAGAACCGCTGCACCACCAGGTTAAGGACGTGAGCCCCACAGGGCACATGGGTCAGTTGTCCCTGTCGGAGGGCGGAGAGGAGGTTGGTGCCATTGTCGCAAACCACCATTCCTGGCTTAAGCTGGCGTGGCGTCAACCACCTCTCGGCCTGGCCCTGCAGAGCAGACAGGACCTCTGCCCCAGTGTGGCTTCTGTCCCCCAAACACACCAGCGCAAGCACGGCATGGCATCTTTTTGCCTGCGTACTTGCGTAGCCCCTTGAACGCCTACGGAGCACCGCTGGTTCCGAGGACAAACCACAGGAAGAGGCCATGGAGGAAGAAGAAGAGGAGGGGGTGGAGGAGAGAGGTGTGTCACAACCAGTAGTAGCATTTTGGAGGCGTGGCGGTGAAAAAACCTCCAACACTACTGCACCTTGTCCTGCATCCTTCCCAGCTGCCAAAAGAGTGACCCAATGGGCTGTGAAAGAAAGGTAACGTCCCTGTCCATGCCTGCTGGACCATGAGTCAGCGGTAATATGCACCTTACCGCTGACCGCCCTGTCCAGCGAGGCCAAGACATTGCCTTCCACATGCCGGTAGAGAGCCGGAATAGCCTTCCGTGAGAAAAAGTGGCGTTTGGGAACCTGCCACTGAGGAACCGCACATTGCACAAACTCACGGAAGGGGGCCGAGTCTACCAACTGAAAAGGCAGCAGTTGAAGCGCTAGCAATTTAGCCAAGCTAGCATTCAACCGCTGGCCATGTGGATGGCTGGGAGTGAACTTCTTTCGACGGTCCAGCAGCTGGGGCAGGGAAATTTGCCTGCTAGAATCGGACGTCGGTGTACTGCTAGCAGAGTGGCCGCAAGTACTTGGCTGTGACACACCTAATTCTACACCTTCATTCCTCTCAGTGCATGTTTCAGAGAGGACTGAAGTTATAGTGGGGTTGGAGATCCCAGCTGATGCGGTGCAAGGAGAGGTCCGCTTTGTTCTTTGGTGTGGGTCTTTGAGGTAGGCTTGCCAACGAGCTGCATGGCAGGTCAACATATGTCTGGTCAGGCATGTGGTACCCAAGCGGCTGATGTTTTGGCCACGCGATATACGCTTGAGACATATGTTGCAAACAGCAGCTGTGCGATCTGATGCACTAGCCTCAAAAAAGGCCCACACCAAGGAACTTTTTGAATGACGGGCAGAGGCAGCGCCCTGCACAGGCGGAGCTCTGCGGTGTGATTCCGTCGGTGTACTGCCCTTACGCTGGCCACCAAAGGGCATCCTGCCTCGTTGGAGATGTGCCTCCTCCTCATCCTCCTCCTCCTCCTCTCTCCTATTAGGCACCCACGTGGAGTCAGTGACCTCATCATCACCTCCCTCCTCATCACTGGAGCCAATCTGGCAGTATGCTGCAGCTGCTGGAACATGACTGCCAGATTGGTGTCCTTCTTGAGCATCCCCTCTGTCTGCTCTCACGCTACTGCCTTCCTGTAGCTGGGTTTCATCATCAGACCCTTCGAAACGCTGGGCATCCTCCTGGAGCATGTACCCAACACTGTGCTCAAACAGTTCGGGGGACTCCTCAGGAGGAGGACATGGTGGGTCTAGGGAAGGAGTGACTGATGATGAGTCTGACATTGATACCAGGGAAGAGGACGCTTTGGCAGCTGCTTTTCCAGTACCCTGAGCCTGGGTGAGAGAGGATGAGGAGGAGGAGGAGGGCTTGGTCATCCACTCTACCAAGTCTTCGGCATGATGTGGCTCAACATGTCCAGCTGCCGAAAAGAAGGACAAGCGTGTCCCATGGCCATGTGCTGATGACAATGCACCGCGTCCACGACCAGCACTGTTGCCCCCAGACACAGAGCCTGCTTGCCCTCTTTTATTGCCTCCTGACTGTCTGCCTCTCCTTGTTTGCCTTCCAGACATTCTAATAGATGGCCTGCAGGGAGATGGGAAAAAAGCAATAAGGGCTACCTTCAGGTGTCCTTCTCTGTCCCTTTACTTAAGGATTTCTAAATATGGTTGAGGATGATTGCTTTTGCACAGAATAGCACAACGACAATTTCCCTGACTGTCCAAAAAAACAAGGATTTCAAAGATGGTTGATGAGGAATGCTTTAGCACACTATAGCACAAGGAGAATTCCCTCACTGTCCTTCCCTGTCCCTAGAAACAAGGATTCACACAGTAAAAGACACTGACACTCTCCCTACCTATAGTTTTCTGTCCCTAGAAAAAATGTTTTTTTAAAGCACACTATAGCACAAGGAGAATTTCACTCACTTTCCTTCTTTGTCCCTAGAAACAAGGATTATCACAGTGAAAGAAACTGACACTCTCCCTACCTATAGTTTTCTGTCCCTAGAAAAAATGTTTTTTTAAAGCACACTATAGCACAAGGAGAATTCCCTCACTGTCCTTCCCTGTCCCTAGAAACAAGGATTCGCACAGTAAAAGACACTGACACTCTCCCTACCTATAGTTTTCTGTCCCTAGAAAAAAATGTTTTTTTCAAGCACACTATAGCACAAGGAGAATTCCCTCACTGTCCTTCCCTGTCCCTAGAAACAAGGATTCGCACAGTAAAAGACACTGACACTCTCCCTACCTATAGTTTTCTGTCCCTAGAAAAAATGTTTTTTTAAAGCACACTATAGCACAAGGAGAATTCCCTCACTGTCCTTCCCTGTCCCTAGAAACAAGGATTCGCACAGTAAAAGACACTGACACTCTCCCTACCTATAGTTTTCTGTCCCTAGAAAAAATCTTTTTTTAAAGCACACTATAGCACAAGGAGAATTTCACTCACTTTCCTTCTTTGTCCCTAGAAACAAGGTTTATCACAGTGAAAGAAACTGACACTCTTCCTTCCTATAGTTTTCTGTCCCTAGAAAAAAATGTTTTTTTAAAGCACACTATAGCACAAGGAGAATTCCCTCACTGTCCTTCCCTGTCCCTAGAAACAAGGATTCGCACAGTAAAAGACACTGACACTCTCCCTACCTATAGTTTTCTGTCCCTAGAAAAAATGTTTTTTTAAAGCACACTATAGCACAAGGAGAATTCCCTCACTGTCCTTCCCTGTCCCTAGAAACAAGGATTCGCACAGTAAAAGACACTGACACTCTCCCTACCTATAGTTTTCTGTCCCTAGAAAAAATGTTTTTTTAAAGCACACTATAGCACAAGGAGAATTCCCTCACTGTCCTTCCCTGTCCCTAGAAACAAGGATTCGCACAGTAAAAGACACTGACACTCTCCCTTCCTATAGTTTTCTGTCCCTAGAAAAAATGTTTTTTTAAAGCACACTATAGCACAAGGAGAATTTCACTCACTTTCCTTCTTTGTCCCTAGAAACAAGGATTATCACAGTGAAAGAAACTGACACTCTCCCTACCTATAGTTTTCTGTCCCTAGAAAAAATGTTTTTTTAAAGCACACTATAGCACAAGGAGAATTCCCTCACTGTCCTTCCCTGTCCCTAGAAACAAGGATTCGCACAGTAAAAGACACTGACACTCTCCCTACCTATAGTTTTCTGTCCCTAGAAAAAATGTTTTTTTAAAGCACACTATAGCACAAGGAGAATTCCCTCACTGTCCTTCCCTGTCCCTAGAAACAAGGATTCGCACAGTAAAAGACACTGACACTCTCCCTACCTATAGTTTTCTGTCCCTAGAAAAAATGTTTTTTTAAAGCACACTATAGCACAAGGAGAATTCCCTCACTGTCCTTCCCTGTCCCTAGAAACAAGGATTCGCACAGTAAAAGACACTGACACTCTCCCTACCTATAGTTTTCTGTCCCTAGAAAAAATGTTTTTTTAAAGCACACTATAGCACAAGGAGAATTCCCTCACTGTCCTTCCCTGTCCCTAGAAACAAGGATTCGCACAGTAAAAGACACTGACACTCTCCCTACCTATAGTTTTCTGTCCCTAGAAAAAATGTTTTTTTAAAGCACACTATAGCACAAGGAGAATTCCCTCACTGTCCTTCCCTGTCCCTAGAAACAAGGATTCGCACAGTAAAAGACACTGACACTCTCCCTACCTATAGTTTTCTGTCCCTAGAAAAAATGTTTTTTTAAAGCACACTATAGCACAAGGAGAATTTCACTCACTTTCCTTCTTTGTCCCTAGAAACAAGGATTATCACAGTGAAAGAAACTGACACTCTCCCTACCTATAGTTTTCTGTCCCTAGAAAAAATGTTTTTTTAAAGCACACTATAGCACAAGGAGAATTCCCTCACTGTCCTTCCCTGTCCCTAGAAACAAGGATTCGCACAGTAAAACACACTGACACTCTCTCTACCTATAGTTTTCTGTCCCTAGAAAAAATGTTTTTTTAAAGCACACTATAGCACAAGGAGAATTCCCTCACTGTCCTTCCCTGTCCCTAGAAACAAGGATTCGCACAGTAAAACACACTGACACTCTCCCTACCTATCCTTCTCTTTCCCTAAACTAAAGGAATCCAGGTTAAGCAAGAAAAAAATAAATGTCACTGTCCCTGCCTATGTTTCTCTTTCCCTGCTCCGGAACACACTACACTAGGCCGCCGTGCTGGCGGCCTTTTATAGTGTGGGGCGTGTACTAAACACCCTCAGCAATAATTGGCCACAGGCATCCTGCCTGTGGCCAATCATTGCTCTCCTCGCTGCCGGCGCTGTGATTGGCCAAGCATGCGGGGTCACAGTGCATGCTTGGCCAATCACAGCGCCTGGATGACACTGCGATGGCGTAGTGCATTGTGGGCCGTTCGCGTCACTCGAATTTGGCACGAACGGCCCAAATTGTTCGATCTTCGTCGTACGATCGAACAGCCGATGTTCGAGTCGAACGTATGTTCGACTCGAACACGAAGCTCATCCCTACTCACAACTAATATCCTCCAGTCCCTTTATTAAGTTTGTTGCCCTTCTTTGTACTCGGACAATTTCCAGTACGTCCTTCCTGAGGACTGGTGCCCAGAACTGGACAGCATACTCTAGGTGCGGCCGGACCAGAGTCTTGTAGAGCGGGAGAATTATTGTTTTATCTCTGGAGTTAATCTCCTTTTTAATGCATGCCATTTGTTAGCAGCAGCTTGGCATTGCATGTCATTGCTGAGCCTATCATCTACTAGGATCCCCAGGTCCTTTTTACATCCTAGATTCCCCCAGAGGTTCTCCCCCCAGTGTATAGATTGCATTCATATTTTTGGCACCCAAAATGCATTATTTTACAATTTTCTACATTAAACCTTATTTGCCATGTAGTTGCCCACCCCATTAATTTGTTCAGATCTTTTTGCAAGGTTTCCACATCCTGCAGAGAAGTTATTGCCCTGCTTCGCTTAGTATCGTCCGCAAATACTGAGATTGAACTGTTTACCCCGTCCTCCAGGTCGTTTATGAACAAATTAAATAGGATTGGTCCCAGCACAGAACCCTGGGGGACCCCACTACCCACCCCTGACCCTTCCGAGTACTCCCCGTTTAATACCACCCTCTGAACTTGCCCTTGTAACCAGTTTTCAATCCATGTACTCACCTATGGTCCATGCCAACAGACCTTTTTTTGTACAGTAAACGTAACTGTGTCAAATGCTTTTGCAAAATCCAGATACACCACGTCTACGAGCCTTCATTTATCTAAATGGCAACTCACCTCCTCATAGAAGGTTATTAGATTGGTTTGGAAAGAATGATTCTTCATGAATCCATGCTGATTACTGCTAATGATACCGTTCTCATTACTAAAATCTTGTATATAGTCCCTTATCATCCCCTCCAAGAGCTTACATACTATTGATGTTAGGCTAACTGGTCTGTAATTCCAAGGGATGTATTTTGGGCCCTTTTTAAATATTGGTGCTACATTGGCTTTTCTCCAATCACCTGCTACCATTCCAGTCAGTAGACTGTCAGTAAAAATTAGGAACAATGGTCTGCCAATTACTTGACTGAGTTCCCTAAGTACGCTCGGGTGCAAGCCACCTGGTCCCGTTGATTTAATAATGTTAAGTTTCCCAAGTCTAACTTTAATTCTGTCCTCTGTTAACCATGGAGGTGCTTCCTGTGATGTGTCATGAGGATAAACACTGCAGTTTTGGTTACTGAAGCCCCCCGATTCCCTCGTGAAGACTGAGGAGAAAAATAAATTCAATACCTTCGCCATCTCCCCATCCTTTTTAACCAGATGTCCTTCCTCATTCTTTATGGGGCCAATATGGTCTGTCCTCCCTTTTTTACTGTTTACATACTTAAAGAATTTCTTGGGATTTTTTTTGCTCTCCTCCACTATGTGTCATTTGTGTTCTATCTTAGCCGCCCTAATTGCACCCTTACATTTCTTGTTGCATTCTTTATAAAGTCTGAATGCTGATGATGATCCCTCAACCTTGTATTTTTTGAAGGCCTTCTCTTTTGCTTTTATATGCATTTTTACATTGGAGTTAGGCCATCCAGGACTTTTGTTTGCTCTTTTAAATTTATTACCCAATGGGATGCATTGGCTAATGCCCTTATTTAGTATGCTCTTAAAGCAAATCCATCTCTCCTCTGTGCTTTTTGTTCCTAAGATTTTATCCCAATTTATGCCTTCTAGCAAGGTTCTTTGTTTAGGGAAGTTGGCTCTTTTGAAATTCAGTGTCTTTGTATTCCCCTTATGTTTCCTATTTGTGTGATTTATACTGAAGCCAATTGACCTATGATCGCTGTTTCCTAAATTGCCCCCTATTTCCACATCCGTGATCAGGTCTTTATTGTTGGTAATCAGTAGATCCAGTAACGCTTTATTTCTAGATGATGCATCTACCATCTGACCCATAAAAGTGTCCTGCAAGACAATTAGGAACTGGCGAGCCTTAGACGAATGCGTGTTTTTTTCCCCTTTGCTTCATTCCTTTGGAGCTCTACCCATAAGGATTCCACCTCCTCCCTAGCTCCCTAAGACCCCTTTCACACTGGGGCGGTTTGCAGGCGCTATTGCGCTAAAAATAGCGCCTGCAAACCGACCCTAAACAGCAGCTGCTGTTTCTCCAGTGTGAAAGCCTGAGAGCTTTCACACTGGAGCAGTGCGCTAGTCCTGCTAGCCGCATCTTTGGAGCAGTGAAGGAGTGGTGTGTTTACCGCTCCTCCACCGCTCCTCCACCGCTCCTGCCCAATGAAATCAATGGGACACCGCGGCTATACCACCAGCAATGCGCCTCTGCAGAGGCGCATTGCGTGCAGTATTAACCCTTTTTCGGTCGCTAGCGGGGGGTAAACCCGCACCGCTAGCGGCCGAATACTGCAAATCCGACGGTAAAGTGCTAAAAATAGCGGCGCTTTACCGCCACCGCACCTCCTGCCCCAGTGTGAAAGGGGCCTTAGTGATGTCATCTCTCATATTCACTTTACATTATTCTTGATATATAGGCATATCCCTTCCCCTTTTTTACCCTCTCTATCCCTGCGATAAAGGGTATACCCTTGACACACAAAATAGTGAGCTTTGTAATTGTGCATTATTACAGAACAATGTTTCATGTACAACTTAATGACAATATTTAGATAGGTCAAAATAGTATGTTTGCAGTGAAGAAGTGGGTTCCCTGTGAAACACGTCAAGGTCAATCATTCAAATTCCCCCACTTTTTTTTTTAGCCAGTATAATTGTTATTACATATGTAGCGCCCCCCCAATATTTGGGGGCGCTATGTGGAAATTTAAGGGCAGTCTGAACCAGTAGTTGGGCTCAGACCAATTATGTTTCAATTGTTGTTCTGCTCTGGGTGTGATACTACAGTTTTGTTCTCCTTTGCCTGCAGGTGGCACTGTCACCGCCGGCATGGGCTGGACTACGGGGGTATCACAGCACCTTGGGTGTCCTCTCTCGGCAGCCGTGCAGTGGGAGTGGTCTATCCGCTGTGCATGCTGGGAGAGGGTACAAAAGGGGCAGACGCCATTTTGGCGGGGGCGATTCCAGGGGGACCCCAAGGCGTTCAGGGGGACCTCTGGTTCAGTGAGTGTGCCTCGTGGCCCACATGGCACGAGGTGCGCTAGTGTGCTTAGGCCTTGGGCACCTTCAGCCAGAGGCCCTGTTGCTGCATTTTAGGCCCAGCTCCGCTGACAAGGGCCTACGCTTCAGAGAAGGATCCCAGGCTGCCTGTTTGTAGGGGGGCCATCTTTAGGAAAGGAGTTCCAGGGGAAGAACAGTCCCAGGGGAGACTAGCGACGGTACTGCTGTCTCGGGGAGAGGCCTGGAGGCCTGTCTAGTTTGGGATTCATCATCTCTGACATCCGTGCTCCATCCCGGCTGCTAGGACCGCTCTCATAGGGACTATCCGGGTGAGCAATACCCACTCAGGCTTGAGTAGCGACGAGTGTAGATACTGGATTTATGTGTTGCGTGCCTGAACCTTCCCCTACGTCCTTCAACTGTTCTGCTCTTGCTTTCTTCAAGTTAACTCAAAGTGGAAAAATAATAAAGCCTTGCTGATTAGGTTTTACTCATGTGTGGACATTGGCCTTATTCCTGGAAGATATTGGTGTACCCAGACAACGGAGCTGAAGGATCCACTCGTGGGAGGTAATTGCTGCAGACCCAAAGTAACGAAATCAGTAGATTCCCATTTTAATAACAAAGTGTGAATACTGAAGTAGCTAGCGGGGGAAAGGTAGCTAAACATATTTAATATATACACAATTTATGGTTATGCCTAAATGATGTGGGGCTTTTCCCCCTGGGAATATATCTATATGGGAGGACTCTTTTCTTTATACTTGCAATAGGCATCAATATATTATTTTAATGAATTTTCCTGTTTTTATCTTTGCTTGCTGTTGCGTCTTGGACATATGCTCTGTCTGGCAGCAGAGATTGGCTATTACTATTGCTGCTGCCCCATATCTCCTCTCACTCAACCCCCTTATGGACTGTGCAGGTGTCAGGGAATACCAACCAGCCGGCTAATAGAAAGGTGCATGCATGAAGACGTTTTCCTAATAGAAATGCACATGTGCGCACAAATCTCCATAGATCGGTTATCAGGAGTACGCATGCACACATAAATGTGCATACAAATGCACGCACTCGGACGGCGCGCGCACAATGTATGTTGGCGCCAGACGAACTATTTAGGGATGTTCCTGCCTGTGCTCTAATCCTGACTGGTCTTCAGCTCTTCCCTGTGTTCCCTTGGTTGCTGACCCGGCTTACTCCTGACCTGATCTTGGATCATGCTTCTGTCTTGTCGCTGGTTCCTGACCCAGCTCGTTCCTGACTTTGGCTCTGCTCCTGATTTGGTAACTCATTGCCTGCCTGTTGATGACCCTAGCTAATCCTTTGACCACCCCTCTGTCTCTGATCCTGGCTTACCGCCCTGTTCGAGTGTCTGCCCAGCTGTCTGCTGCTGCAGTTCTGCACCCCACTGAATGTTCCTGCTGCAAGTCTGCTGGGAGCTCTGACCAGCTACATGTCCCGGCCATGCAGCGCAAGTGGAGTGCTTCCTTAACCTCAGCTTAACTACTGTGCATGGCTACTGTTCCTGATCTGATGGTTCTCCTGCTGCCTTGGAACCGAATCTCCTGCTGCAAGTTCCCCGATCTACATCTGCAGGGACTCGTATTCCTCCTGTCCCTCGTCACCCTCTGTTTCACTCCCAGTGGGGCCTGGGCTGTAGATACAAGAGATGCTGACCTCGTAATTTCAGTCTCCCCTCAGGCAGGGATGGACTGGCCATCGGGACTACCGGGAGTTTCCCGGTGGGCCGATCATCCCCGATGGCTCAGTGGGCCGGCTGTCACTGTGTCAGTGTCTCTCTTGTCTCTGCGAGTCCCAGGATTACACACAGCAGGCATCTCCCGCTGTGTATCTCAGAGCTCAGTGTGAAAAGTTTGGCCGTGCTGTGAGAAAAGTCCCTCCCTCCTCCTAGATCAGCTTGTGTGATAGGCAGAACAATGCGTCTATTACACAAACTGATCTAGGTGGAGGGCGGGACTTTTCTCACAGAGCGGCCAAACTTTTCACACTGAGCTCCGAGACACACAGCGGGAGATGCCTGCTGTGTGTGACGTGTAGAGGAGGAGGGAGGGAGGGGAGCGCTGCAGCCACACTGGCAGCGTGTGTAATAAGTTCTCTCTCATGTCACGCTGCTCCCCGGCGGCCCCTCCTCTCTTCTTGTCCATCCCCGTTTGCTTGTGACATCATCTGGGATGGACGAGAAGAGAGGAGAGGCTGCCAGGGAGCAGCATGACATGAGAGAGAACTTATTATAGATGCTTCCTGCGCTACTCTGCATACTGGCTGGTAAACGCTGTGCCCCAATGTGCTCTGATGTGCTCCAATATGCCCTGATGTGCTCCAATATGCCCCGATGTGCCCCAATATGCCCTGATGTGCATATGCCCTGATGTGCTTTAATGTGCCCCAATGTGCCCTTATGTGCTTTAATGTGCCCCGATGTACTTTAATGTATACTGATGTGCTTTAATGTGCCCTGATGTGCTTTAATGTCCCCCAATATGCCCTGATGTGCCCCAATGTGCTTTAATGTGCCCTGATGTGCGATCTGCCCCGTGCCCCGAGGTGCCCTGATGTGCTAGGTGCCCCTTGCCCTGATGTGCCCCGTGCCCTGATGTGCCTCGAGGTGCCCTGATGTGCTAGGTGCCCCGTGCCCTGATGTGCCCCATGCCCTGTGCCCTCATGGGCCCCGAGGTGCCCTGATGTGCTAGGTGCCCAGTGCCCTGATGTGCCATGTGCCCCGTGTCCTGATGTGCCATGTGCCCTGATGTCCCGTGCCCTGATGTCCTGTGCCCTGGTGTGCTGTGCCTCAATGTCGTGTGCCCTGCTGTGCCCTGATGTACTGTGACCTGTGCCCTTATGTGCTGTGCCCTGTACCCTGATGTGGCCTGGTGTGCTGTGTCCTGATGTGCACTGTGTCCTGATGTGCTGTGCCCTCATGTGCCCTGATGTGCTGTGCCCTGTGCCCTGATGTGCTGGGCTCTGTACCGTGCCCTGATGTGCACTGTACCCTGATGTGTTGTGCCCTGGGCCGGTCTGGATAAAGTCCAGGGCCACATTTTTGTCCCAGTCCAGCCCTGCCTTCAGGTACATGACAGCAGGACTGTATGTAGCTGAGGGCAGAGATGGAGGAAAGCTCCACCAACCACCTGATGTCACAAAGAGAAGGAGGAAACTGAGCTGCTGTGGACAGAGCCTGCTGGGAGGAAATATGACTTCTGGGAGATGTAGTCCCCAGAGAGAATAAGCCTGTATTACAGATTGGCAGTGGAACTACACATACCAACATGACCAGGATTCTGTAACAGCTGTGGTAAGGACATTGTGGGAAACAGATCATGCTGCAAGTTGCCAGCTTTAGGGGTGCAGAGAGAGGACATCTCCTGGTATAGGAAAATGCCATTGTCGCTTACAGTGCTGCCGCCCGATAGTTGAGATGAACGGTGCTCCTGCTGACTTCGCTGAGCAGCTGAAGGGGAACAGAGGGAGACCAGCTGTCACCCCAGAAGTTGGTGTGAGACCACTGGCCAAACGCTACTGCACCCCATTAAAGAGGAACAGTATTGTTTGCTTGGGACAGAATGCAGGTGTCTATACTCAAGGTTAGGCGGAACTTCTTGATCATTACAATGCTGGATCTGGGCCCCAACGACCAGCAGGTAAAGGGTTTCATGCAGACTTAAAGACTGTTATTGCAACACTGTGCCTTGGCAGGACCTTCCCTAGTATAGAGTTTAGGGGCCATTCTCTTGACCACTGGCTTACTGCGAACTTTATGCCCTAATTATTACTGTTTATATATTTGTTCACCAAGTGTATATGCTACTGTTTTATATACAGTGAAGGAAAAAAGTATTTGATCCCCTGCTGATTTTGTACGTTTGCCCACTGACAAATGATCAGTCTATAATTTTAATGGTAGGTTTATTTTAACCACTTAAGGACCCCTCCAGTAGATATACGTCGGCAGAATGGAACGTACAGGCACATCAATGTACCTTTAACTGCGCGACGTGGGGGTCGCGCGCGCGCAGCCGGCGGCGCACTCGCGACCCCGCTACCTTCCCCGTGAGTCGGACTGCGGGTCCCGCGGACTTGATCGCCGCGGGTATCCCCGCGATCGTCTCACGGGGGGATGGAGCGGGGAGATGTTAGTGTAAACACAACATCTCCCCGCTCGCCTACTGACACTGTCACTGATTTCCACTCTGTGTAACCACAGTGGAGATCAGTGACGTGTCACTCGTAACCACGCCCCCTAACAGTAGTAATCACTCCCTTAGGCACACTTAACCCCTTCAGCGCCCCTAGTGGTTAACCCCTTCACTGCCAGTGTCATTTTTACAGTAACCAGTGCATTTTTATAGCACTGATCGCTGTAAAGATGACAATGGTCCCAAAAATGTGTCCGATGTGTCCGCCATAATGTCGCAGTCACGAAAAAAATCACTGATCGCCGCCATTACTAGTAAAAAAAAAAAAAAAAAATTCATAAAAATGCCATAAAACTATCCCCTATTTTGTAAACGCTATAACTTTTGCGCAAACCAATCAATAAACGCCGATTGCGATTTTTTTTTTACCGAAAATATGTAGAAGAATACGTATCAGCCTAAACTGAGGAAAAAATATGTTTTTTTTATATATTTTTGGGGGATATTTTTATAGCAAAAAGTAAAAAATATTGCATTTTTTTCAAAATTGTCGCTCTATTTTTGTTTATAGCGCAAAAAATAAAAAACGCAGAGGTGATCAAATACCACCAAAAGAAAGCTCTATTTATGGGAAAAAATGGACATCAATTTTGTTTGGGAACCACGTCGCACGACCGCGCAATTGTCAGTTAAAGCGATGCAGTGCCGAATCGCAAAAAGGGGCCTGGTCATTAACTAGCCAAAATGGTCCGGGGCTTAAGTGGTTAACAGTGAGAGACAGAATAACAACATATATATACAGAAAAACGCATTTCAAGTTATAAATTGATTTGCATTTTAATGAGTTAAATAAGTACTTGAACCTTTCGCAAAACATGACTTCGTACTTGGTGTCAAAACCCTTGTTGGCAATCACAGAGGTCAGGCGTTGTCCCACTCTTATTTGCAGATCCTCTCCAAGTCATTAAGGTTTCGAGGCTGACGTTTGGTAACTTCAGAATTTTTCTATGGGATTAAAGTCTGGAGACTGGCTAGGCCACTCCAGGACCTTAATGTGCTTCTTCTTGAGCCACTCCTTTGTTGCCTTGGCCGTGTGTGTTGGGTCATTGTCATGCTGGAATACCCATCCATGACCCATTTTCTTTTACAAATTTTTTATTATCATACAAACCAAAAGTACAGGTTCACAATAAGATGATACATATACCAAATCAGTACCAAAAGACCTCCGTCAACATAAAGGGAACATGAGCAATGATTACATACAAGACTCAATTGTGAAGGTCCTTGGAACCGGAAAGCCAAATAGAAGTCCAGCAATAACATTCCAAGGTGTTCTGAAAACCATAAGATGTTTACGATGACCGTAATGTGTAATTGTCCCTTCCAATTGAAGATCATGATCTAAAGTCACCGTAGTTGGGGTTAAAGCTTCATATGTAGATAAGCTAATTTGGGCTATATAGTTAGTGTAACAGTTGAAGCACAAACATAACCATATCATCCCAGGCTATGCCCGGCATCCTGTAAACCTGCGAGATAAGTGCAGAATGCACAACAGTAAAACAGGAAATTGAGCAACCTCGAGAAAGAGTAGAAAAGGCTGACAGAGAAGAAGAAAGCAATAAAAAGAGTAAAAGTAGAAGAAAAATAGAACAAAGAAAGAAGGAAGGAGTAGAGGGTTAGAGGGTCCACGGGGTGTGCGCGAGAGGAGCCTTACATTGAAAGTAATGTGATATCAAACCTGGAAGGGTGGGAATATGAAATCCAAGGCTGCCAAATCTTAAGAAATTTGTCATGCGTATCAGAGAGGACAGCCGGCAACTTCTCATTAACCATGACATCATTTAGACGATTTTTGACCGCCTCAAAACAGTGTGGGGGTTTTCCATGCCCTCGCAATTGTCAATTTAGTTGCAGTAAAGAGATGCTGGGCTAACTGCCGTTGTGTATGTAGCAATTCAACAATAGGTTTACCAAAGAGAGCTTCATAGGGGTCCCTCTTAAGATTAGTCTGAAGCAGGTTACGAAGAAGGGTGTATACCCTGACCCACAGTCTGCACGCCCGCGGGCATGACCACCAAATATGTGCCATTGAACCCTCCTGGGAGCATCCCCAGAAGCAGAGCGAGGAGTAAGTTGGGATAAAGCGGGACAATCTAGCCGGTGTATAGTACCATGTATACAATATTTTATAGGCATTTTCCAAAAAAAAACACATTGCGTGAGCATTTAGAAAGAGCTATGGTCATAATCTGCCAGTCCTCAGGGTCCAACTGTTTCCCCAACTCTTTCTCCCATTGAAGATGATAGGGCCTTAAAGGGGGTCTCTTTGATATACTTGGCAGTGATATCCACAAAGATATCAGGCCCGGGGAATGGGGCCTGGCTCTACATAGGCTCTCGAAGGGAGTCAGAGTATAAGGGGTAGGTTGAAATTTAATGAGGCTCCGGAGAAAGTGACGAAGTTGTAAATAGCTGTAGTGCTCTCGCAAGGGGATACCATGGAAACGACGTAAAGCATCAAATGTCAAAATTCTAGTTTGCCTAAATAGTCAATGAACGTCCGTGAACCCGTTCGTAGTCCACCATGAGAATTGGGTAGGGTTATCCCAACCTGGAGGAAATAATGGGCAATGTAGGAGCCTCAGAAGTGGGAGATGGGGCGAAATCAATCCTGCTGAGTATTTTACCGAATCCCATAATCTCAAGGAATGGGCTAAACAGGGCCCTATAACTGTCGGGCGACGTGCAGGAGGGAGCCAGGGCAAAGAGGAGATAGGAATAGGATCTGAGTCGACCAGGTCAATCGTGGACCACAGTGGGAGCTGGTGCGTCTCGTGAAGGTGCGAAAGTGGGGCTATATTAGCCGCTATATAGTAGGCTCGTAAATTAGGGACAGAAAGGCTGCCATTAATTCGTTTAGCGTACAGGATCTGTTTGCTGATTCGGGGGCGAGGTGGTCCCCAGATGAACTGTAAAATCTTACGTTGTCCATGACCCATTTTCAATGTCTTGGCTGAGGGAAGGAGGTTCTCATCCAAGATTTGACAGTTCATGGCCGCGACCATCATCCCTTTGGTGGGGTGAAGTTGTCCTGTCCCCTTAGCAGAAAAACACCCCCAAAGCATAATGTTTCCACCTCCATGTTTGATGATGGGGATGGTGTTCTTGGGGTCATTCCTCCTCATCCCAACACGGCGAGTCGAGTTGATACCAAAGGGCTTGATTTTGGTCTCATCTGACCACAACACTTTCACCCAGTTCTCCTCTGAATCATTCAGATGTTCATTAGCAAACATCAGACGGGCCTGTACATGTGCTTTCTTGAGCAGGGGGACCTTTGTGGGCGCTGCAGGATTTCAGTCCTTCACGGCGTAGTGTGTTACCAATTGCTTTCTTGGTGACTATGGTCCCAGCTACCTTGAGATCTTAAACATGATTCTCCCGTGTAGTTCTGGGATGATTTCTCACCGTTCTCATGTTCATTGAAACTCCACGAGGTGAGATCTTGCATGGAGCCCCAGACCGAGGGAGATTAAGGCCTCGTACACATGACCGATTTTCTCGGCAAGAACCAGCAAGAAACTTGCTGGCAGAGATGTCTTGCCGAGTAAATCGGTCGTGTGTACGCGGCTATCGGGTTTCTCGTCGAGAAAACCGACAAGTAACCTCGACGAGAAAATAGAGAACCTGCTCTCTATTTTCTCGTCGAGATTCTCGTCAGCATGTTTCTCGACGAGAAAAGTGAGTGTGTGTACACTTACCTGTCCTCCCGGAAGCCCGCGCATGTTCGAAATGAATTTGACGCATGCGCAGTAGCTTCCTAGGCATAGGTAGGGTATACCAAGATGGCGGCGACGGCATCGAATGTGACGAGCGCATGCTCGTCGTAGTCGATGACGTCACCGCGTTCGCTGGATTCAAAGAACCGCGGGTTCTTTGAATCGAGCGTGTGTACACTCGGCCGGGACAAGTTTCTTGTCCAAGAATCTCGTAGAAAAAAACGACATGTTTTGTTCGACGAGAATCTCGGCCGCGTGTACGAGGCCTGACAGTTATTTTGTGTTTTTTCCATTTGTGAATAATCACACCAATTGTTATCACCCTCTCACCAAGCTTCTTGGCAAAGGTCTTGTAGCCCATTCCAGCCTTGTGTAGGACTACAATCTTTTCCCTGACATCCTTGAACAGCTCTTTGGTCTTGGCCATGGTGGAGAGATTGGAATCTGACTGATTGCTTCTGTGGATAGGTGTCTTTTATACAGGTAACAAGCTGAGATTAGGAGCACTCCCTTTAAGAGAATGCTCCTAATCTCAGCTCAGTACCTGTATAGAAGACACCTGGGAGCCAGAAATCTTGCTGATTAATAGGGGATCAAATACTTATTTCACTCGTTAAAAACTTTTTTTGAGGCTAGGCTGCTGCAAATTCAAAATTGAAGCGATTTTACCTCGATTTTGCGGGCCGCGATTTTGCCGCAATTCGCGGCCGCGATTTCAGGGAATGCCAGTCTATAGAGCTGAATTTGCATTGCACACGAATCAAACTCGCACAGGACACTTTTTTCCCCGCAGCTTATATTCGCAACGCATTGATGTGAACGGCACTAATGTTAAACTATGTAATTTAAATGACTTGCGAATTTGAGAAATCGCAACGGCTCAAATTCGCAATAGAATTCGCAGCAGTGTGAACCGGGCCTAAATGTGTTTTTCTGGATAGTTTTGTTGTTATTCTTTCTCTCACTGTTAAAATAAGACTTATGCCCCGTACACACGATCGTTTTTAATGTCATTTTTTAAACCAACGTTTTTCTCCTCGTTTTTTTTCATGTTTCCTCTCAAGCCTGCCTTGCGTACACACCATCATTAAAAAAAACGATCAAGCAAAGCGCAGTGACGTTCAACACGTACGACGGCACTATAAAGGGGAAGTTCCGTTCGAATGGCGCCACCCTTCATGTTAGTAAAGTTTGTTGAGCGACGATTCGCGCTTTTCAGTCCGTTACTGTGTAATGAATGTGCTATCTCCATTACGAACGCTAGTTTTACCAGAACGAGCGCTCCCGTCTCATACTTGATTCTGAGCATGCGCGTTTTTTTTCACGTCGTTAAAGCATACACACTATCGTTTTTCACGTCGTTAAAAAAACGGCATGAAAAACGACGTGAAAAAAGAGAGCATGTCCGGAATTTTTAATGGCCGTTTTTCACGTCGTTAAAAATGCTCTGGAGCATACACACGATCATTTTTCAGGGCCATATTTTAAAATGGCAGTTTTAACGGCATGAAAAACGATCGTGTGTACGGGGCATAACATTAAAATTATAGACTGATCATTTCTTTGTCAATGGGCAAACGTACAAAATCAGCAGGGGATAAAATACTTTTTTCTCCTCACTGTATTAGTGTAGCGACCTCACCCCTCTCACCCCTTCTCATTCTCGGCTTGTCTGTCTTTGTCTAGGGGTGTCAGTACCGGGGGGAGGGATGAGATACACCACGGCCCATGTCCTCCATAGTGAAGAGGTGAAGGCCAGACAGATCGGGCTTTGTGTAGGTGTCCTAGAGTCAAATCCTTTCCTCCGTCCTTGACTCTCCCTTTGCTCCTAGTAACCAGAGTTCCACACACTGAATAGGTCCAACACAGTTTTATTCTTCTCAGCGAATAAACATAAAGCACAGTCAAGTTGGGACCTTTGCAACAGTTCAGTATTAATGGGAGTAGGTCGAGGCACAATCCTTTATAGTATTGCTAACCACTGTGGTGTCACCAGTGGCGAATAGTCACTGCCACTGACTATATGAGGTAGAACATGAATTACCTTCGCTAGCACGGCCTCTGTCAGGGGAAGGATATCCGTCCAAGGGAGTCACCGGAGGCCTCTCTGTCACCAGCGATGCTGCGCCAGACTCTCCAGAGAAGTTCCGCTCACCAGTCCTCACGAACTCAGACACGGGCACCCAAGGAGTTAGGGCCCCCTCGGATTCCTCCACCCTCGCGGAACTCAGTCGAAGGTACTGAGCCCCAGGCATCCGCCATAGTACCTCACCCCAGGCTAAAGGTGCCTGAGATGGACTCCATCTCTCGCTCCGGCCAAGTCAAGGGCACCTGGGCTTGGAACTCCGGGACGCCAGCACCCAAGCTGAAGGTGCCTGGGTGCGGCCGCGTCCTCCGACTCTGAACCCCAAGGTCAGGGCGTCCGCCCCTTTTATCCCCTCTCCTTTTGCGTTCCAGCAGGTTCCCGCGCCAGAAAAGGACAAAAAGGCACAGTCTTGCGGTGTGAGTTCAACTCCAGCCAGGGCGACAACGCCACCTGTAGGCCACAGGGAACCTCACACCACCAGAGTCCTCCAAGAACCACAAAAAGGGTCTCAGATTCCCTAGCAATCAGTGCATCTGGGTTACACTACCACCCAGATGCTTCCCCTAAATTCAAATACCCACTACATTAGTTTGAGAGTTTTTTTCCCATTTAAATTTTTTCTAGTTGCTGCATATGTACTGTATCTATATTGTCACAATAAATATTAACCTCTTTAGCCCGGGTGCGTCAAAGAGCATGGTGTTGCTTACCAAGTCGTAGGCTCTGGGAACAGGGGAAATTTTTTTTTTTTTTATTATACCGGTACTTATTTATTTATTTTTTGTTTATTGATTATTGTTGAGTTAGACCCCATTCACACAGGGGCGACTCGTCAGGCGTCTCAGCCGCCTGACGAGTCGCGTCCCATTCTGTACAATGGAACCATTCTAAGCGGAGCGACTGAAGTCGCTCCGACTTAGAAAAAGGTTCCTGTACTACTTCAAGACGACTTCAAGGCGACTTCCATTGACTTCTATACAGAAGTCATTTTGGAAGTCTGCTTTGAAGTCGTCTTGAGATCGCCCAGCACAGTCGCGGCACAAGTCGTGCCGCCCCTGTGTGAATGGGCTCTTAGCAGTTATGCTTTTGATTTTAGGTTTTGTGTTTTTTAGTTTTTTGTGGGATACCTGAAGCTCTTTATATGTTGTTGATTCCACAGATTAAAAACAAATAGATAAACCAGCCTTCTGCCTCCTGGGTTCTTCAGGGGTGCCTTGGCCAAATGCCTAAAAATTGGTCAAAAATTGTTAGCTAACCAACGGGTGAACCAAGCTACTTTTTTGTTTGTTTGTATCATAATGCCACAGGATTTTATTTTGCGGCATTACAGCCTTATTCAATGCGGGCCAATCACCAGTGTCCTGACCTCAGTCACAACTAATGTGACTGGGGTCACATTAGGGAAGGAAACTGGGAGAGAAACACTGTAAATAATACAGTAGCCAGTGCCAGTGTACAAAGGTATATGTGCTTTGTAAAAAGAGTGTCTTATGTGTGTAGATGCTGCTGCATTATATAAAACGATTTATTTCGATCTTTATATTTTAGACAGGGGTGCCTCGAGATTGTGCATAATTTTAAAAGGGTATCTTGACTGAAAAAAAGTTGAGAAACACTGATGCCGCGTACACACGACCGCTTTTAATGTCATTGAATAAAACAGCATTTTTCTATACGTGATTCTTCTCAAGCCTGCCTTGCCTACACACGATCGTGGAAAAAAATGCTTGAGCAAAGCGCGGTGACGTACAACACGTACGACGGCAATATAAAGGGGAAGTTCCATTCGGATGGCGCCACCCTTCATGTTAGTAAAGTTTGAGAGACGATTCGCACTTTTCAGCCTCGTGCTTTTCAGTCCGTTACAGCGTGACTAATGTGCTATCTCCATTACAAACGTTAGTTTTACCAGAACGAGCGCTCCCGTCTCATACTTGATTCTGAGCATGCGCATTTTTTTTTCACGTCGTTAAAGCCTACACACGGCCGTTTTTCATGACGAGAAAAACGACGATGTGAAAAACGTCGAGAAAAATTAGAGCATGTTCCAATTTTTTCATGGCCATTTTTCACGTCGTGAAAAATGCTCTGAAGCCCACACACGATCATTTTTAATGACCATTTAAAAAAATTGCATTTTTCTCGTCATTAAAAACGATCGTGTGTATGCGGCATTAGACAGCTTATTGAAAAAAAGAGGAATCCAGTTATTATGGTATGACTCCTAAGCAGCTCACTAGAGGGCGCTGCTCTGCAATATTCAACATAGCCATCTATGCAGTGGATAGTTGCTTGCATCATAAGGAACCCATACAGCAGTGTACACAACTCCCAACTGTCCCTAATTTAAAGGGACTATCCGACTTTTGGAATCAAAATCCTCTTTCTTCCTCAGTTGTGCCACATTTTGGCGTGATGTGCAGATCCTTACTATGAAAATGCACATTTTAATAAAAGTCTTGTTAGGAACAGAATTAAACACTTAGTTAATATATCACTTAGCTGGTTTTTGAATATTTAACCACTTGACCTCCGGAAGATTTACCAGGTCATTTTTTGCGATACGGCACTGCGTTACTTTAACTGACAACTGCGTGGTCGTGCGACGCTGTACCCAAATAAAATGTATTCCTTTTTTCCAACAAATAGAGCTTTCTTTTGGTGGTATTTGATTACGCTATAAACAAAAAAAGACCAACAATTTTCAATAAAAAATTTGTTTTACTTTTTGCTATAAAACACATCCAATAAAATGTAAAAAATCGAATTTCTTCATACATTAGGGCCAATATGTATTCTGCTACACGTGTTTGGTAAAAAAAAAAATCCCAATAAGCGTATATAGATTGGTTTGCCCAAAAGTTATAGCGTTAACAAACTATGGGGTAGGTTTATGGAGTTTTTATTCATGTTTTATTTTTTACTAGTAATGGCGTCGATCAGCAAATTATAATGGGACTGCGATATTGTGGCAGACAGTGGGGACACTAACTGACACTTTTTGGGGGGTGACACCCAGGGATTATGTCCCTTTGGGGGATTTCTCTCACTTCTTTTTTGGCTATGGGAAAGGAAGTGAAGGTAAATCCACCCTGTGAAGGGGATACAGATGGCAAAGAAAACATACTCTATTTACTATTTCCCACGCATTTTGCCACATTTGTTGTATTGGCGTTTCACGTTTGGGGGGGGGGGGGGGACATTTACAATAAATGGCACTACAAGCGTGAGGCAAATTTTTTTGCATGTTCCAGGATTGCGTGAAAACGTGCATTTCTGTGCGCATTACCGGAACACGCAGATGTGAACGGAGACTGATATGGTGGAAATTTGTCACAGCGGCATGTTTCCATTTTTAGCGGTTGCCACCACACAAAAACTTGTGCGGAGCTGTATTTTAGAAGCAGGCAGACATGTGTAAAGTGCGCATTTTTTCTTTGGATGGAAATATTGGCGGAAAGTTGTTTATCTCCTTTACTCCTGAGTATGAATAGCTGTTTAATGTGGTGTGAATGTGAGCAGACAGGGATTGTCTATGGCTCTGATCAATGAATACTGGACCTTCTACAGATGAGTCCCTGGAAACCAAAAATCTTCCCAAAGCTGCAGAAGACGGAAGAAAAATGGCTGAGATTGCTACTTGTTTGTCGGGGGGGGGGGCACATTTTCTTAGAGGTGGCTCCCTACAATTTGTGGGTTATGGGGGGTCTCCAACACACTTTCTGTTCCTTGTGGCTATGGAGATAAAGGGTCTCATTGTTTATTTGTTGTATCTGTTGTATCTGTTATTTAGCTCCACAGAAGACCATACAAGCCCAGAGGACCCCGCCACCCACAAACCTGTCCAGGGGATTGGCAGGAAACCTCCAGGTATCAGCAATGTAGAAGAAGAGGAGTCTGCAGAGCCAATCCAACAGGTAGGTAGGATTCATCTGGACAGTCCGGGTTTCAGTTTGCCTGAAACCCAGACACATTATTCAGACTGGGCTGTGGCTCCCCAAGTAACTGAGATAGTCACACAAAAATCTGTTCGGGAGTTACAGGCCGCTGTTTGGGGACCATTTCAGCATCAATGGGGCACTGGACGGGGGGGGGTGATGATGTCAGCAAAAGCGGTTTAGCCACATCCAGTGTTTGCCGCCGCTCGCCGCATTACCACTCTCCTTGGGACACCCAAAGATGTCCCAGGTCTTTTTATAATCCTATAGTGTATACCAGTAGTGTATTTAGGTTTTGTGCTGCCCTAGGCCTGACTAAACTCGCGCACCCCCTTATTTAAATATGACCCACCCCTTCCTGCCAAGGCCACACCCCTTTCTGTTTAAGACCCGCCCTAAAATTTTCAAGTGGGGACACTAGTTCTGAGGGCCGAGGGGGGGAAGGCAATGGATTCCCTTAATTTGCATAGATTTCCTCTCACTTCCTGATTGGCTATGGGGCAGGAAGTGAAGGGAAATCTCTCCAATGGGACAGGGATGGTAAAAAATAAACTGACAGGGGCTATAACCCTCCCTTACTCTATCCAAAATGAAAAAAAAAAAAAGTGTTGCCTATAGTTCCACTTTAAGCACAAATTTCTGATATTTTAAGGAGAGGACTAAGAAGATATAACCATGCCAATGGTGCAGCAGAAACCCCCCCACACAATTGCAGAATGCCAGCTGCCCGCATACCGGAAGCAATGCAGCCACTTTATGGGGGCGCTAAACTAATTTGCCTCTCAGCCTAGTCCACCCCATAAGACTGGCGCTACACTGTCAGCCGGCGGTGACTCTTTCCGTGCTGCCCCCCCCTGCAAAGTGCTGCCCTAGACCTGGGCCTTGTTGGCCTAGGCCAGGATACAGCGCTGGTGTATACTATGAAAAAAATGTGCCCTGTGCAGCTAAAGTGTTCAGGTTTGGCTTGACAAAAAGGTGGCAACCCTAGTGATTACTCCTCACGATGCCCATGAAGCTAGTGCAGTGGTCTGAGGATTTGAAAGACCTTACCTTCTTCTACTTCTTTTCTTAGGGCTTTTGGGATGGACCAGAATGATTCTGATTGGTCAAAGCAACCAATCAGCATGTGACCAATCGGATTCACTCTGATCTGTCCTGGAAGCCCAAACGGAAAGAAGTAGAAGAACAGGCCTTTCAAATTCCTGGACTACTACACCAGCTGCATGGGCAGTGACAGCTCATCACCTAGGGGAGGTAAGTACCACAGGAACCAGGGAGAGTAAAGGGAATTTGTTTACTTTTACATTTTTTGGTGAAAAAGTGAACTTACAGTTTAGGCTAGGTAAAAAAAATATACATTTTTACATGTATAATAGAAGTGTCACAATTGGCTTGGGCAGCTAGTGGTTAAAATAAAGATTAAATATTAATCTAGAAATACACATTGATTTCCTAACTGTGCTATCACTGCATCACTATAACAGCCAGTATTATTTGATAACGAATCTATAAGTCCAAATGTAATATGAAGATAAGACGGCCAGAAACTTCTAAAGCAGTTACAAAACAAGGACCTATAAACAATACAATGATGTTTATATCGGGAAAATAGTTGACTCATCACTTTTTTTTTTTTTATGAGTTCAGAATCTTTAAAAAAATAATATATAAAGTGGACAAAGTAATAAAGACAGAAGACCATATCAATAATCAAAATATAAATCAAACCTGTATTTATGCATCATAAAACTAGAAGGTATAGAAATAATTAGCATATTAAAATTATAACATAATAGTCATTTTTTAATTTGTATAAAATCTTTATTTTACAATTCAGTATTTACTACAGAATATGTACATGATATTTTTGTTGGCAAAGCATGGTAGGCTTTCTAGTAAATACGCCTCTGTGACTCGGGCAAACTTTGTTAATCCACTTTTTAAAATGTTGCTGTCTGTGCGGCTCTGCTTAGCACAACAGCTACTATGAGAGATGATACCGCTCCAAAAACGACAAATCCCTTGGCTGGGCTTCCGTCCCACTAAACCACAAGGTTGCTAGCAATGCATTGCAGGTGCATTGGATAGAAGAAAATCCTGGACTGCCGCACTCCATAAAACGATGTCTTTATTGGGTAGGTAAAATTCAAAAACAATCAAAACGATACAGTCAAAATAAAGTGAACAACAGGAAAAAAATTGCTGACATGTTTTACAGCTATGAGTAAGCATCACACGATGTGAAACATGTCAGCTATTTTTTCCTGTTATTCACTTTATTTTGGCTGTATCGTTTTGGTTGTTTTTGAATTTTACCTACCCAATAAAGACGTCGTTTTATGGAGTGCGGCAGTCCAGGATTTTCTTCTATCCAACACAACAGCTACTATCTAATTCAGTTAGACCTCCAACTGCTAACAATAGTATATAATACATTTTAAAACTATTAAATTATAATTCAGTCAGTAAAATCTTCTTCCAGCAGAGGTCCATATCGCATGTTTGTGCGATAACTCAGATCCTTCACATCACAGACCCCCATATTTATATTACAGTCCCCTTCTTACATCAGTCCTCCCCCAATTTACATCACAGCCCCCGCCTTCACATCAGTGTCCTCCGTCCCCCCTTCACATCAAAGTCTCCCTTCACATCACAGTCCCCCCTCCCCCAAATCACAGTCCCCCCTCTTTACGTCACTCCCCCTTTATGTCACAGTTTCCCTACTTTACATCACAATATCCCCTTTGTGTCAGTTTACTCCACCATGTCAAAGTCCTCCCCCCACATGACAGTTTCACCCACTTTACATGACACCCCCATTTTATGTCACAGTTCCCCCTTTAAGGCACAGTTCCCCCACTCGTAGCACTCACAGTAGTGTCCTTAGCCCCCTTCACCCCCCCATAGAAGTGTCCTTAGCCCCTTCACCCCTCTTTCATAGCAGTCTTCTCAGCCGCTTCACCCCCCTTCATAGCAGTGTCCTTAGCCCCTTCACCCCCCTTCATAGCAGTGTCCTTAGCCCCTTCAACCCCCTTCATAGCAGTGTCCATAGCCCCCTTCACCCCCCCATAGCAGTGTCCTTAGCCCCTTCACCCCCCTTCATAGCAGTGTCCTTAGCCCCTTCACCCCCTTCAAAGCAGTGTCCTTAGCCCCCTTCACCCCCTTTTATAGCAGTGTCTTTTAGCCCCCTTCACCCCCCATAGAAGTGTCCTTAGCCCCTTCAACCCCCCCATTAGCAGTGTCTTTAGCCCCTTCACCACCTCCTTGTTAGCAGTGTCCTTAGCTCTCCTCAACCCCCCTTCACAAAAGTGTCCTTAGTCCCCTTAAACCTCCCTTTATTAGCAGTGTCCTTGGCCACCCTTATCCCCCTGTCATAACAGTGTCCTTGTCCTTAGCCCCCTCTATCCCCCTTCAAAGCAGTGTTCTTGGTTCCCCCTCCCTTCATAACAGTGTCTTTAGCCCCCTTCATAACAGTTTCCTCACCCCTCCTTACATTTTACAGCAGTGTTTGAAGCCACACGCGCAATCCTACCTGACACAGGGCAGGTCTTCGACAAAGGGCAGGATCTGCCAAACTTTTCTAGTTAACAAGTTAGTGACTGGCTGAAATAAACAAAGCCACTCCCGATGTTTGAGTCTCTGGTTAATCCACACACACACACTAGTCAGGTGCTAGCCCAGCTCGCATGCTGTGTAGCAAAAAGAAATAATACCGGACGGCTGCACTTCCAATAATCCTTTTTATTGAAGCTTCATATAACAAGTGGTTGACAGATGGAGCAGGGGACAAAGAGGTAGACGCGTTTCGTGCAAATGTTAGTCATTAGATATTGGAACCAGTCACCACAATCACCTATCTACTGCTCTAATGTGTCATCATTAGGTTACAGGTGAACTAATCAATTAAAAAACAGGACTCAGCCGGTATCACAGGAAAAAACAGTCTGCAGTACACGGTACATACCCTAAAATCTTATGTGAAGAGTTTGGTCCAGAGCCACTGCCAGAAATTATCTGATACACCAATTAAACTCGGAGCAAACTCGACACATCAGTCAAAATCATTGTACAGTAGCAACAACATATACAAAATAATAGAAAAAAAACAAGTATATATGTATTCATACACACAATCAAGTTGATGTTAGGAACAAATGATTTTAAAAGCAAAGTGTTAGAACATTATGAGGACCAATACTGACATATTCTCAAAATGTGTATAGCCTTGGATGAACGTCACTCGCTATATAAAGCTGCAGGAGATCCATTGAGACACAGGAAGGGAAACGTACACTAATAGGTTGCAGGAGATGCACTAAAGGAAGGTTGCAAAAAATCTAAAGAGAAAAAAAAAGTTACTGGTTGCTAGGACCGCTCAGTGTCCTAAGCAACCAATCACCCGCTTGCAGCTCCTTGCCTAGGACCTCCCAGCCTGCCGCCTCTCCTATCCTTGGCCATGCTTCAAGGATGACAGTGTAGCTGCTGGGGAAAAGAAACAGGAGCTGGACCTACAGGGTGGCCAGGCATGAAAAAAAGAGTCCAGGCTCCTAAGGGATGTGACTGCTGCGGTCCGGGTGGGACTGTTACAGTCCACCATTTAGCGATGCCTGCTATATTCCTATGCAGTACTGTAAATGGTCCTGATTAAAAAAAAAATACAAAATTTTTTGATAGTGAAAGTATTAAATAAATAAAAAGTACCGTATATAAAAATAACATCTTTCAGGCATTTTATTTATTTTTTTACATACTAGACCCTGCAACTAGCTTCAAAATTCCTTCATAAACCATTTGGCCACACTGTGAAGGATCTGGTATTTTGGTGCTTTTCTTATTACTTCACAAGCTTGACAGTATCTATATTGCCAATCAATCAGTATATTTACACGGTAGTGAGACCTCCAATTGAAATACTTGTGGTACTTCTCGTCGTCTTTGTCTAACTCAAGAAGATAGGCAGCCAGCTCCTTGGCACTTAGAAAGTCATCGACATGAATGAAGGCATCGCCTGGGATAAAACGTTCATAGTTTTCCCGCGAAGTCCCCAACACAACTGGCACAGCCCAGGAGCCAAAAGCATTTGACCACAATTTCTCAGTGATGTAATCCTTGTAATTTGAATTTTCGAAGGCCAAGTAAAATTTGTACTGAGATATAGTAGAATGGAAATTGTCCCAGTTGAGCTTTGTGTGTTTAGCCCCATAAACATCAATAGGAATATATTTTTTCAGTTCCTCATAATAAGCAATTCTTCGGACACCTGGATACCACTGGCTGACCACCCAGGCCACTAGTTTGGATTTTTCAGGAATTGTAAAGCTTTGCGGCTCCTTTAGTGTTTCAATCTGACCATATGGGACAAAAACATCTGAATCCTGACGAAACGTCAGTGTCATGTTGAATAAGTTGTCCAACATGTCCACGTTTTTGATAATCAGTGGTGGCTCCACATTGGCCCACACCCAGTATTGGAAAATAGGTCGTGGCTGTTGAGGCAATAGGTTTTTGTTATCCATTATCTCCACATGATGTATAATAACACCATCAGCAACACTATATAGACTCCTGTCTGTTGTCATCTTGCAGCCTGGGATACCAAAATCTTGGTAGCACCTGTCTACTGGGAATGTGTATCCCCAAGGCCAGTGCCAAATCAGGATGAGAACCTCTTTCTCTTTCTTCAGATTGGGAATGACCTCTTTCTCTTTTATAGTCTGGGTCGGGTTTTCCTGTATCACCATCTTTCCTGCACATATTGCATTTCTTCCAGTTATATCCACAAAATTCCAGAAAAAGGACAGCAGTGTAAGATACAACAGAAATATTATTAGGGTTTTCTGGTTGAGACAAGCCGAATTCATTATGGTTCTGAAAGAAAGTAAAAGACATGATACTGGCTGCAATATAATAAATCAAATTTTATTCTCAAAGTAATAATATGCTATTATGACTTAAAAGTTGGCATGTAGTTCACGTATTTACAATGAATGCTACTGCTAATACTACAGCATGCAAAGACATTAGTTCACGTACCGTATATACTCGAGTATAAGCCGAGATTTTCAGCCCTTTTTTTGGGGCCGAAAGTCCCCCCCCCTCGGCTTATACTCGAGTCAGCGAAATTTAACATTGTAAATTGTACCTGAAAAAAAGTTGAGAGGCTGCGGCGTCCATCGTTTAAATCTCGCGGTCTCTTCCTGGTCCCTTCTGTGATAAGCGGAGAGTGTCTGCTGAGAATCGCCTATCACGAACGTTCTCTCATCCTCACCCGTCCCAGCAGACACTGTGTTCAGTGTTCCGCCAATCACAGACGTCTGCTGGGAAACTAAGGATGAGAGAACGTTCGTGATAGGCGGAACTGTGTGCTTAGAAAATGCCCATCACGGAAGGGAAGAGGAAGAGACCGCAAGTTTTAAACGATGGACGCCGCAGCCTCTCAATTTTTTTTCAGGTACAATTTACAATGTTCAATTTAAGCAGTGAGCTAGGGAACAATGAGGATAGGAACAGTGAGGATAGGAACAGTGAGGATAGGAACAGTGAGGATAGGAACAGTGAGGATAGGAACAGTGAGGATAAGAACAGTGAGGATAAGAACAGTGAGGAACAGTGAGAATGGGAACAGTGAGGAACAGTGAGGATGGGCACAGTAAGGTGGCAATGGGCAGTGACAATGGGCTTAGTGAAGTTGCAATGGGCACAGTGAGGCGTGCAAATGGGCATTGTTGACCCTCGGCTTATACTCGAGTCAGTAAGTTTTCCCAGTTTTTTTGTGGTAACATTAGGTACCTCGGCTTATACTCGGGTATATACAGTATTTACAATGATTGCTACTGCTAATTCTACAGCGTACAAATACATTTTAGAAAATTGGGTGCTATTCCAACTCGTTATTGTTGGAAAATGACTGTGCCCCTGTGCACAAATCCAGTTCCATAAATGCATGGTTTTATAAGTTTAGTGTGTAGGAACTGAAGAAAGCTGCACAGAGCCCTGACCTTAACCCTACTGGACACCTTTGGGATAAATTGCAAATTCTGAATGCGATCCAGGTCTTCCTGTCCAACATCAGTACCTGATCTCACAAATTATCTTTTGGCTGAATGGGGACAATTTCCCACTGACCCTGTCCAACATCCTTTGGAAAACTCCATATTAATTCCTATGGCTTTGGAATTGAATGCCCAACAAACTCATATAGGTCTGATTGTGAAACTTCCTCAGTGCCTTGGAGCCCTAAATCTTGAGGTGTCCGATTATACAAACCTAGAATTCAGCTCATAAAGTCATGTTCTGTTTCCCCTCCTCCAATCTCCTGCATGGGGAAACTAGGGGTTCCATAGTTTAATAGACAGGTTCACTAACCATTAATGTAGTCTGAGAGGTGAGTACTAGAGTTCAGCCTTCCATGCTGGAATTAGGATTTGCCTTAATGAATGCCTGGATTTCATGGATCTAAGGTTACTCATGAAAATAAAAGCAGGCACATTTAGATGTCAAATTTTTATTTATGACAGGCGTCTAAGGTAAGAACAAGTTTACGTTAGCAAAGAACTCTAAGCAAAGCATAAAACTCAAGAATAAATGCATAAAAAAAAAAAAAAAAAAAATGTTTATTTGGTTTTGCATTTTCTTTGGATGCACTGAAATTTCAGAACAGTAGCAAGAAATTAAACAGGTCTATTCATTTTTATTACAATGAAAGCCCCACACTTTCAGAGACCTGATGTGTAACCTCCAATCAGTACAGATTTTGTTGAACCTCACAATAAAAGTGCACTTAAAGTGGTTCTAAAGCCATAGGCTCCATGTACACAGAAGCTCAAAAACGGTCGTTTTGTGAACGCCAGATTTCTGGCAGAAAAAGCTGCTTTAAAATATAGCTTTTATCAGCGTTTTTTACTAGTGTTTATTAGTGTTTTTCAGTGTAGCGTTTTTTAGCTTTTATTTTTTTTTTCAATGGATCAAAAAACGCAAAAAAACGATGGCGACCAGCGTTTGAGTGTTTTTCAGCCTTTTTTTGCGTTTATTCCCGCCGAAAAACAGCACTTTGAAAACGAATTTCTTGCGTTCAGAAAAAAGACCATTAACTCCACTGCTCATTAACGCAAAAAAAAAACGCTATGTGTACATGAACACATAGGCTAACATAGAGTGCAGTTAATGGGCTTTTTTAAAAAAACGCCAAAACGCCAATAAACTGCAGTTTATCAGCTTCAGTGTACATGGAGCCTTAAGGTTTTTCCTCTTAATGCATTCTTTGCATTAAGGTGAAAAACCTTCTGTGCTGCAGCTCCCCCCAGACCTCCCCTTTATCTTACCTGAGCCCGATCCGATCCAGCGATGTGCACGGCTAGAGGCCGTCTCTCTTCTTATTGGACAGATTGATGGCTCCCATTGCTGTCAATTAAATCTTGTGACACGTGAGCGGGGGACACAGCAGCGGGGCTCAGAAGGGAAAACGCACAGGTTTGACCTAATGGAAAGTGGCTTTCCGTGGGGGCATCTGACGAAGAGGAGGGGCCTGGAGTGCTGACAGGAGACCCCAGAAAAAGAGGATTGGTCTTCCTATAATAGTCTTCCTAGTATAGTCTTCCTATAATATGGTGAGTAAAATAGACAGGTGTAGGGAAGGCCCTCACCATGCCAACATCCAAAATATATATTCAAGGATTGACCAAGTCAAAAAATTAGAGGACTTTGTGGGCACACAATGAGAGAGCAAATCAGGAAAAAAAGTATACATTTTATTACAACATATTTAAAAAACATAAACAACATACAAACAACACCCTGTATGGACACAGTTACCAGTTACCCAATAATGCAGTTATAGAGGACTGGACCTACGGTACAAAGATTAATTTAATACTGTATCAAGGTAAGTGAAAAATTTCTGATCCAGTAATGCCTCCAAAAACTTGTCGACGCGTTTCACAAAAATATTAGCTTCCTCAGGACAGATTTTCCTGATGTCATATTCGTTAGACATACTTAGAGACTACCCCCTTTTCTCATTCAGTCTTTACAGGTTTATCACTGGTAGAACAGGGAAGACAGAGAGTGCAACGTGTTCCTTTAGCTGCAATCTTATTGGCTGGAGGCTCTCGCTATCCTGTCATTGCACTGGCTGGAAACATTTCTCTGTCTGATATAGTGACAATCAGTGTGCATTAAGAGGCTGCCTAGAGAGAAAATATTTTTTAAATATACCAGCACCTACCCACTATCTGTCCTGAGGAAGCTAATATTTTAGTAAAACGCGTCAACGAGCAAGTTTTTGGAGGCATTACTGGATCGGGAATTTTTCTCTTACCTTGATACAGTATTAAATTCATCTTTTTACCGTAGTTCCAGTCCTCTATAACTGCAATATTGGGTAACTGGTAACTGGGTCCATACAGGGTGTTGTTTGTATGTTGTTTATATGTTTTTTAAATATGTTGTAATAAAATGTTATACTTTTTTACTCATTCTCTCTCTCTCATTGTGTGCCCACAAAGTCCGCAAATTTTTTGACTTGGTCAATCCTTAAATACAAAATAGACAGGTGTATAAAATCTAAATGCAAGACAGAGAGTTAAACCTTAGTTAATTTATACCCAAAACATTTGCACCAGCAAAACAGACAATAATAAAAAGCTGAGAGACGTTCTAGCACCCCTCTACTTAAACGGTATCTAAAGGTTGTTTTTTTTTTTAACAAACATGTCATACTTACCTCCTCTGTGCAGTTGGTTTTGCACAGAGTGGCTCCGATCCTCCTCTTCTGGGGTCCCTCAGCGGCGCTCCTGGCATCTCCTCTTCTGGAGTGCCCCGTTGGGGAGCCGCTCTTCCTCGGCACACACATGCGGGCAGGGTCCCGTGTCCTGCTGCAGCGTCTATTGACACAGACAGCAGGACTCGGCCCGCCCCCTGACTCCCACGTCATTGGATTTGATTGACAGCAGTGGGAGCCAATGGCTGTGCTGCAATCAATATCTATCCAATCAGGACCCGAGACACCGGCTGGAGCTGGTGTGCTCGTCCCCGTCACTGGAAAGACTGGGTCCAGGTAAGTAAAAGGGAAGCTGCATGGGGGGCAGCTGCATCACAGGAGGTTTTTCACCTTAATGCATAGAATGCATTAAGGTGAAAAACCCTGAGTTTACAACCCTTTTAACATAAAATAAGTATTTTTACTTGTGTCTGTGTTGCTTAGAGAAGTTTCTCTTCACTTCCCAACCCATGGACAGGAAGTGAAGGAATCTCAACAGTCTCTGCCAGCAGAAAAACCTGTCAGGTGCTCAAATCTTCCTCCACTTTATCCAAGACACACTTTAAATATAGCTGTGTAGTTACCTGTAAATTAGACAGGATAATTACCCTATTACATTCTTAGGGCTCGTTTACACTTTTTTAAAGCACTCTAAATGCCAATCAGCCCATACACACGATCTGACTTTTTGACAACAACGGTCCGGCGGACCTGTTTTATCGGACAATCCGACCGTGTTTATGTTCCATCGGACAAATGTTTTCGGTTTTTCAATGAACAAATGTTCGCTGTGCATGCTCTCAAATTTTCCAGCACCAAATGTCCGATGGAGGATAATCCGATCGTGTGTAGTCCAAAGAACCAATGCTAAAAATCAAACAACAATAGCAGAAATTGCCCAAAGGGTGGCGGTAAAGAGCTGAAAAACCACGTGGTTTGGTGAAAGTTGGCTGAAAATGTTCTGCCGTGTGTATGCAGAACAAGTTCACGGCCAACGCCCTTCGGACTAAATAAAAAACACGCACGTGCAAATGCATGCGCACGCACACACACCCTCCATATAGTGTACATGTTGTTGTGGTGGCTGGAACAGCTGTGTGATCCCCCACTCATCCCCCCTGACACTGTAAGCAGTGCCAGAGTGATTGGTCAGTGCTGGGACTCTGTATCTGCAGGCTCTTTGTGGAGCGGGCTGAGAACTTGTGTGCGTTTGTGTGCTCTTTTCCCCCCTTCGTCCAACGCCCTCTGCTGGCTGAGAGTGGGAAACTGCTGCAGGAGCAGGATTTGTGTAAAATCTCCCGCCAATCAGAGGGCATGGGAGTCAGAGCCAATGGGAACATCAGAAAAAAAGCCTTGCTGTGCAGCTGGGCATCATGTAAGATCTACAGTAGTGCCCGGGTGGCATTATGAAGTGGAAGTGAATGATTTCAAGAACTTCAGGAGCCAAAATCCCTACACACAGAGGAGAGACACAAGAGTTTTTCACAGACATTCTGGAGGGATCGGGGCTTCTAGTAGGAGGAAGCCGAGCTGCACAGGCGTGTTGCCTTTGCTGAGCTTGTCCTGAGATGGGATGCCCATGCTGTGTCCATAAGAGCCTGAGGACTGAGCTGCAGAGGGATTGCTTGCTATGCCTTGGGACCAGAGCTGAGAGACCCATCACCTGATTGGCTGAAACAACAGGCACCGCTACTGGAGGCCTGATGGGATATGAGGACGGGAGAAGTGCAGGAGACATGAAGGACATTGCTCGTCGCCGTCACCCGCTGCCCCACAAGACAGGGTATGTGCCGGGCAGACGGCAAGCAGGCGGGGGGCACACACACACTGGCAGCATTTGGCACAGTGGCAGCATTTGATGGGCACACTGGCAGCGTTTGATGGGCACAGTCGCAGCATTTGATGGCACAGTGGCTGCAATTGATGTTTTTTTTTGCACCCCCCCAATTTTTTTTTAGCACCAGCCACCACTGAGCCCCAACAAAAACTAGCTAACACTGACAGGCACCTGGTGCTTGCAGTCACCTCCAGGGGTTCCCTTTAGTTAGGAATGCTTAGACCCACCTGCTATTGGAGCTATATGCGTAGCGTGCACACAAGGACCTTTGTCCTCTGAAAATGTTCAGGGTTTATGTTTTCCACCATAGCAGCTGTCAGATTTGAAATTTTCTCCGGCACAGCCTGATCATTCATTCAAAATCTGTAAATGAATAAATTAAAAGTCTCCTCTGCCACCGCAACAGACAGATTTTTACTTCTTGGTTGAATATAAGTGTGATGGTCACTGTACTCCTAGGCTATTGCACCCGTAATCCACTAATCATGTTTGCAATGCCTTACAGGCTCATTTTCAAAAGATAAATAAATGCAGAAATGCATTTATTATTTGTTTTGCAAAAGGTGGAGTAAGCCTTTCGTATATTTAGTTACTGTGAGCTAGATCAACAAGTCACAACCTTGGCACACCCAAGTAAGACTAATGCCGCTCACACACGACCGTTTTTCATGACGAGAAAAATGCCATTTTTTTATTTGGTCATTAAAAACTATTGTGTGTGGGCTCCAGAACATTTTTCACGACGTGAAAAATGGGCATTAAAAATTTGGAACATGCTCTAATTTTTCTCGTCGTTTTTCAGGTCTTCGTTTTTCTCGTCATGAAAAACGGCGTGTGTAGGCTTTAACGACGTGAAAAAAACGCGCATGCTCAGAAGCAAGTGATGAGACGGGAGCGCTCATTCTGGTAAAACTAGCGTTCGTAATGGAGATAGCACATTTGTCACGCTGTTACGGACTGAAGAGCACGAGGCTGAAAAGCGCGAATCGGCTCATACCAAACTTTACTAACACAAGGATCAGCAAAAGCAGCCCAAAGGGTGGCGCCATCCGAATGGAACTTCCCCTTTATAGTGCCGTTGTACATTTCGTACGTCACCGCGCTTTGCGCGAGCATTTTTTTTCATGATCGTGTGTAGGCAAGGCAGGCTTGCGAAGAATCACATCGAGAAAAACTTAGTTTTTTTAAATTACATTAAAAACGGTCGTGTGTACGCGGCATTAACCAGAAATACAGTGCGGCTGCTTGGTCAAGATGATCAGGGCTTTTTTTCAGGGGTGAACGCAGTTCTGGCACCTCCAGCAATGAATGTACTGTATGTAATACCAAGGAGTGCTGGGGTGTGCTGCAGGGTCCATTGATGCTGGCTGCTGGGGAATCTATTTTTGTAAAGAGGTCTATTGTTGCTCGGTAGGTTTATTGTTGCTGATGGGGGGGGTGTTATGTTGCTGGGGGGGTCAATTGTTGCTGGAAGGGATCTACTGTTGAGGGACAGGTCTATTGTTGCTGGCTCCTGGAGGGTCAATTGATGCCGGCTGCTGTGGGTCTATTGTTCCTGGGGTGGTCTTTGTTGCAGGGGGTTCATTGTTGAGTGGGCGATTTATTGTTGCTGGGGTGAGGTCTATCGTTGTTGGGGGGTCTACTGTTGCTGGGGTGGGGTCTATTGTTGCTTACTGTACTCTATTTTACTGTCTTTCCACTTGTAGCGACATGGCCCCTTCTTTCTCCTCTTCTAACTTTGGCTCGCTCACAGGAGAAAAAGGCGCACCATGGCCACCATGCCCGTACCCTCTGGTTTGCAGAGGTTAAGCACACTTGTTTTTAACTTACGGGTCTTGCAGCAAGGTTCTCCTCAAAGTTGGTTTCTGTCCCTAGAATGTAAGGACAAAGTCTCTATACCCCAAGTAACTCCAAGGTCCACACCAGTGTCAACTCCAACGTAGAGTTTATTTTTTCTCTTATGCATGAACATCCACAAAGTTGAGAAGAGAGAAAGGTGTTAGGAAGACAGATCAATTCAGGCACTTCTGGCTTCTTCGCCACTCGATCCCGAGTGGGTATAGCTCACCTGGATAGTCACCCAAGGGCACTAACAGCCGGCATGTAGCTCAAACAGTCTATTAGATTCCCTAATGGATGCGTTCAGGAGATCCTCTGCCACAGAATCTACAGTGTCCCGAACCTCCTAATGGTCCTGTTGTTTCAATCCCTCTTTTTCGGATGGATGACATCCCTCCAAAGAGTTACTGGGCCCCTTCCTTTACTGTGATTTCTCACCAGTCCTTCGGAACGGTCCTCCCCCAGCCTCCTTTTCTAGAAACGGGTCCCCTCGTAAGGCGGCACCCTGGGATTCCTCCTCCCGAAGTGGGCTCCAGCTAAAGGTGCTGGGCCCAGGGCTGAAGTTGCAGTCCCAGGACTAATGGAGCCTGGGACTGAAGCACACGTGGCCCCATGGCCTGGAGGGCCACGCACCAGGACTCAGACTCTGTAACCAAGAAGAACGAACCCCTCCCAGGCGGCTTCTGCCCCTTATGTATCCTCTCCCGGCATGCACAGCAGGTAGACCACACCCACTGCACGGCTGCCGAAAGAGGACACTCAATCGCCACTCCATCACCTGTGGTTCCAGCCCGAGCACAAGTGACAGCGCCACCCATACTTTTAAGGGGAACTGCACGCCAGGTGAAAACAGCAGCTAGGCAGAGTCCAGTAAATTGAAAGATTCGAGCCAAACTACCACTCAAATCAACCCTAAATTTAGTATAGCAATCCCTAAATTTAGGACCCCCGCTACATACTTATTAACAAATTCCATGCAAATCACTTACTAGCACAAGATGATACTTGGTTCTGTATTCTCTAAAAGGGTTGGTACTGGGAAGTGGAACCAAGGAACAATGCTTAGAGGTGGGTAGGGAGGGAGCAGAAACGAAGGGTAACTCAGGAGAGGGGGAGTTCCTGCACCTATTCTCTGAGAAAAAAAAAGCCCTGGTCAAGATAATAAAGTGTATTGTGAGGATACTTTTCTAGCTACAGGGTAACATAAAACAGTACATAGAAAAAACAAAGCATATGGATCACACCAATATAGAATAGATCCCAAGAGACTTCCTCAGTCCAAATGAGTGTCAGAAACGTACCCCAACATTTAGATCACACAATATTCCAATCACTATGGTGTCATAAAATGTGGCTAGGCAATGTGGAAATCAAAAGACATCATACGCCCCCTAAGTCTTCCCTCCCTGAGACCCCCTTCTGTAATGGGCATCCCAGTGTTGTGCTGTCCAAGGGTATTTTGGCTGGTTTGCTGATATCACTGGTTCTTTCTCTTCATGCCTTACATAATGATGTGTACAGTGCAGTAGTACTCATCTCAGACTCATCTCAGACTGTGTGATGATGTCACCCCCAGGGGGCGTGTCTATGACAGTCTGGGGTCAGATGACATGGGATAAATCATGCTGGCCGTCATTCAACTAGGAAGACTGGTGATATCTAGTGGCAGGAAAGGAATAACTGCAGAGGAAAATGATGGATTGGAGGTTAGTATTGCAGCAAAAGCTTCTTATTTTATTTTTACTATTACTGGGCTAATATTTATATATTTTTTTTCAGCAGGAGTTTTTCTTTAACTACTGCTATCTATACCATGACCTGGATAAGTGTAAACCTTCAGGCTAGGTTCACACCTATGCGTTGTGTTTTTTAGCTTGGAGTCTTTGCCAAGTTCGCAATCAGTTGTTCAGCGGTTCCATTGCATTTTTAGCTGCGGACTTGCCGACCTGGGAAGTCTCGCCGCTGTTATCATGAGGGGGAACTCCACACCAAATTTTAAATAAAAAACCCGCACGGGTTCCCCTCCAGGAGCATATCAGGCCCCTAGGTCTGGTATGGACTTTAACGGGAACACCTACGCCGAAAAAACGGCGAGGGGGCCCCCCCCAAAGTCCATAGCAGACCCTTATCTGAGCACGCAACCTGGCAGGCCGCAGGAAAAGAGGGGGGGGACGAGAGAGCGGCCCCATTCCCTCCTGAACCGTACCAGGCCGCATGCCCTCAACATGGGGGGGTGGGTGCTTTGGGGCAGGGGGGTGCACTGCGGCCCCCCCACCCCAAAGCACCCTGCCCCCATGTTGATGAGGACAGGGCCTCTTCCCGACAACCCTGGCCGTTGGTTGTCGGGGTATGCGGGCGGGGGGCTTATCGGAATCCAGGAGCCCCCTTTAATAAGGGGGCCCCCAGATCCTGGCCCCCCACCCTATGTGAATGAGTATACAAAAAGGATAGGAGGCCCCAAGGGATAGTCTGGGTGGGAAAGGGATTCAGGATAACACAAGAAAGTAATGTAAAATTGTATTTATTAAGAAAATTGAAAAGAGTTTACTAAAAACAGTAATGGAATACAGAACAAAAAACAGCTGCTCAAGGACGTATTGTATAATGTGCTGATACAAATCAGAGACAAAAAATGTTATTATTACATACGACCAACCCTACTTGTTTCAGAAAAACATAAAGGCATATGTTGCTATTATGATGGGTACATTCCTTCTTCAGGGGTTTGAGTCGAGCTTGCTGATATATTTCTATAGAAAAAGGGGTATAGAAGTAAGTAACAAAGTAGGGGACTTTAAAAAAAAAAATTGAGATTGAGCACAACTACCATTTATACAGGTCCTTCTCAAAAAATTAGCATATTGTGATAAAATTCATTATTTTCTGTAATGTACTGATAAACATTAGACTTTCATATATTTTAGATTCATTACACACAACTGAAGTAGTTCAAGCCTTTTCTTGTTTTAATATTGATGATTTTGGCATACAGCTCATGAAAACCCCAAAATCCTATCTCAAAAAATTAGCATATTTCATCCGACCAATAAAAGAAAAGTGTTTTTAATACAAAAAAAGTCAACCTTCAAATAATTATGTTCAGTTATGCACTCAATACTTGGTCGGGAATCCTTTTGCAGAAATGACTGCTTCAATGCGGCATGGCATGGAGGCAACCAGCCTGTGGCACTGCTGAGGTGTTATGGAGGCCCAGGATGCTTCGATAGCGGCCTTAAGCTCATCCAGAGTGTTGGGTCTTGCGTCTCTCAACTTTCTCTTCCCAATATCCCACAGATTCTCTATGGGGTTCAGGTCAGGAGAGTTGGCAGGCCAATTGAGCACAGTAATACCATGGTCAGTAAACCATTTACCAGTGGTTTTGGCACTGTGAGCAGGTGCCAGGTCGTGCTGAAAAATGAAATCTTCATCTCCATAAAGCTTTTCAGCAGATGGAAGCATGAAGTGCTCCAAAATCTCCTGATAGCTAGCTGCATTGACCCTGCCCTTGATAAAACACAGTGGACCAACACCAGCAGCTGACATGGCACCCCAAACCATCACTGACTGTGGGTACTTGACACTGGACTTCAGGCATTTTGGCATTTCCCTCTCCCCAGTCTTCCTCCAGACTCTGGCACCTTGATTTCCGAATGTACTTTGGACCACTGAGCAACAGTCCAGTGCTGCTTCTCTGTAGCCCAGGTCAGGCGCTTCTGTCGCTGTTTCTGGTTCAAAAGTGGCTTGACCTGGGGAATGCGGCACCTGTAGCCCATTTCCTGCACACGCCTGTTCACGGTGGCTCTGGATGTTTCTACTCCAGACTCAGTCCACTGCTTCCGCAGGTCCTCCAAGGTCTGGAATCGGTCCTTCTCCACAATCTTCTTCAGGGTCCGGTCACCTCTTCTCGTTGTGCAGCGTTTTCTGCCACACTTTTTCCTTCCCACAGACTTCCCACTGAGGTGCCTTGATACAGCACTCTGGGAACAGCCTATTCGTTCAGAAATTTCTTTCTGTGTCTTACCCTCTTGCTTGAGGGTGTCAATGATGGCCTTCTGGACAGCAGTCAGGTCGGCAGTCTTACCCATGATTGCGGTTTTGAGTAATGAACCAGGCTGGGAGTTTTTAAAAGCCTCAGGAATCTTTTGCAGGTGTTTAGAGTTAATTAGTTGATTCAGATGATTAGGTTAATAGGTCGTTTAGAGAACCTTTTCATGATATGCTAATTTTTTGAGATAGGATTTTTGGGTTTTCATGAGCTGTATGCCAAAATCATCAATATTAAAACAAGAAAAGGCTTGAACTACTTAAGTTGTGTGTAATGAATCTAAAATATATGAAAGTCTAATGTTTATCAGTACATTACAGAAAATAATGAACTTTATCACAATATGCTAATTTTTTGAGAAGGACCTGTAGATACTCCCTATATGGTAATTTTCACTTTTTTCAGTTCAGGTCCGCTTTATTTGTGAGAATCTTAAAAAATGTATAGACATTTTTGAACACAAAGTACAAAACCTTCTGATAATTTTGATATAGGGTTAACAAGACAGGACCTGTTGACAAATAAAATTCTTAGATAATTCATTGAATTGTTGAATTGTATCTGAGTCTACTACAACCAGACTATTAAATACATTCAAAACTTTCTTCAATTAACTGCAGAGAAATAGTATGATCTTGTATTTAGCGTCTGATCTTGTATATTTAAATACTTGGTTTTGATGGCAATCTCAGAGCCTAACATAAAGAAATATGTGCCAACTTATGTGCAGTATACCAACAATTTTACTAAATTAAAAACATGATAATATACTAATTTAGATAAATGAAATAAACAGTATATGCTGGTGCTTACCAGATGGTGAGACCTTGTTGCTATAGAAGTCATAAGTGCATACGTGTAAGCTGTTTGAGGCGTCTGGTTGCCAATATACAGTCTTGTTTCACTTGAATCCATCCTCACTCAGCTATTGTAAGCAATAAATGGACACACCTTCCCTCCAGAAACTGTCAGTCACCAGATCACCCTGTTAAAGTTTAACCATCTGCTGTCCGGGGCAACTTTAATTTTTTACACACATGTTAAAATCACCGCTGGGCTCATGTTCATCGCTGGAGCGAACGGGTTAAGGTAAGAAAAAGGGGGGGGGGGGGCATTTGGGGGCAGCTGCAGCACACAAGGTTTGAGAATGCATTCAGGTGAAAAACCTTGAGAATTTACAACCACTTTAACCACTTGCCGCCCGCACACCGTCAAATGAGTGCTGCTCTAGTTGTGGGTGGACGGCCTCCCAGAACGACCGTTCTTGCTCGCCCCCTCCGCGCCGTCCTGCTAGGACACAGCGCGACCCTGATCTCTGTAAAGGGCCGTGGCCGTGGCTCTTTAACCATGTGATCGGCTGTGTCCAATCACAGCCGGTCACATGTGAGCAGGGCCGCCATCAGGAATTTTGGGGCCCCTTACACAGCTTCAGACATGGAGCTGGAGCAGAGGACAACCGGGGGGGGGGGGTGCTGCCACAGCCACAGCAAATTGAGAAGCGGGGGGGTGCCACGAATTGAGAGAAGCGGGGGGTGCTGCCGACGCGAATTGTTGAGGTCGGGGGGCTTTGGGTGCTGACAAACACAAAAAAACCAAAAGAACGAAAAAAAAGGGGGGTTGCCATCCGGGGCCCTGGGGACCTCCGGGCCTCTGGGCCCCTTACAGTCTCCACCAACATATAGAATATTGTTGGTGGAGACTGGTACATGCTCCACGGTACTGCCTCAGAAATTCTGCACACCGTTAGGGGGAGGTGTTTTCTAACAGAAAGTGCATCCAGGGGGCTTAGTGTCAACAGTGTAAGAAGTATGGCCAAAGAGTTAACTGTGCAAGTGTCTTGCTCGCTTCTAATGCCGCGTACACACGATCAGAAATTCCGACAGAAAAAGTCCGATGTGAGCTTTTGGCTGGAAATTCCGACCATGTGTATGCTCCATCTGACTTTTTCTGTCGGAATTTACACCAGCAAAAGATTGAGAGCAGGTTCTCTATTTTTCAGACGGAAAAAGTTCTTGTCGGAAATTCTGTTCGTCTGTATGCAATTCCGACGTGCAAAAAAGCACGCATTGCTCAGAATCAAGCAGAAGAGCCAAACTGCCCATTGAACTTCATTGATCTTGGCTCGTCGTACGTCTTGTACATCACCGCGTTCTTGATGGTCAAAAGTTCAGAGAACTTTTGTGTGACCGTGTGTATGCAAGCCAAGCTTGAGCGGAATTCCGTCGGAAAAACCATCGTGGCATAAGTCTGCAGTCCTGCCTTAATGTTTATTTCACATGACCATCCGTAGCTCCTGCCTTAGGTTTAGGGATTAGCAAGTGTAGTTCCACAGTGTCACTGCTAAGGTGCCATAAGCCCCGTCCATATATACCATATTTGGCCAATGTCCCTGGAAACTGGAGATCAATTAAAAGAGAAGTTCTGTTTTTTTTTTCTTCAAAATCATACTTACCTGGGTGGATGCAGCATCAGTCTGATGGTGCATGTGTCCCCTGCAGGCTCTAAAGCCTCGTACACACGAACGAGTTTCTCGGCAAAAAACAGCAAGAAACTTGCTGGCAGAGATTTTTTGCCGAGAAATTCGTTCGTGTGTATGGTTTCTCGTCAAGAAAAGCGACAAGTATCTCGACGAGAAAATAGAGATCCTGCTCTCTATTTTCTCGTCGAGATTCTCGTCGGCATGTTTCTCGACGAGAAAAGTGAGTGTGTGTACACTTACCTGTCCTCCCGGAAGCCCGCGCATGTTCGAAATGAATTCGACGCATGCGCGGTAGCTTCCTAGGCATACGTAGGGTATACCAAGATGGCGGCGACGGCATCGAATGTGACGAGCGCATGCTCGTCGTAGTCGATGACGTCACCGCGTACGCTCCATTCAAAGACCCGCGGGTTCTTTGAATCGAGCGTGTGTACACTCGGCCGGGACAATTTTCTTGTCCAAGAATCTCGTCGAAAAAAACGACATGTTTTTTTTGACGAGAATCTCGGCCGTGTGTACGAGGCCTCAGACTGAGAACCCAGCGATCATAGACCACTGATTGTTCGGTTGTCAGAGCTCCATGAGCTCCTTCTTCAAAAAGACTGTTCGTGAACTCACTGCAAAGTATAATAAAATGGGCAATATGTTTAAAAGGCTAAAAATAAAACCTATGTGGCTCATGGCCAAAGTTAAAGAAGCTATATATAATAAGAAAAGAGCTTTTAAAAAATATAAAAATGAAGGAATACTATCATTGTTTAAATGCCACAAAAAATATAACAGAATGTGTAAAAAGGAAATAAAGAATGCAAAAATTCAAAACAAACAACAGATTGCAAATAATAGTAGGACAAAGCCCACAAAATTCTTCAAATATATTAATAGTAAAAAGGTCAGGTGTGAGCATGTAGGCCCTTTACAAAATAATCTAGAGTGGGTGACTGGGGACAAAGAGAAGGCAAATTTATTAAATACCTTTTTCAGCTCTGTGTATACAAAGGAGCATGTCCATAATGGGGATGGTATTGATGCAGCCCCAAATGAATCACTATGGCTTAAATGTGATAAGGTCTAGGCCCTAGGGATGAACCGAACACCCCCCCCCCCCCCGTTCGGTTTGCATCAGAACTTGCAAAAAATGTGTGCGAACACACGAACACCGTTAAAGTCTATGGCACACAAACATGTGTGCTCATTTTAAAGTCTTATATGCAAGTTATTGCCATAAAAAGAGTTTGGGGACCCGGGTCCTGCTCCAGGGGACATGTATCAATGCAAAAAAAAGTTTTAAAACCTAAATTTTTTCAGGAGCAGTGATTTAAACATTGGACAGAGGGGTGGCTGTGGACGTGGTATACTTGAATTTAGACACAGTTGCCCACACACGGCCAGGGCCGCTGATAAGGTAGTACAACCGGCCCTCCTGTAGGGGGGCATGAGCCTCAACAGTCCAGAGGGCAGGAGAGGAGAGCCGGTTGTACTGTCTTGTGACTCCTGTAGAATAAGGTGACCAGATTTTTATAATGGAATCCGGGGACATATATATATATTTTTTTTTTTTATTGGCAAATGGTAAACTATTTTATAAGCATATTTTCTTTAATTGATATATGCAGTGTATGTGGTATGTGTTTATGGAATGATTGTATGATGTATATGTTATTTCTCACATATCCTCCATAAATAAAGATGAAAAAAAAAGATACTGCTTAGAATTTTTGAAGATATGACTAAAAAATGTTATGAAGATAAGACAGAGTGCAGAGTTCAGGAACACGTTACATAAAGAATGCAGGGCTCAGCTGTGCATGGTCCACCCCGGGTGCCAGTCACTGGGGGAGTGTGTCAGGCCGGGCGTCTCACGCTGTGTGAACTTTAATTTGATTCGCCGGGCGCCCGCCGTCACAAAAGTCCTGGACAGCTCCAACCTATGATAGACAGCACACATGTCCATTGGACACATGTCCATTGCCTCAGCACCCGTCAAGGATCAACCTGCAACTGGCGCCGCCCCTCCAATCTGGGGACAGATGGGCTCCGGGGACAGTGTCCTCAATCCGGGGACTGTCCCCGGAAACCGGGGACGTCTGGTCTCCCTACTGTAGAACCCCTGCAGCACTGCTGGCTTTCTCCCTCCGGCTACTGTGCAGGGGATCAATGATACATATTAGCCTACATTTCCTTTATTTAACCAGCTGTCCCAATGCTGCCTTTGTTCTCAGGCATGTCCCGATTTTGGAGCAGCACGGACAGCTGCAGAGTCTCTTTCTGCCTTTGCCATTTACACTTCCGGGTCTTGAAACTCCCCCTCCCCTCCTACTGTGATCCGCAGTGTTATCTCTTGCAATGAGGCCTGAGCTCTTCTCTGCCGACCCCCACCGTGCTCTGTGTTCACTGTAACTTGCAGTGGCTGCAGGGCCTAAATGTTGTAGTGCTTCTGCTGGAAAGGGGGGGGGGGGGTAAGTTGCAGAAAGTTCAGGATACAGAGAGGGGAGAATGTGGCAGGAGCCAGCCTAGAACTGCAGGTAGACATTGGCTACCACTGCAGTGTTGGAGCCAGAGGCCAGTGAATACACCTGTAGTGCCCTGCTCCTGTTGACCAGGCGCTTGCATGTAAATTTAATGGGTTATCTGTTCTGTACATAGTTCAGATTTAATATTATGGCTAAATTAGCCTCTGCTCCAGCATTGGCTGTGTCGTGTGCAGTTCCACACTGTTGCCTGTAGGTGTCGTTGTCACCACCGGCCAGTGATGGAAGGACAGTGTGGCGCTCAAAACAATAAAAATAAGTAAATGGCTACTTAAAGCAATGAAAACAACAGTGCTCTAATAACACAATTATACATGTGAGTCCGCTACAAGGGTATTCAGATGAATTGTCCTCTTTGCGAACTGTGTGATATACCGTGAAGGTACAACGTAAAAATGGAATAAAGTCCCAAATAACAAAAATATATGTGATCATGGATGTCCTTCAATGGATGACCTTCCCACAATGCAGACTGACAAAGGGACTTCAATGTAGAAGATGAATCAAGCAAGGAGAAGACACTAGTTGTTATAGATGGGTACTCTTACCGCTGATGGTGGACCCACCTACCGTACGGCAGTGGGTCTTGCAGGCTTAATGGTCACCAAGACCAAACGGGATATAACTGGATGTCCTGGGTCCTCACTTGAACTCCAACCGGATGATGAAAAGGTAACTCAAACGATGGACGGTTCTCACATGGGCCAGGTTCCACAGCAATCCGCGAAAAATATATTTTTATATTTTTATATTTTTCGCGGATTGCTGTGGAACCTGGCCCATGTGAGAACCATCCATCGTTTGAGTTACCTTTTCATCATCCGGTTGGAGTTCAAGTGAGGACCCAGGACATCCAGTTATATCCCGTTTGGTCTTGGTGACCATTAAGCCTGCAAGACCCACTGCCGTACGGTAGGTGGGTCCACCATCAGCGGTAAGAGTACCCATCTATAACAACTAGTGTCTTCTCCTTGCTTGATTCATCTTCTACATTGAAGTCCCTTTGTCAGTCTGCATTGTGGGAAGGTCATCCATTGAAGGACATCCATGATCACATATATTTTTGTTATTTGGGACTTTATTCCATTTTTACGTTGTACCTTCACGGTATATCACACAGTTCGCAAAGAGGACAATTCATCTGAATACCCTTGTAGCGGACTCACATGTATAATTGTGTTATTAGAGCACTGTTGTTTTCATTGCTTTAAGTAGCCATTTACTTATTTTTATTGTTTTGAGCGCCACACTATTTTTATTCACCATTCCTGTACACTTTGTTTGTTTGAGTGTTGGCAGCTTGCATGCACATTGTTTTTGGTTTAGCGCAGTATTTTCCCCCTTTTTTCCCAGTGATGGAAGGACGACAGGCTAAGGTGTATTGGATGTCTCTTTCCCCAGAAGCAGCCCAGTGGGAGTGGTCTCCCCGCTGTGCATTCTGGCAGAGGATACTTAAGGGGCAGACGCCATCTTTTCGCTCTCTCACCTCATGGCCTGCCTGGCCTAAGGTATGTGACAACTCCTCTTCTGGCCTCGGGGCCCTGTTGGCCCCAGGCTCCGTGACTGCAAGTAGGCCCAGAAGCTGTCTGGGGCCTACTGGTTCAGAGGTGGTCCTGTGCTGTCTGTCCTGCGGGAAGAAGCCGAGCAATTGAAAGATCCGGGGGAGGACTTGTCTTGGAGAGGACCGAGTGCAATGCTGGTATCTCAAGAAGTGCCGATGCATCCTAACCAATCTACCTCACAGTACTGCCAGATGGCTTAAAGGAACTTTGGTACTGTGCTGCTGTGTTTGCTATTAATATTATGTGGCAGAGGATTGTTAAACTGATACTGAATCCTGTGGCAGAGGATTGTTCAACAGTTATTGTTCTCATCAAGTCTGTGGCAGAGACTTTTGTTCCGTGCATCATTTCGGCTGCTAGGTCAGTGAAAGAGGCCTATCCGGGTGAGAAAGATCCGTTGACTGAAGTGCACTTGTCTTCGGGATCTCAAGTTCCTCAGTGATCTGCACCAGGTATCTGAACCTTCCCCTAACCCTCCATCCCTCTACTGCTCAAGTTGTTCAATAAAAAGCATTGGAAAAGAACTAAGTACTACCCTTTGTTCCACATGACCCTCCCTTCTAGACTGTAAGCTCTGACGAGCAGGGCCCTCTGATCCCTCCTGTATTGAATTGTATTGTGACTGTACAGTCTTCCCTGATGTAAAGCGCTGCGCAAACTGTTGGCGCTATATAAATCCTTATAATAATAATAATAACTAAGTGACTGTGCATACATCTGTGGGCGCAAGGCCCAGTATAGACTCTAAGGCCTCGTACACACGGCTGAGATTCTCGTCAAAAAAAACATGTCGTTTTTTTCGACGAGATTCTTGGACAAGAAACTTGTCCCGGCCGAGTGTACAGACGCTCGATTCAAAGAACCCGCGGTTCTATGAATGGAGCGTACGCGGTGACGTCATCGACTACGACGACGAGCATGCGCTCGTCACATTCGATGCCATCGCCGCCATCTTGGTATACCCTACGTATGCCTAGGAAGCTACCGCGCATGCGTCGAATTCATTTCGAACATGCGCGGGCTTCCCGGCGGACAGGTAAGTGTACACACACTCACTTTTCTCGTCGAGAAACAGGCTGACGAGAATCTCGACGAGAAAATAGAGAGCAGGATCTCTATTTTCTCGTCGAGATTCTTGTCGCTTTTCTTGACAAGAAACCATACACACGAACGAAAATCTCTGCCAGCAAGTTTCTTGCTGGTTTTTGCCGAGAAACTCGTTCGTGTGTACGAGGCTTAAGTTTCTAACCTGGTGAACTGTGTTTAGGGGTAACGGCAAAGACCCAAAAATATAACCAGCAGCTCCTACAGGGGTAGTGCTACACACCTCTCCCTCCACCTGACAGACATATCTGCACCAGCTATTTCTATGTGACAACATAAAGAAAAACAAATGCTCCTGCGCTTGAGAAATTGCTGTGAGGCTGATTGAAAACAATTGTCTCCACTAGTCTAGCCACCACATTTTTTAAGATTTATATATTTTGCTTTATTTTATCCTGTTTGTGAGTATATTTCTATATGGCACTCCTGAGGCCCCATTCACACTTTGCGTAGCGGGAACGCATGTTTTTTAGCCTGTTTTTCACACATAAGGCAGCCCATTCACTTCAATGGACTGCCCTACATTTGACAAACGTACCATAGAATGCTCTTTTCAGGCATGCAGCTTTGCAAGTGTAGCGGGTATTTGAATTTAGGGGAAGCATCTGGGTGGTAGTGTAACCCAGATGCACTGATTGCTAGGGGATCTGAGGCCCTTTTGTGGTTCTTGGAGGACTCTGGTGGTGTGAGGTTCCCTGGGCCTATAGGTGGCGTTGTTGCCGGGGGCCGGAGGTGAACTCACACCACAAGACTGTGCCTTTTTGTCCTCCCCTGGAGCTGGTACAGCGGGGCGGGGAACCCGCTGTGGCGCGAAGGGAGAGGAGATAAAAGGGGCGGACGCCCTTACCACGGAGTTCAGAGTGCAGAGTCGGAGGACGCGGCCGCACCCAGGCACCTTCAGCTTGGGTGCTGGCGTTCCGGTGCTCCGGGCCCAGGTGCCCTTGACCTGGCCGGAGTGGAGATGGAGTCCATCTCAGGCACCTTTAGCCTGGGGTGAGGTACTATGGCGGATGCCTGGGGCTCAGTACCTTCGACTGAGTTCCGTGAGGGTGGAGGAATCTGAGGGGGCCCTAACTCCTTGGGTGCCCGTGTCTGAGTTTGTGAGGTCTGGTGAGCAGAACTTCTCTGGAGAGTCCGGCGCAGCATCGCTGGTGACAGAGAGGCCTCCGGTATCTCCCTTGGACGGATATCTTTCCCCTGACAGGGGCCTTGCTAGCGAAGGTAATTTGCGTTCTATTTCACATAGTCAGTGGCAGTGACTCTTCGCCACTGGTGATACCACAGTGGTTGGCAAGAGAAGGGAAAGGATTGTGCCTCGACCTATTCCCATTAAGACTAAGTTGTTGCAAAAGAATCCAACTTTACCGTGCTGTGTGTTTATTCGCTGAGAAGAATAAAACTGTGTTGGACCTATTCACTGTGTGGAACTCTGGTTACTAGGAGCAAAGGAGTCAGGGACGAAGTACAGGACTTGACTCTAGGACACCTACACAAAGCCCGATCTTTCTGGTCTTCACCTTGTCACTATGGAGGACATGGGCCGCAGTGTATCTCATCCCTCCCCCCAGCACTAACACCCCTAGACAAAGAAAGACAAGCCGAGAATGAGAAGGGGTGAGGCCGCTACACAAGTTTGCCACATGACAAAACGCAAGTCTGCTAACGTTTTTTGGGTCGCCATTAACAATTTATGGCACCACAAGTGCTATGTGAGTTTGTAGTACATTTCTAAATGTACTGCAAAGTAGGGATGAGCTTCGAGTTCGAGTCGAACTCATGTTCGACTCCAACATTGCCTGTTCGCCTGTTCGCCAAACAGCGAACAATTTATGGTGTTCAAATTCGAAAAGCCGCGGAACACCCTGTAAAAGTCTATGGGAGAAATCTAAAGTGGTAATTTTAAAGGCTTATATGCAAGTTATTATCATAAAAAGTGTTTGGGGACCCGGGTCCTGCCCCAGGGGACATGTATCAATGCAAAAAAAAGTTTTAAAAACGGCCGTTTTTTCGGGAGCAGTGATTTTAATAATACTTAAAGTGAAACAATAAAAGTGAAATATTCCTTTAAATTTCGTACCTGGGGGGTGTGTACAGTATGCCTGTAAAGCAGCGCGTGTTTCCTATGTCTAGAATTGTCCCTGCACAAAATTTCATTTCTGAAGTAAAAAAAGTAATTTAAAACCACTCGCGGCTATATAATGAATCCCCGGGTCCCCAGCAATACATAGAAAAGTCATTGAAAAAAAACGGCAGGGGTCCCCCCCCCCCCCCCCCAGTATGCCGTTTTTTTTAATGACTTTTATCTGTATTGCCGACCCGACAATAGATTAATAGATGCAGTAGTTTTAAATGACTTTTTTTTTTCCTTCAAAAATGACATTTTGCGCAGGGAACCAAAATTAAAATAAAAAAAATGCGTGGGGGTCCCCCCCAAATTCCATATCAGGCCCTTCAGCTCTGGTATGGATATTAAGGGGAACCCCGCACCAAAATAAAAAAAAATGGCATGGGGTCCCCCCAAAAATCCATACCAGACTCTTATCCGAGCACGCAACCAGGCAGGCTACAGGAAAAGAGGGGTGGGACAAGAGAGAGCCCCCCCCCTCCTGAACCGTACCAGGCCACATGCCTTCAACATGGGTAAGATGTCCCCATGTTGATGGGGACAAGGGCCTCATCCCCACAACCCTTGCCCGGTAGTTGTGGGGGTCTGCAGGCGGGGGGGATTATCGGAATCTGGAAGCCCCCTTTAACCAAGGGGACCCCCAGATTCTGCCCCCCCCATGTGAATTGGTAACGGGTACATTTTTAAATACAGCCAGACGGGGCTGTATACAAGCTGTGGCTGCAATGATTTACTACACAGCCGCAGCATTTTTAACACAGGCTGCATGGCTTGACAGGCAGCACCACCTGTCAAACTCCCCGTTGAGTTCAATGTGGTCGCTCTGCAACTGCAAGCCAAACACTTGGCTCACATTTGCAGCACTCTCTCACAATGTAAAATCACTATTCAGCGATTTAAAAAAGGCATAACAAAAAACAGGTGTCAGGGGGCGACTGTAGCAAGAGTATAATTTCTGCCATGGCTGCAAAACAGCATTGCAACCATCACATTTTAGCAAAAATTGGGGGCGAGGGGGGCCCTGTCAGATAGGCTGTACAAGGACCCTTGATTTCTAACAGCAGCCCTGCACACGGCTAATGTGTAAAGTAAAGTCTACAGGCTTGGAAAGATCAGTTTGTAAATGAATAGAAAACTGGCTAAAAGACCAAATTCAGAAAGTAGTGGTTATTGATTCTTACTCTGAATGGTCCAAGGTTGTTAGTGGTATACCCCAAGGTTTAGTGGGGTACACATGCATGTACATTATATATATATATTATTGTAAGATTAGGAGTTGTTAGCTCTCGTGGTGGATGCGTTTTTTCAGTGATTCAGGCCAGTCAGGAACTCTGTTTAAGGGCATGGTAGCCCATTTTTATTTAAAAGCACAAAAGTTCACAAATACACCCGTAGCATTCACAGGGGGGGTTCCACTATTCCTGTATCTTGCATACTCAACAGTTTAGCCTCCTAGCTTTACCTTCTTGCTATCCGGCTGTTTCAGGCCTTTAGCCTAGGCCTTAGGTCAGCTCCTCAGACCCAAACAGTTTCCAAGAGTTAAGCTGTCTCCTCGCTTACCCCTGGTCAGCACCTTTGTTGTTGAATCACTAACGATGTCTGCCTCCTGCAGACATGCCTATTCTGGCTGCACCCATGCAGCATAGATAGCCTCTGACTCCACTCAGAGGGATGGGAGAGTCCACCTGACTCTCCAAGCACAGACTTCCTGTCTGTTGGGTGGGGCCCTAATCCATAGTCAGGGCAGGACTAAAAAGCCAAAGACACAGCCGTTCAATCAGCATGTCTTTCTCTACCAACTCTGGTGTAAACCAACACTCTTTAAGGTCACACAGAGTCGCACCGTTACAATATATATATATATATATATATATATATATATTGTATTATACACACACACACATAGATGTACTATATATACATACATATACACACACACACAAATTCTTATAAAGAAATGTAAAAAACATATTAAAATGTTGTAGGACAGTGGACGTCCCAGTAGGCCCAGGTTGGTGTCAGTAGTTTTTTATTTTTATTATTAGATTTTTTTAATATGTTTTACAATTGTTCTAAGAGCCTCATTGGGGGGGCTTTGGTGAAATATCAGCAGGGGGAATCCGCACTGCATGGGGCGATTAGGGTGTGCCCAGGCACACCCCCTGCGCACACCTATGGTTGGGACCCCTACTTTTTAACATATATATGTAGCGGGTATTTGAATTTAGGGGAAGCATCTGGGTGGTAGTGTAACCCAGATGCACTGATTGCTAGGGAATCTTGGGTGCCCGTGTCTGAGTTTGTGAGGTCTGGTGTGCAGAACTTCTCTGGAGAGTCCGGCGCAGCATCGCTGGTGACAGAGAGGCCTCCGGTATCTCCCTTGGACGGATATCCTTCCCCTGACAGGGGCCGATTTATTTTTTTCTATTTTTTTGCAGGATTTTTGTGTATTTTTTATTTTTAGGGTGGAACTGCACTTTAACCTAACACAGTTTTATCTTTTATATTTGGTAGGCATTTTGGTGGTTATATTGCTTTTGTGTGAGGTAAAAAATATTTTAGTTGTTACTACCCAAGGTTAGTAAAGGCCATGTCCAGTTTAAAGAGGTTGTAAACCCTCAAGGTCTATGCATTAAGGTGAAAAGCCTCCTGTGATTCAGCTGCCCCCCCCCAGACCCCCCATTGTACTTACCTGAACTCGGTCATTCCAGCGACGGGGATGAGCACACCAGCTCCAGCCGGTGTCTCGTTTCCTGATTGGATAGATTGAAAGCAGCACAGCCATTGGTTCCCGCTGCTGTCAATGAAATCTAATGACGCTGGAGCCGGGAGGTGGGGCTAAGTCCTGCTGTGTGTGTCAATAGACGCAGCAGCAGGACACTGGAGCGTGCCTGCACGGGTGCCCCGAGGGAGAGCCGCTCTCCAACAGGGCACTCGAGAAGAGTAGGAGCCAAAAGCACAGCTTAGGGACCCCAGAAAGGAAGGATCGGGGCCACTCTGTCCAAAACCAACTGTACAGAGGAGGTAAGTATGACATGTTTGTTATTTAAAAAAACAAGTTACAGTATATACTCGAGTATAAGCCAAGTTTTTCAGTACATTTTTTTGTGTGGAAAATGCCCCCCTCGACTTATACTCAAGTCCCACGCCTCACTGTGTCCATCTGCAGCCTTATGATCTCTGGCCCTGTGATATGCAGTCTAGTGGACGGCCGTGTAATGGAACAAAGCCCCGCCTTCTCCTCGTCCTCGTCCGTGATAGGCTGAACACTGACTCACTGCTGGGAAACTGAGTCTGTGTTCCGTCATGGACGAGGAGGAGGCGGGGCTTTGTTACACTACACGGCTGCCGACTAGACTGTATATCTCAGCGCCGGATATCATAAGGTTAAAGATGGGCACAGCGCCGGTACATGAGGTACATGAGGCAGGGAGATTGGCACAGTGAGGCAAGAAATATGGGCACAGTGAGGCATGCAGATGGGCACAGTGAGGCTGAGGCATGCAGATGGGCACAGTGAGGCTGAGGCATGCAGATGGGCACAGTGAGGCTAGGTTGTTAATTGATCTATAACCTATTTACAAGTGTAGCGGGTGTTTGATTTTAGGGGAGGAATCTGGGTGGTAGTGTAACCCAGATGCCAGTGGCGGAATTTTCATGGTTTTTGACCTAAGAGCAGGAGATGAGGAGAGGGGAGGGAGGCGGGGACACAGCCTGCAATGTGGGAAGGACTGCTGCCTGATAAGGTAAGCTGGCTGAGCTTTACTTAATGGATTATTTTCGATGGATTAGCCTGGTGAGCAGTGAGGGAGAGGATGTGTTATCTCCAGCATGGCTCCTCCTGTCTCTGAGGCTATTAGATCGATTTTGTGTGTGAGAAGAGCACTGCTGCTGGAGGAAGAACATGTCCTGAATGTCTCCCCAATCTCTACTAACTACATCTCCTACTCATTAGCTGCCCACCACTAAACAAGCACAGTCCCCTCCTCTCCTGTATTACCAACTAATGTGTCTGTGAGCTGCTGGGGCACTACAAGTCCCAGCATGCCAGGAGATGGGGGCAGCAGTGTGTTCAATCAGGCTGATTTTTGGGAAAAAAATGCTGGTGTGTGACTGGGTCTATGTGTATATAATGTGTGTGTATGTATAGTGTGTGTGTATAAACTGTATGTATAGTGTGTGTATATACGGTATGTATAGGGGTCTGTACTAAGGGGGGGGCGGTGTAATACACTGTGGGTCTGCACTAAGGGGGTGTCAATACTGCGGGGGTCTGCACTAAGAGGGTGTCTATACTGCGGGGGTCTGCACTAAGAGGGTGTCTATACTGCGGGGGTCTGCACTAAGAGGGTGTCTATACTGCGGGGGTCTGCACTAAGGGGGTGTCTATACTGCGGGGGTCTGCACTAAGGGGGTGTCTATACTGCGGGGGTCTGCACTAAGGGGGTGTCTATACTACGGGGGTCTGCACTAAGGGGGTGTCTATACTGCGGGGGTCTGCACTAAGGGGGGTGTCTATACTGCGGGGGTCTGCACTAAGGCGGGGGTCTGCACTAAGAGGGTGTCTATACTGCGGGGGTCTGCACTAAGGGGGGTGTCTATACTGTGGGTTTCTGCACTAAGAGGGGGTCTGCACTAAGGAGGGTGTCTATACTGCGGGGGTCTGCACTAAGGGGGGTGTCTATACTGCGGGGGTCTGCACTAAGGGGGTGTCTATACTGCGGGGGTCTGCACTAAGGGGGTGTCTATACTGCGGGAGTCTGCACTAAGAGGGTGTCTATACTGCGGGGGTCTGCACTAAGAGGGTGTCTATACTGCGGGGGTCTGCACTAAGAGGGTGTCTACCCGCAGTAAAGTATAGACAAAGATAAAATATCAAAATCATGCTTTTCGGGGGGGGGGGGCCCTTCATGATTTCTTGCACCGGGGCCCTGAAGTTTCTAGTTACGCCTCTGCCAGATGCATTGATTGTCATGGAATCTGAAACCCTTTTGTGGTTCTTAGAGGACTCTGGTGGTGTGAGGTTCCCTGCGGCCTGCAGGTGGCGTTGTCGCCATGGGCCGGAGTTGAACACTCACCGCAAGACTGCTTCCCTTTTTGTCCTTTCCTGGCGCTGGTACAGCGGGGCGGGGAACCCGCTGTGACGCAAAGGGCGAGGGGATAAAAGGGGCAGACGCCCTGACCTTGGGGTTCAGAGTCGGAGGACGCAGCCGCACCCAGGCCCCTTCAGCTTGGGTGCTGGCGTTCCGGAGTTCCAGGCCCAGGTGCCCTTGACCTGGCCGGGGCGAGAGATGGAGTCCATCTCAGGCACCTTTAGCCTGGGGTGAGGTACTATGGCGGAAGCCTGGAGCTCAGTACCTTCGACTGAGTTCCGCGAGGGTGGAGGAATCCGAGGGGCCCTAACTCCTTGGGTGCTCCTGTCTGAGACAAGGAGGCCGGTGAGCGGAACTTCTCTGGAGAGTCCAGCGCAGCATTGCTGGTGACTGAGAGGCCTCCGGTAACTGTCTTGGACGGATGTCCTTCCCCTGATAGGGGCTACGATAGCGAAGGTAATTCATGTTCTGTTCTATATTATCAGTGGCAGTGACTATTCGCCACTGGTGATACTACAGTGGTTAGCTTTATCTAGAAGAATTGTGCCTTGGCCTACTCCCCACAAATACTGAAGTGTTACATGGGTCTCAACCTGTCTGTGCTGTATGACTATTTATTGAGAAGAATAAATACGAGTTGGACCTATTCAGTGTGAGGAACTCTGGTTACTAGGAGCAAAGGGGAGTCAATCCGAGGAGAGGATTTGACTCTGGGACACATACACAAAGCCCGATAGTTCTGGCCTACACCTTGGAGGACATGGGCCGTAGTGTATCTCATCCCTCCCCTCAATCTTAACCCCTAGACGAGACATACAAGCCGTGAATGAGAAGGGGTGAGAGGGGTGAGGTCGCTACACGTGGGGGCTCGTCCGGGATGTGTATGGTGTCTGAATTTGAACTTTGCTGCCCGGAGGAGTTCCAAGTAGGTCGGCCATATTGGCCAACGCGCCACGAGGCAAACCAAAGCTGCGCAGTTCGTGGGCGGGGAGAAGGAAAAGCCTGCGAACAAATGCAGAGTGTGGGAGGAGTCTGGCCATGTGGAAGGACACACGTGGAGATTCCGGCGCAAAGGGGTCAGTGCGCATTGGAGCAGCAAACAGTCAGGATGACTTCAAGTAACCTGTGGATTTCTGCTTCTTCCGTCACCGAGATGACTTCCTTTGCTGCCCAGATTACGGTACGGGAATAAGACTAAGGCCCCGGGGGCAGTTGGCTCTGTATACCTGCAGAGACATAGAGGCCCTCGGTGTGATCTGTCCCGGGACTGGTGGTCCAGTTGAAGCCGTTCGGGCGATGTGAGGTCTGCAAAGAGTTCCTCTTCGAGGTGGAGCCATCCACAGAAAGGCCTCGTGCTTTCCACCTCAACTACCTCACAGGGACTGCCACTCTGGAGGGAGAGATCGATGCCCCAGCGTTTCCCATGCGCGCTGACCAGGGCGACGTGACAGCCCAAGCGGAGATAAAGAGAGAGAAATCCGAGGATGCTGTCTCGGTCACCACAAGCTCCCTGCTCCCACCGCCGAAGAGGAAAGTTGGCCTGGTGATGGCATCCTGTGTTCGTGGAAGAGCTTCGCCCTGTCGCTTGCCTGGCCTAGATGTATCCGGAGGAAAGAGTCCTGGACGTCCCTGTTCTTCAAAAGGCCCAGGTGAGCCAGGGGTCGGGACTGTGTGTGTGGTTGGAGGTGTCGGGAGCCCAGAGTCGGTGGAGCCCATCAAGGGGGGTGATTCCGTGTCTACGGGGAATTACCTGCCCGCAGAGTGTTATGACACCTCCGACCTAGAGTCGCTATCAGATGCCGGTGATGATGGGGAGATAGATGAGATCTTCCACAAGAAGGGATGGGACAATATGAAGCTACCTGCGTCCCGTGTCTTAAGGGACCCACCTATATCCATTGGGGATAGTACACCCCAGGTGGAGGCCTCGGAGCCGAGGGAGGAATCTGGTTCCCTGTCTGTGATCCCACTTCTTGAACCATCAAGTGTTTCACCTGCTCCTGTTGCAGGAGTGCAACGGGCATCACTGCGGTCTCCTAGGCCCAAATCTACAGAGGTGGAGGGTGTACCTCGCCATCCAGAGTCCATTGTTTTACCTGGAGTAGGAGACCGTGCCACAATGCCATCTCTGGCTAGGCTTCAGCGTCTCTTTTGCCAGAAAGTTGCCCGAGAATATGGGTGGGAATACCCATATCTACCCCGAGAATTGCTCTATGAGGTAGAAGTTTTTTTGGCAGCGGTGGTACAATGATTTTGTCTGGACAAAGCTGAAAGTACCTCATGCGCGCCGATACCTCGCATGCTCACCTACAGTCACCAGAAAGTTCAAGGACTGTAAGGCGGAGTGGATGGTGGAAAGGCATATCCATGCGGACAAAGTGGTAATTTGTCGGAAGGATGGAGGGAGCATTGAGTACCATGTGGAGGCTTTTGACCAGCACTTGAAGCCTTTGTTTTTGCCGGATCCCAAGTTCTATTTGTAGGAGAAAGAGACTCCTTTCCATTTTTTTTTCTTGTTGCTACTAGATGACAGGGACTGTGCTCTAATTTTTCTTTTGGGACGTTTTACTCTTTGGAGAAATGGGAGCTGTTGTTATTTTGTTCTTCCTCCTTCTCCTCCCATCAAGGAAACGGAAAAAAGAGAAATCAGTGACTTTGGGGTTTAGCCAGCATAGGGTCACAGCACAGAGAAGCAGAAGTTCATCTGGATCTGACAAGTGCCTTTACAACGGCATTGCCACCAGGTGGCGGTGTTGCGCAACGATTGTTCATTTCACACTTTGCACTACACTATTGAGGAGAATGGGTTTCTTTACGGATAGACCCATTCCTTTCAAGGAAAAAAAGACACATACATTATGCTAGGATGTGTGTTTCTTTGTGGTTTTTTTTTCCTCTGCAGGAGATTTCATCTATCAAGGCTGCTGAGAATGGGGTGGTCCCTAGATAGTGAGGGGGGATGTCAATGTATAAAGTCCTTTAAAAGTTTGATACCAAGTTCATTGTTTTATATTCCTGTTTCCTTTTCCCATTTTAGGTCCTGGCACAATTCATGACTAAATTGTTGAGTTTGGTCTCTGGGTCGAACCTATGTCACCACTCCTTGGGAGACATGGGTTTGCACCAGACACTGGGGACCAGTGTCAAATCACCAGGGGGAGAGTGTAGCGGGTGTTTGATTTTAGGGGAGGCATCTGGGTGGGAGTGTAGCCCAGATGCATTAATTGTCAGGGAATCTGAGACCCTTTTGTGGTTCTTGGAGGACTCTGGTGGTGTGAGGATCCCTGCGGCCTGCAGGTGGCGTTGTCGCCATGGGCCAGAGTTGAACACTCACCACAAGACTGCTTCCCTTTGTGTCCTTTCCTGGCGCTGGTACAGCAGGGCAGGGAACCCACTGTGACGCAAAGGGCGAGGGGATAAAAGGGGCGGACGTCCTGACCTTGGGGTTCAGAGTCGGAGGACACAGCCGCACCCAGGCACCTTCAGCTTGGGTGCTGGCGTTCCGGAGTTCCGGGCCCAGGTGCCCTTGACCTGGCCGGAGCGAGAGATGGAGTCCATCTCAGGAACCTTTAGCCTGGGGTGAGGTACTATGGCGGAAGGCTGGAGCTCAATATCTTCGACTGAGTTCCGCGAGGGTGGAAGAATCCGAGGGGGCCCTAACTCCTTGGGTGCCCGTGTCTGAGACAAGGAGGCCGGTGAGCGGAACTTCTACGGAGAGTCCAGCGCAACATTGCTGGTGACGGAGAGGCCTCCGGTAACTGTCTTGGACGGATGTCCTTCCCCTGATAGGGGCTACGATAGCGAAGGTAATTCATGTTCTGTTCTATATAGTCAGTGGCAGTGACTATTCGCCACTGGTGATACTACAGTGGTTAGCTTTATCGAGAAGAATTGTGCCTTGGCCTACTCCCCACAAATACTGAAGTGTTACATGGGTCTCAACCTGTCTGTGCTGTATGACTATTTATTGAGAAAAATAAATACGAGTTGGACCTATTCAGTGTGTGGAACTCTGGTTACTAGGAGCAAAGGGGAGTCAATCCGAGGAGAGGATTTGACTCTGGGACACATACACAAAGCCTGATAGTTCTGGCCTTCACCTCTACACCTTGGAGGACATGGGCCTTAGTGTATCTCATCCCTCCCCCCAGTGTTAACCCCTAGACGAGACATACAAGCCTTGAATGAGAAGGGGTGAGAGGGGTGAGGTCGCTACACAACTCTGGCTACTTTCTACTATGTTTTGTTTTTAATGTTGTTTAGTTTGTCCTCCCTTTGTTGTTTTTCCCCCCCCCCCCGTGCTTAACAAGAATAGGGATGAGCCGAACACCCCCCGGTTCGGTTTGCACCAGAACCTGCGAACGGACCGAAAGTTTGCGCAAACTTTAGAACCCTATTAAATACAATGGACGCGAACTTTCAAAATCTAAAGTGCTAATTATAACAGCTTATATGCATGTTATTGTCCTAAAAAGGGTTTGGGGACCCGGGTTCTGCCCCAGGGGACATGTATCAATGCAAAAATAAGTTTTAAAAACGTCAATTTTTTCGGGAGCAATCATTTTAATGATGCATAAAGTGGAAAAAAAAAAGTGAAATATTCCTTTAAATATCGTACCTAGGGGGTGTCTAAAGTATGCCTGTGAAGTTCCACGTGTTTCCCGTGTTTAGAACTGTCCCTGCACAAAATGACATTTCTAAAGGAAAAAAAGCCATTTAAAACTGCTTGCGAATTTAATGTCATGTCTTGTCCTGGCAATATGGATGAAAATCTTTGAGAACAATGGCATGGCTACCCCATCACCCCCCCCCACCCCAGTCCATTACCAGCCCCATTGGGTCTTGTATGTATATTAAGGGGAACCCCGCACCCAAAATAAAAAAAGGTCCTATATACTCTGAACAGCAGTATACAGGCGGTGCAAACAAGACAGGGGCTGTAGGTTTGTTCTTAAGTAGAATCTGTTTGTAATTTTGAACAAGAAAATTGTTTAAGTGTAGCTCCAGCCAAAAAATCTATTTTTAAGCTTTTTGGAAAACATAGGGAAGGGTTATCACCTCTGTAACATTTGTTTTGCTGTCTGTGCACCTGTTCAGAAGATTTCACCTCACTTTCCATCCCAATGACAAATGTTTTTGGAAAAGTGGGGTCTTTATTGAAACAAGGATTAGTGATAAAGCATCAGTAGAGAGGAGACACCTTTTTCCCATATTAACTCTTACAGGAGAGAATTTCCCTTCCTAGGGGTAGATTTCCTCTAACTTCCCTTTGTCTCCTTCCGTTCGCAGTGAGGAGTCGTTTGTAAGTTGGATGTTTGAAAGTAGGGGCCTGCCGTATATACTCTGCTGAAATTTGCCCCTTAGATGTTGGTGTTGCCACAACACTGTGAGCCCTCACAGTTACTCTTGGTGGGCGCTGGAACGCCCTGCTGTGAACTATTAGATCAGGAATTGTAATTACATGCCATTGTTGAACAGTGGTAGGAAAAATTGGGCCTTTGGTGGTGGTGCTGGTGCTACAACACTGTCAGCCCTCACAGTTACTCTTGGTGGGCGCATGAATGGGCCCTACTGTTAATTATTAGATCAAGAATTGTAATTACATGCCCCTGTTGAAGAGGAGCAGAAAAATTGGGCCTTTGGTGGTGGTGGTGGTGTTGCCACAACACTGTAAGCCCTCACAGTTACTCTTGGTGGGCACAGGAATGGGCCCTGCTGTGAATTATTAGATCAAGAATTGTAATTGCATGCCCCTGTTGAACAGGGGCAGAAAAATTGGGCCTTAGGCACTGGTGCCACAACACTGCAACCCCTCACAGATACTGTACTTGGAGCACAGCAATGAGCCCTGTTGCAAAGTATTGCATCAAAAATTGTAATTACACGCCCCTATTAAACAGGGGCTGAAAAATTGCGCCTTAGGCACTGGTGCTGGTGCCACAACACTGCAACCTCTCCCAGATACTCTAGTTGGAGTGCAGGAATGAGCCCTGCTGCAAAGCATTGCATAAAAAATTGTAATTACATGCCCCTGTTAAACAGGGGCTGAAAAATTGGGCCTTAGCCACTGGTGGCGGCACCCAGAAACAAAAATGTTCTTCCAAGCTATCATCATGAATCGGATCATTGAGGAGGAGGAGGATAGTCAGTAAACATAACAGGACAGTCACTCAGCATCAGCATAGGCAGTCTTGAAGGGATGTGACATTTCAAAATACATTATTCTGTTATATCAGCTTCAGGTGCTTAGTAGCTGGTGGTGATCCAAGACTGGTTCATCTTTATGAAGGTCAGTCGATCAACCGAGTCGTTGGACAGGCGCACCCTGTGATCCGTGACAAAGCCTCCAGCAGCACTGAATGTGCGTTCCGAAAGAACGCTGGATGCAGGATAGGCCAGTAGCTCAATTGCATACTGTGCAAGCTCTGGCCAGTGATCCATCCTCAAGACCCAGTAAGCCAGAGGATTTTCAGTGGGAAAGGTGTCCAAGTCTGACCTTGCCCCTAGGTATTCCTGCACCATGTATATCAGACGCTGGCGATGGTTGCTGGAACCGATCATACCTTGGGGTTGCGGACTAAAAAAATTGTCTAAATGCTTCGGTCAGACAGCCACCTTCCCCACCGCTACTTCTTTGACTGACCGAAGCCTCAGCAACTCGTTGTCCAGGACCAGGAGTTTGTAACCTCCCAGTCTCTGGGAACGCGTTGCACAGACCTTTCTGCAAGGCCTCCCGGAGATTTCTCATCCTCTGCGACGGTAAGATAAGGTTCGCAATCTTACCTTTGTACCGTGGATCAAGGAGAGTGGCCAGCCAGTAACGGTCCCTCTCCTTGATCCGAAGAATACGAGGATCCTTCCGCAGACTTTGCAGGATCAGGGAGGCCATGCAGCGTACAGTAGGTTAGCTGAGGCATTCCGTCCGGAGTCCTCTGGGTCACTAAGGACAACATGATCCGCAGCCACCTCCTCCCAGCCACGTACAAGTCCACGGGTGTCTTGGGACTGTAATTGATCCCTTGAAGACTGCTGCTGATGCTGAGTGCTAGTCTCCACCTCCATGCTGACACAATCCTCCTCCTCCTCCTCTTCCTTTGTGATAGCCGGGCCAGCAGGAACACTGTCTGGATAAAGGGGGCCTTGAGAGGTAAGGAAGTCCTCCTTTTCCTGCCTCTGTTCTGCCTCAAGTGCCCTGTCCATTATTCCACGCAGCATCCACGGGTTTCTTGGGACTGTAAATCATCCCTAAAAGACTGCTGCTGTTGATGCTGAGTGCCAGGCTCCACCTTCATGCTGACACAATCCTCCTCCTCCTCGTCATCTTCCTGTGCGATGGGTGGGACAGAAGAAACACTGTCTGGGTAAAGGGGTCCTTGAGAGGAAAGGAAGTACTCCTCTTCCTGCCTCTAGTGCCCTGTCCATTATTCCACACAGCGTATGCTCCAACAGGTGGGCAAGAGGTACAGTGTCACTGATGCATTCACTGTCACTGCTCACCATCCTCGTGGCCTCCTCAAATGGTGCCAGGACAGTGCATGCATCCCTGATTATGCCCCACTGTAGTGGTGAAAAAAACCCGAGCTCCCCTGACCCTGTCCTGGTGCCGTAGTCGCACAGGTACTCATTGATGGCCCTCTGCTGCATGTGCAGCCGCTGCAGCATGGCCAACGTTGAGTTCCACCTGGTGGGCATGTCCCATATAAGGTGGTTCTTGGGCAGGTTCAACTCCTTTTGCAGCTCAGCCAGCCGAGCACTGGCATTATATGATCTGCGGGAATGCACACAGACTTTCCTGGCCTGCCTCAGGACATCCTGTAAGCCCGGGTACCTGCCCAAGACCCGCTGCACCACCAGGTTAAAGACGTGAGCCACACAGGGCACGTGGGTCAGTTGTCCCTGTCGGAGGGCGGAGAGGAGGTTGGTGCCATTGTCGCAAACCACCATTCCTGGCTTAAGCTGGCGTGGCGTCAACCACCTCTCAGCCTGCCCCTGCAGAGCTGACAGAACCTCTGCCCCAGTGTGGCTCCTGTCCCCCAAACACACCAGCGCAAGCCACGACATGGCATCTTTTTGCCTGCGTACTTGCATAGCCCCTTGAACACCTACGGAGCACCGCTGGTTCCGAGGACAAAGCACAGGAAGAGGCCATGGAGGAAGAAGAGGAGGGGGTGGAGGAGAGAGGTGTGTCACAACCAGTAGTAGCATTTTGGAGGCGTGGCGGCGGAACAACCTCCAACACTACTACACCTTGTCCTGCATCCTTCCCAGCTGCCAAAAGAGTGACCCAATGGGCCGTGAAAGAAAGGTAACGTCCCTGTCCATGCCTGCTGGACCATGAGTCAGGGGTAATATGCACCTTACCGCTGACCGCCCTGTCCAGCGAGGCATTGCCTTCCACATAATTAATAGAAAAAAACTTGCGCCACCTAGTGAATATGTAAAAAAGCTGCACCTAAAATTTCAGTGATAGCTGAAAACAATGTGAAAGTAGTGAGAGATAAGGGCACTCAGTGGTAATAGAACTATTGTTAATCAATAATTAAATTAATATAATTACACCTGCCTAAAATTAATGGTGCGATAAATAAGTGAATATTTATAATCACAAACCAATGAAAATCAATAAAACCAATGATTCCCAAACAAACTGAAAAAAAGACACAATCAAAAATTGAAAAGTTGTGCATCAAAGTCCAAAAAAATATAAACAAAAAAACGTCCCACAACGATAGTGAACAACGAATATATTTCCTGCGTGTGTCATAAATCTTCAATGAACATGATATTATAATCAAATAAATTCTTGTGACTGTTCAAATCCACCTTCACCAAGGACAATAACACCAGATAATGCTGTGGTAGTGATGGCAGCTTACCCCAACAAATTGACCCTTTTAGGCCTCGTACACACGACTGAGTTTCTCATCGTAAAAAACACGTCGTTTTTTTTGACGAGATTCTTGTTAAGCTTGTCGATTTTCTCGTCAAGCTTTCTATGCGTACACACTGTCATTTCCCAATTTCCTCGTTGTTCTCTGCGCTCACGTCCAGCACGTACGACGGCACTATAAAGGGGAAGATCTTTTTTCTTGGCGCCACCCCTTGGGCTGCTTTTGCTGATCTCGTGTTACCGCGTGTGAAGTAAAAGTTTGGGAAGAGACGATTCGCGCTTTTCAGTCTTCGTACTTTTCAGATCGTTTTCTGCCGTTCAGTTTGTGCTTGTGGGTTCGTATGTTGACTTTCAGGGCGTCTAGGCAGGTCGTATCTGTTTTACAGTGCGTTCTTCCCTGTTCGTTTCTGTTTTTCAGTTCGTTATTCATAGGCCTTGCTGTTCTAAAGTGCGTTCTGTTCTGTACGTTCTGATAAGACGACCGTTTCCTAGCCATGTCGCCTGGACGTTCTCGTCGTCGAGTTCGTGCTGTGCGTGCGCTTGGTGTTGGTCTGCTTGTTTTGGACCAAGACCAGTCCATGAATGGTGTGAGGAGGAGTTCATGGACCAAGAATTGGTTGCTCCAGCGGGACCAATTCTGCCACATGCCTCTGCTGCGGGAGATCGTCGAGAATAATCCTGAGGACTACAGGAATTTTCTGCAGATGTCTGACCCCGTTTTTCAGGAACTGTTGACTTTGGTGTCCCCCTATATTACCAGGAAGGACACCGTTATGCGGGAAGCCATCAGTGCTGAGCAGAGGCTCATCGCCACGTTGCGTTACCTGGCGACAGGGAGAAGTCTTCAGGACTTGAAGTTCACGACAGGCATCTCCCCCCAGGCTCTGGGCCTCATAATCCCAGACACCTGTTCTGCCATCATCCAAGTCCTGCAGGAGGACTATATTAGGGTAAGTTTGCTCCCTTAACATCACATTTTATGTATTACATGTATGCTAATGTATTGTATTTCTTTCATCCTTCCCTAATTACCATGATTGTAATATGCTGAGAATGTCCCCTTTGTCCCCATGCATGTTGGAAGCTTTAGATTGCCCCTTTTTTCTCCTCCATAAATATTTCCCTTCACTAACTTTTCCAGCAGGGGCGCCTGTTGCTCCAAATGTTTGAGGGTTCAAACCCCAATTTAGGAAATAAACTTCCTCCTTTTTTGCTCTGGTGCCTATTAAACGCCCCCAGTTGTCCCCTCCAATGCAGCCATTTTGTTCCCTCCAATGCAGCCATTTAGTCCCCTCTAATGCAGCCAGTTTCCCCCCAGCCTTGCACTTACCTTCTTGTGGTCAGCACCATCCTTCTTCTGTCCTTGATGTCTTCTCCTTCCCTTCATGTTGCATCAGCCAATCATGTTACCATTAAACAGACTTGGTGAACAGGATTGGCAGAGCAGCCTGTCAGTGTTTACCCAAGGAATGCCCCCCCCTGCGTCCCCGATTTTACTTTTAGGAAGCCAATTACATCCCTCAGGTTGTAATGTGCAAGACTATTTTAATACCTGTTTCTGCTATGCAATTTGAACCCCCTAAATGCCGCAATGATTCATATGTCGGTCGCTTTACAAGAGGCCATCCACCTGAATAGTGTGCGGCATAGACAATACATAGGTTCATGCAACGCATGAACCTATGTATTGTTCTGAGTGATGGGCACAGGAGAGAGGGGGCAGTGCTCCAGCGCCCACTCTGGACGCACCGCCACTGCAATGCTATCCTGTGGCCAAACACATCCCCCCCCCCAAAATAATTTAGTAATGGCCCATCAGAGGGGGTGATGAATATGATAAATGAGCCTTCAATTATACTTATTTTAAACACCTTAATAAACGTAGAATTTGATTGATGTTGGCCTCTAATTTTTTTGGATAGAATTTCCTTGTAATGTATGACTTTGGTTTTCTAATATTATTTCATCTTGTTTCACTCCACAGCTTCCTTCCACGCCACAGGAATGGCAGACTGTGGCATCGGAGTTTGCCACGTGGTGGGACTTCCCCAACTGCGGTGGTGCCATAGACGGGAAGCACGTCCGCATCGTGCCGCCACCCCGTTCTGGGTCCTACTACTACAACTACAAGGGGTTTCATAGCATTGTGCTGATGGCGGTGGTGTCAGCACGGTATGAATTCCTCTATGTTGATGTAGGGAAAAATGGCCGGATGTCCGATGGGGGATCCTTCATCCAGACGGAGTTTGCCCTCCGTCTCCAGAGTGACGACCTTGCATTGCCACCGGATGCAGGGAATATTGAAGGACTCCCCTTTGTTTTTTTGGCTGATGAAGCCTTCGGGCTCGGACGGCATCTTATGAGGCCATTTCCTCAGAGGACCCTGACCCCAGAGAAGAGGGTGTTCAATTACCGGCTGGCCAGGGGCCGAAGAGTCGTTGAAAATGCCTTCGGCATAATGGCCAGCCGGTTCCGCCTTTTTATGACTTCCATCCACTTGGCGGACTACAAAATAAACTATGTAGTGTTATGCTGCTGTGTGCTACACAATTTTCTTTGCCGCAAATCAAATTCATATATGGCCTCAGTTTTGCCAGAGGCTGGACTTTCCCCTGCCGGGCCTGGAATCTGCCCGTCCTGGCTTGCCCCCCCCAAAATGCCCGTGAGGTTCGGGACAAATACATGGAGTATTTCACGGGTAGGGGGGCAATTCCTATGCCAGCCTATGTCTAAGTATCCCAATAAAAAGCTTGTTTAAACCTTTAATTATTTGTTCTTTCCTGTCTCCTAGTTTGTCTTTGTGCATTTGTAGTGGCAAGTGTATTTTACTTTAGTAAATAACAACCATTTCACTATGTAACCTTACAAAAGAACCAAATAAGCTTAGAGGGTATTATAAAAAGAAGCTACACGTTGTTTGTGGTCAAATATTTTACTCTGTGCACATTCTCTTCATTATTTTTTTTTATTTTTTTATTTTGGGTTGGCCTGGCCCCAACCCGGCAATTTTTTGCTTATGAAAATACAAAAATAACAGTTGCATTTCAAAAATTACAACATTGGATACCTCTGAGCAATCGGAGACATTCACTTACACAAACTATGTCTCTATGTGCCCGTCCTAATATGGGGTCCTGCCACCCCTTGCCCAGCCAAAAATTGAATATGCACACATTTGGGATTTTTTTCATCTAGGAAGTTTACAATCCTGATCCCTATTGTCAACATGTGCTATCTGCCATCAGGGGTGATCAATGGACGTGTTTTGGGGGTGCATCCCCTTCCTCAGTTCACCGACTTTAGATACGAGGAAGGGGTTGCACCCACAAAAGACGTACATGGATATCCCCTGATGGCAGATAGCACATGTTGACACACTGTGTGCATATTAAATTTTTGGCTGGTTTGATTGTCCAAAAAATTCAAAAAATTACAAAAACAAACATGTAAAAACAAATGTGTTTGGATGGCTTATTGAATTCTCCCCAAAACATCGAGAATGTCTTTAAATGTTTGTTCCATCACATGGATTCTTTGTTTAATTAGGTCCAGTTCCGTGCTACATTCCATCACTTGCTGGATGAGGCGGAGGGCACTGTCAGCAGAGAACCGTGTACTATCCTTCACAACATTTACATCCCCTAAAAACCAAACAAAAAAGGTATTATAACTCTGCAGGCCTACCTCTCTTACCTGAAGCTGTGGTGACAGATACTGACCTGTTGTGGTGACCAGATCCACAACGTCATCCACCTCTCCTTCCTGCACTTCTCCTTCCTCCACCTCAACTTCCTCTACATCCTTCGGTTGTGGGTCTTTGGGAGTTCGGGGTTGCTTGGAAGTTGTGGGGTGCATGTGCTCCCTGGAGTGTCCTCCTCCCAGTCTTCTCTCCCCTATGAGAATAAAACAAAAGGTCTATTTATCACACTGTAAATCTCATTGTTAAAATAAAAACAGGCTAAATTGCTTGGAAGTGAGTAGGGATGAGCTCGAACATCGGCTGTTCGATCGTTCGCCGAACAACGAACGATTTGGGCCGTTCGCGCCTAATTCACGGCCCACAATGCACTACGCCATCGCAGTGTCATCCAGGCGCTGTGATTGGCCAAGCATGCACTGTGACCCCGCATGCTTGGCCAATCACAGCGCCGGCAGCGAGGAGAGCAATGATTGGCCACAGGCAGGATGCCTGTGGCCAATTATTGCTGAGGGTGTTTAGTACACGCCCCACACTATAAAAGGCCGCCAGCACGGCGGCCTAGTGTAGTGTGTTCCGGAGCAGGGAAAGAGAAGCATAGGCAGGGACAGTGACATTTTTTTTTCTTGCTTAACCTGGATTCCTTTAGTTTAGAGAAAGAGAAGGATAGGTAGGGAGAGTGTCAGTGTGTTTTACTGTGCTAAACCTTGTTTGTAGGGACAGGGAAGGACAGTGAGGGAAATTCTCATTGTGCTATACTGTGCTAAAGCATTCCTCATCAACCATCTTTGAAATCCTTGTTTTTTGGACAGTCAGGGAAATTGTCATTGTGCTATTCTGTGCGAAAGCAATCATCCTCAACCATATTTAGAAATCCTTAAGTAAAGGGACAGAGAAGGACACCTGAAGGTAGCCCTTATTGCTTTTTTCCCATCTCCCTGCAGGCCATCCATTAGAATGTCTGGAAGGCAAACAAGGAGAGGCAGACAGACAGGAGGCAATAAAAGAGGGCAAGCAGGCTCTGTGTCTGGGGGCAACAGTGCTGGTCGTGGACGCGGTGCATTGTCATCAGCACATGGCCATGGGACACGCTTGTCCTTCTTTTCGGCAGCTGGACATGTTGAGCCACATCATGCCGAAGACTTGGTAGAGTGGATGACCAAGCCCTCCTCCTCCTCCTCATCCTCTCTCACCCAGGCTCAGGGTACTGGCAAAGCAGCTGCCAAAGCGTCCTCTTCCCTGGTATCAATGTCAGACTCATCATCAGTCACTCCTTCCCTAGACCCACCATGTCCTCCTCCTGAGGAGTCCCCCGAACTGTTTGAGCACAGTGTTGGGTACATGCTCCAGGAGGATGCCCAGCGTTTCGAAGGGTCTGATGATGAAACCCAGCTAGAGGAAGGCAGTAGCGTGAGAGCAGACAGAGGGGATGCTCAAGAAGGACACCAATCTGGCAGTCATGTTCCAGCAGCTGCAGCATACTGCCAGATTGGCTCCAGTGATGAGGAGGGAGGGGATGATGAGGTCACTGACTCCACGTGGGTGCCTAATAGGAGAGAGGAGGAGGAGGAGGATGAGGAGGAGGCACATCTCCAACGAGGCAGGATGCCCTTTGGTGGCCAGCGTAAGGGCAGTACACCGACGGAATCACACCGCAGAGCTCCGCCTGTGCAGGGCGCTGCCTCTGCCCGTCATTCAAAAAGTTCTTTGGTGTGGGCCTTTTTTGAGGCTAGTGCATCAGATCGCACAGCTGCTGTTTGCAACATATGTCTCAAGCGTATATCGCGTGGCCAAAACATCAGCCGCTTGGGTACCACATGCCTGACCAGACATATGTTGACCTGCCATGCAGCTCGTTGGCAAGCCTACCTCAAAGACCCACACCAAAGAACAAAGCGGACCTCTCCTTGCACCGCATCAGCTGGGATCTCCAACCCCACTATAACTTCAGTCCTCTCTGAAACATGCACTGAGAGGAATGAAGGTGTAGAATTAGGTGTGTCACAGCCAAGTACTTGCGGCCACTCTGCTAGCAGTACACCGACATCCGATTCTAGCAGGCAAATTTCCCTGCCCCAGCTGCTGGACCGTCAAAAGAAGTTCACTCCCAGCCATCCACATGCCCAGCGGTTGAATGCTAGCTTGGCTAAATTGCTAGCGCTTCAACTGCTGCCTTTTCAGTTGGTAGACTCGGCCCCCTTCCGTGAGTTTGTGCAATGTGCGGTTCCTCAGTGGCAGGTTCCCAAACGCCACTTTTTCTCACGGAAGGCTATTCCGGCTCTCTACCGGCATGTGGAAGGCAATGTCTTGGCCTCGCTGGACAGGGCGGTCAGCGGTAAGGTGCATATTACCGCTGACTCATGGTCCAGCAGGCATGGACAGGGACGTTACCTTTCTTTCACGGCCCATTGGGTCACTCTTTTGGCAGCTGGGAAGGATGCAGGACAAGGTGCAGTAGTGTTGGAGGTTGTTCCACCGCCACGCCTCCAAAATGCTACTGCTGGTTGTGACACACCTCTCTCCTCCACCCCCTCCTCTTCTTCTTCCTCCATGGCCTCTTCCTGTGCTTTGTCCTCTGAACCAGCGGTGCTCCGTAGCCGTTCAAGGGGCTACGCAAGTACGCAGGCAAAAAGATGTCATGCCGTGCTTGCGCTGGTGTGTTTGGGGGACAGAAGCCACACTGGGGCAGAGGTCCTGTCTGCTCTGCAGGGCCAGGCCGAGAGGTGGTTGACGCCACGCCAGCTTAAGCCAGGAATGGTGGTTTGCGACAATGGCACCAACCTCCTCTCCGCCCTCCGACAGGGACAACTGACCCATGTGCCCTGTGTGGCTCACGTCCTTAACCTGGTGGTGCAGCGGTTCTTGGGCAGGTACCCGGGCTTACAGGATGTCCTGAGGCAGGCCAGGAAAGTCTGTGTGCATTTCCGCAGATCTTATAATGCCAGTGCTCGCCTGGCTGAGCTGCAAAAGGAGTTGAACCTGCCCAAGAACCGCCTTATATGTGACATGCCCACCAGGTGGAACTCAACGTTGGCCATGCTGCAGCGGCTGCACACGCAGCAGAGGGCCATCAATGAGTACTTGTGCGACTACGGCACCAGGACAGGGTCAGGGGAGCTTGGTTTTTTTTCTCCACGCCAGTGGGGCATGATCAGGGATGCATGCACTGTCCTGGCACCATTTGAGGAGGCCACGAGGATGGTGAGCAGTGACAGTGCATGCATCAGTGACACTGTACCTCTTGTCCACCTGTTGGAGCACACGCTGCGTGGAATAATGGACAGGGCACTTGAGGCAGAACAGAGGCAGGAAGAGGAGGACTTCCTTGCCTCTCAAGGCCCCCTTTACCCAGACAGTGTTCCTTCTGTCCCACCCATCGCACAGGAAGAGGAGGAGGTGGAGGAGGAGGAGGAGGAGGAGGAGGATTGTGTCAGCATGGAGGTGGAGGCTGGCACTCAGCATCATCAGCAGCAGTCTTTTAGGGATGATTTACAGTCCCAAGAAACCAGTGGACTTGTACGTGGCTGGGAGGAGGTGGCTGCGGATCATGTCGTCCTTAGTGACCAAGAGGACTCCGGACCGAATGCCTCAGCTAACCTACGCTGCATGGCCTCCCTGATCCTGCAAAGTCTGCGGAAGGATCCTCGTATTCTTCGGATCAAGGAGAGGGACCATTACTGGCTGGCCACTCTCCTTGATCCACGGTACAAGGGTAAGGTTGCGGAGCTTATGTTACCGTCGCAGAGGGAGCAGAGGATGAGACAACTCCGGGAGGCCTTGCAGAAAGGTCTGTGCAACGCGTTCCCAGAGACTGGGAGGTTACAAACTCCTGGTCCTGGACAACGAGTTGCTGAGGCTTCGGCCAGTCAAAGAAGGAGCGGTGGGGAAGGTGGCCGTCTGACCGATGCGTTCAGACAATTCTTTAGTCCGCAGCCCCAAAGTATGATCGGTTCCAGCAACCATCGCCAGCGTCTGATAAACATGGTGCAGGAATATCTAGGGGCAAGGTCAGACTTGGACACCTTCCCCACCGAAAATCCTCTGGCTTACTGGGTCTTGAGGATGGATCACTGGCCAGAGCTTGCACAGTATGCAATTGAGCTACTGGCCTGTCCTGCATCCAGCGTTCTTTCGGAACGCACATTCAGTGCTGCTGGAGGATTTGTCACGGATCACAGGGTGCGCCTGTCCACCGACTCGGTTGATCGACTGACTTTCATCAAGATGAACCAGTCTTGGATCACCACCAGCTACCACACACCTGATGCTGATATAACAGACTAATTGATTTTAACATGTCACATCCCTTCAAGACTGATGCTGAGTGCCTGTGCTGTTATGTTGACTGGCTATCCTCCTCCTCCGAGTCCTCAATGATACGATTGATGATGATAGCTTGGAAGATCATTTTTGTTTATGGGTGCCGCCACCAGTGCCTAACGCCCAATTTTTCAGCCCCTGTTTAACAGGGGCGTGTAATTACAATTTTTGAAGCAATACTTTGCAACAGGGCTCATTGCTGTGCTCCAAGTACAGTATCTGTGAGGGGTTGCAGTGTTGTGCCACCAGTGCCTAAGGCCCAATTTTTCAGCCCCTGTTCAACAGGGGCATGTAATTACAATTCTTGATCTAATAATTCACAGCAGGGCCCATTGCTGCACCCACCAAGAGTAACTCTGAGGGCTTACAGTGTTGTGGCAACGCCACCACCACCACCACCACGAAAGGCCCAATTTTTCAGCCCCTGTTCAAAAGGGGCATGTAATTACAATTCTTGATCTAATAATTCACAGCAGGGCCCATTCCTGCACCCACCTAGAGTAACTCTGAGGGCTTACAGTGTTGTGGCAACGCCGCCACCACCACCACCACAAAAGGCCCAATTTTTCAGCCCCTGTTCAACAGGGGCATGCATTTACAATTCTTGATCTAATAATTCACAGCAGGGCCCATTGCTGCACCCACCAAGAGTAACTGTCAGGGCTTACAGTGTTGTGGCACCAGCACCACCATCAAAGGCCCAATTTTTACTACCACTGTTCAACAATTATATGTAATTACAATTCCTGATATAATAGTTGACAGCAGGGCGTTCCAGCACCAACCAAGAGTAACTGTGAGTGCTTACAGTGTTGTGCCAACACCAACAACTAAGGGGCCTATTTCTGCAGAGTATATACGGCAGGTCCCTACTTTCAAACATCCAACTTACAAATGACTCCTACTTGCAAACGCAAGAAGACAACAGGAAGTGAGAGGAAATCTACCCCTAGGAAGGAAAATTCTCTCCTGTAAGAATTAATATGGGAGAAAGATGTCTCCTCTGTACTGATGCTTTATCACCAATCCTTGTTTCAAGAAAAACACCACATTTCAAAAACAGTTGTCATTGGGACGGAAAGTGAGGTGAAATGTTCTGAACAGGGGCACAGACAGCAAAACAAATGTTACAGGGGTGATAACCCTTACCTATGTTTTCCAAAAAGTTTAAAAATAGATTTTTGGGCTGGAGCTACACTTAAACAATGTACCTGTTCAAAATTACAAACAGATTCTACATAAGAACAAACCTACAGTCCCTGTCTTGTATAAACCCCCTGTATACGGCTGTTCAGAGTATATAGGGCCTTTTTTATTTTATGTGCGGGGTTCCCCTTAATATCCATACAAGACCCAAAGGGGCTGGTAATGGGCTGGGGTAGGGGGGGGGGGGGGTCATGGGGTAGCTATGCCATTTTTCTTAAAGATTTTCATCCATATTACCGGGACCAGACATTACATTAAAGCTGCAAGCAGTTTTAAATGGCTTTTTTTTCCTTTAGAAGTGTCATTTTGTGCAGGGACAGTTCTAAACACGGGAAACACGTGGCACTTCACAGGCATACTTTAGACACCCCCCAGGTACGATATTTAAAGGAATATTTGACTTTTTTTTTTTCACTTTATGCATCATTAAAATGACTGCTCCCGAAAAACGACCGTTTTTAAAACTTCTTTTTGCATTGATACATGTCCCCTGGTGCAGAACCCGGGTTCCCAAACCCTTTTTAGGACAATAACATGCATAATAGTCGTTATAATTAGCACTTTAGAATTCGAACGTTCGCATCCATTGTATTTAATAGGGTTCTAATGTTCGTACGAACTTTCGGTCCGTTCCCGGGTTCTGGTGCGAACCGAACCCGGGGGTGTTCGGCTCATCACTAGAAGTGAGGTACAAGTGTGTGTTTGTGCGGAATTTAAAGAAGAATGCATTATTTATGACCCAAAATATGTTTAGTATTCACATTTGGATGTAATTTATTTGACATGGAGGCACCACAAAAATTCTCTGAAGCACCTGTGTGGGACACCCAAAAAAGGCGGGTCTGGTGGCCCACACTATAGTGCTCCAAAGTACAGACGTGGAAGCAGCTGCTGAGTGTCCTCTCCTTTACACTGATAAAAGTTTGCATTTCATTCTCTTTACAAACACATCATCTAGACTAAAAAATTATCAACAATATTTGATCAAAAATGGCAGATGTCTAATTACTTTTGTGGCTCTAAAATAAGCCAAAACCGCGGATAGTGGCCGAACGAAGTGTCGGACTCGGTAACGTAACGAACAATTACTGTGCCCAACCAAGTTCAAAATATTACATTTTGGAAGGGAGTCCAATATGAGAAAAAAAAAAAAACATGTCAGTTTATAAAAAGATTAAATAGCAGAAAAGTCTACTTTTTACTTACTTTTAGCGAGCATTCTCTTTATGCTCCTCAACTGGTCTGGCTCCCTCAGTTTGAGGTCTGACCACCTCTTTCTGAGCTGCTCATTTGAGCGTTTCACCCCGAAATTCGCCTTCAGACTCTTCACAACTTTAGTAAGGATTTTGGACTTCCATTTGGTTTGCTATACGGCCCATGCTTGGCATCATAATCAGCCTTGAGCAAGATGTCCACCATCTCCGCCATCTCGGCAAAAGACATATTCAATGCCTTGAATCTCCTCCTTGATCGTGACGTTTCCTCGGTCTCCGGGCTTGTCTCCTCGTTAGTTGCGGAATTATCAGACACCTGCTGTAACTCCGCCATATCTGTCTGCGCGCCGAAAGAGAAGGGGCGGGGAAAAGATGTTAGTTAGAACGTCATGGGCGGGCGACGTGTGCGGAGCGACGTGTTCGAATTTTGACGCATGCGTGGTGTGTATATAGCAAACACACATGTGACTATAGTACGTTCGGTGTGCGGAGAGAGGAGTTCAAGTGACGGACGTGCGAACGAAGGTATGTGATTTTGTGACTTGTAAAAATTGTTGGCCTATACTGTCTTGAGATTGTTGGAGGATATATATGGTGACTAGGATGTTAAGGAGGTTAGACTGTTTGCCTCACATTAGTTAAATATAATTTATTTAACTTGCAGATACAATATGAATGTCTTTATTAGCGACAAAGAGTTCCTGGCGGAATTTATTGACCGGGTAAGGGAGCTGCCGGCTCTGTGGGAGACGAAAAACCCCATCCATAAAAAAAGAGGGGTGAGAAAAGCAGCGCTGGAGAAGCTGCTCCCATTTGTGCAAACCAAGGTGCCCACAGCCACAGCAAAACAAGTGGACACTAAAATTGGGAGCTTGAGAGGTACCTACAGGACTGAACGCTCTAAGGTGCTGGCTTCTCAGAGGTCAGGAGCAGCAGCAGATGATGTTTATGTCCCGATTTTGTGGTACTACAACAGGATGTCCTTTCTGGATGACCACATTGAGACAAGGCCATCACTCTCCACTCTTCCCCCCCCAGACTTCCCTGCAGCCAACCTGAGCCTTCTCTGGAGCAAGAGGAGGCAGCCATCCTGGATGATCCTGATTTGGCCATCTGGAGCCAGGTATAGTATTAACTGAAAATGTATTGGGATAAAATTAATGTTTGACAAATATGTCAAGATGAGAAACATACATTATTTTGGATTCCACAAGTGAAATCAAGATCTGTAGACATTATTCTGCACTTAATTGGGTGCTAAATAGTCAATCTGATATAGTGGTAAATTTAAAGCAAGGATTTATGCATTTACATTCTAATTGCTTCAATCAGGATTACAAAGTTTGATGCAAAGATTAAACCAACATATTAAACTATGTTCCTTTTTCATACACAGGATGAAATCAGCCAGGAGGAGGGTCTGGAAACTGTCAGGCAGGAGGAGGAAGGGCCCAGTGGCAGCCAGGAGGTGGCAGGGCCCAGTGGCAGCCAGGAGGTGGCAGGGCCCAGTGGCAGCCAGGAGGTGGCAGGGCCCAGTGGCAGACAGGAGGTGGCAGGGTCCAGTGGCAGACAGGAGGTGGCAGGGCAAAGGAGAAGCACCAGATCCCAGGTGCCTCCCATCCGGCTTCACAAAAGAGGCAGGAGGGACAGGACCACCAGTGAGGCAGCAATGGCCCTTATTAAAGAGGCCCATGCCACCCTCAAGGAGCCCACATCCCCTGAAGAGGCCATTGCCGGCCTAGTGGAGGCTAAGTTCAAGGTGATGAGCATGGAGCAACGCCTCCTATGTGAGCCCCTGCTCATCACCTTGCTCAACAAGGGGGTGATGGAGAAAATTACCCCCAATACCGCCATATGTGGGGTGGCCCAACTGACCCAACCTCAACCTCCACCTCCACCTTCTTCTGCCCCACCCCCTTCTGCTACACCTCCACCTTCTTCTTCTGCCCCACCCCCTTCTTCTACACCTCCACCTTCTGCCCCACCCCCTTCTGCTACACCTCCACCTTCTTCTTCTGCCCCACCCCCTTCTGCTACACCTCCACCTTCTTCTTCTGCCCCACCCCCTTCTGCTACACCTCCACCTTCTGCCCCACCCCCTTCTGCTACACCTCCACCTTCTTCTTCTGCCCCACCCTCTTCTGCTACACCTCCACCTTCTGCCCCACCCCCTTCTGCTACACCTTCACCTTCTGCCCCACCCCCTTCTGCTACACCTCCACCTTCTTCTTCTGCCCCACCCCCTTCTGCTACACCTCCACCTTCTTCTTCTGCCCCACCCCCTTCTGCTACACCTCCACCTCCTCCTCCTGACAGGAGTACCCCTCCAGTGGGCCAGCCTCCAGCCAAACGAAGAAGGAAGGCTGCAGGGAAGGCTTCAGGAAAGGCTGCAGGGAAGGCTGCCAGGAAGAAGAGGAAGTGATGGCCTTGCTTCATTGTGGTCGCACAGAAGGCAGCCTGTTGTAGTACCACACACTTGGGACATATATATCACCTGCTGCTGTTCCTGACCTCTGGGAGGCCAGCATCAGATTGTGTTCAGAAATGTTGGCCTTCTCAAGCTCCCAATTTTAGTGTCCACACAGGGTTGCTGTGTGCTCTGGGGTCCCTGGGATGCACAAATGGCAGCAGCTTCTCCAGCGCTGCCTTCCCTTTATTTAATTTATAAACATGAATAAATGTGATTTTTGTTTAAGTTCATACTTGACTATGTGTATTTTTAAATAAACAAAATCAAGCTTTGGAGTAAGCAGATACATTTGACTGACAATAAAAGGGACAGATATCACCCCCCAAAAAGAATAACTAAATCTGATTAGCACAAAAACATGGTGGGAAATTTAAATAATATAGATTCCAAAATTAAATGGGAGATCACTATCAAAACATTGTGAAATTATAATTAACATCATTTTGAAAAATCTAACCATTTAAATTATTCCTAAAAACTTGCACGATATAATACACATAAATCTTATAAAGAGCAGCATGAAAAAGGTTAAAAATAAGGCATAACTCTGTGTGAATATCAGCAGCAAAAGAAGGTCACTCGTTTTGATTAATGTAACATTCTAACGAAGATTTCAATGCAGAACATTTAAACGATGAAATATTTTTGAGCGTGACGAATATGCTCTCTCCATTACGAAGGCTTGTTTTACCAGAAGATGCGCTCCCATCTCATAGTTGCTTGTGAGCATGCGCGCTTTTGGAAGAGTCGTAAAAGCATACACACGAACCATTTTCTCGTCACAAAACAGGCCGACGAGAAACACGACGAGGAAATCTGGAATCCTGACGAGAAAATAGAGAGCAGGTTCTCTATTTTCTCGTCGAGATTCTCGGCAATTTTCTCGTCGTAAAACCATACACACGAACGTTTTTCTCGACAAAAAAACTCTCGCTGCACTTTTCTTGACTGTTTTGGACGAGAAACTCGGTCGTGTGTACGAGGCTTTAACTAAAAAAGAGGTCAAGAAGGCTTTCTGCAAGTATCAACTTGCCAGATATCAAAGAAATGATGTCCACAGAGCAGGCAACGATGGACACTGGGATAAGGACTCCGATGGTATGCAAATTAGAAGGAGAGGCAAAAAATAGTGTGATACCATTTATTGCACAAAATAATTTAAAAAGCCAAAAACGCGCTTACTTTGTAAGTGCCCCGACCCGGCACTGAGGTTGTGTAGGCGTAAGTAAAACGAATGGCAGTCCCAGACCTGTGGATAGTGGCGTGCGTTCCACCTCTTCGGAACAGACAGCCAGCGGGACCGGAAGTAGCGTCAGTTGCGTGACCTGTATTGCGTCTCGACGTACGTTTCGGGTTCTGTCATCAGGAAGCGCTCATGCCTTCCACATGCCGGTAGAAAGCCGGAATCGCCTCCCGTGAGAAAAAGTGGCATTTGGGAACCTGCCACTGAGGAACCGCACATTTCACAAACTCACGGATGGGGGCCAAGTCTACCAACTGAAAAGGCAGCAGTTGAAGTGCTAGAAATTTAGCCAAGCTAGCATTCATCCGCTGGGCATGTGGATGGCTGGGAGTGAACTTCTTTTGATGGTCCAGCAGCTGGGGCAGGGAAATTCGCCTGCTACAATCGGACGTCCGTGTACTGCTAGCAGAGTGCCCGCAAGTACTTGGCTGTGACACATCTAATTCTACATACATTCCTCTCAGTGCAGGTTTCAGAGAGGACTGAAGGTATAGTGGGGTTGGAGATCCCAGCTGATGAGGAGCAAGGAGATGTCCGCTTTGTTCTTTGGTGTGGGTCTTTAAGGTACGCTTGCCAACGAGCTACATGGCAGGTCAACATATGTCTGGTCAAGCATGTGGTGCCCAAGCGGCTGATGTTTTGGCCACGCGAGATACGCTTGAGACATATGTTGCAAATAGCAGCAGTGTGATCTGATGCACTTGACTCAAAAAAGGCCCACACCAAAGAACTTTTGGAATAACGAGCAGAGTCAGCGCCCTGCACAGGTGGAGCTCTGCGGTGTGATTCAGTCGGTGTGCTGCCCTTACGCTGGCCCCCGGAGGGCATCCTGCCTCGTTGGAGATGTGCCTCCTCCTCATTCTCCTCCTCCTCCTCCTCCCTCCTATCAGGCACCCACGTGGAGTCAGTGACCTCATCATCCCCTCCCTCCTCATCACTGGAGCCAATCTGGCAGTATGCTGCAGCTGCTGGAACATGACTACCAGATTGCTGTCCTTCTTGAGCATCCCCTCTCTCTGCGCTCATGCTACTGCCTTCCTCTAGCCGGGTTATCATCATCACACCCTTCAAAACGCTGGGCATCCTCCTGGAGCATGTACCCAGCACTGTGCTGAAACAGTTCGGGGGACTCCTCAGGAGGACATGGTGGGTCTAGGGAAGGAGTGACTGATGATGACATTGATACGAGGGAAGAGGACGCTTTGGCAGCTGCTTTGCCAGTACCCTGAGCCTGGGTGAGAGAGGATGAGGAGCATGAGGAGGGCTTGGTCATCCACTCTACCAAGTCTTCGGCATGATGCGGCTCAACACGTCTAGCTGCCGAAAATAAGGACAAGCGTGTCCCATGGCCACGTGCTGATGAAGATGCACCGCGTCCACGACCAGCACTGTTGTCTCTAGACACAGAGCCTGCTTGCCCTCTTTTATTGGCTCTGGACTGTCTGCCTCTTCTTGTTGGCCTTCCAGACATAGTAATGGACTGCAGGGAGATGGGAAAACCAGGAATTGGAGTAGTGTATATTGTGCTGGAGGCACACAACACCCACTAACTCCTGCAGATGCCTTTATTAGAGAACACCAGCAACAAAGGGTAGATACAGGTGTATACTGTGCTGTGCTGGAGGGACACAACACCCACTAACTCCTGCAGATGTCTTTATTAGAGAACACCAGCAATAAAGGGTAGATACAGGTGTATACTGTGCTGGGGTACACAACACCCACTAACTCCTGCAGATGCCTGTATTATAGAACAGCAAAAAAGTGTAGATACAGGTGTATACTGTGCTGGGGCAGACAACACCCACTAACTCCTGCAGATGCCTGAGAAAAGAACACACTGTCCCTGCCTGCCTATCTAGCTTAGAGAACAGCAATAAAGGGTAGATACAGGTGTATACTGCGCTGGAGGCACACAACACCCACTAACTCCTGCAGATGCCTGAGAAAAGAACACACTGTAGAACACACTGTCCCTGCCTATGTAGCTCTTTCCCTGCACGCCGGAACACACTACACAAGGCCGCCGCGCTGGCGGCCTTTTATAGTGTGGGGCATGTACTAAACCCCCCTGAGCTATGATTGGCCACAGGCATCCTGCCTGTGGCCAATTATGGCTCTCCTCGCTGCCGGCACTGTGATTGGCCAAGCATGCGGGGTCACAGTGCATGCTTGGCCAATCACAGCGCCAGCAATGCAGTGCGATGGCGCAGTGCATTGTGGGCCGTTCGCGTCACACGAATTTAGCGTGAACGGCCCACAAAGTTCTGGTTTCGCCGAATAGGCGAACAGGCGATGTTCGAGTCGAACATGCGTTCGACTCGAACACCAAGCTTATCCCTAAACAAGAATATACATTAGACGAGCCTTACAGGTGCTGTATTGACTCAGTGACTGGAGGCATTTGTTTCAACTCAACTATGCTACCACTCGCGAAAACATAAACAGCACAGGTAACAACGCTGAACCGCGGAAAGTTGCAATTTGGACTATTTGTTCCTTTCAAACAGGACTAAGTCTCTTTAAATTATCTCAATTTTACATTGGCGCCAACCACCAGCTAACTTACAATATAAGGGAGTGAGGTGGCAGGCCTAACTGTATGTCCGAGAAGAAGCTACGCTATTGAGTACAGCGAAACACGTTGACGTCACTACCCTGTACCGTCACGTGACATTGCCAGGCATGGAGTGAGCGGAGGAAGCTGGGATTCTACGGAGCCCGTGCCGTGCTGTCGGAGCTAACCGCGGAGTCTTCTCAATGTGACCGAACACTACTGGAACTATTGAAGCTCCCAAGTGGAGCCTGGATGACTGCTCCTCTCCCCCACGCTATAACGCAGTACGGATGTGTAAACGGCCCCAGCAAGCAGCGGCATGGATAAGCAGCAGCTATCACTGACAGTGACACAGGAGAGACAGCGGTAATGTATCTTTAAGTTTACAGAATTCCGCTATGTGCTCTTCTCTTTCTTCCTAACCACATCCCATCTGGCTTCTTTACTCAGCATCCATTGGAACATTGCCCTCAAGCACTTGCCATCAAACACACTTCCAGTACAGTGGGAATTCCAACAGAAGACTGGATCTTCAGAGTGGTTTACACTAAGCTTGGTTGACCCTTTGAACATACGTTCTTTTGGGTCCATTATCTCCGGTAAGCCTCTCCTATATCAGTGGTAGGGATGAGCTTCGTGTTCGAGTCGAACATACGTTCGACTCGAACATCGGATGTTCGATCGTTCGACGAAGATCGAACGATTTGGGCCGTTCGCGCCAAATTCGAGTGACGCGAACGGCCCACAATGCACTACGCCATCGCAGTGTCATCCAGGCGCTGTGATTGGCCAAGCATGCACTGTGACCCCGCATGCTTGGCCAATCACAGCGCCGGCAGCGAGGAGAGCAATGATTGGCCACAGGCAGGATGCCTGTGGCCAATTATTGCTGAGGGTGTTTAGTACACGCCCCACACTATAAAAGGCCGCCAGCACGGCGGCCTAGTGTAGTGTGTTCCGGAGCAGGGATAGAGCAGCATAGGCAGGGACAGTGACTTTTATTTCTTTCTTGCTTAACCTGGATTCCTTTAGTTTAGGGAAAGAGAAGGATAGGTAGGGAGAGTGTCAGTGTGTTTTGTGCTTGTGCTATATTGTGCTTAAAAAAAACATTTTTTCTAGGGACAGAAAACTGTAGGTAGGGAGAGTGTCAGTTTCTTTCACTGTCAAAGTCCTTGTTTCCAGGGACCTGGAAGGACAGTGAGTGAATTCTCCTTGTGCTAAATTGTGCTTAAAAAAAAACATTTTTTCTAGGGACAGAAAACTGTAGGTAGGGAGAGTGTCAGTTTCTTTCACTGTGAAAGTCCTTGTTTCCAGGGACCTGGAAGGACAGTGAGTGAATTCTCCTTGTGCTAAATTGTGCTTAAAAAAAACATTTTTTCTAGGGACAGAAAACTGTAGGTAGGGAGAGTGTCAGTTTCTTTCACTGTCAAAGTCCTTGTTTCCAGGGACCTGGAAGGACAGTGAGTGAATTCTCCTTGTGCTAAATTGTGCTTAAAAAAAACATTTTTTCTAGGGACAGAAAACTGTAGGTAGGGAGAGTGTCAGTTTCTTTCACTGTCAAAGTCCTTGTTTCAAGGGACAGAGAAGGACACCTGAAGGTAGCCCTTATTGCTTTTTTCCCATCTCCCTGCAGGCCATCTATTAGAATGTCTGGAAGGCAAACAAGGAGAGGCAGACAGTCAGGAGGCAATAAAAGAGGGCAAGCAGGCTCTGTGTCTGGGGGCAACAGTGCTGGTCGTGGACGCGGTGCATTGTCATCAGCACATGGCCATGGGACACGCTTGTCCTTCTTTTCGGCAGCTGGACATGTTGAGCCACATCATGCCGAAGACTTGGTAGAGTGGATGACCAAGCCCTCCTCCTCCTCCTCATCCTCTCTCACCCAGGCTCAGGGTACTGGAAAAGCAGCTGCCAAAGCGTCCTCTTCCCTGGTATCAATGTCAGACTCATCATCAGTCACTCCTTCCCTAGACCCACCATGTCCTCCTCCTGAGGAGTCCCCCGAACTGTTTCAGCACAGTGTTGGGTACATGCTCCAGGAGGATGCCCAGCGTTTCGAAGGGTCTGATGATGAAACCCAGCTAGAGGAAGGCAGTAGCGTGAGAGCAGACAGAGGGGATGCTCAAGAAGGACACCAATCTGGCAGTCATGTTCCAGCAGCTGCAGCATACTGCCAGATTGGCTCCAGTGATGAGGAGGGAGGTGATGATGAGGTCACTGACTCCACGTGGGTGCCTAATAGGAGAGAGGAGGAGGAGGAGGATGAGGAGGAGGCACATCTCCAACGAGGCAGGATGCCCTTTGGTGGCCAGCGTAAGGGCAGTACACCGACGGAATCACACCGCAGAGCTCCGCCTGTGCAGGGCGCTGCCTCTGCCCGTCATTCAAAAAGTTCTTTGGTGTGGGCCTTTTTTGAGGCTAGTGCATCAGATCGCACAGCTGCTGTTTGCAACATATGTCTCAAGCGTATATCGCGTGGCCAAAACATCAGCCGCTTGGGTACCACATGCCTGACCAGACATATGTTGACCTGCCATGCAGCTCGTTGGCAAGCCTACCTCAAAGACCCACACCAAAGAACAAAGCGGACCTCTCCTTGCACCGCATCAGCTGGGATCTCCAACCCCACTATAACTTCAGTCCTCTCTGAAACATGCACTGAGAGGAATGAAGGTGTAGAATTAGGTGTGTCACAGCCAAGTACTTGCGGCCACTCTGCTAGCAGTACACCGACGTCCGATTCTAGCAGGCAAATTTCCCTGCCCCAGCTGCTGGACCGTCGAAAGAAGTTCACTCCCAGCCATCCACATGCCCAGCGGTTGAATGCTAGCTTGGCTAAATTGCTAGCGCTTCAACTGCTGCCTTTTCAGTTGGTAGACTCGGCCCCCTTCCGTGAGTTTGTGCAATGTGCGGTTCCTCAGTGGCAGGTTCCCAAACGCCACTTTTTCTCACGGAAGGCTATTCCGGCTCTCTACCGGCATGTGGAAGGCAATGTCTTGGCCTCGCTGGACAGGGCGGTCAGCGGTAAGGTGCATATTACCGCTGACTCATGGTCCAGCAGGCATGGACAGGGACGTTACCTTTCTTTCACGGCCCATTGGGTCACTCTTTTGGCAGCTGGGAAGGATGCAGGACAAGGTGCAGTAGTGTTGGAGGTTGTCCCACCGCCACGCCTCCAAAATGCTACTACTGGTTGTGACACACCTCTCTCCTCCACCCCCTCCTCTTCTTCTTCCTCCATGGCCTCTTCCTGTGGTTTGTCCTATGAACCAGCGGTGCTCCGTAGCCGTTCACGGGGCTACGCAAGTACGCAGGCAAAAAGATGCCATGCCGTGCTTGCGCTGGTGTGTTTGGGGGACAGAAGCCACACTGGGGCAGAGGTCCTGTCTGCTCTGCAGGGCCAGGCCGAGAGGTGGTTGACGCCACGCCAGCTTAAGCCAGGAATGGTGGTTTGCGACAATGGCACCAACCTCCTCTCCGCCCTCCGACAGGGACAACTGACCCATGTGCCCTGTGTGGCTCACGTCCTTAACCTGGTGGTGCAGCGGTTCTTGGGCAGGTACCCGGGCTTACAGGATGTCCTGAGGCAGGCCAGGAAAGTCTGTGTGCATTTCCGCAGATCTTATAATGCCAGTGCTCGCCTGGCTGAGCTGCAAAAGGAGTTGAACCTGCCCAAGAACCGCCTTATATGTGACATGCCCACCAGGTGGAACTCAACGTTGGCCATGCTGCAGCGGCTGCACACGCAGCAGAGGGCCATCAATGAGTACCTGTGCGACTACGGCACCAGGACAGGGTCAGGGGAGCTTGTTTTTTTTTCTCCACGCCAGTGGGGCATGATCAGGGATGCATGCACTGTCCTGGCACCATTTGAGGAGGCCACGAGGATGGTGAGCAGTGACAGTGCATGCATCAGTGACACTGTACCTCTTGTCCACCTGTTGGAGCACACGCTGCGTGGAATAATGGACAGGGCACTTGAGGCAGAACAGAGGCAGGAAGAGGAGGACTTCCTTGCCTCTCAAGGCCCCCTTTACCCAGACAGTGTTCCTTCTGTCCCACCCATCGCACAGGAAGAGGAGGAGGAGGAGGAGGAGGAGGAGGAGGAGGAGGATTGTGTCAGCATGGAGGTGGAGGCTGGCACTCAGCATCATCAGCAGCAGTCTTTTAGGGATGATTTACAGTCCCAAGAAACCAGTGGACTTGTACGTGGCTGGGAGGAGGTGGCTGCGGATCATGTCGTCCTTAGTGACCCAGAGGACTCCGGAGCGAATGCCTCAGCAAACCTACGCTGCATGGCCTCCCTGATCCTGCAAAGTCTGCGGAAGGATCCTCGTATTCTTCGGATCAAGGAGAGGGACCATTACTGGCTGGCCACTCTCCTTGATCCACGGTACAAGGGTAAGGTTGCGGACCTTATGTTACCGTCGCAGAGGGAGCAGAGGATGAGACAACTCCGGGAGGCCTTGCAGAAAGGTCTGTGCAACGCGTTCCCAGAGACTGGCAGGTTACAAACTCCTGGTCCTGGACAACGAGTTGCTGAGGCTTCGGCCAGTCAAAGAAGGAGCGGTGGGGAAGGTGGCCGTCTGACCGATGCGTTCAGACAATTCTTTAGTCCGCAGCCCCAAAGTATGATCGGTTCCAGCAACCATCGCCAGCGTCTGATAAACATGGTGCAGGAATATCTAGGGGCAAGGTCAGACTTGGACACCTTCCCCACCGAAAATCCTCTGGCTTACTGGGTCTTGAGGATGGATCACTGGCCAGAGCTTGCACAGTATGCAATTGAGCTACTGGCCTGTCCTGCATCCAGCGTTCTTTCGGAACGCACATTCAGTGCTGCTGGAGGATTTGTCACGGATCACAGGGTGCGCCTGTCCACTGACTCGGTTGATCGACTGACTTTCATCAAGATGAACCAGTCTTGGATCACCACCAGCTACCACACACCTGATGCTGATATAACAGACTAATTGATTTTAACATGTCACATCCCTTCAAGACTGATGCTGATGCTGAGTGCCTGTGCTGTTATGTTGACTGGCTATCCTCCTCCTCCGAGTCCTCAATGATACGATTGATGATGATAGCTTGGAAGATCATTTTTGTTTATGGGTGCCGCCACCAGTGGCTAAGGCCCAATTTTTCAGCCCCTGTTTTACAGGGGCGTGTAATTACAATTTTTTTAGCAATAATTTGCCATAGGGCTCATTGCTGTGCTCCAAGTACAGTATCTGTGAGGGGTTGTAGTGTTGTGCCACCAGTGCCTAAGGCCCAATTTTTCAGCCCCTGTTCAACAGGGGCATGCAATTACAATTCTTGATCTAATAATTCACAGCAGGGTCCATTGCTGCACCCACCAAGAGTAACTCTGAGGGCTTACAGTCTTGTGGCAACGCCACCACCACCACGAAAGGCCCAATTTTTCAGCCCCTGTTCAAAAGGGGCATGTAATTACAATTCTTGATCTAATAATTCACAGCAGGGCCCATTGCTGCACCCACCAAGAGTAACTGTCAGGGCTTACAGTGTTGTGGCACCAGCACCACCATCAAAGCCCCAATTTTTACTACCACTGTTCAACAATTATATGTAATTAAAATTCCTGATATAATAGTTGACAGCAGGGCGTTCCAGCACCAACCAAGAGTAACTGAGTGCTTACAGTGTTGTGCCAACACCAACAACTAAGGGGCCTATTTCTGCAGAGTATATACGGCAGGTCCCTACTTTCAAACATCCAACTTACAAACGACTCCTACTTGCAAACGAAAGAAGACAACAGGAAGTGAGAGGAAATCTACCCCTAGAAAGGAAAATTCTCTCCTGTAAGAATAAATATGGGAGAAAGGGGTCTCATCTGTACTGATGCTTTATCAGCAATCCTTGTTTCAAGAAAAACACCACATTTCAAAAACAGTTGTCATTGGGACGGAAAGTGAGGTGAAATGTTCTGAACAGGGGCACAGACAGCAAAACAAATGTTACAGGGGTGATAACCCTTACCTATGTTTCCCAAAAAGTTTAAAAATAGATTTTTGGGCTGGAGCTACACTTCAACAATGTACCTGTTCAAAATTACAAACACATTCTACATAAGAACAAACCTACAGTCCCTGTCTTGTATGCACCGCCTGTATACGGCTGTTCAGAGTATATAGGGCCTTTTTAATTTTATGTGCGGGGTTCCCCTTAATATCCATACAAGACCCAAAGGGGCTGGTAATGGGCTGGGGTAGGGGGGGGGGGGGGGTGTTGATGGGGTAGCTATGCCATTTTTCCTAAAGATTTTCATCCATATTACCGGGACCAGACATTGCATTAAAGCCGCAAGCAGTTTTAAATGACTTTTTTCCCTTTAGAAATGTTATTTTGTGCAGGGACAGTTCTAAACACGGGAAACACGTGGCACTTCACAGGCATACTTTAGACACCCCCCAGGTACGATATTTAAAGGAATATTTGACTTTTTTTTTTCACTTTATGCATCATTAAAATGACTGCTCCCGAAAAACGACCGTTTTTAAAACTTCTTTTTGCATTGATACATGTCCCCTGGTGCAGAACCCGGGTTCCCAAACCCTTTTTAGGACAATAACATGCATAATAGTTGTTATAATTAGCACTTTAGAATTCGAACGTTCGCATCCATTGTATTTAATAGGGTTCTAATGTTCGTTCGAACTTTCGGTCCGTTCGCGGGTTCTGGTGCGAACCGAACCCGGGGGTGTTCGGCTCATCACTAATCAGTGGTGGCCATCTTCACTTCATTCTGTCTCAATTCACACAGTGGGAACACTTGCACTCATATCCGCACTGGACTGTTTGTTATATTCACTGACCTTATTTTTGCACTATAGAGCCGTGTTTTGCATCATATATTGACTTTATTTTTGCACATCAGATACTTTTTCATGTGTTCTATTATAGACATATGTCCATGGTTTTCTATTTAATAATGTTACACGGTACTCACTTACCGTGGTGTACATTCATATTTGTTTAACCGTACACTATATTTGTTGTTTTGTTTATGCCATTTGTCCATTGGTTTTTGTAGCTGCTTACCTGTTCAGGCAGCGCGGAATTTTTCTGTATTTGTGACCATTCGGTAATGTATGATTGAACACACTTGTGTAAACTTATCGTTTACTCATGCTACCGTCTCAAGCTGTCAACTTTGTGGTGCTATTAACTACTTGCTGAATGTTGACAATATCCAATGTGATTCAGCACAATCCATGGTGATTAAGGAATAATTTCATTCCACTGGTGCCTCTAAAATTTATCCTAAATTTGACATGTCAATGATGGGCCAATAGGACTATATCTTCTGGAGGTCCAAATGCTTGATGTACAAGTGTGCAACTTAAACTGAACCCTTCAGTACTGCCGGCAGCCCCTATGGACAATTACTTTTAATGCCCCCCTCTACACACCAGGATAAATTATATCAAGTGCTATCAACTAGCAATAGTCCACCACAAGTGATCACACGCTGCAACATGATTCATGTTTTTGAATGTGATAATCCATGATGCTCCCTTTCCTTTCCTCCCCTTTTCCACACTTGGATTAGCCCTCAGTGAAATCACACAAATTGGTCCTACTTAGAGAGAAATTTCTCTCTTCTTTTCCCACAAGGAAAATTATTTCTCCAATTGGAATTGTATGCAAACTTGGGCTAAACTAATACATCCGGACGAGTACAGTGTTTATGTATTGTTATTTGTGTGTCTTGTTTGTCATTTATGTCCATGGCAAATATTTTCTGTTTGATGCCATTTCACTGTTTTTTTATAACTGCACTTTTCTAATGTAGCAAGGTGTTACCATTGCATGCATCTTAACAGACTACAATTTGCGTATAGATAAGAATTTTGGCTCCCTCTGGTGTCCGTTTTATGCTAGACTACTGAAATTGTTTGGTTCAGTTATTCATGGATAAAGCATTATGGGTATTGTGGTATCAGAGACAGAGACTCTATTGGCGTGGATAGAATTGAGACTACATTACCCACAAGACCACTGTACTATCAAGAGTGCAATACAGCCTGATAGTAGAGCTTATTTAAGAGAAGGGCGGCCTCAGCCCGCTCTCTCGGGACGCCATCTTCCAGCCGACAGGATGCCTGCGTTGAGGTCTGCTGTAAGTGCGCCTAGGCCTGAGAAGCCTGGGCCTAAAGTTAGAGAGAGCGGATCGCCTAGCCAGAGAGGGATCCTTGCGCACAGTTCGCTGATCGAGCCGAGGAGGGATCAGTCTGCAACTCACAGCAACCAGAGTCACCTATCCACCGGTACCCAGGGAGTGGCCGTCCGGAGGACCAGGGATCTCGTGCTACCGAGAGACGGACCACTGAGAGAAGGTCCCGGACAGAGGAAGACCAGCGAAGCAAGGCCTCATTTGGTAAAAGGGCACTTGCCCATCAGCATAGTCAACTGACTCGCAGGAGTGTGATTTTCTTAAACTTTACTTGTACTTGCTGGCGTCTGCAGCGCTGCAAGTAGAGACACATCGCCTCTTGAGAGTGATACAATGACTTGGGGAAATTAGCATTCACTGTACAGCTACACTGTGCACCTCGACTGGCTGTTTCTCCTTTCACCCTGCCTATTAGAATACAAATGAATAAGTGCACCAACGGAGCTAGCAGAAGATTAACTGACTCTTAAAGGAACAGTCACCTGTTGCATTACCCTCACACAGTGTTACTACAGGACACGCACCAGTTGAACTGTCCACTAGGGGGAGCCATACAGTTGTGAATTTATGTGATTGATATAACTGTTTGCATCATTTTGTGATTTCTACTGTTTTATGTGAGACTTGGTGGAGAGGTGCCCCAGTGCTAATGTCATTACACTGAGAGATTCCTTCACCATACTCTCACTCAGGTCTGGCCCTCAGGTCACGTCATTTTGGTCTGATCGCAGGGTTATTCCGAACCAGTGGTACTCCATTGACTTATACAGGGACCTGTATGTATTTGATGTTGATTGCATAACCATTGTTCTATTATTTTGCAGAGTAAACATCTTACTACTGGTTAAGCTACATCTTGTGTGGGACTCTGGTCTATTGCAGCTGTGTGGCAGGTAAACAACACCAAGGTAACAATATTTAACTACATCTATTGCTGTGTGTGGTATCATTGTGGTCCCCTATAGCCATTTTGAGGGCCCACAATCATATTACTGTCCAGTTGTGCCAAGGGGGAATTGAGCCAAATTCTAGGGGTTGACAGGCAGAGTGCAGGCCCAAATCTAAACCAGCAGCTCCTACGGGGGTAGTGTTACACTAATAAGAAACTTTTTGATATATTTAACTTTTGATATACAAATAAATTCATGAATTTCGAATTATTCCAGAACTGATCATTAATCTTGTTGCTACGAGTAACCCCTTTTTGGCCTGTTTAATACCAGCCCCCCCCCCCTTTTCTATATGCTGCTTGGTTACAGCGACAACAAGGCAGGCGAATGGTCTACCACAGGTTATTTCACTTATCTGACCGTGCATTAGTGGCAAATCAACTTGCTCCTCCTTCCCCCAAATTTCCTTTCTTTATATTCCATGCTCTTAAGACTGTGCTGAGAGACACAGCAAACCTGGCAATGGCACGTATTGATGTGCCATTCTGGAGGAGTTGGACTGCCTGTGCAGCCTCTATAGGGTCTGGATATTGCCTCATGCTACCAGTAGTACACTGACCCTAGCCCAATGCAAAAATAGAGAAAAACAGTCAGTAAAGATGAGTAGGGAAAAAAATGTCAGTGGCCTCCACCTGTAAAACCATTCCTGTTTTGGTGGTCGTCTCGTTGTTGCCCATCTAGTGCACCTGTTGTTAATTTCATTACACTAAAGCAGTTGAAACTGAATAACAACCACCTCTGCTACTTATCTGACCAGATCATTATCCCAGGAGTTTTTTTGACTTGATGCTATACTCCGATTAAAAAGTGTTAATTTTTTTGAGCAGTGTATAATGTAGTATATAATTAGGGGTTGTAAGTAATTTCCTAGCAAAAAAATGCTGCCCCAGACAGCTAGTGATTAAACTTTTCCACGTGGTTCAGTGTTGGATCTCTTCATGAAATCACACCTAGCATCATTTATCCCACTACCTGTAATCTCAGGGCATCAAGGACCTACCTTCCGGGTCCCAGTGGGTAGCAATTATAGAACAAATATGCATCTTATTGCTTCATTCCTTAAGCCCTGGTTCACATTGGAGCGATTTGGCATGCAATTTGACATGTCAAATCACATGCCAAGTTGGCAGCATATGCCAGCAATGGCACCATCCAAAACGGTGCGACGCCACACTGATTCCCAAAAGTAGCTTCTGTACTACTTTTGGCGACTTCAGGGTGCGATTTCCATTGACATCTGTACAGCAACCCACACAGATTTCTCTGAAATCGCCCCCGAAGTCAGGACTGACATGCGGGTATGAAATTGTATGAGTTCAGCTGAACTTGTACGCTTTCATTCCCGCTGTCAGTGTGAACCTGGGCTGACTGTGAACAGTAATAAGCAAATGGATTAATGAATTATGTTTTTTTTTTATTGCTTGTGTAGCGGCCTCCTCACTCCCCCCTTTCTCACACGCTCGTCTTTTTCTTGTCTAGGGGTAACTTAGAGGGGAGGGAGCGGGGACACCATGCCAGGCCTCCACCACATGTGTCAGTGCGGCATAAGCAACGTTCTTGTTTTACCTTCGGGTCAGTGCTGTGCACCTGGATCCTCCCTCCAAGAGTCACCTTGAACAATGTCTGTCAGGAAATGAGCCCCACACCATTAAAGTCCAACACTCCTTTATTCTCATGCGAATGAACACAAACAGTTGAACTCCCTTGAAGAATAGCACAGGAAAGGAGGTGTGGATGCGAATAGGCCCAGACACAATTGTTCTCCACCTTCATTCCTGAAAGTGGGTCGCAGTCTCCGCACGAGGGTGGAATTTCCTTCCAGGCGGTCTCCGATGAGAGGCTCACCTGTCACCGGCAATATGCTGCACTGGGTCTTCAAGCAAGGAGCTCCCCCCGGTCCAATTACGCCTTTCGGATTCAGGTACCCACTCCCGGGGTTCCTTAGGATCTCCTTCCCTCGCGGAACCCAGTGTTGGGCACTGAGCTCCAGACCTCCGTCCAAGTACCTCACCCCAGGCTAAAGGTGCCTGGGATAGAACACGATCTCCGGCTGCCCTCTAGGCCTAGGCCGCCTAGAGGACCGACACGAACCACCGCCCACAGGCTGAAGGTGCCTGGGACTACGACCCCGTGACAAAGATGGCCGGCCCCTTTTATCCCCTCTCCCGGCAAGCACGGCGGGCTCCCTGCCCCACCATACCACTGCCGAGAGAGGACAAAAAGGAGGCTCGGCACACAGCAATGATTCAACCCCAGCCCAGGGCAACAGCTCCACCCGCTGGGCCGCGGGGAACTACACATCACTAATGTCTCTGCCAAGTTCAAAATTTACACCCAGGAAAGTACATACCTGCTACACTTCCATATGTAAGTGTAGCGGGGTCTCTAAATTTAGGTGGGATACACTCAGGTGTGTAAGTATGGGAGTAATGGACCATTTGTATTCGTGGAGGATTGGGCGGTGTAATAGTCTCCTTGGCCTGTGGGTGGCGGGGTACCCGTAGGCTCAAGTTAGATTTGCCGTCACAGTGCTGTCCTTTTTGTCCCTTCTCGGAGATGGTACGGCGAGGGCGGGGAACCTGCCGTGGCGTCAATGGGAGGGGATAGAAGGGGGAGACGCCCTGACCACGAGGTCTTCGGGGATCTTCTCTTCACGCGCCCAGGCACCTTAGACCTGGGTGCGGGCGGTTCCGGATTCCGGCCCAGGCGCCCTAGGCCTGACTGGAATGGAGTTGGAGTCCATTCCAGGCACCTTCAGCCTGGGGTGAGGTACTAAACCAGGAGGCCTGGGGCCCAGTGACTTCGACTGGGTCCCGCGAGGGTGGAGAAGTCCGAGGGTCCCTGAAGTGGATGGGGCCCATGTCTGAGGTGAGGAGGCCGGGGAGGTTACCCATTCGGAGAGTCTGGAGCAGCATCAACCCAGTGATGGATGGGCCTCTGGTAACTCCCTTGGAGGGACATCTTCCCCTGATTGGGGCCGCAACGCAGCGAAGGTACTCCTATCTATGTTCTCTTGAGTCGCTGGTAGAGACTCTCAAGTTCTAAGTCCTTTCTAGCTAAGGCTATAGTAACCGCTGGCGAGATCGCAGTGGTTTATCTGACAACCAGGATAGTGCCTCGACCTGCAACCAGTTGGCTACTGAAGCACTGTTTATTGTGAGATATGCAATAAAACAAGAGTTGGACTGTGATCGGTGTGTGGAACTCTGGTTAATGGGAGCAAAGGGAAGTGTTGGCACAATAGGACTTAATCCTTTACAGAAGCACACAGGCCCGAGGAAATATCTGGTACTGGCCTTCACCTCACCCACAGCTATGGGGAGGACATGGGCCGTAGCGCATCTCACCCTGTCGTGTGACATACCCCTAGACAAAAGAGATGGGGTGAGGCCGCTACATAAGATATCTGTCTGGATTAAAAAGGATAATACTGTCCATCTGGTATTATAACTGTTTGGCTTTCTGCAATGTGTCACTCTCTACAGAAACGGTGGATCTACATATAAATATTACAACAATTAAAACATTTGCACTTCACAAATTAAGCAGCAAATCAGCGGGTCCGGAGGCCGTGATGTCCGCCGGCCACCCATGATCGTTCGCTGGAGAGACAGAACGGTGGTCTGCCTATGTAAACAAGGCAGACCGTCATTCTGTCAGCGACGGAGAGAGAGATCTGCTAATCAGGAACACAGATTTGTCTCTTCCTTGAGTCAGTCCATCCCCCATACAGTAAGAAAGCACACCCAGGGAACACAGGTGATTGCACCTGATGTTAACCCTTTCCCTGTCAGTGTCATTAGTACAGTGACAGTGCATTTTTTTTAGCACTGATCAATGTATTGCTGTCACTGGTTCCCAAAAAGTGTTACTTAAGCCCTGTACACACGATTGGTTTTACCGATGAAAACAGTCCGATGTACTTTTTTCATCGGACAAACCGATCGTGTATGGGTCCCACCGGTCTTTTTTCCATTAGTGATCAAAAATAGGACATGTTTTAAATTTATCCGATGGAAAAAAACGATAGCAAATTCCGATCGTCTGTGTGGAATTCCATCGGAGAAAAAACCCACGCATGCTCAGAATCAAGTCGATGCATGCTCAGAAGCATTGAACTTAATTTTTCTTGGCTCGTCTGAGTGTTTTACGTCACAGCGTTTGGGACGGTCGGATTTTAGATTGATGGTGTGTAGGCAAGACTGATGGAAGTCAGCTTCATCAGAAATCCGATGGAAAAATCCATTGGATTTTATTCCATCGGAAATCCGATCGTGTGTACAGGGCTTAAGTGTCAGACTTGTCCGCCACAATGTCGCAGTCCTGCTAAAAATTGCCGCCATTACTAGTAAGACAAAAGACACTACTCCTGGGTTTTGCTGGTCTCCGAGTAAATGTGTGGCTGTGTGTTTGTGTGCCTTATGTAAAGGGTGGAGACTGTGTTCATTTACATCTGACTAATCATCAGTTGGCCTAGAATAAGCCTTGTAATAACCAATAATTAAGATAGGCCTTAGGGCAACAACAGAAGATCTATCATACTCTGAAACTACATTTTATGCCAAACTTTTTTTTTAAACTTTGGGTGGTGTAGGGAGGATGTACAACCCTAGTAAGTTTTTAATTGCTCCCAATGGGAACGCCCCGCTCCTGTGACCACTGCCCAACTCTTGAAAGATTTCCTGTTACTTCCTGTTGTGTCTCTGAAATAGGTAGTGGAGGGAAATTTCTCCAATTGGACACAGACAGCGAAAAACTGACAGGAATTCTAAAAATTTGTACCCTATTGTAAACAAATGAGTGCGTGATTGTAAGGGTTATTTTTTTTAATTTTATTAAATTAACAAACATGCCATACTTACCTGCTCTGAGCAATAGTTTTGCACAGAGCAGCCCGGATCCTCCTCTTCTGGGGTCCCCCACCGGCTCTCCTGGCCCCACCTCCAAGCAGCTTTCTATAGGGACGCTCATGCGTGCTCGCTCCCGAAGCTCTGCTCTGTGTGTTCGTACTGCAGGGGGAGCTGCATGCAGAAAGTTTTTTTCTTTTTTTAGAATACTACATAGACTACAGTAAGGTAAAAAAAAAACATTCTGCCTTTACAAATACTTTACCGATCCTGAGTTGAATTGCAACCTTCATTCTTAATCAAATGTATTGTTGGCATTATAAGAATACACTGTTTATAGCCTTTATCCAAAGCAGCACCGCCCTGCCGTATTACCTCTTTTACATATTTTCTTGTTTTACCAGTCCTAATATAGCTTAGAACAATGGGGTTGATTTACTAATACTGGAGATTGCAAAGTCAAATGCAGCTGTACATGGTAGCCAATCAGCTTGTAACTTCAGTTTCAGAGGCGTAGCTAGAACCTTCAGGGCCCCGGTGCAAGAAACCATCCCACTGATCCCGGGGGCAGCAGGACCTGGATAGGAGGGTAGGGCGACCACATTTCCAAACTACCATTCAGGGACACCCTCCCTTTCCAAAAATAAGTTTGTGCTGTAACGAATCACAGCACACTGATTGGACACAAGAGGCGGGATTTATGATTTCTCCAATCACAAGCAGGGGGTTTGATTGTGCTCCTCAAGGCATTCCCGGCCAGGACAAGTACTGTCAGTGAGTAAAGCGGTGATGTGGCGGCCTTTTTTGGGGGCATCAGATTGGCCTGGGGGTGGCTGTGTCAGTTTCATTCCAGGACACTGTATTGTCCTGACATAAAAAGGTACCCAGGACAGACCTGCAAAATGCGGGACTGTCCCGGGCAATCCGGGACACGTGGTCACCCTAAGGAGGGGTGGCATATGGAGGAACAAATCCCCTCCATTTTCCTCCTACAACCACTGAATGCCTATCGGAGGGAGAGGAGGAGAAGCAGACTTTTAGCGGCTGCAGGAGAAAAATGGAGGGGATTTGTTCCTCTAAATGCCCCCCCCATCCAGGTGTACAGGGGCAACATGTGCACCATTGCAATTGTGACCCCACTAGTTACGCCCCAGGGATGAGTAGCAGCGGTGGTGGTGGGGGATGGGATCAGTGGCAGCAGTGGTGGTTGGGTGGGGATGGGAACAGTGGCACAGGTGGTGGTGGTGGTGGGGGGGAAGGGATGAGTGACAGCAGTGAGGGGGATGGGATCAGTGGCAAGGGTGGTGGTTGGGGGAATGGGATGAGATGAGTGGTAGTGGAAGGAGGATTGGATGAGATGAGTGGCATTGGATGAAATGAGTGGCAGCGGTGGTGGGAGGATGGGATCAGTGGCGAGGGCGGTAGTTGGGTGGGATGGGATGAGTGATAATCGAAGGGGGGATTGGATGGGATGAGTGCAGTGATGGGGGGGATCAGTGGCAAGGATGGTGGTTGTGGGATAGGATCAGTGGCAGTAGTGGTCATGGTGAGGTGGATCAGTGGCAGCAGTGGTCATGGTGGTGTAAGGAGTATCAGTGGTGGTATGGGGGGTATCAGTGGCAGTAGTCGTGGTGTGGGGGGAATAAGTGGCAGTAGTGGTGGTGTGGGCGGAATCAGTGGTAGTAGTGGTGTGGGGGAGGATCAGTGGCAGTAGTAGTGGTGTGGGGGGAATCAGTGGCAGTAGTGGTGGTGTGGGGGGAATCAGTGGCAGTAGTGGCGGTGTAGGAGGGAATCAGTTACAGTGTTGATATTGAGGCATGGGATCAGAACCACTCACCTGCAATGCAGATCACTTGGTTCCCCCTCCTTGTAAGGTCTTGCTTGGGCAGGCAGAGCAGGGCCTGTGAGTACCCGTGAGTGCAGGCAGAGCCAGAGAGGTTGGGCGGAGCGGGCGGAGACTATGTCCGTGAGTGCGGGTGGAGAGGATGGGTAGCGAGGTTGGGCAGAGCGGGCAGAGAGGTTGGGCAGAGCGGGCGGGGACTGTGCCTGTGAGTGCGGGCGGGGAGGATGGGCAGAGCAGATGGAGAGGATGGGCAGAGCGGACGGGGACTGTGCAGTGTGCCCGTGAGTGAGAGCAGAAAGGATTGAGAGCGCAGACGGGGACTGCCTGTGAATGATCAGTGCACTCAGCGTGCCCCCCTACAGTGGCGGAACTCAAGGGCCCAGTCGCAAGTGCGACTGCTGCGACCCTGGTAATTCCGCCACTGTTCAGTTTGTTCAATTAATCTTAGACAAAAAAGATAGAATCTGATTCGTTTCTATGCAGAACTGCACCCGATTTTGCACTCTCCAGTTTTAGTAAATCAAACCCAGTGTGTCAATAAACTTAAATAAGATGTATGTATTTGTATTTTTACTTCTGGTGGGAAAAGGTGAGATTGATAGCCATACATATTACATTTTTTTTTTTCACATTTTGTTGTATTTGCATTTTCCCCTGATAACAATTTTATTGTAAATTGAATGTAAATATAATCATCAGTAGTGTGAAAAGAACACAATCTATTAAATCAATAAGGTTTCAAGTTCAATCCAAATGTCTCTTAAAAGAATTGAAACTGTATATAGAGTTGAATCCTCAGCCTTGAATAAGCACTAGTACAGTGTGAAACACGTTAGCCAGTTTTTGACCAGTGTGACGTGATGTGCAGTGTGTATTTGGATCCCTGAATTTTAAAATAAAGGCTTTTATTTTTGGAGTGCTGCTATCCAGAAGACTTCTTTGTTCCTGTTTGCTGAATCCTCAGCCTTGCTGCTTCTTTTGGGCTGCGGAATCCTAAAATGGCACTACAAAATGAACAGGCTTACAAGGGCATAGTGTAAGATCCTAAATAAAATGTTATTATTAGGAATGAGCTTCGAGTTCGAGTCGAACTCATGTTCGACTCGAACATTGCCTGTTCGCCCGTTCGCCGAACAGCGAACAAATTGGGGTGTTCGCGGCAAATTCGAAAAATCTATGGGAGAAATCTAAAGTGCTAATTATAAAGGCTTATATGCAAGTTATTGTCCTAAAAAGTGTTTGGGGACCGGGGTCCTGCCCCAGGGGACATGTATCAATGCAAAAAGAAGTTTTAAAAACGGCCGTTTTTTCGGGAGCAGTGATTTTAATAATGCTTAAAATGAAAAAATAAAAGTGAAATATTCCTTTAAATTTCGTACCTGGGGGGTGTGTATGATATGCATGTGAAGTGGCGCATGTTTCCCGTGCTTAGAACTGTCCCTGCAAAAAATGTCATTTTTGAAAGAAAAAAAGTCTTTTAAAACTGACTCGCGGCTATTAATGAATTGTCGGCTCCCGGCAATACATACAAAAGTCATTGATAAAAAAAAAAAAAAAAAAAAGCGTGGGGGGTTCCCCAGAATTCAATTACCAGGCCCTTCAGGTCTGGAATGGATATTAAGGGGAACCCCGCCGCAAATTTAAAAAAAATTTGACGTGGGGTTCCCCCAAATATCCATTCCAGGCCCTTCAGATCTGGCATGGATTTTAAGGGGTACTCCACCCCAAATTTTAAAAAAATGGCGTGGAGTCCCCCTAAAAATCCATACCAGACCCCTTATCCGAGCACGCAACCTGGCCGGCCGCAGGGGGAAAAGGGGGGGACGAGAGAGCGGCCCCCCCTCCCTCCTGAACCGTACCAAGCCACATGCCCTCAACATGGGGAGGATGTCCCCATGTTGATGGGGACAAGGGCCTCATCCCCACAACCCTTGCCCGGTGGTTGTGGGGGTCTGCGGGCGGGGGGCTTATCGGAATCTGGAAGACCCCTTTAACAAAGGGGACCCCCAGATCCCGGCCCCCCCTATGTGAATTGGTAAGGGGTACATTGTACCCCTACCATTTCACGAAGAAAGCGTAAATTTTTTTAAAAAAAAAACACACAAACACCTTGAAAAAGTCCTTTATTTAAAATAATAATAAAAAAAAAAAAAACATTCCAGCGCTGAAATCCAGTGTCCCGCGGCGATCCCGATGTCCAGCGCTGTCCTTCATTGGTTGTGCCTGAGCGGACCTGATGGGGAACTCCCTCTCAGTATTTTAAATGTATAGACCCGCCCCTTTTAAAGTTCCCCATCAGGTCCGCTCCCTCGGTATGTCGGACCCGCCTACGTCATTGGCTTGAGCGGGGAACTTCCTTCACTGTGTAATTTAAATTTACATAGTGAAGGAAGTTCCCCGCTCAAGCCAATGACGTAGGCGGGTCCGACATACCGAGGGGGCGGACCTGATGGGGAACTGCTCTCACTTTGGCAATACATGTATAGACCCGCCCCTTCTCATGTTCCGCATCTGGTCCGCTGAGCGGACCTGATGGGGAACTTTAGAAGGGGCGGGTCTATACATTTAAAATACTGAGAGGGAGTTCCCCATCAGGTCTGCTCAGGCACAACCAATAAAGGACAGCGCTGGACATCAGTGTCCCGCGGCGATCCCGGATTTCACCGCTGGAATGTTTTTTTTTTTTTTTTAAATAAAGGACTTTTTCAAGGTGTTTGTGTGTTTTTTTTAAACATTTTTTTACGCTTTCTTCGTGAAATGGTAGGGGTACAATGTACCCCTTACCAATTCACATAGGGGGGGGCCGGGATCTGGGGGTCCCCTTTGTTAAAGGGGTCTTCCAGATTCCGATAAGCCCCCCGCCCGCAGACCCCCACAACCACCGGGCAAGGGTTGTGGGGATGAGGCCCTTGTCCCCATCAACATGGGGACATCCTCCCCATGTTGAGGGCATGTGGCCTGGTACGGTTCAGGAGGGAGGGGGGGGGCGCTCTCTCGTCCCCCCCCTTTTCCCCTGCGGCCGGCCAGGTTGCGTGCTCGGATAAGGGGTCTGGTATGGATTTTTAGGGGGACTCCACACCATTTTTTTTTTAAATTTGGGGTGGAGTTCCCCTTAAAATCCATGCCAGATCTGAAGGGCCTGGGATGGATATGTGGGGGAACCCCACGTCAAATTTTTTTAAATTTGCGGCAGGGTTCCCCTTAATATCCATTCCAGACCTGAAGGGCCTGGTAATTGAATTCTGGGGAACCCCCACGCTTTTTTTTTTTATCAATGACTTTTGAATGTATTGCCGGGAGCCGACAATTCATTAATAGCCGCAAGTCAGTTTTAAATGACTTTTTTTCTTTCAAAAATGACATTTTTTGCAGGGACAGTTCTAAGCACGGGAAACATGTGCCACTTCACATGCATATCATACACACCCCCCAGGTACGAAATTTAAAGGAATATTTCACTTTTATTTTTTCATTTTAAGCATTATTAAAATCACTGCTCCCGAAAAAACGGCCGTTTTTAAAACTTTTTTTTGCATTGATACATGTCCCCTGGGGCAGGACCCGGGTCCCCAAACACTTTTTAGGACAATAACTTGCATATCAGCCTTTATAATTAACACTTTAGATTTCGAACGTTCGAGTCCATTGTATTTAATAGGGTTCTAAAGTTTACACGAACATTTTGTCTGTTCGCAGGTTCTGGTGCGAACCGAACAGGGGGGTGTTCGGCTCATCCCTGGTTATTATACATTTCTTGCACTTTTAAAAGGTACTTGATATAGCGGACTATCACAATTTTTTTTTTATAAAACCAAAGTCTCTAAAGCCAATAGGCACAGGTGTCTGACTCTTTCGTGAACTATATGCCTTAATTATGTATAATGGCTTACGCATGTCAAGGGCTCAACCTTGTCAGGTTCTGATTACAAGTTATTTTTTGTAATAACAGTGTATGGTCTCACACTATGCCGGTAGACTTTGTTTATTTCGTAGTACAGTTTTAATTAACACCTGCGCCTGCTGGCCCTTTAAGAGGTTGATGATGCTGGGAGGCGGGGCTTAAGAGAATGTGACCGCCGTGATTGGCTGTCATGACAATCCGAAAAACTCTCAATTGCAAGCAGTGATCTGGAGCTTTTGGTTAGGTGCCGGCAGAGGCGTATCTAGCGAAAATGGCGCCTATGGCAAGCACTGAAAATGCGCCCCTTTTAAAACATTTGAAACCCTACTTTCAGATAATGCTGTCAGTATATACAGTTATATAGGGAGAATAGTAGGTTAGTGGTTGGCACTTGCCTCACTTGGTTTGAATCTGGGCCAGGAAGCTATCTGCATGGAGTTTTCATGTTCTCTTTGTGTGGGCATCCTCCAGGTACTCCAGTTTCCTGGCACATTCCAAAGCCATGTTGGTAGGTGATGGTCACCTGTCTGTATGAAGTGGCAATGTATATGGCCAATCACATTCTGCATGCCACCCCCATGTCCGAAAAATGATTTAAGATGATCTCTGGCCCAAAATCTGCTAAGAGCTGGACAGGACTGAATGGAAGTATACATAGATATGTGTAGGGTCCTCTAGGATTGTAGGGTCAGTGTAGAATGTGATCAGCCATGTACACTGCCAGTCTGTACACAGGGTACAATTCACCTACCTGCATGTGTTTGGAGTGGGAGAGGAACCCCACAGGGAGAACATGCAAACTCCATGCAGCTAGTGTGCTGGGCAGGAGTGAAGCCTTATATATATATATATATATATATATATATATATATATATATATATATATATATATATATATATATAGAGCATGTAGAGTCCAGAGGCATGCCCAGGATGCAGGCCAACCATAAAATGTCAAGGACAACATAAAGCAGACAGGCAGTGTCAGCAGGCATGGCCGGCCACCTATCCCCCATGTTAATGTAGAAATGGAAGGAGAGGCACTTACCTAGGAGGAGCAGTCTATGGGTCTGCTTGTACACCCTCTTCTGCTCCTTCAGTACCCGATCTATGCTCTTGCTGACTTTCTTGGCCTCCTTCTCCTCCAGTCAGAGTTTGTCCCATCCCTTCTGCAGAGAATGTTGCTGTTGATGGTGCACCTGCTGGCCCTTGCTGGGCTTGTGCTGCTGCTTATTGCTGTCCCCAGTGCCGCTGGTGCTATCTCCCCAGTTCTGCAGTAGTAGAAGCAGCCCGTCTGGAACTTTCCCCTCTCTAGTCGGTTTACAGAGCTCCCCCCCCCCCCCCCCCCTGAGCTGCTGCTGTGATCCTCAGGTCCCTGGCTCTCATAGGCACTAACAGCTCCAGGGGGTTGCTCGGTGTCCGAGTTGGTGGGGGCGTTGGAGATGGAGCCGCTAGAATCACCGAACAGCCATGGTCGGAGGCTGTAGCAGAGGCCCATGGCTCAGGAGATGTACACATGCTGGAGCTCGGCAATCAATCAAGGGATCCTCCTCAGCGACGGCGACCTCACCTCACGTGACATCACCGACCCGCTCGCGCTCGGGGAGAAGATGGAAGCAGGCTCCAGGGGAGGGCTGGCAGCCTTAGGCCTGGGGGGCAAGTCCAGTCAAGTAGCCCATTGAACCATCAATGCAGTCTGATCAGTGCCCATTAATGTAGCCTCACCAGTGCAGACAGTGCCCATCAGTGCAGCCTAATCAGTGCAGACAGTGCCCATCAGTGCAGCCTCACCAGTGCAGACAGTGCCCATCAGTGCAGCCTCACCAGTGCAGACAGTGCCCATCAGTGCAGCCTCACCAGTGCAGACAGTGCCCATCAGTGCAGCCTGATCAGTGCCCATCAGTGCAGCCTGATCAGTGCAGCCTTATCAGAGCCCATCAATGCAGCCTCACCAGTGCAGACAGTGCCCATCGGTGCAGACTGATCAGTGCCCATCAACGCAGGCTGATCAGTGCCCATCAACGCAGGCTGATCAGTGCCCATCAATGCAGCTTCACCAGTGCCCATCAATGCAGCCTCATGAGTGCCCATCAATGCAGCCTCACGAGTGCCCATTAATGCAGCCTCACGAGTGCCCATCAATGCAGCCTCACGAGTGCCCATTAATGCAGCCTCACCAGTGCCCATCAATGCAGCCTCACCAGTGCCCATCAATGCAGCCTCACCAGTGCCCATCAATGCAGCCTCACCAGTGCCCATCAATGCAGCCTCACCAGTGCCCATCAATGCAGCCTCACCAGTGCCCATCAATGCAGCCTCATTGGTGCCCATCAATGCAGCCTCACCAGTGCCCATTAGTCCAGTCTCGCCAGTACCCATCAGCACAGCCTCACCAGTGCCCGACAATGCAGCCTCACCAGTGCAGCTTATCAGTGGCCAACAGTGCGGCCTCATCAGTGCCCATCAGTGTAGCATATCAGTGCAGCTTAAGGCTACTTTCACACTGAGGCGCTTTGCAGGTGCTATAGTGCTAAAAATAGCGCCTGCAAAGTGCCCTGAAAGAGCCTCTCCTTTCACTCCAGTGTGAAAGCCCGAAGGCTTTCACACTGGAGCGGTGCACTGGCAGGATGGTAAAAAAAAGTCCTGCAAGCCGCATCTTTGAGGCGCTGTAGGAGCGGTGTATACACCGCTCCTACAGCGCCCCTGCCCATTGGAATCAATGGGCAGCGCTGCCGAGCCGCCAACAAAGAGCCGCTGCATCGGCGATTTGCGGGCGGTTTTAACCCTTTTTTGGCCGCTAGCGGGGGTTAAACCCTGCTAGCAGCCAAATAGTGCTGCAAAAACGACAGTAAAGCGCCGCTAAATATAGCAGTGCTTTACCGCTGATGCCTCAGTGTGAAAGTAGCCTTAGAGTGCCGCCTAATCAGTGGCAATGAGTGCAGCCTCAACCTCCTTAATGAGTTTGCATTGATTTCAGCATGCATGGAACACTTTGCACATGCTGAACTCAATGCAAACTCGTTAAACAGACCACATTCATTGAAAGTTCATTACAGGCATACCCCACTTTTAAGTACACAATGGGGTTTATTTACTAAAGCTGGAAAGCACAAAATCAGGCTCACTTCTGCATAGAAACCAATGAGCTTCCAGGTTTTATTACCAGGCTTAATTGATCAAGCTGGGGTTAGAAGCTTATTGGTTTCTATGCAGAAGTGAGCCTGATTTTGCGCTTTCCAGCTTTAGTAAATAAACCCCATTGTGTACTTAAAAGTGGGGTATGCCTGTAATATACAGATCATGATTTTGCAATAAAGTGATTCATGCTGCAAACTCATTAAACAGTCCACCTTCAGTGAAAGTTCATGTACTGCAAAGTTTGCAAAACATGAACTTTCACTGAAGGGAGACTGTTGAGTTTGCAGCATGAATCACTTTATTGCAAAATCATGATCTGACTGTGTATCATCATAAGAGTAATTTATTACATTTTACCTTCTGTCCTTGCCAGGGGTTTCTCCTCGTGCTTCTCTCTCCTCCTCCTCCTGTCATCAGACAGACCCCTCCCCAAGAGAGGATGCAGTGGACCACAGCCGCACGGAGAGGGTGGGCGGAGCTATAGGCTCCGCCTCCGCCAGTCGAATATGTCGGCTGCTAATGGAGGAGGCCGCTCTGTACTACCCCCCCCGCCCTCGGCCCCGCCCCCCGCATACACATTCACAATACTTGCAACTAGTACCGCCGCACTGCACAGCCACAGACAGAAAAAAAAAAAAAAGTAAACACAGGCTAAGGCAGCGCGGCCGTTTTATCAATAAGGTAGGCTTCCTGGGGGGAAATCTCCACCCATCCCCCCGCCCAGTCCACCAGCGCAGAGGGGGAAAGCTCCGCCTCCGCCAGTTAGCCGAATGACGGTCTGGAGATGCAGTGGACGGTCCCACTCATCTATAAGCATGGGGGCGCCCGCGCCTGTCACTCTCCTATACACTGCCATCCAGATCCAGCCAAGTAAGAGTGAAGTGCTGTGCCGCCGCCGGGGGCTATAGTGCAGGAGGCGGCCCGCAGGAGGACAGGTGCGGATGGGAATTTTTTTTTTCGTTTAGTTTATTATTTTGCCGCCCCCCCCCCCAGGGCGCCCATGGCACTTGCCATGGAGTGCCATACCCTGGATACGCCACTGGGTGCCGGTAACTGTCGGGACAGCGCATCACACGCGTTCTCGGCACAGCTTTATGGAAAGCGATTCACGCATATATGCGGCCCCTCGTCTCCAAGAGGCCAGGGTTAAATAAGAGCATGAAAGTGTTGACATTTTTCATTTTTTTGATGCCCTACTTTTAAGTAAATTATTTTCATATGTTTCTTACTGCTTCTAACCACTTGGCACCCGCTAACAGTACATTTACTGCTTGCAGGCGGTTGTTGTCTGGATGACAACAACCCTCTGGGCAATGCCATACCCTCTGACACACCAAGGCTAAAAAAGTAGGTTTTATTTGTTCTACACACCCAAAAAGGCAACAATAAACAGCAACAGCAGTAAACAATAACAAAATAGCATTTTTTTTACAATGTAACACACAATGAAAGAATCAAATATTTCTGTACACTAAGACCTGTTTCACACTTGGGCGCTTTTCAGGTATTTTAGCGCTAAAAATAGCGCCTGAAAAGCATCTGTAAAGCCTCCCCAGTGTGAAAGCCGGAGTGCTTTTACACTGGGTGGTGCGCTTGGAGGACGGGAAAAAAAGTCCTGCAAGCAGCATCTTTGTGGTGGTGCACCACCCCTGCCCATTGAAATTAATAGGCAAAGCCTGCAAAGCGCTTCGGCAGCGCCACAACACGGGCACTATTTACCCTTTCTTCGGCCGATAGCGGGTGTGACGAACACGCCCACCTACGGCGACTAGCTAACCGCGACGGGCGTTCCTCATATTCCCCAGTGACGGAACTAAAGGAAAAAGGGGGGATTTCTACTGAGCACGTAAGACTGGCTGTGGTAATTTCCAGCCCACACTACCTTTGGCCACCACTAGAGGGAGACTCCACTCCCATCCAGCTAGCTGACCACACACAGGCAGATATGAATCTTACATACAATCTGGTGCACTCTAAGGGTTGGGGAACAGTCTAGCAATTACTACACACTTCTAGAGCTCCTCTAGCTATCCTGCAAGCTTGAACCCCAGTGTTAATAACTCTTCCCGCTGTCCCCACACCCACACACCAGATACAAAATAAACAATAGCCTGCCACCACTCAACAGTTTGTCCACAGACTGGTCTGCTGAGACACCACACACACACACACACACACACACACACACCGGCAGATATACAATAAACGATCGCCTGACACCACCCAACAGTTTGTCCGCAGACTGGTTTGCTGAGACACCACACACACACAGATCTCCGTCTGGCAGATCTGTGAGCTTACAATCTGCATGCAATCTGCTAACACACAGTGGAATTGCATACAGATTGGCACGTAACGTAGACTGAGCATTTAGGCAATAACACAACAACCTCTCCAGAGATATGAGTCCTAGCTTAGTACACAGAAGTCACTTATTAATTTTATCATTTAATATCCCGAAAAGTGGGCAATGCATACAAAGAACAAGGGTTACCAAAACAGATACAAAAAAGGCAGAGAGACACACACTTGGCAATTCGCTATGAAAATAAAAAGGGATAAAAACAGAAAATAAAACTTTACCGAATTCTTTCCGTTAGTAGAAGCATACTGGAACATGTGGGAACTCCCCAGTCTCAAACTGGCTTCGTGGAAGAACACTGTCCATATCTCATGCTACCCAATTTATTGAAATATGGATGTGGGCTAGACTTTAGCCCTTGGCCAATCAACCCTGGGGGGTGTTCCTGTCTCAGCCCACAAGAGGTTTTGTGCTCTGAAATTACTAGAGTTGAATTGGCCCAGAATGGCGCTGATTGCTGGGTCATGGATATGATTTCAGATACCGGCGCATCAGCCCGATCATGTCAATACCAATCACCGCCTGCCTGTCGCAATCCTTCGCAATATAACAGTTTTGTGTATTTTTCTAGGATTCTACACACGCTACAAATACAGAATTATATGAACACGTAACCCATCACGTGTACGATCAAAAGGAATTATTTTCTTCTCTCTGCCGCTAATATTTTAGCTTTTATGAGACATAAAATATATTCCTCAGATCTATTAAGATAAATCAAAGTCTTCAGACTGACCGGGCCCTTGTGGATGCCCCCTGTGGAACTTTGTTGCCATCCTGGCTGGGCCTCCCTTTGAAGGCTTCCGAAAGGTGACAACCTATGTTTACTTGGAAACAAAACTTTTATTGGCATCTAGGTGCCAACTGGCCTCAAAGCTGGTTCTGTTCTTTTTAAATGCTACTGACAGCCCATCTGTGCATGACTGCTATTGAATGCAATATTTGTAATAACCAAAAATTAAACTACCTCTACAATTACATCACATCTTGCTAAGACAAAACTATCATATTCTTTCCATGAATGTCACAGCGGGGGATAAAAGTGCCCCGCAAGCGGCTGAAAAGCGGCGCTATAACAGCGGTAAAGTGCCGCTAAAACTAGCGGCGCTTTACCGCTAATGCCCGCACCGCCCCAGTGTGAAAGGGGTCTTACTGTGGCACTGTGCTCTTTAAAAGAAGGGTAATGGGGTAATGGGATTGTGGCCAGCAGCCTTTCCCCACTGTGCAGTCTGTTTTGAAGCACCCTCCAGCTCAGAATCTGTGGCATCGGTGGCAAAACTAGCGAAAAACATTCAGAAAAGATGAGTAGGGAAAAAAATGTCAGTGACCTCCACCTGTAAAACCATTCCTGTTTTGGAGGTCGTCTCGTTGTTGCCCATCTAGTGCACCTGTTGTTAATTTAATTTAGGGATGAGCTGAACACCCCCCGGTTCGGTTCGCACCAGAACCTGCGAACGGACCGAAAGTTCGCGCAAACTTTAGAACCCTATTAAATACAATGGACGCGAACGTTCGAAATGTAAAGTGCTAATTATAACGGCTAATATGCATGTTATTGTCCTAAAAAGGGTTTGGAGACCCGTGTCCTGCCCCAGGGGACATGTATCAATGCAAAAATAAGTTTTAAAAACGGTTGTTTTTTCGGGAGCAGTGATTTTAATGATGAATAAAGTGAAAAAAAAAAGTGAAATATTCCTTTAAATATCGTACCTGGGGGGTGTCTAAAGTATGCCTGTGAAGTGGCACGTGTTTCCCGTGTTTAGAACTGTTCCTGCACAAACAGACATTTCTAAAGGAAAAAAAGCCATTTAAAACTGCTTGCGGCTTTAATGTAATGTCTGGTCCCGGCAATATGGATGAAAATCATTGAGAAAAATGGCATGGCTACCCCATCACCCACCGCATTGCATAAAATATTGTAATTACATGTACCCGTCAAACAGGGGCTGAAAAATTGGGCCTTAGCCACTGGTGGCGGCACCCAGAACCAAAAATGTTCTTCCAAGCTATCAACAGGATCATTGAGGAGAAAGAGGATAGTCAGTCAACATAACAGGACATTCACTCAGCATCAGCATAGGCAGTCTTGAAGGGATGTGACATTTAAAAAAAAAATATTCGGTTACATCAGCTTCAGGTGCTTGGTAGCTGGTGGTGATCCAAGTCTGATTCATCTTTATGAATGTCAGTCGATCAACCGTGTCGGTGGACAGGCGCACCCTATGATCCGTAACAAAGCCTCCAGCAGCACTGAATGTGCGTTCTGAAAGAACGCTGGATGCAGGACAGGCCAGTAGTTCAATTGCATACTGTGCAAGCTCTGGCCAGTGATCCATCCTCAAGACCCAGTAAGCCAGAGGATTTTCGGTGTGAAAGGTGTCCAAGTCTGACCTTGCCCCTAGGTATTCCTGGACCATGTAAATCAGACGCTGCCGATGGTTGCTGGAACCGATCATACCTTGGAGCTGCAGACTAAAAAATTGTCTGAACGCATCGGTCAGACGGCTACCTTCTCCACCGCTCCTTCTCTGACTGACCGAAGCCTCAGCAACTCGTTGTCCAGGGCCAGGAGTTTGCAACCTCCCAGTCTCTGGGAACACGTTGCACAGACGTTTCTGCAAGGCCTCCCGGAGATGTCTCATCCTCTGCTCCCTCTGCGGCGGTAAGATAAGGTCCGCAACCTTAGCCTTATACTGTGGATCAAGGAGAGTGGACAGCCAGTAATGGTCCCTCTCCTTGATCCGAAGAATAGGAGGATCCTTTCGCAGACTTTGCAGCATCAGGGAGGCCATGCAGCGTAGGTTAGCTGAGGCATTCGGTCCGGAGTCCTCTGGGTCACTAAGGACGACATGATCTGCAGCCACCTCCTCCCAGCCACGTACAAGTCCACGGGTTTCTTGGGACTGTAAATCATCCCTAAAAGACTGCTGCTGCTGAGTGCTAGGCTCCACCTCCTTGCTGACACAATCCTCCTCCTCCTCCTCCTCTTCCTGTGTGATGGGTGGGACAGAAGGAACACTGTCTGGATAAAGGGGGCCTTGAGAGGCAAGGAAGTCCTCCTCTTCCTGCCTCTGTTCTGCCTCAAGTGCCCTGTCCATTATTCCATGCAGCGTATGCTCCAACAGGTGGACAAGAGGTACAGTGTCACTGATGCATGCACTGTCACTGCTCACCATCCTCGTAGCCTCCTCAAATGGTACCAGGGCAGTACATGCATCCCTGATCATGCCCCACTGGCGTGGTGAAAAAAAAAAACGAGCTCCCCTGACCCTGTCCTGGTGCCGTAGTCGCACAGGTACTCATTGATGGCCCTCTGCTGCGTGTGCAGCCACTGCAGCATGGCCAATGCTGAATTCCACCTGGTGGGCATGTCACATATAAGGCGGTTCTTGGGCAGGTTCAACTTCTTTTGCAGCTTAGCCAGCTGAGCACTGGCATTATATGATCGGCGGAAATGCACACAGACTTTCCTGGTCTGCCTCAGGACATCCTGTAAGCCCGGGTACCTGCCCAAGAACCGCTGCACCACCAGGTTAAGGACGTGAGCCACACAGGAGGTTGGTGCCATTGTCGTAAACCACCATTCCTGGCTTAAGCTGGCGTGGTGTCAACCACCTCTCGGCCTGTCCCTGCAGAGCTGACAGAACCTCTGCCCCAGTGTGGCTCCTGTCCCCCAAACACACCAGCGCAAGCACGGCATGGCATCTTTTTGCCTGCGTACTTGCGTAGCCCCTTGAACGCCTACGGAGCACCGCTGGTTCAGAGGACAAAGCACAGGAAGAGGCCATGGAGGAAGAAGAAGAGGAGGGGGTGGAGGAGAGAGGAGTGTCCCAACCAGTAGTAGCATTTTGGAAGCGTGGTGGCGGAACAACCTCCAACACTACTGCACCTTGTCCTGCATCCTTCCCAGCTGCCAAAAGAGTGACCCAATGGGCCGTGAAACATGGGTAACGTCCCTGTCCAAGCCTGCTGGACCATGAGTCAGAGGTAATATGCACCTTACCGCTGACTGCCCTGTCCAGTGAGGCATAGACATTGCCTTCCACATGCCGGTAGAGAGCCGGAATCGCCTTCTGTGAGAAAAAGTGGCGTTTGGGAACCTGCCACTGAGGAACCGCACATTGCACAAACTCACGGAAGGGGGCCGAGTCTACCAACTGAAAAGGCAGCAGTTGAAGTGCTAACAATTTAGCCAAGCTAGCATTCAACCGCTGGGCATGTGGATGGCTGGGAGTGAACTTCTTTTGACGGTCCAGCAGCTGGGGCAGGGAAATTTGCCTGCTACAATCAGACGTCGGTGTACTGCTAGCAGAGTGCCCGCAACTACTTGGCTGTGACACACCTAATTCTACACCTTCATTCCTCTCAGTGCAGGTTTCAGAGAGGACTGAAGGTATAGTGGGGTTGGAGATCCCAGCTGATGAGGAGCAAGGAGAGGTCCGCTTTGTTCTTTGGTGTGGGTCTTTAAGGTACGCTTGCCAACGAGCTGCATGGCAGGTCAACATATAATAAAAAAGGGAAAAAATTGCGCTATTGAAAATATCACCAGTACAACAACTGGTGACAGTCTAAATATGAGCCAACGGGTCAACATATGTCTGGTCAAGCATGTGGTGCCCAAGCGGCTGAAGTTTTGGCCACGCAAGATACGCTTGAGACATATGTTGCAAATAGCAGCGGTGCGATCTGATGCACTTGACTCAAAAAAGGCCCACACCAAAGAACTTTTGGAATAACGCGCAGAGGCAGCACCCTGCACAGGCGGAGCTCTGCGGTGTGATTCAGTCGGTGTGCTGCCCTTACGCTGGCCCCCGGAGGGCATCCTGCCTCGTTGGAGATGTGCCTCCTCCTCATCCTCCTCCTCCTCTCTCCTATCAGGTACCCACGTGGAGTCAGTGACCTCATCATCCCCTCCCTCGTGATCACTGGAGCAAACCCGGCAGTATGCTGCAGCTGGTGGAACATGACTGCCAGATTGCTGTCCTTCCTGAGCATCCCCTCTCTCTGCGCTCACGCTACTGCCTTCCTCTAGCTGGGTATAATCATCAGACCCTTCAAAACGCTGGGCATCCTCCTGGAGCATGTACCCAACACTGTGCTCAAACAGTTCGGGGGACTCCTCAGGAGGACATGGTGGGTCTAGGGAAGGAGTGACTGATGATGACATTGATATGAGGGAAGAGGACACATTGGCAGCTGCTTTGCCAGTACCCTGAGCCTGGGTGAGAGGATGAGGAGGATGAGGAGGGCTTGGTCATCCACTCTACCAAGTCTTTGGCATGCTGCGGCTCAACATGTCCAGCTGCCGAAAACAAGGACAAGCGTGTCCCATGGCCACGTGCTGATGACAATGCACCGCGTCCACGACCAGCACTGTTGCCCCCAGACACAGAGCCTGCTTGCCCTCTTTTATTGGCTCGTGACTGTCTGCCTCTCCTTGTTGGCCTTCCAGACATTCTAATGGCCTGCAGGGAGATGGGAAAACCAGCAATAAGGGGTAGCTTCAGGTGTATACTGTGCAGGAGGCACCTGCACCCACTGTAACTGCTTTCAGATGCCTGTCTGTGTAACACAACAGAACAACACCACGAGCAATAAGGGGTAGCATATACTGTGCAGGAGGCACCTACACCCACTGTAACTGCTTGCAGATGCATGTTAGTGTTACACAAAAGAAAAACACCAGCAATACGGGGTAGCTTCAGGTGTATACTGTGCAGGAGGCACCTACACCCACTGTACCTGCTTGCAGGTGCCTGTCTGTGTTACACAACAGAACAACACCACGAACAATAAGGGGTAGCGTATACTGTGCAGGAGGCACCTACACCCACTGTAACTGCTTGCAGATGCCTGTCTGTGTTACACAACAGAACAACACCACGAGTAGGGATGAGCTTCGAGTTCGAGTCGAACTCATGTTCGACTCGAACATTGCCTGTTCGCCCGTTCGCCGAACAGCGAACAAATTGGGGTGTTCGCGGCAAATTCGAAAAATCTATGGGAGAAATCTAAAGTGCTAATTATAAAGGCTTATATGCAAGTTATTGTCCTAAAAAGTGTTTGGGGACCCGGGTCCTGCCCCAGGGGACATGTATCAATGCAAAAAGAAGTTTTAAAAATGGACGTTTTTTCGGGAGCAGTGATTTTAATAACGCTTAACCACTTAACGACCGCCCACTGTAAATATACGTCAGCAGAATGGCACCGACAGGCAGAATCACGTATATGTACGGGATTGCCTTTGTATAGTTGGGGGGTCCGATCGGACCCCCCTTCTTTACAGTGGGTGGTCGTTTTACCTTCGGGAGCGATCCGGCATGAGGGGACGGCCGTTCGATTCCGGCCACCCCCTCTCGATCGCTCCCGGCGAATGAGAGAGCTTCCCCTGCCTGCCAGGAAGGAGAAAGTGATGTCATCTCTCCTGGGGCGCTCACATATACCGAGCGCCGTACAGGAGAAGATGCCAGGTTAGTACACAAAACAGCACACTGACACCAGGACACATAGGCACATAAATCGCCCCCCCAGACACCCCCAGATCACCCCCCCCAGCCCCCAGTCACAGTGTCACTGATTGCAGTGACCATTTATTTAGTGATCACTGCAATCAGTGACATTTGTGACTGTAAAAGTGTCACTACATTTAGTTTTAGGTCCAGTGTAGCCCCCTAACCCCCCCCCTAATAAAGGTTTAACCCCCTGATCACCCCCCCAGATAACCCTTTCACCCCCTATCACCACTGTCACTAAGCAATCATTTTTCTGATCGATGTCTTAGCGTCGGTGATGCTGATCGGTAGCCAGTAATTTTTTTTAGGTTCGCCGCAGGTTTTTATAGCGTCGGGTACCCCCATATATTACCTAATGAAGGTTTAACCCCCTTGATCGCCCCCCAGGTAACCCTTTCACCCCCTATCACCACTGTCACTAAGTTATAATTTTTCTGATCGATGTCTTAGCGTCGGCGATGCTGATCGGTAGCCAGTAATTTTTTTTAGGTTCGCCGCAGGTTTTTATAGCGTCAGGTACCCCCATATATTACCTAATAAAGGTTTAACCCCCTGATCGCCCCCCAGGTAACCCTTTCACCCCCTATCACCACTGTCGCTAAGCAATCGTTTTTATGATCGTTGTCTTAGTGTCGGTGATGCCGATAGGTAGCCAGTAATTTTTTTTTTAGGTTCGCCGTCAGGTTTTTATATAGCGTCAGGTACCCCCATATATTAAATAATAAAGGTTTTAACCCCCTAATTGCCCCTAGTTAACCCTTTCACAAGTGATCATCATATAAGTGTTACGGGTGACGCTGGTTAGTTAGTTTGCTTTTTATAGTGTCAGGGCACCCGCCGTATATAACCCAATAAAGGTTTAACCCCCTGATCGCCCGGCGGGTGATATCAGTTAGGTTTTAGCGTCAGAGAGGGTCTGCGTCACACCCCAGGCAGCGTCAGGTTAGTGCCAGTAGCGCTAACACCCACACGTGAAGCATACACCCCCCTTAGTGGTATAGTATCTGATCAGCTCAATATCTGATCTGATCAGATCTATACTAGCGTCCCCAGCAGTTTAGGGTTCCCAAAAACGCACTGTTAGTGGGCTCAGCCCAGATACCTGCTAGCACCTGCGTTTTGCCCCTCCGTCCAGCCCAGGCCACCCAAGTGCAGTATCGATTGATCACTGTCACTTGCAAAACACAACACACATAACTGCAGCGTTCGCAGAGACAGGCCTGATCCCTGCGACTCCAGTGCTGTAGGAGGTAATTTCACCACCACAGTTAAAAAAAAAAAAGCATATATGCCGAAGCATTGGGGCAGCAGGAGCGGAGGAGCGATTTTGCTCCTAATGCCGCGTACATACGGTCGAAATTCCGACGGAGGCTTGCCCGTGGAAAAGTCTGACCATGTGTACGCGGCATAACTTTTGCGAGAAGATGCCCCCATGCTTCGGCATATATAAATGGTGCATGTATGCCCATCATTAGAAGTGGGTGGATGAAGGGCGGTATTCTAATGGTGGGCATACCCACCGATCAATCTTTTTTTCGTTCAGCCAACAGGCTGCATGAAAAAAAAGATTACAATACATGTCCAACAAGGACCAGCAACGTACTGGTATGTTGCTGGACTTTGAATGTTTATACCAGAATGATGCCTGTGGGTTTAGGTATCATCTTGGTATCATTCTTTTCAGCCAGCGGCCAGCTTTCATGTAAAAGCAATCCTAGCGGCTAATTAGCCTCTGGACTGCTTTTACAAGCAGTGGGAGGGAATGTCCCCCCCCCCCGGATATAAAAAGCGTCATTGGGAAATTGGGAAAGCATTTTATCACACCGATCTTGGTGTGGTCAGATGCTTTGAGGGCAGAGGAAAGATCTAGGGTCCAATAGACCCCAGTTTTTTCAAAAAAGAGTACCTGTCATTACTAGTGTTGAGCGGACCCGAACTGTAAAGTTCGGGTCCGTACCGAATTTTGGCGTTTTCCCGACCCCGGACCCGGATTTTGCGCTAAAGTCCGGGTTCGGGTCCGGATTCGGGAATTTAATGGCGCAGTTAGAAATGCTTCAGGGGCCAGCCAATCACCATTTGATTAGCTGGTGTGCCCTTAGAAGCCATCATAGCCATGCCTACTAATGGCATGGCTGTGATTGGTCAGTGCAACATGTGACCCAGCATGTGACCAGCTTCTATATAAGCAAGAGGCACACAGCACAGATCGTCACTCTGCTTTTAGACAGTGTAGGGAAAGGATCCTGGCTGCTGTTGCTGTGAGGGAGAGAATTATATGATAGGAGTTAGTCCTGATTCTGCAATCTACTGATAGAAAAGATAGAGAGACAGTGTAGTGTAGTGTAGGGGCAGGATCCTGTTTGTGCTTTCAGGGAGAGAGATTTAGATAGGAGTCCAGATTGAGAGATATAATAGCTCAGCGATCTGCATAGGTTTATCTGTTTGTGTTGCAAGCTCAGTGCACCAGCACTGCATTACGTTGAGTGATACACCTATTCCATACTGTGGCTGTATTGTGCTCTTGCTAAAAGACCCATTTCGGGCAGAAAAAAAAAAAAAAAAAAAAAGGCACTTTATTGTGCTTTTGCTAAAAAGACCCATTTTTGGGCCCCCCCCCCCCCCAAAAAAGGCACTTTATTGTGCTGTTGCAAAAAAAAAAAAAAAAAGGCACTTTGTTGTGCGCAAAAAAGACCTATTTTTGGGCAAAAAAAATATTTTGCAGTATATATATATATATATATATATATATATATATATATATATATATATATATATATATCTCTAGTTGTGTGAAATAACCAATTTCTATATATTTTTCTTGTACTATGCTATACTAAAAAAAAAAAACTTTTTTTTTGAATAGCATTCTCTGCACTTCTATAGCTGTGCGATTCAGTGGTTAAATACTGTGGTTGTGTTGTGCTCTTCCAAAAAACGCCATTTAGGGCCACAGAAAATATTTTGCAGTGTGAAATACACATCTGGAGGTGTGTGAAATAAACAATTTCTATATATTTTCCTTGTACTGTGCTATACTAAAAAAAACAACCTTTTTTTTTTTGAATAGCATTTTCTGCAGTTCTGTAGCTGTGCGTTTCAGCCATTACGTACTGTGGGTGTGTTGTGGTCTTCCAAAAAACGCCATTTAGGGCAAGATCCTAAATTTGGAAAATATGAGGGGAAGGTCAAAGGGACGTGGTGGCCCCGGTCGTGGTGCTGCTGGTGGAGCTCCTGTTGCAGGGAGAGGACGTGGTGGATCTGTGCCAGCTACACGCACAAGTGAAACACCTTCCTCAGGTGCGAGTAGGCGACCGAGCCTGCGGCGGTATTTTGTCGCGCCTAATGAGGCTGTACCAATGTTTAGGCCAGGACAAGTACAGGCGATAGTAGATTGGGTTGCTGAAAGTGCCTCGGGTTCCTTCACATTGTCTCCCACCCACTCTTCTGATGAAAGATCAGAGTTGGCACCTGAAGCCCATGTCCATCAGTCTTTCACCTCACCCCCTTGCAAATCAGCCAAGCAGTCTGAGCCCCAAATCATGCAGCAGTCTCTTCTGCTTTTCGATGACTCTGTTAGCAGGGTTTCCCAGGGCCATCCACCTAGCCCTGCCCCAGAAGTGGAAGAGATAGAGTGCACCGATGCCCAACCACTTATGTTTCATGATGGGTACATGGGAGGACCATCGCAGCACGTCTCGGATGATGACGAAACACAGGTGCCAACTGCTGCTGCTTTCGCAATTGTGCAGACAGACATGGAGGGCAGGGGTGAAGACTGGGTGGAAGATGATGTGGAGGACGATGAGGTCCTCGACCCCACATGGAATCAACGTTATGCAGGTGACCAGTGTAGTTCGGAGGAAGAGGCGGTGGTCGCACAGAGCCACCAGCACAGCAGAAGAGGGAGCAGGGTGCAAAAACGGAGCATTCGTCCCCTAGACAGTACATCTGCTACTGCCCAACGCAGCAAGGGACCGAGCACACCAAAGCCAGGTCCAAGGACTTCCCTAGCGTGGCAGTTCTTCACACAGTGTGTTGATGACAAGACACGAGTGGTTTGCACGCTGTGCAATCAGAGCCTGAAGCGAGGCATAAACGTTCTCAACCTGAGCACAAGCTGCATGACCAGGCATCTAAGTGCAAAGCACGAGCTGCAGTGGAGTAGACACCTCAAAAACCAAGAAAGGTCTCTGGCTCCTCCTGCTTCCTCTTCTGCTGCAGTCTCGGCCTCTTCATCCACCTCTGTAGTGACAGTGGCATCTGTCACCCCGCAAACAGAGGATCTGCCAGCAACACTACCACCTGGGTCACCAACCATCTCCACAATGTCCCATGGAAGCGTTCAGCTCTCTATCTCCCAAACATTGGAGCGGAAGAGGAAGTACCCCCCTAGCCACCCGCGATCCCTGGCCCTGAATGCCAGCATTTCAAAATTCCTGGCCTTTGAAATGCTGTCATTCCGTCTGGTGGAGACGCAGAGTTTTAAAAGCCTGATGGCATTGGCTGTCCCGCAGTACGTCGTGCCCAGCCGCCACTACTTTTCCAGGCAAGCCATCCCTTCCCTGCACAACCAGGTGGGGGACAAAATCAGGTGTGCACTGCGCAACGCCATCTGTGGCAAGGTCCACCTAACTACGGATGCGTGGACCAGTAAGCACGGTCAGGGACGTTATATCTCCCTAACAGCACACTGGGTAAATGCAGTGGCGGCTGGGCCTGAGGCAGATAGCGGTTTGGCGCATGTCCTTCCACCACCGAGGATTGCAGGGCACTTCAGTTTGCCTCCTGTTGCCAACTCCTCCTTCTCCGCTTCCTCATCCTCTACCGCCTCCTCATCCATTCAGCGTAACACCTTCACCACCAACTTCAGCACAGCCAGGGGTAAACGACAGCAGGCAGTTTTAAAACTTTCCTGTTTGGGGGAAAATCCCCACACCGCGCAGGAGTTGTGGAGGGACATGGAACAACAGACCGATGAGTGGTTGCTGTCAGTGAGCCTCAAGCCCGGCCTGGTGGTGTGCGATAATGGGCGAAATCTCGTAGCAGCTCTGGGTCTAGCCGGTTTGACGCACATCCCTTGCCTGGCGCATGTGCTGAACTTGGTGGTCCAGAGGTTCCTTAAAAATTACCCCAATATGCCAGAGCTGCTGCAGAAAGTGCGGGCTGTCTGTGCGCACTTTCGGCGTTCTCACCCTGCTGCTGCTCGCCTGTCAGCGCTGCAGCGTAACTTCGGCCTTCCCGCTCACCGCCTCATATGTGACGTGCCCACAAGGTGGAACTCCACCTTGCACATGCTGGCCAGACTGTGCGAGCAGCAGCAGGCAATAGTGGAGTTTCAGCTGCAGCAATCACGCGTGAGTCGCTCTGCGGAACAGCACCACTTCACCACCAATAACTGGGCCTCCATGCGAGACCTGTGTGCCTTGTTGCGCTGTTTCGAGTACTCCACCAACATGGCCAGTGCCAATGACGCCGTTCTCAGCGTTACTATCCCAGTTCTATGCCTCCTTGAAAAAACGCTTCGTGCGATGATGGAAGAGGATGTGGCACAGGAGGATGAGGAGGAGGAGGAGGAGGAAGCGGGATCATTTCAAAGGCTTTCAGGGCAGTCTTTCACAAGTGGCTACGAGGGTGGGTTCCTGCACCAACAAACGCCAGGTACACAATTGTCCGGCAGAAAGGGCACAGTTCTGGAGGATGACGAGGTGGAGGAGGAGATGGAGGAGGAGGAGCCATGTTCACAGCAGGGTGGCACTCAGACCAGCTCGTGGCCATTACTGGTGCGTGGCTGGGGGGATACAGAGGACACAGACGATACACCTCCCACAGAGGACAGCTTTTCTTTGCCTCTGGGCAGCCTGGCACACATGAGCGATTACATGCTGCAGTGTTTCCGCAACGACAGCCGAGTTGCCCACATTTTAACTGGTGCGGATTACTGGGTGGCTACCCTGCTGGATCCCCGTTACAAGGACAACGTACCGTCCTTAATTCCCTCACTGGAGCGGGATCGTAAGATGCGCGAGTACAAGCGCACGCTGGTAGACGCGCTGCTGGTGGCATTCCCACCTGACAGCGGGCGTACGGTGGAAGCACAAGGCGAAGGCAGAGGAGGAGGAAGAGGTCGCCAACGCAGCCGGGGCACCGGCAGCACCTCAGAAGGCAGGGTTAGCATGGCCGAAATGTGGAAAAGCTTTGTCAGCACGCCACAACAACCAGCACCACCAGCTGAGATGGAACATCTTAGCAGGAGGCAGCATTTCACCAACATGGTTGAGCAGTATGTGTCCACAGGCCTACACGTACTGGATGACGGGTCTGCCCCCTTTAACTTCTGGGTCTCCAAATTGGGCACATGGCCTGAGCTTGCCGTTTATGCCTTGGAGGTGCTGGCCTGCCCTGCAGCCAGTGTATTATCTGAACGTGTATTTAGCACGGCAGGGGGCGTTATCACAGACAAGCGCAGCCGCCTGTCCAGAGCCAATGTGGACAAGCTCACGTTCATTAAAATGAACCAGGCATGGATCCCACAGGACTTGTCCGTACCTTGTGCAGAATAGACATGTATACCGGTGTTGTGACAAAAACTGTCCGGCCATCGGATTGTGCCCGGCCCGTACTGCGCAGGCGCAGCGCTTGCGCAGTACAGAGGACAAGGAGATTCACAAAATCTCCGAAGATGAACGGCGCCTGCGCTGTGAGTGCAGGTTCAAGCCCCACCATCCAAGAGGACATACGGTAGCACATAGTAACAGGGCCCCTCACGGGCTCGCTTCGATCGCGGCCTTGCTTGGCTCGGCTTGAACCACGGATGGTGTGGCCTTCACCTGAACTCAACACGCAGGCGCCGTTAGTCTTGGGAGATTTTTGAAATCCCCTTGTCCTACATACTCAGCAAGCGCAGTACAGGGCGGACACTATTCGACAGGGGACAGAATTCGACACATCACCGGCCTTACCCAGCCATTGTTGTATTTTTGAATCAGTGTTGGCTACCTCGTCCTCCTCCACCGCCGCTTCCACCTACACAGCCACATCCACCGCCACCTCAACCTCCTACTCCATATGGACCTCGTCCTGCTAGGCCAAGATTAAAATTTTTATTTTATTTTTTTGTAGCGCACAGATCCTTTCCCCCTTACCTGCCTTTATGTTGTTGGCTCTTCGCAGGAGGGAGAAAGGTGCATGCACTACCAGCCCGTACCCTCCTATATAAAGAGGTTGAGCGGTGTACTTGACGGGCCGTGTCCACAGCCGGAGTCAAAACTCCTCCAGAGGATGATTCTCACCTCTACTGTAGGTAGAGGCAAGTCCTTTAATTGCCAGTAAAGTCAATGTCCACACCAGCTGAAACTCCAACTCTTATTCTCTCATGGCAAAATAAACTGTACTCAGATAGAAAAGGTTAGAGCAAAGAAACAGGACAGCTTAAGGTGTGGAGGAGGTCCAGGCACAAACGTAGCACATTCACTTCACTGCTTAGGTTTCTCAAACAGTTTTTGGCGCACGGTCTCTGCCACAGACATTGAGGTTGGTCTCTGCCACAGACCGGGTGTACAAGGCCCCTGCCACAGACCTGGAGAACTTTGGTCTCTGCCACAGACTAGGGTGTATAAGGCCCCTGCCACGGGCCGGTTGAATAAGGCCTCTGATACAGTCAAGGTGACCTTGAGCTTCTCCTTCTACGAACCTAGCCCATATCAAGGGGAAGACATCTCTCCAGGGAGTCAACAGACCATTCCTTCACCGTGACTCCCGCATCGGTCCATCAGAATGATCCTCCCTTCCCTGGAACAGGGTCCCCTACACGAGGCGGCTCTGGACTCCAGGCTTTACTCCCGCCCCTAGGCCTCCATACCCAGGGCAGCAAGAACTCCAGGATAGTACCTCACCCCGGGCTAAAGGTGCCCGAGATGGAACAGGAACACATGCACCCAGGCCGAAGGCACCTGGGCGCGGACCCCACTGGACATCAGCCCCCAGGCCAAAGGTCTGCCCCTTTTATATGCTCTCCCGGCATGCACAGCAGGTTCCCCGCCCCGCTGTACTACTGCCAAGAGGGGACACAAAAGGCGCCACCTGTAGGCCGCAGGGAACTGCACACCAATACTGTCCCCCGAGGACAAAATGGTCCATGAAACCTACAGAATTAGGGTATTAGAGCCTATTTACCACTCAAACACTTTCCTTAAATTTAGCACCCCGCTACATTTTTATTTCAAAGTATTTTATTTTCCCACTAGCTTATCCATTAAATGAAATAATTTATTCCAGAAAGGGCGTATTCTGGGGCATTCCCACCATATGTGTGGCATCGTGCCGTTGAGTTTCTGAGGTTCTTAATGACTTCCTGTACCTCTTCTGCTGAAAAGGGGGCCTCCAGCATATTTTTTTATTTTTTAATTTTTTTTGTGTTCTTTTAAGTTATTTCCTATCCACATTTGTTTGCAGAGCACTTGCCATGTTCTTAACAACATTTTGCTGCCATTTGCAGCCCTCTAGCCCTTTCCATTACTTTTTTAGAGCCTTTTTAGTCGTCAGAAGTCCGGGTCCCCATTGACTTCAATGGGGTCCGGGTCCGGGTTCGGGTTAAAGTTCGGTCCCGAATCCGAACTTTTTTCCGAAGTTCGGCCGAACCCGCCGGACCCGAATATCCAGCTACCCGCTCAACTCTAGTCATTACCTATTGCTATCATAGGGGATATTTACATTCCCTGAGATAACAATAAAAGTGATAGAAATAAATAAATATGGAAGCAACAGTTTAAAAATAAAATAAAAAAGCAAAATTAATAAAAAAAAACAAATAAAAAAAAACACCCCTGTCCTGCCCTGCTCTTGCCCAATGGCGAACGCAAGCGTCGGTCTGGCGTCATATGTAAACAGCAATTGCACCATGCATGTGAGGTATCACCGTGAAGGTCAGATCGAGGGCAGTAATTTTAGCAGTAGACCTCCTCTGTAAATCTAACGGGGTAACCTGTAAATGCTTTTAAAGGCTTTTAAAAATGTATGTAGTTTGTCGCCAATGCGCGTTTGTGCGAAATTTTAAAGCATGTCGTGTTTGGTATCTATGTACTCGGCCTAAGATCATATTTTTTATTTCATCAAACATTTGGGCAATATAGTGTGTTTTAGTGCATTAAAATTAAAAAAAGTGTATTTTTTCCCAAAAAAATGCGTTTGAAAAATCGCTGCGCAAATACTGTGTAGAAAAAAAAAATGCAACACCCACCATTTTATTCTGTAGGGCCTTTGCTTTAAAAATATATATAATGTTTGGGGGTTCAACATAATTTTCTTGCAAAAAAAAAAATGTTTTCATGTAAACAAAAAGTGTCAAAAAGGGCTTTGTCTTCAAGTGGTTAGAAGAGTGGATGTAAGCTTCCTAATGTTGTGTATAAAATGCCAGAACAGTTCAAAACCCCCCCAAATGACCCCATTTTGGAAAGTAGACACCCCAAGCTATATACTGAGAGGCATGTCGAGTCCATGGAATATTTTATATGTTGACACAAGTTGCGGAAAAAATACAATTTTTTTTTTTTTTTGCACAAAGTTGTCACTAAATGATATATTGCTCAAACATGCCATGGGCATATGTGGAATTACACCCCAAAATACATTCTGTTGCTTCTCCTGAGTACGGGGATACCACATGTGTGAGACTTTTTGGGAGCCTAGCCGCGTACGGGACCCCAAAAACCAAGCACCGCCTTCAGGCTTTCTAAGGGTGTCAATTTTTGATTTCACTTCTCACTGCCTATCACAGTTTCGGAGGCCATGGAATGCCCAGATGGCACAAAACCCCCCCAAATGACCCCATTTTGGAAAGTAGACACCCCAAGCTATTTGCTGAGAGGTATTGTGAGTATTTTTCAGATCTCGATTTTTGTCAGAAAGTTTTGAAAATTAAAAAAAAAAAGAAAAAAAAAAAAAAAAGTTCTTTCTTCATTTTCAAAAACAAATGAGAGCTGTAAAATACTCACCATGCCTCTCAGCAAACAGCTTGGGGTGTCTACTTTCCAAAATGGGGTCATTTGGGGGGGTTTTGTGCTATTTTGGCATTTTATGGCCTTCAAAACTGTGATAGGTAGTGAGGAGTGAAATCAAAAATTTGCGCCCTTAGAAATCCTGGAGGCGGTGCTTGGTTTCCGGGGTCCCGTACGTGGCTAGGCTCCTAAAAAGTCCCACACATGTGGTATCCCCGTACTCAGGAGAAGCAGCAGAATGTATTTTGGGGTGCAATTCCACATATAACCATGGCATGTGTGAGCAATATATCATTTAGTGACAACTTTTTGTAATTTTATTTATTTTTTATTTTTTTTGTCATTATTCAATCACTTGGGACAAAAAAAAAAAATATTCAATGGGCTCAACAGGCCTCTCAGCAATTTCCTTGGGGTGTCTACTTTCTAAAATGGGGCCATTTGGGGGGGTTTTGTGCTATTTTGGCATTTTATGGCCTTCAAAACTGTGATGCCCCATACACACGATCGTTTTTCATGCCGATAAAAATGCCATTTTAAAAAATGGCCATTAAAAATGATCGCGTGTAGGCTCCAGAGCATTTTTAACGACGTGAAAAACGGCCATTAAAAATTCCGGACATGCTCTCTTTTTTCACGTCGTTTTTCATGTCGTTTTTTTTAACGACGTGAAAAACGATAGTGTGTATGCTTTCACGACGTGAAAAAAAACGCGCATGCTCAGAATCAAGTATGAGACGGGAGCGCTCGTTCTGGTAAAACTAGCGTTCGTAATGGAGATAGCACATTCATTACACAGTAACGGACTGAAAAGCGCGAATCGTCGCTCAACAAACTTTACTAACATGAAGGGTGGCGCCATTCGAACGGAACTTCCCCTTTATAGTGCCGTCGTACGTGTTGAACGTCACTGCGCTTTGCTTGATCGTTTTTTTTAATGATCGTGTGTACGCAAGGCAGGCTTGAGAGGAAACATGAAAAAAAACGAGGAGAAAAACGTTGGTTTAAAAAATGACATTAAAAACGATCGTGTGTACGGGGCACGATAGGTAGTGAGGAGTGAAATCAAAAATTTGCACCCTTAGAAATCCTGAAGGCGGTGCTTGGTTTCCGGGGTCCCGTACGTGGCTAGGCTCCTAAAAAGTCCCACACATGTGGTATCCCCGTACTCAGGAGAAGCAGCAGAATGTATTTTGGGGTGCAATTCCACATATAACCATGGCATGTGTGAGCAATATATCATTTAGTGACAACTTTTTGTAATTTTTTTTTTTTTTTTTGTCATTATTCAATCACTTGGGACAAAAAAAAAAATATTCAATGGGCTCAACATGCCTCTCAGCAATTTCCTTGGGGTGTCTACTTTCTAAAATGGGGTCATTTGGGGGGGGTTTTGTACTGCCCTGTCATTTTAGCACCTCAAGAAATGAGATAGGCAGTCATAAATTAAAAGCTGTGTAAATTCCAGAAAATGTACCCTAGTTTGTAAACGCTATAACTTTTGCGCAAACCGATAAATATACGCTTATTGACATTTTTTTTACTAAAGACATGTGGCTGAATACATTTTGGCCTAAATGTATGACTAAAATTGAGTTTATTCGATTTTTCTTATAACAAAAAGTAGAAAATATCATTTTTTTTCAAAATTTTCGGTCTTTTTCCGTTTATATCGCAAAAAATAAAAATCGCAGAGGCAATCAAATACCATTAAAAGGAAGCTCTATTTGTGGGAAGAAAAGGACGCAAATTTCGTTTGGGTACAACATTGCATGTCCGCACAATTTACAGTTAAAGCAGCGCAGTGCAAAATTCTGAATTCACCTCTGGTCCTTTAGCTACCAAATGGTCCGGGGCTTAAGTGGTTAAAATGAAAAAATAAAAGTGAAATATTCCTTTAAATTTCGTACCTGGGGGGTGTGTATGATATGCATGTGAAGTGGCGCATGTTTCCCGTGCTTAGAACTGTCCCTGCAAAAAATGTCATTTTTGAAAGAAAAAAATGTATTTAAAACTGACTCGCGGCTATTAATGAATTGTCGGCTCCCGGCAATACATACAAAAGTCATTGATAAAAAAAAAAAAGCGTGGGGGTTCCCCAGAATTCAATTACCAGGCCCTTCAGGTCTGGAATGGATATTAAGGGGAACCCCGCCGCAAATTTAAAAAAAAAATGGCGTGGAGTCCCCCCAAAAATCCATACCAGACCCCTTATCCGAGCACGCAACCTGGCCGGCCGCAGGGGAAAAGGGGGGGACGAGAGAGCGGCCCCCCTCCCTCCTGAACCGTACCAAGCCACATGCCCTCAACATGGGGAGGATGTCCCCATGTTGATGGGGACAAGGGCCTCATCCCCACAACCCTTGCCCGGTGGTTGTGGGGGTCTGCGGGCGGGGGGCTTATCGGAATCTGGAAGACCCCTTTAACAAAGGGGACCCCCAGATCCCGGGCCCCCCCCCCCCTATGTGAATTTGTAAGGGGTACATTGTACCCCTACCATTTCACGAAGAAAGCGTAAAAAAATGTTTAAAAAAACCACACAAACACCTTGAAAAAGTCCTTTATTTAAAAAAACAAAAAACATTCCAGCGGTGAAATCCAGTGTCCCGCGGCGATCCCGATGTCCAGCGCTGTCCTTCATTGGTTGTGCCTGAGCGGACCTGATGGGGAACTCCCTCTCAGTATTTTAAATGTATAGACCCGCCCCTTCTAAAGTTCCCCATCAGGTCCGCTCAGCGGGCGAGATGCAGAACATGAGAAGGGGCGGGTTTATACATGTATTACCAAAGTGAGAGCAGTTCCCCATCAGGTCCGCCCCCTCGGTATGTCGGACCCGCCTACGTCATTGGCTTGAGCAGGGAACTTCCTTCACTATGTAAATTTAAATTACACAGTGAAGGAAGTTCCCCGCTCAAGCCAATGACGTAGGCGGGTCCGACATACCGAGGGGGCGGACCTGAAGGGGAACTGCTCTCACTTTGGTAATACATGTATAGACCCGCCCCTTCTCATGTTCCGCATCTCGTCCGCTGAGCGGACCTGATAGGGAACTTTAGAAGGGGCGGGTCTATACATTTAAAATACTGAGAGGGAGTTCCCCATCAGGTCCGCTCAGGCACAACCAATGAAGGACAGCGCTGGACATCGGGATCGCCGCGGGACACTGGATTTCACCGCTGGAATGTTTTTTTTTTTTTAAATAAAGGACTTTTTCAAGGTGTTTGTGTGTTTTTTTAAACATTTTTTTACGCTTTCTTCGTGAAATGGTAGGGGTACAATGTACCCCTTACCAATTCACATAGGGGGGGGGGCCGGGATCTGGGGGTCCCCTTTGTTAAAGGGGTCTTCCAGATTCCGATAAGCCCCCCACCCGCAGACCCCCACAACCACCGGGCAAGGGTTGTGGGGATGAGGCCCTTGTCCCCATCAACATGGGGACATCCTCCCCATGTTGAGGGCATGTGGCCTGGTACGGTTCAGGAGGGAGGGGGGGCCGCTCTCTCATCCCCCCCTTTTCCCCTGCGGCCGGCCAGGTTGCGTGCTCGGATAAGGGGTCTGGTATGGATTTTTAGGGGGACTCCACGCCATTTTTTTTTTACATTTGGGGTGGAGTTCCCCTTAAAATCCATGCCAGATCTGAAGGGCCTGGAATGGATATTTGGGGGAACCCACGTCAATTTTTTTTTAAATTTGCGGCGGGGTTCCCCTTAATATCCATTCCAGACCTGAAGGGCCTGGTAATTGAATTCTGGGGAACCCCCACACTTTTTTTTTTTTTTTTTATCAATGACTTTTGTATGTATTGCCGGGAGCCGACAATTCATTAATAGCCGCGAGTCAGTTTTAAATGCATTTTTTTCTTTCAAAAATGACATTTTTTGCAGGGACAGTTCTAAGCACGGGAAACATGCACCACTTCACATGCATATCATACACACCCCCCAGGTACGAAATTTAAAGGAATATTTCACTTTTATTTTTTCATTTTAAGCATTATTAAAATCACTGCTCCCGAAAAAACGGCCGTTTTTAAAACTTCTTTTTGCATTGATACATGTCCCCTGGGGCAGGACCCAGGTCCCCAAACACTTTTTAGGACAATAACTTGCATATTAGCCTTTATAATTAACACTTTAGATTTCGAAAGTTCGAGTCCAATGTATTTAATAGGGTTCTAAAGTTTACACGAACATTTTGTCTGTTCGCAGGTTCTGGTGCGAACCGAACAGGGGGGTGTTCGGCTCATCCCTGACCACGAGCAGGAGGCACCTACACCCACTGTAACTGCTTGCAGATGCCTGTCTGTGTAACACAACAGAACAACACCACGAGCAATAAGGGGTAGCATATACTGTGCAGGAGGCACCTACACCCACTGTAATTGCTTGCAGATGCATGTTAGTGTTACACAAAAGAAAAATACCAGCAATACGGGGTAGCTTCAGGTGTATACTGTGCAGGAGGCACCTACATCCACTGTAACTGCTTGCAGGTGCCTGTCTGTGTTACACAACAGAACACCACGAGCAATAAGGGGTAGCGTATACTGTGCAGGAGGCACCTACACCCACTGTAACTGCTTGCAGATGCCTGTCTGTGTTACACAACAGAACAACACCACGAGCAGGAGGCACCTACACCCACTGTAACTGCTTGCAGATGCCTGTCTGTGTTACACAACAGAATAACACAATGAGCAATAAGGGGTAGCTTCAAGTGTATACTGTGCAGGAGGTTTAGCAAAGAATAACACTGACACTGTCCCTGCCTATCCTTCTCTCTCCCTGCACGCCAACACACTGTAAATGCACAAGGTTTAGCAAAGAATATCACTGACACTGTCCCTGCCTATCCTTCTCTCTCCCTGCACGCCAACACACTACACAAAGCCGCCGCGCCTGTGGCCAATTATGGCTCTCCTCGCTGCCGGCGCTGTGATTGGCCAAGCATGCGGGGTCACAGTGCATGCTTGGCCAATCACAGCGCCGGCAATGCACTGCGATGGCGCAGTGCATTGTGGGCCGTTCGTGTCACACAAATTTGGCGCAAACGGCCCACAAAGTTCTGGTATCGAGCACAGGAGCACTCGCCACTCACACCATCACCCGAATCTAGGTTAAATTCTACCCTTCTTACCCAGAATAGGTAGTATGATGATCACTTTTAGAGACTTAAAAATAGTCTGCTATGCTTTGGAATAAGCTTCTACGTCCTCGCTATACCTAAACAATTATCCTAATTCGGAAGGGCTGGAGTGCACTCCAATGGCTTTTTGCTTACCAGCACTGATCGCTCTATCAGAATTACCTTAAATACATCAATGCGATACCATCTTCTTGACCGGGTATATAGTATTTATACATTGCCACTGTCTAGTTAGATGTGTTGACCTGCCAACGCTGGCTTAATACGCTATTCAGAAAATTATATATACTGTATATGCTCCTGAGGAAGCGTTTACAATAACGTGCAACATGTCGAGCAAGTTCTCCATCTCCTCTGGATCCATCCGCTGGTTATCTATTTTATAATTACACTACTATAGTTTCTCTCTTTGCTTTTTGTACTCAGTTGAGTCGTTATAAAGGAGAACACACTGTACTGTATGATAACACATTGATAACCCACCTGGACCAGTCATAATAACTGATCAATTAAGTTGATATTTTATGTAGCACTACCCCTGTAGGAGCTGCTGTTTGTTTGATTTGGGTCTACGTCCTGCCTATCAACCCCTGGAAGTGGCTCAAACCTTCCCTTAGCACAACTGATATGAATAAGGAGTGTGAGACCTATTGAGTTTTAGGAGACACAATCCTGCATACATCACACAATAACCTGTAAATGTTATTACCTTTGCTGGTCACTAGTCCTTCTAAGTGACAGAGATACTTCACACGAGTTATATGCTTAATCAAAGGTACCTTTACTCAGTATAAAAGGGAAGGGTAAAGAATCACATTAATACACACAGTTGACTCTGCATGCGCATTGCAGAGTCAATAAACCAATAAGGATAGGTATCACTGAGATTAGGTAATAACAGGAAATAACATCAGCTATATATATGTACATGTATCTATATGTGTCTCTGCACGGCTAACTGGTTGCTCGCGAGCTCCCCCTTTGTTGCAATACCTTGCACGTGTTCATTCCCTATAATAGGTAAGCAAGGCCTATCTGCGTCCCACTCAAAGTTCCTTTCTCCAATGAAGTCTTCGCTAGCCACCGTCGGTGCACAAGTTAAATTGTAATCCACAGGGTTTCAACAAGATGCTGTAATTATCCGCAATATACCTGAGTACTCGTGTGCCTGCCACCCACTAATGACGGATGCACCAATCTCTGATCACATAGTCTCCAGTGAGATACACTAGGCCGCAAGCTGTGGCGTGATAGGTGAAGTGTGGCTGGCACTAACTAAATCACTTTCCTCTAAGGTAGTAGTCAATTCTGGGCAGGTGCCCTTCTCACCAAACAGGCCCGACTTTCAGATAGTCTCCTCTGGCTTGTCCCGGTCACTCGATCTCCACGCTTCTGCTTCAGCTGCAGTCTCCGGACTCCATCACTAACAGCATATGGTGATGGACGACTCCGGTCTCTGCTGGGCAATCACAGGACGCTGTGGACGATCCTCTGCTGGAAATCACTCAGGCACTCCCGTAATTTAGGCCCAGGCTTCTGGCCTAATCCTTAGGAAGCAGGCCTCCGTGCCAACTTCCTGCTTGATTGAGAGCTGGATCCAGAGAGCGAGACGCTGGCCCCTCCCCTGGTTTAAGTAGTCTGCCCAGAATGCTTTGCGGTGTTGCAATGCACCCTGGGTAATGTAGTCTGTCTTTTACTAAAAGCAACAAAGTCTTTTCTCCTAGCTGATATCTGTCCCAAAGTGCATTAGTTGCATTGTAACACTTATACCACCGGAGGGAGCCGGATTCCTTCTTTCATATGGACATCCTGCTACATTTACGATTGTTGTATATATCATATCTTTTGTATATTAATAAACCTTTAGTTTTTTACTTTTATCTACTTTGTATGCCTTCAAAGTCCAATTACTAGTTCCTAGCTTAGCAATTCATATATATCGGGACGGTGGCATATTTGTACTAGTGTATCCACAGTGTCACCCTGTGGGAAGATACACGTTAAAAATCTAGAATTCTCTAATAATGTCAAATCCAATGCCAAATCGGCAGCAATTGCACCATCCGAATCGGTGCAACGCCGCACAAAAGTAGTTTCTGTAGTACTTTTGGCGACTTCAGGGTGCGATTTCCATTGACATCTGTACAGCAACCCGCACAGATGTCTCTGAAATCGCCCCCGAAGTCAGAACTGACATGCAGGAATGAAATCGTGCAAGTTCAGCTGTCAGTGTGAACCTGGGCACAGACTGTGAACAGTAATAAGCAAATGGATTAAGAATTTTTTTTTTTTTTTTTTTATTGCTTGCAAATGTAAGATATCTGTCTGGATTAAGAAGGATAATACTGTCCATCTGGTATTATAACTGTTTGGCTTTCTGCAATGTGTCACTCTCTACAGAAAAGGTGGATCTGCATACAAATATTACAATTAAAACAATTGCACATCACAAATTAACCTAGCTTGAGCAGCAAATCAGCGAGTGCGGGGGCCGCGATGGCCGCCGGCCACCCATGACCATTCGCTGGAGAGACAGATAGGCGGTCTGCCTATGCAAACAAGGCAGGCCGTCGTTCTGTCAGTGAAGGAGAGAGAGATCTGTGATTCCTGCTAATCAGGAACACAGATGTGTCTCTTCCTTGAGTCAGTCAGTCTCCATCTCCCATACAGTAAGAAAGCACACCCAGGGAACACATCTGATGTTAACCCCTTCCCTGTCAGTCTCATTAGTACAGAGACAGTGCATTTTTTTAGCAATGATCACTGTATTGCTGTCACTGGTTCATAAAAAGTGTCAATTAGTGTCAGATTTGTCCACCACAATGTCGCAGTCCCACTAAAAATCGCTGCCATTACTAGTAAGACAAAAGACACTACTCCTGGGTTTTGCTGGTCTCCAGGTAAATGTGTGGCTGTGTGTTTGTGTGCCCCTTATGCAAAGGGTGGAGACTGTGTTAATTTACATCTGACTAATCATCAGTTGGCCTAGAATAAGCCTTGGAATAACCAATAATTAAAATAGGCCTTAGGGCAGCAACAGAAGATCTATCATACTCAAACTACATTTTATGCCAAACTTTTCTTTTCAAACTTTGGGCGGTGTAGGGAGGATGTACAACCCTAGTAAGTTTTTAATTTCTCCCAATGGGAGCACCCGCTCTTGTGATCACTGCAAAACCTTTGGAAGATTTCCTGTTACTTCATGTTGTGTCTCTGAGATAGGAAGTGGAGGGAAATTTCTCCAATTGGACACAGACAGCAAAAAACTGACAGGAGTTCTAAAAATTCCTACCCTATCATAAACAAATGAGTGCGTGATTGTAAGGGTTAATTTTTTTATTTGATTAAATTAACAAACATGCCATACTTACCTGCTCTGGACAATAGTTTTGCACAGAACAGGCCCGATCCTCCTCTTCTGGGGTCCCCCACCGGCGTTCCTGGCCCCACCCCCAAGCGGCTTTCTATAGGGGCACTCATGCGTGCTCGCTCCCGAGCTCTGCTCTGTGTGTTCGTACTGCAAGGGGAGTTGCATGCAGAAAGTTTTTTTTTTTTTAGAATACTACATAGACTACAGTAAGGTAAAAAATAAACCTTCTGCCTTTACAAATACTTTACCAATCGTGAGTTGAATTGCAACCTTTAAATGTATTGTTGGCATTATAAGAATACACTGTTTATAGCCTCTGGTATTCAAAGCAGCACCGCCCTGCCGTATAACTTCTTTAACATATTTTCTTGTTTTACCAGTCCTAATATAACTTAGAACAATGGGCTTGATTTACCAAAACTGGAGATTGCAAAATCGAGTGCAGCTGTACATGGTAGACAATTAGCTTGTAACTTCAGTTTCAGAGGTGTAACTAGAACCTTCAGGGCCCCGGTGCCAGAAACCATGAAAGGCCCGCCTGACCTCTGGCCAGGGCCCTTCCCACTGATCCCGGGGGCAGCAGGACCTGGATAGGAGGGTTGGCATATGGAGGAACAAATCCCCTCCATTCTCCTCCTGTGCCACTGAATACCATCAGAGGGAGAGGAGGAGAAGTAGACTTTTAGCGGCTGCAGAAGAAAAATGGAGGGGATTTGTTCCTCTAAATGCCCCCAATCCAGGTGTACAGGGGCAACATGTGCGTCATTGCAATTGTGACCCCTGTAGTTACGCCCCTGGGAAGAGTGCCAGCAGTGGTGGTGGGGGATGGGATCAGTGGCAGCAGTGGTGGTTGGGTAGGGATAGGATCAGTGGCAGCGGTGGTGGTGGTGGGGGGGATGGGATGGGATGAGTGGCAGCAGTGAGGGAGAGATGGGATGAGTGTCAGTGGTGGGGGGGATGGGATCAGTGGCAGCAGTGGTGGTTGGGTGGGGATGGGATCAGTGGCAGCGGTGGTGGTGGGGGGGATGGGATGAGTGACAGGGGTGAGGGGGGATGGGATTAGTGGCAAGATTAGTGGTTGGGGGGTGGGATCAGTGGTAGTGGGGATTGAATGGGATGAGTGGCAGAGGTAGTGGGGGGAATGGGATCAGTGGCAGGGTTGGTGGCTGGGGGAATGGGATGGGATGAGTGGGAGTGGAAGGGGAGTCTGGATGGGATGAGTGGCAGCGGTGGGGGGCATTGGATGAAATGAGTGGCAGCGGTGGTGGGAGGATGGGATGAGTGGCAAGGGTAGTGGTTGGGTGGGATGGGATGAGTGGTAATAGAAGGGGGGGATTGGATGGGATGAGTGGCAGTGGTGGGGGGGGGATAGGATCAGTGGCAAGGGTGGAGATTGTGGCATGTGATCAGTGGCAATAGTGGTTATGGTGGGGTGGATCAGTGGCAGCAGTGGTCATGGTGGTGAGGGGGTGTCAGTGGTGGTGTGGGGGGTATCAGTAGCAGTAGTGGTGGTGTGGGGGGCATTAGTGGCAGTAGTGGTGGTGTGGGGGGGGATCAGTGGCAGTAGTAGTTGTGTGGGGGGGAATCAGTGGCAGTAGTAGTGCTGTAGGGGGAATCGGTGGCAGTAGTGGTGGTGGTGGTGGTGGTGGTGTGGGGGGGAATCAGTGGCAGTAGTGGTGGTGGGAGGGAATCAGTGGCAGTAGTAGTTGTGTGGGGGGGAATCAGTGGCAGTAGTAGTGCTGTAGGGGGAATCGGTGGCAGTAGTGGTGGTGGTGGTGGTGGTGTGGGGGGGGGAATCAGTGGCAGTAGTGGTGGTGGGAGGGAATCAGTGGCAGTAGTAGTGGAGTGGGGGGGAATCAGTGGTGGTGTGGGGGGGATCAGTGGCAGTAGTGGTGGTGTGGGGGGGAATCAGTAGCAGTGTGGGGGGAATCAGTAAAAGTGTTGATATTAAGGGATGGGATCAGTGCCACTCACCTGCAATGCAGATCACTTGGTTTCCCCTCCTTGCTAGGTCTTGCTTGGGTGGGCAGAGATCATGGGCTGGACCTGTGAGTAACCGTGAGTGCATGAAGAGCCGGAGAGGTTGGCCGGAACGGGCGGGGACTGTTCCCGTGAGTGCGGGTGGAGAGGAGGGGCAGAGAGGTTGGGCAGAGCAGGCAGAGAGGATGGGTAAAGCGGGCGGGGACTGTGCCCTTGAGTGCGGGCGGGGAGTATGGGCAGAGCAGGCGGAGAGGATGGGCGGAGCGGGTGGGGACTGTGCAGTGTGCCTGTGAGTGAGGGTGGGGAGGAGGGGAGGATGGAGGGGGGACTGGAAAGGATGGGCAGAGTGGGCGGGGACTGTGCAGTGTGCCTGTGAGTCAGTGGGGCGGAGTGGGCGAATAGGATGGGTGGAGCGGACAGGGACTGTGCAGTGTGCACGTGAGTGAGGGCGGGGAGGATGGGCAGAGCAGATGGGGACTGCCTGTGAAGGATCAGTGTACTGTCTTCCTGGCGGTGGCGGGCCCCCCTACAGTGGTGGAACTCAAGGGCCCAGTCACAAGTACAACTACTGCGACCTTGGTAATTCCTCCACTGTTCAGTTTGTTCAATTAATCTTTGACAAAAAAACTGGAAGCGGATTAGTTTCTATGCAGAACTGCACCAGATTTTGCACTCTCCAGTTTTAGTAAATCAAACCCAGTGTGTCAATATACCGTATATACTTGAGTATAAGCCGACCCGAGTATAAGCCGAGGTACCTAATTTTACCACAAAAAAAATGGGAAAACTTATTGACTCGAGTATAAGCCGAGGGTGAGAATGCAGCAGCTACTGCAAGCGGAAAAGTGGGTCAACAATGCCCATTTGCAGCTTCACTGTGCCCATTGCAACCTCACTGTGCCATACCTCACTGTGCCCATTGCAGTCTCACTGTGCCATACCTCACTGTGCCCATTGCAGTCTCACTGTGCCATACCTCACTGTGCCCATTGCAGTCTCACTGTGCCATACGGTACTCACTGTGCCCATTGCAGTCTCACTGTGCCATACGGTACTCACTGTGCCCATTGCAGTCTCACTGTGCCATATGGTACTCACTGTGCCCATTGCAGTCTCACTGTGCCCGAGTTCCTGCATTCTTGACAGGCATCCATTTTTTAAAAGTCGCAGCTTTCTCCTCGCGTTCCATGATAGGCATTTGACAGTGTGTTTCGCCTATCACGGAGGTCCACTCATCCTCGGACTCAATTTCCCAGCAGACACTGTGTTCAGTGTTCCGCCAATCACGGACATTCTTTCATCCTCGAACAAGAGGACGTCTACGATTGGCGGAACCCTGAACACAGTGTCTGCTGGGAAACTGTCCGAGGATAAGAGGACATTCGTGATAGACGGAACACAGTGTCAAATGCCTATCACGGAACGGAACGCCAGGAGGAAGCCGCGACTTTTATAAAAATGGACGCCTGGCAAGAATTCAGGTACTGACTCGAGTATAAGCCGAGGGGGGTATTTTCAGCCTTAAAAAAAGGGCTGAAAAACTCAGCTTATACTCAAGTATATACGGTACTTAAATAAGATGAATGTATTTTTATTTCTAGTGGGAAAATGTAAGACCGATAGCCATACATATTACATTTATTTTTTTTCACATTTTTGTATTTGCATTTTCCCGATAACAATTTTATTGTAAATTGAATCTAAATATAACCATCAATAGTCAAAATGTCACTTCCACCCATACGTCTTAAAGGGCCATTTTATTTTTTGTAATTTTTTCAAATGACACATTTTTTTTTAATTATTGCATTGTAGTCTAAATATGAGATCTGAGGTCTTTTTGACCCCAGATCTCATATTTAAGAGGACCTGTCATGTTTTTTCTATTACAAGGTATGTTTACATTCCTTCTAATAGGAATAAAAGTGACCCAAATTTATATTTTTAAAAAACAGTGTAAAAATAAATAAAATCAAGTAAAATAAATAAGAAAAAAAAAAAGAAATTTTAAAGCGCCCCGTCCCGACGAGCTTGCGCGCAGAAGCGAACGCATACGTGAGTAGCGCCCGCATATGAAAACGGTGTTCAAACCACACATGCGAGGTCAATTTAAATAGAAAGGGGCTGACTCACTCAAATCAGGAACACCTCATCCCGTTTAATGAAAAGAAAAAAGAAAATTGGACATTTGGGGTAAAATATACCCTGGGACTTTTAAACGGTGTTCAATGTGGAAAGTAGAAATACACAAAGTATTAAAATGTAATACATATTTATTGAAAAAAGGTAAAAACAGACAAGCATTTGATTAAAATGACCATCCATACTGAATACATGACAAAAATGCCAACGCATGAGGAACTGCCGTAAGATCACTCAACTAGTTTCACTACGATGAGCTTCTTCAGGAGTTTTGTTGACGTTAAAGCAGATCATACTAAAAAATACCTTACAAAAATACAGAAAAATAAACATTATTTTTCTGTATTTTTGTAAGGTATTTTTCTAATACCTCTCATTATGCCATTTCTATTTAGATTGTAATTATGTTTTTGTTTAAACTAAACTAACTTGCTATCCATCCATTTTGTTTGTATTGTGCAAATTTATATTCTTTAGTATGATCTGCTTTAACGTCAACAAAACTCTTGAAGAAGCTCATCGTAGCGAAACTAGTTGAGTGATCTTACGACAGTTCCTCATGTGTTGGCATTTTTGTCATGTATTCAGTATGGATGGTCATTTTAATCAAATGCTTGTCTGTTTTTACCTTTTTTCAATAAATATGTATTCAATTTTAATACTTTGTGTATTTCTACTTTCCACATTGAACACCTTTTAAAAGTCCCAGGGTATATTTTACCCCAAATGTCCAATTTTCTTTTTGCACACATGTGAGGTGTCGCCGCCTCCTCTGTAACTGAAAACATGCAACCTGTAGATTTTTTTAAACGTCGCCTATGGAGATTTTTAGGGGAAAAGTTTGACGCCATTCCACGAATCGGCACAATTTTGAAGCGTGACATGTTGGGTATCAATTTACTCGGTGTAACATTATCTTTCACAATATAAAAAAAAAAATTGGGCTCAATTTACTGCCGTCTTATTTTTTAATTCAAAAAAGTGAATTATTTAAAAAAAAAAGTGCGCTTGTAAGAATGCTGCGCAAATACGGTGTGACAAAAAGTATTGCAATGACCGCCATTCTATTCTCTATGGTGTTAGAATTTTTTTTTTATAATGTTTGGGGGTTCTAAGTAATTTTCTACCAAAAAAAATTCGTCTGAAAAACAGGCTCGGTCCTTAAGTGGTTAAGAAGAGCGTAATGGGGTAATGGGATTGTGGCCAGCAGCCTCTCCCCACTGTGCAGTCTGTTTTGAAGCTTCCTCCAGCTCAGAATCTGTGGCGTCGGTGGCCCTTTTCTCCTGCTCACAGAGTCTCTCCGATGGTTGCAGCCTCTGTGAGAATGCGCAGCATAATCTCACTCCGACAACGCAGCAAGCTCTGGGAATAGCAGCTTCTCTGACTCAGCAGCACCCCCCAACAGTCATCTCTCGTGACCCAAGTGACACTGCGCCAAACCCAAGCTTCTCCTTCCTATGCCTCCCCTCTGCAACACACTGTCCACCTTGGACTTGTAGTTGTATAGTTCTTCAACTACTAGAGGCTATCTCCTGAGGACCACATCCCCTACAGTTCCAGGAGGCTCACAGCAGTCTTTCATAATTCCTAGATTCTCCTACAACCAATCATGGTTTCCTCTGTATACTGGGCAGTGGGCAGAGCTCTTCTCCCATGGCTGCAATTGCTGCTCCATCACAGTGTCTGTATCCTCTGGCTGGCTCTCTCTTCTTGGGAAGCAGCTCTTTTGCTCCCTGGCAGCCAAGGAGAGGTAACCGCTGCAGTGTGTGGGTGGCTTTGAGAGCAGTCACAGTCCGGTCCGGGCAGCTGCAGCCATGGAGGTGCTGTGGATGAGGGCTACGTTTGCTTCTATTTAGTCAGTTAAATATACATTTGAAAATATCTGTTCAATTACCGGTAGTACAAACATATACATGTTGATAATGACAGAAATTTGGAGCTGATAACTTCCTGTGTTTTCTGCTTTTGCTGAACTTTTCAGATAGCATTGCTCTTAGCAATCTCTGTGAACTTCAAATACACTTCCTCCAAAATGTTACACTTCCTGTCTTATGCCGCGTACACACGTTCGGAATTTCCGTTGGAAAAAGTCCGGCGGAATTTTTTCATCGGATATTCCGAACGTGTGTATGCCCCATCGGACTTTTTCCGTCAGAAATTTCGACGGACTTAGAAAGAGAACATGTGCTCTTTTTTTCCCCCGACGGAAATTTTTTTTAATCGGAAATATGGAACTCCGCATGCTCAGAATCAAGTCGACGCACGCTCGAAAGCATTGAACTTTGTTTTTCTCAGCTCGTCGTAGTGTTGTACGTCACCGCGTTCTTGACGGTCGGAATTTGGTGTGACAGTGTGTATGCAAGACAGCTTGAACGGAATTCCGTTGGAAAAACCCATCAGAGTTTATTCCGACGGAAAATCTGACCACGTGTACAAGGCATAACAGTGACAACGCTGCTCCTCCATACAGTATGGTGAGTAAAGGCCTTTTGCCCAACAAACTTAGTTTTAAGCAAGTTGGACCAACAATCCGACCGTGTGTACGCTCCATCGGACAAACTTTTTTGAGTTTGGTTTTGTTTTCATCGGACAAAAGTTGGGTCTGCGAACGGACAAACTTTTGCCCAACAAAAGTCCTATGGAGCAAAGTCCTACCGTGTGTACAGAAAACCATAGGACTTTTGTCCGATGGACAAAACAACTAATGTTAAAATCAACCAACAATAGCAGAAGTTGACCAAAGGGTGGCAGTAAAGATCAGAAAAGAGCAGAAAAAACAAGTGATGTTGTAAGAAGTTTTAAGAAAGTTTGCAGAATAGTCTGAGCGTGTGTATGCTATGGGTTCTCCTGACCAACTCCGTTCGGACAAAAATCCATGGAAAAGTCCGATGGAAGTCCGACCGTGTGTACGAGGCTTAAGAGTTGTCACCCTGGAACAGAAAGGGTTTGAGTTACTAATACTGGAGAGTGCAAAATCTGGATCAGCTGTGCAAAGAAACCAATCAGTTTCCAGTTTTATTTTGTCAAAGCTTAAACCCACAACAGTAAAATCAGTCTGTATATGCAGTAAAGCATGCTTGTTATACTCACTGTGGAACCTAAGGGGTTAATCCTCTGCAGAATGTAAAAAGGCTAATTGATCCTGTCTTCTCTTCTTCCACAGTCCACAAACCATCTCCTGATAGTACAGAGCCTTTAGAGTCACTCTGCACATGCTCAGTTTGGTGTGCATTCCTAGAGTTGTTTTTTCTTGGGAGGGTGCATGTGATCAGCACAGGGCCAACCAGCACTGTCCAGATAGAGTGTCAGGGGTCCTCCTCCTCCTCCTCCCTCCTCCTCCGTCCTCCTCCGTCCTCCTCCGTCCTCCTCCGTCCTCCTCCGTCCTCAGTCCTCCTCCTCCTCCGAAGTCCTCCTCCTCCTCCTCCGAAGTCCTCGGAAGTCCTCCTCCTCCTCCTCCGTCCTCAGTCCTCCTCCTCCTCCGTCCTCAGTCCTCCTCCTCCTCCGAAGTCCTCCTCCTCCTCCTCCGAAGTCCTCGGAAGTCCTCCTCCTCCTCGGAAGTCCTCCTCCTCCGAAGTCCTCGGAAGTCCTCCTCCTCCTCGGAAGTCCTCCTCCTCGGAAGTCCTCGGAAGTCCTCCTCCTCGGAAGTCCTCCTCTTCCTGCCTCAAGTGCCCTGTCCATTATTCCACGCAGCGTGTGCTCCAACAGGTGGACAAGAGGTACAGTGTCACTGATGCATGCACTGTCACTGCTCACCATCTTTGTGGCCTCCTCAAATGGTGCCAGGACAGTGCATGCATCCCTGATCATGCCCCACTGGCGTGGAGAAAAAAACCAAGCTCCCCTGACCCTGTCCTGGTGCCGTAGTCGCACAGGTACTCATTGATGGCCCTCTGCTGCGTGTGTAGCCGCTGCAGCATGGCCAACGTTGAGTTCCACCTGGTGGGCATGTCACATATAAGGCGGTTCTTGGGCAGGTTCAACTCCTTTTGCAGCTCAGCCAGGCGAGCACTGGCATTATAAGATCTGCGGAAATGCACAGACTTTCCTGGCCTGCCTCAGGACATCCTATAAGCCCGGGTACCTGCCCAAGAACCGCTGCACCACCAGGTTAAGGACATGAGCCACACAGGGCACATGGGTCAGTTGTCCCTGTCGGAGGGCGGAGAGGAGGTTGGTGCCATTGTCGCAAACCACCATTCCTGGCTTAAGCTGGCGTGGCGTCAACCACCTCTCGGCCTGGCCCTGCAGAGCAGACAGGACCTCTGCCCCAGTGTGGCTTCTGTCCCCCAAACACACCAGCGCAAGCACGGCATGGCATCTTTTTGCCTGCGTACTTGCGTAGCCCCTTGAACGGCTACGGAGCACCGCTGGTTCAGAGGACAAAGCACAGGAAGAGGCCATGGAGGAAGAAGAAGAGGAGGGGGTGGAGGAGAGAGGTGTGTCACAACCAGTAGTAGCATTTTGGAGGCGTGGCGGTGGAACAACCTCCAACACTACTGCACCTTGTCCTGCATCCTTCCCAGCTGCCAAAAGAGTGACCCAATGGGCCGTGAAAGAAAGGTAACGTCCCTGTCCATGCCTGCTGGACCATGAGTCAGCGGTAATATGCACCTTACCGCTGACCGCCCTGTCCAGCGAGGCCAAGACATTGCCTTCCACATGCCGGTAGAGAGCCGGAATAGCCTTCCGTGAGAAAAAGTGGCGTTTGGGAACCTGCCACTGAGGAACCGCACATTGCACAAACTCACGGAAGGGGGCCGAGTCTACCAACTGAAAAGGCAGCAGTTGAAGCGCTAGCAATTTAGCCAAGCTAGCATTCAACCGCTGGGCATGTGGATGGCTGGGAGTGAACTTCTTTTGACGGTCCAGCAGCTGGGGCAGGGAAATTTGCCTGCTAGAATCGGACGTCGGTGTACTGCTAGCAGAGTGGCCGCAAGTACTTGCCTGTGACACACCTAATTCTACACCTTCATTCCTCTCAGTGCATGTTTCAGAGAGGACTGAAGTTATAGTGGGGTTGGAGATCCCAGCTGATGCGGTGCAAGGAGAGGTCCGCTTTGTTCTTTGGTGTGGGTCTTTGAGGTAGGCTTGCCAACGAGCTGCATGGCAGGTCAACATATGTCTGGTCAGGCATGTGGTACCCAAGCGGCTGATGTTTTGGCCACGCGATATACGCTTGAGACATATGTTGCAAACAGCAGCTGTGCGATCTGATGCACTAGCCTCAAAAAAGGCCCACACCAAAGAACTTTTTGAATGACGGGCAGAGGCAGCGCCCTGCACAGGCGGAGCTCTGCGGTGTGATTCCGTCGGTGTACTGCCCTTACGCTGGCCACCAAAGGGCATCCTGCCTCGTTGGAGATGTGCCTCCTCCTCATCCTCCTCTCTCCTATTAGGCACCCACGTGGAGTCAGTGACCTCATCATCCCCTCCCTCCTCATCACTGGAGCCAATCTGGCAGTATGCTGCAGCTGCTGGAACATGACTGCCAGATTGGTGTCCTTCTTGAGCATCCCCTCTGTCTGCTCTCACGCTACTGCCTTCCTCTAGCTGGGTTTCATCATCAGACCCTTCGAAACGCTGGGCATCCTCCTGGAGCATGTACCCAACACTGTGCTCAAACAGTTCGGGGGAATCCTCAGGAGGAGGACATGGTGGGTCTAGGGAAGGAGTGACTGATGATGAGTCTGACATTGATACCAGGGAAGAGGACGCTTTGGCAGCTGCTTTGCCAGTACCCTGAGCCTGGGTGAGAGAGGATGAGGAGGAGGAGGAGGGCTTGGTCATCCACTCTACCAAGTCTTCAGCATGATGTGGCTCAACATGTCCAGCTGCCGAAAGGACAAGCGTGTCCCATGGCCATGTGCTGATGACAATGCACCGCGTCCACGACCAGCACTGTTGCCCCCAGACACAGAGCCTGCTTGCCCTCTTTTATTGCCTCCTGACTGTCTGCCTCTCCTTGTTTGCCTTCCAGACATTCTAATGGATGGCCTGCAGGGAGATGGGAAAAAAGCAATAAGGGCTACCTTCAGGTGTCCTTCTCTGTCCCTTTACTTAAGGATTTCTAAATATGGTTGAGGATGATTGCTTTCGCACAGAATAGCACAATGACAATTTCCCTGACTGTCCAAAAAACAAGGATTTCAAAGATGGTTGATGAGGAATGCTTTAGCACAGTATAGCACAATGAGAATTTCCCTCACTGTCCTTCCCTGTCCCTACAAACAAGGTTTAGCACAGTAAAACACACTGACACTCTCCCTACCTATAGTTTTCTGTTCCTATAAAAAATGTTTTTTTAAAGATGGCTGATGATGAATGCTTTAGCACAGTATAGCACAATGAGAATTTCCCTCACTGTCCTTCCCGGTCCCTACAAACAAGGTTTAGCACAGTAAAACACACTGACACTCTCCCTACCTATAGTTTTCTGTCCCTATAAAAATTTTTTTTTTAAAGATGGTTGATGATGAATGCTTTAGCACAGTATAGCACAATGAGAATTTCCCTCACTGTCCTTCCCTGTCCCTACAAACAAGGTTTAGCACAGTAAAACAGACTGACACTCTCCCTACCTATCCTTCTCTTTCCCTAAACTAAAGGAATCCAGGTTAAGCAAGAAAAAAAAAATGTCACTGTCCCTGCCTATGCTTCTCTTTCCCTGCACCGGAACACACTACACTAGGCCACCGTGCTGGTGGCCTTTTATAGTGTGGGGCGTGTACTAAACACCCTCAGCAATAATTGGCCACAGGCATCCTGCCTGTGGCCAATCATTGCTCTCCTCGCTGCCGGCGCTGTGATTGGCCAAGCATGCGGGGTCACAGTGCATGCTTGGCCAATCACAGCGCCTGGATGACACTGCGATGGCGTAGTGCATTGTGGGCCGCGAATTAGGTGCGAACGGCCCAAATCGTTCGTTGTTCGGCGAACGATCGAACAGCCGATGTTCGAGTCGAACGTATGTTCGACTCGAACACCGAGCTCATCCCTAGTTAGGACCAATAAAACAAGATAATAACTTGTTTAACCTCTTTCCACCCGCACTATAGCCAAAAGTCCATAGATGTTCTCCCAGAACCCCACCTACCGCGCGCCCCCCGGTGCCATACACCTGGAATGATCTGTGACCGCTGTGTCCTGTGGACAGTAAAGGGCCACTGACATGTAAAGAGACTTGCCAGTTATCGGCAGTCATTTCCTCCCACGTTGTGTCTGTGAGGAAAGGAGAGCTGTTAACATTGTTTACACTGATAATCAGTGCCATCCCATCAATGCCAATCAGTGCGGATCAATGCAGCTTATCATAGTCCATCAGTGCAGCTTATCGGTGCCCATTGGTGCCCCCTCTCAGTGCCCATCAGTGCCACTTCATCGGTACCTCCTCATTAGTGCCCATCAGTGCAGCCTATCAGTGCCCATCATTGCAGCCTCATGAACCCAAAAAACTGCAACTGCAGTGGTGGTGGTGGGCACAACACAGGGGAAAGCTCCGGCAGTAGAGGGAATCGACACCACACCACCACAGTGATTAGGGTGAGCCCAGGCACACCTGGCACACCCCCTGCGAATGCCTATACTGCCACATTATATTCTAATTCTCCCACCCCTTCGATCCTAGTTTAAATACTCCTCCAGCCTTCCTATAAACCTCTCCTCCAGCACAGCAGACCCTATTCTATTTAGGTGCAAATTATATTTAGCATCTAGCTTGTACCCCCATAAAAAGTCAGCCCTGTGCTCTAGAAACCCAAACCCTTCCTTCTTACACCAGGTCCTTAGCCATGAATTTAGTTCTCTAACAGGGATGAGCCGAACACCCCCCTGTTCGGTTCGCACCAGAACCTGCGAACAGACAAAATGTTCGTGTGAACTTTAGAACCCTATTAAATACAATGGACTCGAACGTTCAAAATCTAAAGTGTTAATTATAAAGGCTAATATGCAAGTTATTGTCCTAAAAAGTGTTTGGGGACCCGGGTCCTGCCCCAGGGGACATGTATCAATGCAAAAAAAAGTTATAAAAACTGCCATTTTTTCGGGAGCAGTGATTTTAATAATGCTTAAAATGAAAAAATAAAAGTGAAATATTCCTTTAAATTTCGTACCTGGGGGGTGTGTATGATATGCATGTGAAGTGGTGCATGTTTCCCGTGCTTAGAACTGTCCCTGCAAAAAATGTCATTTTTGAAAGAAAAAAAAAGTCATTTAAAACTGACTCGCGGCCATTAATGAATTGTCGGCTTTTATCAATACATAGAAAAGCCATTGATAAAAAAAAAAAAGCGTGGGGGTTCCCCAGAATTCAATTACCAGGCCCTTCAGATCTGGCATGGATTTTAAGGGGAACTCCACCCCAAATTTAAAAAAAAATGGCGTGGAGTCCTCCTAAAAATCCATACCAGACCCCTTATCCGAGCACGCAACCTGGCCGGCCGCAGGGGAAAAGGGGGACGAGAGAGCGGCCCCCCCTCCCTCCTGAACCGTACCAGGCCACATGCCCTCAACATGGGGAGGATGTCCCCATGTTGATGGGGACAAGGGCCTCATCCCCACAACCCTTGCCCGGTGGTTGTGGGGGTCTGCGGGCGGGGGGCTTAGCGGAATCTGGAAGACCCCTTTAACAAAGGGGACCCCCAGATCCCGGCCCCCCCCTATGTGAATTGGTAAGGGGTACATTGTACCCCTACCATTTCACGAAGAAAGCGTAAAAAAAATGTTTAAAAAAAAACAAACACCTTGAAAAAGTCCTTTATTTAAAAAAATAAAAATAAAAAAAATAAAACATTCCAGCGGTGAAATCCAGTGTCCCGCGGCGATCCCGATGTCCAGCGCTGTCCTTCATTGGTTGTGCCTGAGTGGACCTGATGGGGAACTCCCTCTCAGTTTTTTAAATGTATAGACCCGCCCCTTCTAAATTTCCCCATCAGGTCCGCTCAGCGGACCAGATGCGGAACATGAGAAGGGGCGGGTCTATACATGTATTACCAAAGTGAGAGCAGTTCCTCATCAGGTCCGCCCCCTCGTTATGTCAGACCCGCCTACGTCATTGGCTTGAGCGGGGAACTTCCTTCACTGTGTAATTTAAATTTACATAGTGAAGGAAGTTCCCCGCTCAAGCCAATGACGTAGGCGGGTCCGACATACCGAGGGGGCGGACCTGATGGGGAACTGCTCTCACTTTGGTAATACATGTATAGACCCGCCCCTTCTCATGTTCCGCATCTGGTCCGCTGAGCGGACCTGATGGGGAACTTTAGAAGGAGCGGGTCTATACATTTAAAACACAGCGAGGAAGTTCCCCATCAGGTCCGCACAGGCACAACCAATGACGGACAGCGCTGGACATCGGGATCGCCGTGGGACACTGGATTTCACCGCTGGAATGTTTTTTTTTTTTTAAATAAAGGACTTTTTCAAGGTGTTTGTGTGTTTTTTTAAACATTTTTTTACGCTTTCTTCGTGAAATGGTAGGGGTACAATGTACCCCTTACCAATTCACATAGGGGGGGAGCCGGGATCTGGGGGTCCCCTTTGTTAAAGGGGTCTTCCAGATTCCGATAAGCCCCCCGCCCGCAGACCCCCACAACCACCGGGCTAGGGTTGTGGGGATGAGGCCCTTGTCCCCATCAACATGGGGACATCCTCCCCATGTTGAGGGCATGTGGCCTGGTACGGTTCAGGAGGGAGGGGGGCCGCTCTATCGCCCCCCCCTTTTCCCCTGCGGCCGGCCAGGTTGCGCTCAGATAAGGGGTCTGGTATGGATTTTTAGGGGGACTCCATGCCATTTTTTTTAAATTTGGGGTGGAGTTGCCCTTAAAATCCATGCCAGATCTGAAGGGCCTGGTAATTGAATTCTGGGGAACCCCCACACTTTTTTTTTTTTTTATCAATGACTTTTGTATGTATTGCCGGGAGCCGACAATTCATTAATAGCCGCGAGTGAGTTTTAAATGACTTTTTTTCTTTCAAAAATGACATTTTTTGCAGGGACAGTTCTAAGCACAGGAAACATGCGCCGCTTTACATGCATATCATACACACCCCCCAGGTACGAAATTTAAAGGAATATTTCACTTTTATTTTTTCATTTTAAGCATTATTAAAATCACTGCTCCTGAAAAAACGGCCATTTTTAAAACTTCTTTTTGCATTGATACATGTCCCCTGGGGCAGGACCCGGGTCCCCAAACACTTTTTAGGACAATAACTTGCATATAAGCCTTTATAATTAGCACTTTAGATTTCTCCCATAGATTTTTCGAATTTGCCGTGAACACCCCAATTTGTTCGCTGTTCGACGAACGGGCGAACAGGCAATGTTCGAGTCGAACGTGAGTTCGACTCGAACTCGAAGCTCATCCCTATTCTCTAAGCTCCCCCTCCCTTTTATGTGTTGCTCATGGCACTATATTGCAGAGAATATAACCTTGGAGGTCCTTCCCTTCAACTTGCAACCTAGTTCCCTTAGAGCTGGTTCACATACAGGCGACTCGTCAGGCGACTCAGCCGCCTGACAAGTCACGCTCCGCTCTATTCAATGGAACCGTTCTAATAGGAGCGAACCAAGTCGCTCCGACTTAGAAAAAGGTTCTTGTACGACTTTAGGGGCGACTTGCATTGACTTCAATACCAAAGTCATTTTGCAAGTCACCTCTCAAGTCGTCTTGAGATCGCCTTGCCGAGTCGCCCCCAAAGTCGTGCCGCCCCAGTGTGAACCGGCTCTAAAAGGATAAGTTCACCTTTGAGATTATGTTTCATGTTACACACTAAAATTGGGTGGAACATGAAACATAATCTGAAAGGTGAACTTATTCTTTTAGGGAACTAGGCTGCAAGTTTTATGGTGGAACATGTAACATGTTCCCAGTGCAGCAGCAGCCGCCTGCTGCCCTCCCCCCTCCCTGTGGCAGCAGTACGGGGAGAAGTCCCCCGTACTAGCTGTCACAGTTAGAAAACCGTGCAGCGGTACTGGACTCCGCCCACACACGACCGCGTCATTCAGACAGACATCTCCATGTGTGAATGAACTACATCCTTAGTGGCTGTCGGCTTGCAGTTCTCCATGAACTACAATTAATTGGTACCCCACTCCCCAATTGCTTTTTACCTTCTTACTGTGATCACTTTTAATATTTCTGTTGGTTTTATTACAATAAAACCCTTTCAATATGTTTTTGATCTGCACCATTGGAGCGCTGTTTTTCTTTTTCCTTTCATATTTTGGCGGATTACGTTTTTTTGAGCTGTTCCATCGTGCCCTTCATTGACCCCAAAAAGGTTTTTTTCCTATCCGAAGCTGTCTCAACATCAGTTGAAAACAGGGTGGATAGCCTGTGAGCTCTGAGTTTCTTTCTATAAGTCCAGGACACCATTCATCAAGCCGTGGACTGTCGGGTCTAGTGGCTATGTTCGTGGTTCCTGCTACCCAGAGTCTCCAAACAAGTTGAGCCTATACGCTGTTGGGATTTTCTATGCCTGAATGATCTGCTGTCGCTGACAGGTAGATCCATTGGTTTCCGGTAAGCGTATTCCATCTCTTCTTACCCTTTTGAAAGAAAGTTCCGTTTGATGATCCTTATGGTTATACGTTCATCTTCACCGTCACTTCACATGCCATGTTGATGGACATTTCTTTATCACATTTTTTCCTCCATGTGGACTTATTATTATATTTATGTAGCGATACCTTCAGCTAAGAGGGCCACAGATTTAGTTTGGGCCCTGAAGACAGCTCCGCCAACCCCCGGCAATTAACTCGACCCCCTTCTGGCACAGTTAGTCTAGGGTAATATATATATCTTATGCTCTATGGTTAAATTCAGACACCAATGCAGTGATAGAAGAATAACGAGTTTACTTTCTACTGGCAATAAAATCAACAGTTATAACAAATCACAGGAATATCTCTGCAGAGCCCTGCAGCAATAGGCACACTACAACTAGTAAGATATGGCGCACATGCGCCACGTGTAACAGTACTCCACTATGCGCCCTATGGCGCAGCAACTAAATAATCTATCTAGATGGCCAGGCCTGACCATATAACTCAGTCTCTAGGGGGGTAAAATTATTCGCATGCAGTCTTTAAACGGTGGTGCACATTTCAGGAACACATTTGTAATCCAAGGGAAAGAAAATGCCAACACAGTACACTCCACTAGAGATCCGTTTGACTCAGTTCAGCTATGGATCTCCAGGGGAGGGGAAACTAAAATAGGAACTGGTGGGCCACGGCAGTCTGTAGGCCTAACAATGGTATACAGTATTTGTGGATTGAGCATGTGCTCGCTCACCCCTCCGGACGCGATCCCAGTCCGGGAAATTCCACCTGCTGTGTCTCCACACACAGCGTCTGCAGCGGTCTGGTCTCCAGCTCAGCAGTGGTTGAAGAAAACCGAGTCAGATGCCACCCAGGCTCGCGATGGGGTGGAAGGCTCTTTTGGGTAGCAGCGCAAGGCCCCAGGCTTCTGGCCTTGCACCACAGTGGATCCGCACAGGAAGATCTCTCCACTGAAGCCTTGTGTCCCAAAGAGGCAGAGCGCAGCCTCGCCTCCTCCTTATATAACCCCACCCATGAGTCTCTGGGGTGGAAACATTGCATCCTGGGTGCCGAATGGGGTTCTGGGTAAGGTAGTCCTGAGAGTCTTAAAGGAGACCCCGCTACATTTATATTCACATTACTTTCATTGTTCATATTTTCACTGTTTACACTCAGTGGCTATACTCACTCAGTGAGATTTATTTTTTTCCTAGCATCACTAGCGCTACATTCACATTTCTATTACCGTTTGAATTTCAGTCACATTCTAGTGTAGCAGTTTATATTTATTTCATTTTTGTTTTCTTTGTGCGTTTTCAGATAAGCGCAATATTGTTCCTTTTCTTCCAACTAAAATGGTGGTGTGGTAGTTCATTGAATCTTCCTGTCAGGGAGTATCGGTTTAACCGTACGGGATGTACGAACAAGCCGATTCACTGACAGCGTGCAGGAAACCTGCATGGCATCAGTGATCTTTTGATCGCTGGTGCAAAGCTTTCCAGGCTCCTACTACAAAAAATAATACATGCACTTTTTTTACCTGCAAAAAAATGTGTATTTATTATTTTTCTTTTAAAAGTGAAATTATCCTTTAAATTGATTCTTAAGGATCCTCCATCTTCCAACATCTGTCATTGGTTCCAATATGAAGCAAGACAGTCAAGTCATGCCCAGACTGTCCCAGTAACTTGTTTATCTGGTCCACCACATGCCAAACCCTGGTACTTGGGAGAGGGCAAACCATTCGACTGAGATGATGGCGGTGACAAATTAATCTATCATCCTATGTGATTATAAAATCGCCAATTACCACCAACTGTCTAGAATTTTCTGCATTAACTCACCACCCTTGCTCTTTTTTTTTAACCCCTTGAAGATTGACGTGATACATTTCCTTCCTGTCCAGGCAATTTTTCAGTTTTTAGCACTGTGATACTGTAATTGACAATTACGAAATACTGTACCCAAATGATTTTTTCTTTAGACAGATAGAGCTTTCCTCTGGTGGCATTTGATTACAACTTGTTTTTCTATATATTTTTTTACTATATAAAGGACAAAAGACCAAAATGTTGATTAAAACAATGTTTGCCTTATATTCTGACATAAAACTTGGCAAAAAAAATTTCTTCGTCTTTGTTCAGACCAAACTGCATTCTGCTATGTTTCTTTGGCTAAAAAATAAATAAAAATCAAACAAGTGTATATTATCCAGTCTGTGTGACAGTTATAGAGTCTGCAAACTATGGTGTATATATTTGAAAATGATCAACCCTGATGTTCTGACTATTATCTGAGGCCCTAAAATGCCAGGACAATACCCCACAAATTGCCCATTTTTGGAAAGTAAACACTCCAAGGTATTTTAGTAGGAAGCATGAGGAGTTTTTTCATGAAATTGCATAGCTCCCAACTGTTCCTGATTTCGAGGGACTGTCCCTGATTTGGAACAATGTCCCTCTGTCCCTCTTTCCTCCTCCTTTGTCCCTCATTTTGGTCGGATCTAAATAGTTGTATATAAAATGCACATTTTATCTTTCAAAAAGAGTTTCCCAGTGCTAAACCTTTCATTCAAATTCTAAATTGCTGCATTTGTAAAATTTATAAGCCAATATAAAGGAATAGTAGTGGTAAAAAAAATAACTTTTTTTTTTGGTTAACTCTCCTTTAAAGGGATGCATTAAGGTGAAAAAACTTCTGACACTGACCAGCCTCCCAGCCTCCCCCCCCCCCGTTTTACTCACCTGAGCCCATTCGTTCCGGGAGACATGCTTCTCCCAGGGGGTTTAGCGATGCGGGGAGGAGCCGCGAGCGCCGTTGGGGGACCCCAGAAGAGGAGGATCAGGGCCACTCTGTGCAAAACTAACTGCACAGTGGAGGTAAGTATGATATGTTTGTTATTTTAAAAAAAAAAACAACAAGGGTTTACAACCTCTTTAAGATATTTATTGCACACAGCATGGGCATACTTAAGCTTCGTACACACTATGAGAAAATCGGGTGAACAATCGGCCGTTTTTTCTCAATGCTTCACAGCAAGTTTTAACAAAGAATAGAAATAATGTATGAAAATTCTCGTATGACAAAGGCTTTTTTTTATTTGTTGTTTCTGATCATGTGCAGGCTTTCGTATCTGTTATTTCTCGTAGTAAAATTGTATGAAAACAGTTCACATTAAACGTAAATCATTCATTCTGTTCCCATATGAGAAAATTTTTGCCGTTTGTCCATTCGAAAATTTACCTTCGGAAAGTCGGAATCGACTGTCGAAAATTGTGTACACACGATCAGAAAATAAAAATGTTCGTCCGATTTTCTTATAGTGTGTACCAGTGGCGGCTGGTGAAGTTTTAGGATGGGGGGGCGCCAGACCCCGCCCTTCCTTTTTGACCCCTTCCACTTGGTGGAAATGGGCGTGGTTTCAGCAAAATAGTGGGCGTAGCTCTAAGGTGGTGTGGTTAGCATCTGAGATGAACAAGGGATGGAGGAAGAGGGGGGGGAGAGAGAGAGAGAGAGAGAGAGAGAGAGAGAGAGAGAGAGAGAGAGAGAGAGAGAGAGAGAGAGAGAGAGAGAGAGAGAGAGAGAGAGAGAGAGAGAGAGAGAGAGAGAGAGAGAGAGAGAGAGAGACAGCAGGCCCAGATCCTACACCACAAATAGAAATATGTGTATTCTAGAAAGTTTAACAATCAACAGATAAAGATACTCTAAACACCTGGTGTTAGCGCACCATGGTTGTTATGGTGTCAGGATGATTGAAGCGCATTATTTCTATTATTACATTGTAATATAAAATGAAATCATTCAACTCACCATAATGCTGAATCAGTGGGAGCCCCGAGCGTGTCGCCTGCCACCAGATGCCATCAGGTGTCCCCAGCGGAGTCCCTCCTTACATGCAGCCTGTGTCCCATCAATTGCAGCCTCTGTCCCATCAATTGCAGCCTCTTCCCCCCCCCCATCAAATGCAGCCTCTGCCCATCAAATGCAGCCTCTGCCCCATCAAAGCAGCCTCTGCCCCATCAAATGCAGCCTCTGCCCCATCAAATGCAGCCTCTGCCCCATCAATTGCAACCTCTGCCCCATCAATTGCAACCTCTCTGCCCATCAATTGCAACCTCTGCCCCATCAATTGCAACCTCTGCCCCATCAATTGCAACCTCTGCCCCATCAATTGCAACCTCTGCCCCATCAATTGCAACCTCTGCCCCATCAAATGCAACCTCTGCCCCATCAAATGCAACCTCTGCCCCATCAAATGCAACCTCTGCCCCATCAAATGCAACCTCTGCCCCATCAAATGCAACCTCTGCCCCATCAAATGCAACCTCTGCCCCATCAAATGCCGCCTCTGCCCCATCAAATGCAGCCTCTGCCCCCCCATCAAATGCAGCCTCTGCCCCCCCATCAAATGCAGCCTCTGCCCCCCCATCAAATGCAGCCTCTGCCCCCCCATCAATTGCAGCCTCTGCCCCCCCATCAATTGCAGCCTCTGCCCCCCCATCAATTGCAGCCTCTGCCCCCCCATCAATTGCAGCCTCTGCCCCCCCATCAATTGCAGCCTCTGCCCCCCCATCAATTGCAGCCTCTGCCCCCCCCATCAAATGCAGCCTCTGCCCCCCCCATCAAATGCAGCCTCTGCCCCCCCCCATCAAATGCAGCCTCTGTCCCATCAAATGCAGCCTCTGCCCCATCAAATGCAGCCTCTGCCCCATCAAATGCAGCCTCTGCCCCATCAATTGCAGCCTCTGCCCCATCAATTGCAGCCTCTGCCCCATCAATTGCAGCCTCTGCCCCATCAATTGCAGCCTCTGCCCCATCAATTGCAGCCTCTGCCCCATCAATTGCAACCTCTGCCCCATCAATTGCAACCTCTGCCCCATCAATTGCAACCTCTGCCCCATCAATTGCAACCTCTGCCCCATCAATTGCAACCTCTGCCCCATCAATTGCAACCTCTGCCCCCCATCAATTGCAACCTCTGCCCCCCATCAATTGCAACCTCTGCCCCCCATCAATTGCAACCTCTGCCCCCCCATCAATTTCAGCCTCTGCCCCCCCATCAATTGCAGCCTCTGCCCCCCCATCAATTGCAGCCTCTGCCCCCCCATCAATTGCAGCCTCTGCCCCCCCATCAATTGCAGCCTCTGCCCCCCCATCAATTGCAGCCTCTGCCCCATCAAATGCAGCCTCTGCCCCATCAAATGCAGCCTCTGCCCCATCAAATGCAGCCTCTGCCCCATCAAATCCCCCCCTTCTCCACGGGCACGGCACTTACCGTTCTGTGTGGTGTCCTCTCCTTGTGTCTTTTTCCATGGCAGCGGCCATGGAGGAGTCCGCTCCTCATACTTCCTGTTTTCTCTCTCTCGGGCGCAATGAGAGAGAGAAAACAGGAAGTGACACCATGATCTACTCAGAGGTCAATCAAACTGCCCGGCCTTAGTAATCTCGTGATTGCATGGACGTGGCACTTCACATAATGCACGTGGCCGGCATTTGGTAAAGATTATTTTTTTTATTATTTCTTCTTAAAGGGGCCCCTTTGATTTTTTTTGGGGGGGATTTTTTTTTTTTGTGACTACATGGGGGGGATTTGGGTGGGGCGGCGCCCGGGTGTACGGGCCATTAGAGTCTTTTGAAGATTTCATTTTTTGCCACAATGTTTTGTAAAATGTAGAAAGAAAATTAAAATGTATTTTACTTTCACACAAAGTTGTCAATTAATAATGCATTTCTAACACAAGGCATGAACATACTTAGAATTACACCCCAGAATGCATTCTACTGCCCTCGGAGCAGTGGGCCTTTTTTACCACCCCCACTGCCTGTGTGAAAGAGGCCTTAAAGGGGGCAAAATCTATCTGCAAGCACTGACCCTTTAACCCCTTCCCGACCAGCCACTGCAGTTTTACTGCGGCAGGTTGGCTCCCCTGGGCAAAACGACGTTACCTTAGGTCGCTTCGCCTTTTGGCCACTAGGGGCCCGCGATTACTCGCGACAGAGCGAGAACCGGGATTTGTGTGTGTAAACACACAGATTCCGGTTCTCTCAGGGGAGAGGATGAACACCGATCACTCTCTCCTCCTAGTCAGTCCCATCCCCCCCACAGTTAGAACACACCTAGGGAACACATTTAACCCCTTGATCGTCCCCTAGTGTTACCCCTTCCCTGCCAGAGACATTTATACAGTAAATCAGTGCATTTTTATAGCACTGATCGCTGTATAATTGTCACTGGTTCCAAAAATGTGTCAAGTGTCCGATCTGTCAACCGCAATATTGCGGTCCCGATAAAAAAAGCAGATTGCTGCCATTACTAGTAAAAAAAAAAAATTATAAAAAAATTCCATAAATCTATCCCCTATTTTGTACACGCTATAAAGCCGCGTACACACGATCATTTTTCCCGTCGAGAAAAATTACATTTTTTCCTTTGGATGAGAAAAACGATCGTCTGTGGGCTGTTAGTCGTTTTTCTCTACGGGAAAAACGGCATTAATCACGACGAGAAAAATTAGAACATGCTCTAATTTTTCTCGTCGTGATTCCCGTTGTTTTTTGCCGCGGCAGTTTTCCCATAGGGAAACACTGCCGGGGAGCCCACACACGGTAGTTTTTTTCGACCAAAAAAAAAATGTAATTTAAAACAGCCGTGTGTGGGGGGAACAAGCTGTTCCTCGTTTTTCACGTCGATTTTCTCGACGGTGTTTTCACCGTCGGAAAAAAATCGATCGTGTGTACGCGGCATAACTTTTGTGCAAACCAATAAATATACGCTTTTTGTGATTTTTTTAATTTATTTTTTTACCAAAAATATGTAGAAGAAGACATAACAGCCTAAACTGAGAAAAAAATGTGTTTTAAGAAAAAAAAAAAAATATTGGGATATTTATTATAGCAAAAAGTAAAAGATATTGTGTTTTTCTCAAAATAGTTGCTATTCTTTTGTTTATAGTGCAAAAAAACAAACAAACAGAGGACGTAAATTTTGTTTGGGTACAGCGTCGTACGACTGCGCAATTGTCAGTTAAAACAACGCAGTGCCGTATAGCAAAAAATGGCCTGGTCATTGAGCAGCCAAATCTTCGGGGCTGAAGTGGATAAAGACCAGTAGATGACTGTGAATTTTTTGCTTTGTGCACTTCTGACCCCTGCACTCTGTACACTATGTAATCTTGACCTCTATATGTTACCCATTCATGAGCCCTGCCCTCTGTACTTGCATACACCTGACACTTGCATTGTGTACATACTTCTAATCCTAATGCACTCTGTATTTAGGCTCACATTTTAATCCCTTTCCACTGTTTTAATGCAATTAAACCAAACCCTCACACCGCCTCATAATCCTCCTCTGAGTGCCCAAGAGGGGGCACTGCCAGGTAGGCTATATGGGTCCCCATGATTTCCATCTAAGAATTGTTTATACCTAATAGCAGTTCTCTTTTTTAAGTAACAGAGTTATTTTAACTACATCGAATTAAAGGGGTTGTAAACTAATTTTTTTTTAAATTATTTATATAACAAACTTGAATATACTTACCTTCTCTGTACAATCAATTTGCACAGAGCAGCCCAGATCCTTTGCTTTTGGGGTGCCCGGCCGGCGCTCCAAGCCCCTCCTCTTCATCGGGTGCCCCACAGAAAGTCGTTCTCCCTAGGGGCACCCTCGCTCCCGAGTCCCGCTGCTGCGTCCATTGACACAGACAGCGGGACTTAATTGTTCCCGCCCCCCCTGCATCACAGCTTTTGATTGAAAGCACGAGGAGCCAATGAATCCTACTGCTATCAATCTGTCCAATGAGGAGAGATACAATGGCTGGAGCCGCTGCGCTCATGCACATCGCTGGATCGGATTGGGCTCAAGTACGAAAAAGGGGGGGTCTGAGGGGGAGCTGCAGAATAGAATAGAATGCATTAAGGTGAAAAAACCTTGCAGGTTTACAACTACTTTAATTCTAATGGGGTTAAAGTACAAGGAAACCTGTAACTAATACAGTATTTGCATTTCAGTTGGGTCACCAGCTTCCTTCCAATAGCTCTCAAAGTCCAGTGATGCAATACCCTTATCCGTGTTCCAGCCATTTTTACCTCATTCCCCAGATAGCTTATCTGTAATGCCAGGCATATAGATGATCAGAGCATGATAACTTGCTATGGCTTTGTGAGAGAGGGTTGAAATGAACAATCAAACCTAATCACTTCAAGGAAATGTTGCCTTTAAATTGGGCACCCTCTAGTGTTCCTCTCTTTAAATCTCTTTAAATCGCCTGCAAAATTGTAGGAATTGCTGGATTGCTAGTTCATTAAGCGCTCTACCATGGGCAGCAGCAAGAAATTACCCTTGCACGCAGGGTTGCTACCCTTCAAGGCCTGGGACCAGTGGCGTATCTAGGGTATGGCAGCCATGGCAAGTGCCATGGGCGCCATATGAAGGGGCACTGGTGAGTGGCTGGGCAGCAAGGCACTTACCAGGGTCTGATGGTCTCTCCTTCCCTCCAGGCTCCCGAGCATAGGCAGGATCTCCTTTTCAGCACCTTTGCTAATGGACAATGGCAGCGCTGCGAGTGGGACTTTTCCTCATTCGGTTGTGTTACTCCTGTGAGTGCAGTCAATGGTCGCGGAGTAAGCAGGCAGGTGGCCCCATTTTCCGATACTACCTCTATAGTTCCGGCTACAACATCCCTGAGAGGTGAATATCACTCCTCCGCCTGCTGGCAGGGATGCTATAGCCAGGACTATAGCGGTTGCATCGGGGCCGGTGTATTTCTCGACAGGACACCTGGACTGTGGACTCAGTCAGGAGATGTCTCTGGCAGGCCTTCTGGCTCGGGGTCCTATCAGTGCAAAAGCAGAGGCCAGCCACCTGCCTAGTAGGAGGGACAGCTGTACTGCCAGTGTCTTATGCTGAGACTGATCCTCTTAGGGTTGCCACCTCATCCCTTTAAAACCGAACACATATTAATTACACAGGTTCTGTGGCTGATTAAGGTGATAATTAAACTCACTTGGTGCCTTATCTGCATTAAATTAGCCCCAGAACCTGCGTAATTCATATATGTTTGGGTTTAAAGGGGTGAGGTGGCAACCCTAGATCCTCTTGATGAAGCTGCAGGCAAATTTTTCATGCATTCCCCACTCCCTGCAGGCCATGGCTCCTGTGTAGTCTAAATCATATTTTTTTGGGCCCCATGAGATCGATCACAGGTGCTCAGGAGGCTGTAAAATGGAGGGATTCTTTTTTCTGATTTGGGTTGCTGGAATATCAACTCCCCCCGCTTGTATGCAGTTAATGGCAATAAAGTTCCAGCCGGGCGGAGTGATATCAAAAATACCACTGACTCCTCCAGCAAATAAGTTTGAGAAGACGGCGGGCTCGGACTGAGGGGAAATCAGCAGCAGTGGCTGTCATCATCATCATCAGTGAAGTGTCTGAACACACAGAAAGTAATAGCACAGCACACGGTTTCTACTGAGTGAGGGAACTGAAGTGTGAACCATCAAGACTGCAGAGGATTATTTTTCTCTGAAAAGGTACAGTCACAGTCAAGACTCAGTGCACACAAGTCCCCTTCATCCATGCCATGTCCTGTCTTGTTGCCCATCACTGAATTACTTTATACACAGCTAAATATGATCATCTTCATTGATCATGTTGATCACATTTGGCTGCTATATATTTCAATTATTATTATCATGATAGTCACATAGTACAGGTGCAAAAATTATCCCTGCTGTGTTCAGCCACAACCCTCCCGCCGTTCTCCCAGGCTCTCCTATTCCATCTGGTCAGATTGGCAGCGCACAAAGAAGGAGGAACATCAGTTTCTCCCTCTCCTCTGAAAACTGAGGTCATAAATTATGATGATTTCATCACTTCCAGTATCGGTTCTGCATTTACCTTGCTGGTACCAGCTAAGAAAGCAACCAATATGCCTTGGAGAGCAGAGGAGGGATCAGGGGTCTAATAAACCCCAGATTTCTCCATAAAGAGGATATGTTACTACCCAAGGTATCACAAGGGATGATAAATATCACTTGAAGACAGCTGAATTATTTTTTGAGGTTAGGGCAGTTTCAGAGATGGGCCCAGGGGTGGGGTCATGGGCCCCATCAGGTAGGCTGTAGGGGGCCACATGAAATCTAACAGCAGCCCTGGTCTCTGGTAAGGGGGGAGTGGGGGCACAGACTCTGGCTGTGTATGTGCAGCACTGCAGCAGGCAGGGAGAGAGGGTTTCCTCTTGTATATTAGTGCAGTCATCATTCTCAGTTACAGTGTGTGTGTGGGGGGCACTGGGGAGCAGCAGAGAAATAAGAGCACAGCCAACTATGCTGGAATTTGTAGTCCCATGGAGGTGGGGAAATGCTCACACATACTGGGGAGGGGGAACTGGTCATATAAAGTAAAAGGCTCTGTGCTGTTAGGGAAAAACAGCAAATGCTAGCGCTCAGGATGCCCGCATAGTAAATCACAAGTAATATTAAAAGCAATATAAAAGTCTATGAACTAAGTGCAAATAACAAGGCAGATGTCCAATCAAATAAAATAAAATAATTGAATAGTTCAATAATAATCAATCTTCAAAAGGGAGATAATATTGGATGAACGATCTATTTGGGATGAACAGACACTCAGGGCAGCTCTTCTCAGGAGTGAAGCCAGCTCAGGAAACCATGGAGAAAAAACAAATAGAAAAGCGCCTCTGAGTAAACTGTTTAACATAATAGCACTAATATGTATCCAGCACTTACATAAAGATAAATGAAGAGGTGCTCATATGGAGTGGGATCAATGCCATGTCAGATGTATAATCCAGGGTCTTTTATAACGTCCAGAGATGTCCCAATTCCCGGCTATGAGAGCCGCAAGGTACCGGAGAGGAAGTCGGCTGTATCCATGAATGGAGATGGCGACTGTATGCTCGTGGAGCAGCGTGTGACGTCAGCTGGATCAGATGAACAGGAGAAACACAACGCGTTTCAGAGCATGTGCGGGTCTGGAATAGAACATGCGCGCTTCTTTTGTCAAGACACTTGACAAAGGAGTGCACATGCTCTATTCCAGACACGCGTTGTGTTTCTCCTATTCATCTGATCCAGCTGACGTCACACGCTGTTCCACGAGCACACAGTCGCCATCTCCATTCATGGATACACCCGACTTCCTATCCGGTACCTTGCGGCTCTCATAGCCGGGAATTGGGACATCTCTGGGCGCTATAAAAGACCCTGGATTATACATCTGACATGGCATTGATCCCACTCCATATGAGCACCTCTTCATTTACCTTTATGTAAGTGTTGGATACATATTAGTGCTATTATATTAAACAGTTTACTCAGAGGCGCTTTTCTATTTGTTTTTTCCCTGTGCTGTTAGGGGGCTGCGATGGCTGACCCGACCCCTGTCTAGAAATACTTATTGTCTGGCACACTGCTTTAAGGGGGAACCCTGCAGACTCTGGGGTAAAGGGGAACGCTGATGTAAGTGGGATATCTGGACTCTGTGATAACCAGAGACCCCCTCACATCAGAGGCCCCCCTACATCCCAGTCCACAGAGATCCCCTTTGTGTCAGAGCCCCCCCCCCCCCAGAGCACAACCCACATTTTTTTTATCGAAGACATGTAGCAGAATACATTTTGGTCTAAATTTATGAAGAACTTTTCAGTCTTTTTTCATTTATATAACGAAAAAAACAAACAAACAAAAAAAACAGTGGTGAGTGATCAAATGGCATAAAAAAAAGCTCTATTTGTGTGAAAATAAAATTTTTATTGGGGTACAGTGTTGCATGACTGCACAATTCCCAGTTAAAGAGCACAGTACTAATTAGAAAAAAAATGCTCTGGGCATGAAAGGGGTAAAACCTTCAGGAGGTCAAGTGGTTAAAATATTTGTAAACCCTCTCAATTTTTGTTTTACATTTGAAGGTTGTCTGCACATACAGATAGTTTTATAATTTTAACATCTATACCTATGCATATATTTGAGATTTTATGTTGATCTGACTAACAGTCATCCTATTCTGTTCTTGTAACATATGTGAAAACTAATTGACATTGTATCCAAGTTATTTTTTCTGTATTACATTATATGTACATTCTTTCATTAAAATTCTGAATGAAAATAATGAAAGAAAATATTTGTAAACCCAATCATGGAAATCTCATGTAATCAGTAACACCTTTAATGTCATTAGAAAATTCATTTTCAAAATCTTAAAATCTGCAATGTTCATTAACCACTTAAAGTTAGATGTCTGATTTGTCTGCCGCAATGTCACAGTGCAGCTAAAAATCGCTGATCGCCACCATTACTAGTAAAAAAATATAACAAACATGACTATACTTTCCTGCTCTGTGCAATCAATCAATTGCACAGAGCAGCCCAGATCCTTTGCTTCTGGGGTGCCCTGCCAGCGCTCCAGGCCCCTCTTCATCGGGTGCCCCCACAGAAAGTCTTTTTCCCTGGGGGCTCGCTCCCGAGTCCTGCTGCTGCGTCCATTGACACAAACAGCGGGACTTGTCCCCGCCCCCCCTGCATCACAGCTTTTGATTGAAAGCAGCAGGAGTCAATGAGGAGAGAAACAACGGCTTGAGCCGCTGCGCTCATGCACATCGCTGGATTGGATTGGGTTCAAGTACGAAAAAGGGGGGGGGGTTCTGAGGGGAAGCTGCAGAATAGAATATAATGCATTAAGGTGAAAAACCTTGAGGCTTTATAACTAATTTAATTCTAATGGTGTTAAAGTACAAGGAAACACGTAACTAATACATTATTTTCATTTTAGTTGGGTCACAAGCTTCCTTTCAATAGCTCTCAGAAACTTCAGTGATGCAATAAGGATCTGTGTTCCAGCCCTTACTACATCATTCCTCAGATAGCTTATAAGTTATCTGTAATGCCAGCCATATAGATGATCAGAGCATGATAACTTGCTATGGCTTTGTGGGAGAGAGTTGAAATGAACAATCAAATTTCAAGGAAATTTTGTCTTTAAATTGGGCGCCCTCTAGTGTTCCTCTCTTTAAATCGCCTGCAAAATTTCAGGAATTGCTGGATTGCTAGTTAATTAACCACTTAAGCCCCGGACCATTTCGGACCATTTCGGACCAAGCCTGTTTTTGGGATTCGGCACTGCGCTGCTTTAACTGTAAATTGTGCGGACATGCAATGTTGTACCCAAATGAAATTTGCGTCCTTTTCTTCCCACAAATAGAGCTTTCTTTTAATGGTATTTGATTGCCTCTGCGATTTTTATTTTTTGCGATATAAATGGAAAAAGAACGAAAATTTTGAAAAAAAAAAAAAGATATTTTCTACTTTTTGTTATAAGAAAAATCGAATAAACTCAATTTTAGTCATACATTTAGGCCAAAATGTATTCAGCCACATGTCTTTAGTAAAAAAAATGTCAATAAGAGTATATTTATTGGTTTGCGCAAAAGTTATAGCGTTTACAAACTAGGGTACATTTTCTGAAATTTACACAGCTTTAAATTTATGACTGCCTATCTCATTTCTTGAGGTGCTAAAATGGCAGGGCAGTACAAAACCCCCCCCAAATGACCCCATTTTGGAAAGTAGACACCCCAAGAAAATTGCTGAGAGGCATGTTGAGCCCATTGAATATTTTTTTTTTGTCCCAAGTGATTGAATAATGACAAAAAAAAAATTACAAAAAGTTGTCACTAAATGATATATTGCTCACACATGCCATGGTTATATGTGGAATTGCACCCCAAAATACATTCTGCTGCTTTTCCTGAGTACGGGGATACCACATGTGTGGGACTTTTTGGGAGCCTAGCCGCGTACAGGGCCCCAAAAACCAAGCACTGCGAACGCTGCAGTTATGTGTGTTGTGTTTGGTAAGTGACAGTGATCGATCGATACTGCACTTGGGTGGGCTGGGCTGGGCGGAGGGGCTAAACGCAGGCGCTAGCAGGTATCTGGGCTGATCCCGCTAACACTGCGTTTTTGGGAACCCTAAACCGCTGGGGATGCTAGTATAGATCTGATCAGATCTGATCAGATCCTATACCACTAAGGGGGGTGTATGCTTTGCGCGTGGGTGTTAGCGTTACTGTCACTAACCTAACACTGCCTGGGGCGACGCAGACCCTCTCTGGCGCTAAAACCTAATTGATCTCACCCGCCGGGCGATCAGGGGGGTTAAACCTTTATTGGGTTATATACGGCGGGTGCCCTGATGCTATAAAAAGCAAACTAATCAACCAGCGTCACCCGTAACCTTTATATGGTGATCACTGGTGAAAGGGTTAACTAGGGGCAATCAGGGGGTTAAAACCTTTATTAGGTTAAATATGGGGGTACCTGACACTATATAAAAACCTGACGGGTAACCTAAATAACTTACTGGCTAACCAGTGACACCAGTGACGCTTATACGGCGATCACTGGTGAAAGGGTTAACTCTAGGGGCAATCAGGGGGTGTAATATATGGGGGTACCTGACACTAATAAAAACCTGTGGCGAACCTAAAAAAAAAATAACTGCCTATCTAAAACACCAGCGACACGAATACAGCGATCGGAAAAACAATCGCTTAGTGACGCTGAAGTTAGGGGGTGAAAGGGTTACCTGGGGGGTGATCAAGGGGTTAAACCTTTATTAGGGGGGGGGGGGTTAGGGGGCTACCCTGGACCAAAAGGGGCCTAATCCTAACTGCCCTGCAACTTTTTACAATCACAGATGACACTAAATGCAGTGATCAGTAAAATAAATGATCACTGCAATCAGTGACACTGTGATTGGGGGCTTTGGGGTGACCTGGGGGGTGATCTGGGGGTGACTGGGGGGTGATTTGTGTGCCTATGTGTACCTACGTGTCAGTGGACTGTTGGTGCACTAACCTGCTTCTTCTCTGCTCGGCGCCGGGAACGGAAAGACCGCGGCGAGGGAGATGACATCACTTCCTCCAGCCTTGTTTACATCACATGGCGGAGGAAGCATTTTCATTGGCCGGGAGCGATCGCGAGGGGGGGGGGGGGGCGGAATCGAGCGGCCGCCCCCTCATGCCTGATCGCTCCCGAACACTTAATGGCCACTCACTGCAGTGAAGGGGGGTCCGGATGGACCCCCCAACTGCACAAAGGCGATCACGTAGATCTACGTGATTCTGCCTGTCCGTGCCATTCTGCCGACGTAAATCGGCGGTGGGCGGTCGTTAAGTGGTTAAGGGCCCTACCTTGGGCAGCAGCAAGAAATTGCCCTTGCACCCAGGGTTGCCACCTTTTACTCAAGCCAAACTCTAATGCCCCATACACACGATCGTTTTTCATGCCGTTAAAAATGCCATTTTTAAAAATGGGCATTAAAACCGATCGTGTGTATGCTCCAGAGCATTTTTAACGACGTGAAAAACGGCCATTAAAAATTTCGAACATGTTCTATTTTTTCACGTCGTTTTTCATGTCATTTTTTTTTAACGACGTGAAAAACGATGGTGTGTATGCCTTGACGAGGTGGAAAAAAAAAACGCGCATGCTCAGAATCAAATATGAGACGGGAGCGCACGTTCTGGTAAAACTAGCATTTGTAATGGAGATAGCACATTCGTCACGCTGTAACGGACTGAAAAGCAGGAGGCTGAAAAGCGCGAATCGTCGCTCAACAAACTTTACTAACATGAAGGGTGGCACCATCCGAACGGAACTTCCCCTTTATAGTGCCGTCGTACGTGTTGAACGTCACTGCGCTTTGCTTGAACGTTTTTTAAAATGATCGTGTGTACGCAAGACAGGCTTGAGAGGAAACATGAAAAAAAAACGATGAGAAAAACGTCGGTTTAAAAAAATGGCATGAAAAACGATCGTGTGTACGCTGCATAACACTTTAGAGGCCTGGGACACCTTTGGGTGCCCCAAGGAGAGTAGTAATGCAGCGCGCATAGCATGCCGCAGTGAACAGTAGGTGTGGCCATATTACTCTTGCTGACATCATCGCCCTCCCCCAGTGATGCCGAATCCGCTCCCCGACAGCCGCCCGCAGCTTCCGGACAGAAACAGATCTGTGTGTGACTATCTTGGTTACTTGGGGAGCCAAAGCCTGATCTGAATAATGTGTCCGGGTTTTAGTCTGCCTGAAACCTGGACACATGATTCAAAACCCGGACTGTCCGGGTGAATCCCAGACAGGTGACAACCCTACTTGCATCCCCCCCCCCCCCCCCCACACACACACACACACACACACACACACATACATTGCAGGGGATAAGGGTTAATTAGGTCTAAAAAGTAGAATACTAAGCTGGAATAATTGCCTTATTGTTCACTCCGACAGGCTTTCTCCATGCCATGTGACTGGTCCTGCATTGTACATGTCTTGAATTGTACATAAGGACCAGTGTGTGGGGCAGTCAAAAAAAGGATGTCGTTTGCACGTATATCTTCTAAAATAAGTGTGGGCATTCTGGCTGGAGCTTTTGTCCTGTCACTGCACAGCTCAGGATTCTATCATGCTGATATCTGCCATGTCTTCTAATTAACCACATGCTGACCGCTCATAGTAAATATACTGCAAGTGGGCAGCAGCAACAGGCACAGTCATGTATATGTACGTGCTTGCCCTACTGTCAGGTTTTGGGCGTGCATGTGCACGCCCACTGCCATCCCGTGCTGTGATTGGACACAGCACAAATTTGGCAACAGATTTCAGCCAATGATTTTGGCTGAAACCTGCTGATCAGCTATGTTCCAATCACAGAGTTCTGTATTTACACATTGTGAACCCCTTTACACAGGTAACCCCTTGATTTCTCCTAGATGTTAGCTCCTTACTAGGGATGAGCCAAACACCCCCCAGTTCGGTTCGCACCAGAACCTGCGAACGGACCGAAAGTTCACGCGATCGAACCCCGTTAAAGTCTAAGGGACTCAAGCGTTCGGAATCAAAAGTGCTAATTTTAAAGGCTAATATGCAAGTTATTGTCCTAAAAAGGGTTTGGGGACCCGGGTCCTGCCCCAGGGGACATGTATCAATGCAAAAAGAAGTTTTAAAAACTGCTGTTTTTTCGGGAGCAGTGATTTTAATAATGCATAAAGTGGAAAAAAAAGTGAAATATTCCTTTAAATATCATACCTGGGGGGTGTCTATAGTATGCCTGTGAAGTGGCATGTGTTTCCGGTGTTTAGAACTGTCCCTGCACAAAATAAAATTACTAAAAGGAAAAAAAGTATTTTTAAACTGCTTGCGGCTTTAATGTAATGTCTGGTCCCGGCAATATGGATGAAAATCATTGAGAAAAATTGCATGGGTACACCCCCCCCCCCCCAGACCATTACCAGCCCCTTTGGGTCTTGTATGGATAATAAGGGGAATGCCGCACCCAAATTAAAAAAAGGAAAGGCGTGGGGCCCCCAGGCCCTATATACTCTGAACAGCATTATACAGGCGGTGCAAACAAGACAGGGACTGTAGGTTTGTTGTTAGGTAGAATCTGTTTGTAATTTTGAACTGGTACATTTTTAAAGTGTAGCTCCAGACAAAAAATCTATTTTTAAGCTTCTTGGAAAACATAGGGAAGGGTTATCACCCCTGTAACATTTGTTTTGCTGTCTGTGCACCTGTTCAGAACATTTCACCTCACTTTCCATCCCAATGACAAATGTTTTTTGAAAATTTGGGGTTTTCAGTGAAACAAGGATTGGTGATAAAGCATCAGTGGAGAGGAGACACCTTTTTCCCATATTAACTCTTACAGGAGAGAATTTCCCTTCCTAGGGGTAGATTTCATCTCACTTCCTGTTTTCTCCTTCCGTTCGCAAGTAGGAGTTGTTTGTAAGTTGGATGTTTGAAAGTAGGGGTCTGCTGTATATACTATTATATCAAGAATTGTAATTACATGCATTGTTGAACAGTGGTAGGAAAAATTGGGCCTTTGGTGGTGGTGGTGGTGGTGTTGCCACAACACTGTAAGCCCTCACAGTTACTCTTGGTGGGTGCAGGAATGGGCCCTGCTGTGAAATATTAGATCAAGAATTGTAATTACACGCCCCTGTTAAACAGGGGCTGAAAAATTGTGCCTTAGGCACTGGTGCCACAACACTGCAACCCCTCACAGATACTCTAGTTGGAGCGCAGGAATGAGCCATGCTGAAAAAGTATTGCATCAAAATTTGTAATTACACACCCCTGTTAAACTGGGGCTGAAAAATTTGGACTTAGCCACTGGTGGCGGTGCCCAGAACCAAAAATGTTCTTACAAGCTATCAGCATGATCATTGAGGAGGAAGAGGATAGTCACTCAGCATAACAGGATAGTCTCTCAGCATCAGCATAGGCAGTCTTGAAGGGATCTGACATTTAAAAAAAAAAATATTCGGTTACATCAGCATCAGGTGCTTGGTAGCTGGTGGTGATCCAAGACTGATTCATTTTTATGAAGGTCAGTCGATCAACCGATTCGGTGGACAGGCGCACCCTGTGATCGGTTACAAAGCCTCCAGCAGCACTGAATGTGCGTTCCGAAAGAACGCTGGATGCAGGACAGGTGGGAAAGGTGTCCAAGTCTGATATTGCCCCTAGGTATTCCTGCACCATGTAAACCAGATGCTGGCGATGGTTTCTGGAACCGATCATACCTTGGGGCTGCGGACTAAAAAATTGTCTGAACGCATCGGTCAGACGACCACCTTCTCCACCGCTCCTTCTTTGACTGACCGAAGCCTCAGCAACACGTTGATCAGGACCAGGAATTTGTAACCTCCCAGTCTCTGGGAACGCGTTGCACAGACCTTTCTGCAAGGCCTCCCGAAGATGTTTCATCCTCTGCTCCCTCTGTGACGGCAAGATAAGGTCCGCAACCTTACCCTTGTAACGTCGATTAAGGAGGGTTGCCAGCCAGTAATGATCTCTCTCCTTGATAGCACGAATACGAGGATCCTTGCGCAGGCTTTGCAGGATCAGGGAGGCCATGCAGTGTAGGTTTGCTGAGGAATTCGGTCCGGAGTCCTCTGGGTCACTCAGGACGACATGATCTGCAGCCACCTCCTCCCAGCCACGTACAAGTCCATGGGTGTCTTGGGACTAATTGATCCCTTGAAGACTGCTACTGATGCTGAGTGCTAGGCTCCACCTCCATGCTGACACAATCCTCCTCCTCATCCTCCTCCTCCTCCTCTTCCTGTGTAAAAGGTGGGCCAGCAGGAACACTGTCTGGATAAAGAGGGCCTTGAGAGGTAAGGAAGTCCTCCTCTTCCTCCCTCTGTTCTGCCTCAAGTGCCCTGTCCATTATTCCACGCAGCGTGTGCTCCAACAGGTGGACAAGAGGGACAGTGTCACAGATGCATGCACTCTCACTGCTCACCATCCTCGTGGCTTCCTCAAATGGTGCCAGGACAGTGCATGCATCCCTGATAATGACCCACTGGCGTAGCAAAAAAAAAAACAAGCTCCCCTGACCCTGTTCTGGTGCCATATTGGCACAGATGCTCATTGATGGCCCTCTGCTGCGTGTGCAGCCGCTGCAGCATGGCCAACGTTGAGTTCCACCTGGTGGGCATGTCACAGATTAGGCGATTCTTGGGCAGGTTAAATTCCTTCTGCAGGTCAGCCAGCCGAGCACTGGCATTATATGACCGGTGGAAATGCACACAGACTTTCCTAGCCTGCCTCAGGACATCCTGTAAGCCCGGGTACCTGCCCAAGAACCGCTGCACCACCAAGTTAAGGATGTTAGCCAAACAGAGCACATGGGTCAGGTGTCCCTGTCGGAAGGCGGAAAGGAGGTTGGTGCCATTGTTGAAAACCACCATTCCTGGCTTAATAGGAAATGTCCCCCTAACTAGGGGTTGGGACTTTAAGGGCAACAAATATGACAAGTATATGAGTACAAAAATTAATTAAATAATTAATTTTAAGAAGCCAAATGAATGGCAGAGTGAAACAGCTGAATGTGCATTTAAACAAACAGGTAGAAATAACAACAAGATTCGTTCTTTCCAAATAGGGGTGGCTGGACAACCACCCCTATTTGAAAAGAACGAATCTTGTTATTTCTACCTGTTTGTTTAAATGCACATTCAGCTGTTTCACTCTGCCATTCATTTGGCTTCTTAAAATTAATTATTTAATACATTTTTGTACTCATATACTTGTCATATTTGTTGCCCTTAAAGTCCCAACCCCTAGTTAGGGGGACATTTCCTATTGTTCCAGAACACACGGGATGTTGGCAACACTCTAAATCAAATTCTGATGTATAAATTCTTTGGTTATATACCATTCCTGGCTTAAGCTGGTGTGGCGTCAACCACCTCTGAGCCTGCCCCTGCAGAGCTGACAGAATCTCTGCCACAGTGTGGCTCCTGTCCCCCAAGCACACCAGCTCAAGCACTGCATGGCATCTCTTTGCCTGCGTACTTGCATAGCCCCTTGAATGCCTATGGAGCACCGCTGGCTCAGAGAACAAAGCACAGGAAGAGGCCATGGAGGAAGAAGAAGGAGGGGGTGGAGGAGAGAGGTGTGTCAGAATCACCAGTAGTAGCATTTTGGAGGCGTGGTGGCGGAACAATCTCCAACACTACTGCACCTTGTCCTGCATCCTTCCCAGCTGCCAGCAGAGTCACCCAATGTGCCGTGAAAGATAGGTAACATCCCTGTCCATGCCTGCTAGACCATGAGTCAGCGGTAATATGCACCTTACTCCTGACCGCCCTGTCCAGCGAGGCCAAGACATTGCCTTCCACATGCCGGTAGAGAGCCGGAATCGCCTTCCGTGAGAAAAAAAGTGGCATTTGGGAACCTGCCACTGAGGAACCGCACATTCCACAAACTCACGGAAGGGGGCAGAGTCTACCAACTGAAAAGGCAGCAGTTGAAGTGCTAGCAATTTAGCCAAGCTAGTATTCAACCGCTGGGCATGTGGATGGCTGGCAGCAAACTTCTTTCTGCGCTGCAGCAGCTGGGGCAGGGAAATTTGCCTGGTACAATCGGACTTCGGTGTACCGATAGCAGATTGTCCGCAAGTACTTGGCTGTGACACACCTAATTCTACACCTTCATTCCTCTCAGTGCAGGTTTTAGAGAGGACTGAAGGTATAGTGGGGTTGGAGATCCCAGCTGATGAGGAGCAAAGAGAGGTCCACTTTGTTCTTTGGTGTGGGTCTTTTAGGTGTGCATGCCAATGAACTGCATGGCAGGTCGACATATGTCTGATCAAGCATGTGGTGACCAAGTGGGTGATGTTTTGGCCACGCTTGATACGCTTCAGACATATGTTGCAAATAGCAGCGCTGCGATCTGATGCACTCGTCTCAAAAAAGGCCTACACCAAAGAACTTTTGGAATAACGCACAGAGACAGCAGCGGCCTGCACATGCGGTGTGATAGTGTCGGTGTGCTGCCCTTAAGCTTGCCCCTGGAGGACATCCTGCCTCGTTGGAGATGTGCCTCCTTCTCCTCCTCCTCTCTCCTATCAGGCACCCATGTAGAGTCCGTGACCTCATCATCCCCTCCCTCCTCATCACTGTAGCAAACCTGGCAGTATGCTGCAGCTGGGGGAACATGACTGCCAGATTGCTGTCCTTCTTGGGCACCCCCTCTCTCTGGGCTCACATTACTGCCTTCCTCTAGTTGGGTACCATCATCGGAGCCTTCAAAACGCTGGGCATCCTCCTGGAGCATGTACCCAACACTGTGGTCAAACAGTTCGGGGGACTCCCCAGGAGGACATGGTGGGGCTAGGGAAGGAGTGACTGATGCCATTGAGCCGGGGGAAGAGGCCGCTTTGGCAGCTGCTTTGCCAGACAAAGTACCCTAATCCTGGGTGAGAGAGGATGAGGAGGATGAGGACGGCTTGGTCATCCACTCTACCAAGTCTTCGGCATGTTGCGGCTCAACACGGCCAGCTGCTGAAAAAAAGGACAAGTGTGTCCCACAGCCACGTGCTGATGAGAATGCACCGTGTCCACGACCAACACTGTTGCCTCTAGACACAGAGCCTGCTTGCCCTCTTTTATTGGCTCGTGACTGTCTGCCTCTCCTTGTTGTCCTTCCAGACATACTAATGGCCTGCAGGGAGATGTAGCTGCACAAAGATGGGATGTTTATATATACTGATTATACTGCAGCTAGCCTGTAGTATGAAAACACCAGCAATTGTCTTCAATTAGCTTTAGTTTCACACTGTGCAGAGGACACAGTATACTAACTGAAAATACTGCAGCTCCCTGCCTGTGGTATTTGTATGAGAACACCAGACATTGTATTGAGGTAAGCTTTAGGTGCACACTGTGCAAAGGACACTAAAACAAAATACTGCAGCTCCCTGCCTGTGGTATTTGGATGAGAACACCAGCAATTGTATTGAGGTAAGCTTTAGGTGCACACTGTGCAAAGGACACTAAAACAAAATACTGCAGCTCCCTGCCTGTGGTATTTGTATGAGAACACCAGCAATTGTATTGAGGTAAGCTTTTAGTGTCCTTTGTACAGTGTGCACTTAAACAAAATACTGCAGCTCCCTGCCTGTGGAATTTGTATGAGAACACCAGAAATTGTATTGAGGTAAGCTTTAGGTACACATTGTGCAAAGGACACAGTACACTACCTGAAAATACTGCAGCTAGCACAATCACCTGCCTGCCTGTCAGTATATTATGAAGAGAATAACAGGTACGGATCTAGATAAACTGAATACAGTGTATAAATATATATATATACACACACACACACAACACCTAGGATGCATATATATCCTCTACACACTGTAACTGAAGCTAACTGACTCACCTGCCTGCTCTATCTAACTCAAATTAAATGACACTATATCTCTCTCTCTCTCTCTCTCTCTGTCTTTAACCACCGCCGCAACACACTACACAAGGCCGCCACGCAGGCGGCCTTATATAGTGTGGGACGTGTACTAAACCCAGTGAGACAAAATTGGCCTATTATGGCTCTCCGTTTTTTCCGCGCTGTGATTGGCCAAAGCATGCGTGTCATAGTGCATGCTTGGCCAATCATCAGCTAGCAAGGCACTGCGATGCCGCAGTGAATTATGGGCCGTGAAGCGCCATTCGAATTTGGTGCGAACGGCCCATAATGTTTGAAGTTCGGTGAACGGCCGAACAGACGATGTTCGAGTCGAACATGGGTTCGACTTGAACTCGAAGCTCATCCCTACTCCTTACCAACCAGTGTCATTAGTACAGTCCAAGATAGCAAGGATAACTTGCCACAAATTTGTGGCAGTGTTGAATTGTAAGTCTGTTAACCCTTTCATGCCTAAGCCTGTTTCTGACATTTGTTGCTTACAAGTTAAAATCTGCATTTTTTTGCTACAAAATTACTTAGAACACCCAATATATATAGCAGAGACCCTGGAGAATAAAATGGTGCTCGTTTCAATATTTTATGTCACACGGTATTTGCACAGCGGTCTTTCAAATGCACTTTCCTGGTGCCTCCATGGCAGCATACCTGTGATACAATTTTCCGTTTTCCTGGTGCCTCCATGGCAGCATACCTGTGATAGAGCTCCGCCTCGACTCCTCCTTCAGGACTAGTGAATAGCATAAATTAAAGGCATAGTCCCTCCCCCAACATTCTCCTTTTTTTCCTCATACCTTCTTGTGCTGGTGAAGAGTAGCAGTATGTCCATACCTCTGCAGTCGGCAGCATCCGCCGGGTTTAGCCTTTCCCGTGCGCAGTCCCTGTTCTTGGGCCGCTCACAGCGCTGATAAGACTGGGAACCCCTCTGTGGATCTGTTGGGGTCATTTCGCAGAGTTTCCTCACAGGAACGCAGTCTGCTATCACATCCATGATGAATGCAGTGGAAGTCGCAAAAGGATCAGCTCCATCTTCCCAGGCTGGTGGTTTCCATTTTTTATTACAGGCATTTGTGTTTTTCCCCTTTCTTTTCCTCTCTTCCCTTCCCCCTCCCCTTTCCTTTGCTTGTTAGGCGCCTTTAAAATGATTATTGTCTTACTTTTTTGTTCCTTTAAAACTGTGCAACTGGATTGGGCAGGTGTCTCTCTGTGCAACAACATTGTGGTGCTTATTTCCGGGTTCAGGGGGGGCTACAGGTGGTCTGTACGTCCCGCCAGGTAGGAGAGTGTCACGGCGCGGTGTCCTTGCCGCCGTCTGCGCATGTGCGATTCGGGAGTGATACAGAGCCGTAGTTTCTCGGCTCTCTGTACTGGGCGACGCTGGATCTTCTGCGCGTGCGCATGCATGGTCGCTTGGTTCAGTGTCGGCCATCTTGGATTCTGGAAAGAAGGCTAGATTTGCCCTTTTTTTCAATCCATTCCAAATAGTGGTTTATGGGATTAGCCCACACACCTTGAGCCTATTTAGGTTCAGATTCAGGGATTGCTGTCAGAGTCTCCTCAGCTGTGCCCTGCTAGGTCTCTCTGATGCTGCTTTGTCGTAGGTACTTTTTATTTTCTCAAAAAAAAAAGTTGCCGATCAAAAATGTTTACGTTTAAAAAAAAAAAAAAGTGACGCCAAAAACTCCTGATTCTTTTCCCTTTCTTACTATATTTCCGGAGCTGATCCTTGTGCCCAACTCCGCAACGAGTCATTCTTCTCACAGCAAAGATCCTCACACTTCTATTAGGTATGTGACCAACTATACGTGAGTATAAAAAAAAAAAAAGTGCGCTCACTGGTCTAGCGTGAGTTCCTTACATCGTAGCCCTACCCACTCCAAGGGGTCCCGCTCATCAGGGCGTAGGTCCCATTCTTCACATCGTAGATCAGAGAGGTCAAGATCCAGAGGACATGATCGGTCCCCCTCTCCTAGGACCTATAGCAAGAGAAATGCTGGACATGTGGGGCTACACCGCTACCAGACAGAGTGGTCTGTAAGGACTGTTTTACGGACTATGCGTCCAACCGCGAGCTAGAAAATCAGCACGCTGTAGATCTGCTCAAGCGAACAATGAAGGACTCCTTCTCTGAGCTTTTGACTTTGGTCCCCGCTCAACCACTTCAGCAGATATCCCAGGTTCAGGATATAGAACCTAATCTCCCTGGTCCGTCAGCAGTCAGTACACCTCTGCCACCGTCAGGCCGACCAGCTAGAGATTCCCCACCTGAAGACTCTTCAGGGGACTCTTGAGAAGTCAGAAACTTCTGGCTTCAGTCTCTCCTTGGTAAAGCCATTCATCCAGGCAGTCAAAGCCGCAATCTCCTGGAAAGACGCAGATTAGCCTCCCCAAGAGTCTACAAGCTACTTCCCATTCCTCAAAAGAAAGCAGGTTCTTTTCCCGTTGATGGGCAAGATTAGTCAAGTCATTCAGAAGGAATGGTCAAAGACTGATAAATAAAAAATAATTATTATTTTTTGGGTCGGTTCAATAAACTATATACCCCTTACCAGAGTCAGGAACGCAGTCACTAAACTCCATGCCAGTGGTAGACACGTTGGTGGTGCGACTCGCAAAAATATAACTTTACCAATGGAGGATTCCACTTCCTTCAAAGACCCTCTAGACAGGCGAATCGACCTGGAGCTGAAGAGGAGCTACTTGGCCGCAGGAGCAGCGTGTAAGCCAGCTATTGCCCTCACATCAGTATCAAATGCCATAAGATCTTGGAAATGGATAAAGCTATCTCCAGGCTGTCAGGAGGGAAGTCTGGTATGCTTCCACAGGACAGAAGGATGCGAAGATTCAGAGGTGGCTCCTCTAGGTTCCCCCAGTCAAACCCAAGGGATTTTAGGCAGTCGAGACAGCCCAGGGACAACAAAAGACCTTGGAAAGGTACCTGGGGATCCTTTTTGTATAGGAAGATGAAAGCCATTCCAGCTCCACAGGAGCAGAAGCAGTCTTTGACGCCAGAGGAACCCAGGTGGGAGCCAGGCTAAAGTCTTTTGTCCCAGTCTGGGCCACCTGCTGCCACGACCCCTGGGTTCTGTCAACAATTCAATGGGGGCACTTTTGGAATTTCTCTTACCCCCCCCCCCACCTCGGAACTCTTTCAAAGGAACAGAGATTCCATCCTCTCCACTGAAAGCTCAAGCTCTAAAAAAAACTTCCTAACGTCACTCCAGCTTCAGGGGGCGGCTGTTCCGGTTCCCTTGGCAGAGCACTTGGCAGGCTTCTACTCCACCCTATTTCTGGTCCCAAAGAGGACAGGTGGGTGGAGGCCTGTGATAGACCTAAAGAGGTTCAGCTGGTATATCTGCCCCGAAAGCTTCAAAATGGAGTCCCTGCAGACGATTATTCAGGCAGTCCAGCCATCAGATTGGATGATTTCGGTTGATCTGCAGGATGCGTACCTACACGTGCCAATTCTACCTGCATTTCAAAAATATCTGAGATTTGCAGTGGGACGGACCCACCTACAGTTTCAAGCCCTGCCTTTCGGTCTGTGCACCTCTCCCATGGTGTTCACCAGGATACTAATCTGCTTTGGTTCCCCTGGGGAAGAGAGGCTTGAGGATATACCAATACCTGGACGACATCCTCCTCCTAGCAAGCAATCCGGATCAGTTGGTACGTCACCGGGAATTTCTTCTACAGACCCTAAAAGAGCTAGGGTGGCTGGTGAATTCCGACAAGAGTCAACTAACGCCAACACAGCAGATAATCTATGCGCAACGTTCTACACTCAGGGACAGTGTCATTACCACCGCCGAAGGCAAGGATTGTCATCCAGAGAATGATCAAAGTCATCCGGAGCCCGTATCTGACGGCTTCACAATGCCTGAGCCTCATTGGCACAATGTCTTCCTGTATATTCATGGTTCCTTCGGCACATTGGCACTTGAGGTATTTCCAGACTGGTTTCTTGGCGCAGTAGAAGAAACGACTATCTCAGACGATCCTGCTGACGGGAAAAATGCGCAGGAGCCTTCACTGGTGGACAGTTCTGGAAAACCTCTCCAAGCCTCATCATCTGGGCTCCCTTCCTTGGATCACAATTGCGTCCGCTTGCAAGCAGACAGGGCTGGGGAGCCCATTGCGGGCAAACCAGAATACAGGGGAGATGGTCATACACCACCCAGGGAGTGGTATCCAACATCTTTGGAGATGAAGGCAGCCTTCTTGGCACTGACCTCTTTGGCACCCCAAATCAGAGGCCAGAGAATACTCCTACGCCTAGACAACAGGGCAGCTGTCGCTTATCTGCAGAAGCAGGGAGGCACTCGCAGCAGGTCACTCCTCAAGGAGGTAGAGCCGATCATGCTCTGGGCGGAGCAGAACCTCCTGGACCTCAGAGCAATGTATCTGCCAGGCAGGTTGAACACGGAAACAGACACGTTATCCAGAAACTTCCTGGACAACAACGAGTGGGCTCTCCACCCTCATGTCTTCCTTCAGATTGCCAACATATCGGATCCCCCTCAGGTAGATATGTTCGCCTCCCCGAAGAACACCAAGCTGGATAGGTTTTTCTCTCGGCTGCCGCACTCACAAGCCGAGGCAGTGGATCCCCTGTCATGTCCCTGGAGGTTCACCACGGCATATGCCTTTCCTCCCAGGCCATTAATATTCAAATTCCTCCTGAGGCTCCTCAGAGAGCCAGTCCAGGTGGTGGCAGTACTTCCGTATTGCGCCTCAGTGTGGGCTCTCCAATCAAGATCCCTCCTTTCCCTCAACTTCTGTCGCAGGGCAGTCTAGTTCATCTAAACCCTCAGAAGTTGAATCTTCGAATCTGGAGGTTGAGAGGCGAAGGTTGGAATCCCTAGGGTGTTCCCCAGGAGTCATAACAACCCTTCTAAAAACCAGGAAGCATGCAACTAATGCCATATATTCAAAAATCTGGGACAAGTTCTTGTCATTTGCTTCCGGAAATGGATTTGATCCAATCCTTCCCTCTACTTCCCATTTTCTAGGATTCCTTCAGACAGGACTTGATCTGGGACTTGGTCTGAGCTCCCTCAAAGTGCAGGTAGCAGCAATCTCTGCCGCAACAAATAAGAGATGGGACGGAGGATCCTTTAGTAGTCACTTACCTCAGAAGTGTATTGAAGATTCACCCTCCTGTCAGACGATCATTTCCTAAGTGGGATCTGTCCCTAGTCCTGGAAGTTCTATCTGACCATCCCTTTGCTCCAGTGGAACAAGTAACAATATGGAACCTGACACTAAAGACAGCTTTCCTGCTAGCCATTACATCTGGCAAAAGGATCTGGGAACTTCACTCTTTAGGGATAGGTAACGACCACATCTCCTTCTTCCCCGACAGAGTGGAACTTCGCCCCCTTCGGGGGTTCACACCAAAGGTCACTACTCTAAGCCACCTGTTGGAACCCTGGGCACTACCAGTGTTTACAGACACGGATTCAGAGTCTTGTCACGAACTGGATGTATCCAGAGTGCTCAGGGCCTACCTAGAAGCCACCGGCCCCTTCAGAAATTCTGAGAGACTTTTCATCGTACCGTTCGGTAAATACGGGGCAAAGAAGCTTCCATCAGAACTCTGGCATCTTGGGCTGTAAAGTTAATCCAGAAGGCCTACAGGGTGAAGAATATGGAGCCTCCATCCCGAGTGAATGCTCATTCTACAAGGGCAGTCTCAGCTTCCTGGGCAGCAAGGGCTAATGTTTCGTTGGAGACGGTGTGCAGGGCTGCCACCTGGTCTTCTCACCATACGTTCCTCAGACACTACCATATTGATCCAGGAGCGCTCACGACTGTTGAGTTTGGAAGGAGGGCAGTTCAGGCTGCTATGTCCTCTTCTAATTAAACATTTATTGTTGAGCAATTATCCCACCCATGTCAGCTAGTTATTTATCACAGGTATGCTGCCATGGAGGCACCAGGAAAACTGAAAATGGTATCATACTTACCAGTAATTTTCCTTTCCTGGTGCCTATCCATGGCAGCATACGCTCCCACCCTCGGTATTCTATATTACAGAGAATGTTGGGGGAGGGACTATGCCTTTAATTTATGCTATTCACTAGTCCTGAAGGAGGAGTCGAGGCGGAGCTCTATCACAGGTATGCTGCCATGGATAGGCACCAGGAAAGGAAAATTACTGGTAAGTATGATACAATTTTCAGTTTTTTGGGGAAAAAAATACACTTTCATGAATAAAAAAAAAAAAAAATAAACTGTAAAGTTAGCCCAATTTTTTTGTATCAAGTGAAAGATGATGTTACGCTGAGTAAATAGATACCTAACATGTCATGCTTTGAAATTGTGCCTGCTCATGGAATGGCGACAAACGACGGTACCTAAAAATCTCCATAGGCCATGCTTTAATTTTCTTTCTCGTACATCACGGGACACAGAGCGACATAGTCATTACTAATGGGTTATATAGATACCTTCAGGTGCTGGCACTGGCAACTTCCAAAACCGGAAGTACCCTCCCCTATATAAGCCCCTCCCATCCGGAAGCACCTCAGTTTTTTGCCAGTGTCTAAGGTGTTGGCCAAGAAGAAACATGTGTTTTTCACTGAGCTTGCGTACAGGTTCTTTTGGGCCTCAGTAAGCTATTCCGGATCCGACCAAAAAAGCTTCATAGCTAAACGGTCGGTACCCGGGCCTTGCAGAGAAGAGCAAGGTTTTGCCTGTAATGCTTCTCTTAGGAGAGCTGGACCCTGGGATCCAGAGCTCTGGTCATACCCATGACCAAGATGTTTTCTGTGCAGGGTGCTATACAGGTCCAGGGGAGTGGAATCCTTGGGAACCCGGTCCCTGAAGGTTTAATTACAATGCCTGCCGTGATAGGTGAAGTTTGGGCTTTTGTGGACCAAACAAAGTCCTGCGGCGGGGAACAGGTAAGTGGGGGCCCCCAGGAACTTGGTTCTATTGGGGGACCCCCAAGCCTAATTTTGTCTTTCTGTCTGTTACCTAACGGTATTCCCGCTAATATCTGTGCATGCCTGTAACTACTAAAAAAAGTAATAATTTTAATAGTGGTCAAGAAAAGAAAAAAAATTTAATAATATATATATATATATATATATATATATTAGACTGCGGTACCTGTGTTAATCCACTAGAGGCCGCTGTGGAACGTTTCTTGTCATGTGGACTAGTTTCTTTTTATCAGAGCAAGTCCAGGCAGATGGTGAGTTCTCTTGTGGGAAACTGCTTCCTCTGCCATGTTGCAATGCTCGTCCATCCCCCGGCCTGCGGCAAAAGGGGCCCTGGCTCTTGTCCCTGGTTTCCTTTTCAAAATTAGCGCCGAAGGCGCACGTGGCCGCGCGCGTGCACGCGCCTCTATATATAGAGGTGGGCCGGGAAAGGGGGCGGAGCTTGGGGGGATGACGCTCTGTGCGCGCCGCAGCGCTTCTGCGCATGTGCGGGCGTCCCAGCATGTTAAAAACCACAATTATGTGTTGTGAGCTGGCTATGGAGTGCAGAGACAGAGCTGGCAACATTTAAAAAAGGCATACAGCAAGCGGTTGATGCAGGCATCCCCATAGAAAGGCACATTAGTAGACACCAACTGTTTTTATAGCAGCATTTGTGCTAGACTATTGTCAGTAAGTGGTGTATTTCGGCTGGAATACCTCAGCTTTGGGATTAGGAATAATGCCGTCTAAAAACTCCGGGACTAAAAATTCCAGGAAGCATAGGGGTCTCCATCGGGCTCTGAGGATCTTGGGCATGCTTCGGCTGCACCAGTCTCCCCTGAAGAATCAGAGGTTAGTGACCGTAGAGCACCCTCAGGAGTACCTGGTACTGTGGCTGTCCTCAGTTCACCTGCTCCTGTGTATGTAACAGAGGAGGTTTTTTCCTCAGCTCTGGGAGGGCTGGAAGAGAGATTGTCAGCATTGATCGCTGCTTCCCTGTCACAGGAAAAAAGCGCTCGATCTCCGTCTCCTCCCTCAGAGTGCCTGTTAGCAGAGCAACAGTCCCATACAGGGATCGACCTGCCTGAAGGGGATCAGGATGAGGTCGATTCTGTTGTAGAGGAATCAACAGTGGAAGAGCCATTCTCAGCATCACATGCTGAAAGGTTATGGGTTCAGTCCCTAACTAATATGGTCCGATCAGCATTTAAAATGCCCCTTGCGGAGCCATCATCCACTTCTGTCTCCTCGTTGGGGTCGCTAAAAGCTCCCCAGACTGTTTGTTCCTTTCCGATCCATCCTTTACTGGAAGGGCTCATTTACCAGGATTGGGAGCATCCTGATAAAATATTTACTCCTCCCAAGAGATTTCAAGTGTTCTATCCCATGGAGGACAAGTTCATCAAAAAATGGAGGGTCCCTACAGTGGACGCAGCCATCTCTTGTGTGAATAAATCACTGACATGTCCAGTGGATAATGTCCAAATGTTCAAGGACCCAATAGATATAAAATTAGAGTCCTTATTAAAATCTGCTTTTTCTACAGCAGGATTGGTGACACAACCAGCAGTGGCAGCTATTGGGGTCTGCCAAGCAGTGAAGGATCAGTTGAAACAGGTCTTAAGGGACTTGCCAGATCAGCAGGCTCTTGCCCTAGCTGATCTACCTAGAGCCTTATGCTTTGCGGTGGACGCTATAAAGGATTCAATCCATCAGGCCTCCCGCCTTACGCTGTCTGTAGTACATATGCGCAGGCTTTTATGGCTCAAAAAGTGGTCTGCTGAAGCTCCCTGTAAAAAATTGCTGGTCAGCTTCCCATTTCATGGTGAACGCTTATTCGGGGAAGACCTGGACAAATATATCCAGAGAATTTCCAGCGGTAAAAGTACACTTTTGCCGGTTAAAAACAGAGTTAGAGGTCCCTCTTTTAAGAGGCCTGCTTCTCCAGTCCCTAGGACATCGGCTGTGAAACAGTTCCGACGGCCTCCTCGGTCAAATCCCGGAGGTAAAAATCAGGGACAATTGCAGGGTAACAAGAAGCCCTGGAGCAGGAGAGGTACAAAACCTCCCCCAAAGTCAAATGCATGAAGGGTTGCCCCCACTCAATCGGGTGGGGGGAAGACTTCAGTTGTTCACAGAGACCTGGCGGGACACGATCAGAGACAGATGGGTGCTCTCCGCAGTAAATCTGGGATACAAATTGGAGTTAAAAGACTCCCCTCCTTCCCACTTTATAAGGTCAAACGTGCCAAGGGATCCCCAGAAGAGAGGATCCCTCCTGTTGGCACTAGAACAATTATTGCTCCAAGCAGTAATTATAGAGGTTCCCCTGGAAGAATGGGGGTTCGGGTTTTACTCAAACCTCTTTACAGTCCTGAAGCCAAACGGGGACGTGAGGCCCATATTAAATCTAAAAGGGCTAAACAAATTCCTACATATCAGGACTTTCCGGATGGAGTCGATCCGGTCGGTGGCCACTGCCCTACAAGGGGAGGAATGGTTAGCCTCGATCGACATCAAAGATGCTTATTTGCACATTCCCATCTTTCCAGCCCACCAAAAATTTCTACGCTTTGCGGTAGAAGGGCGCCATTTTCAGTTCAGAGCCTTACCCTTCGGTCTGGCCACAGCACCACGAGTGTTCACAAAAATTCTGGCCCCATTATTGGCCAATCTAAGAACACGAGGTGTAACGATAATGGCATATCTAGACGACTTGTTGCTGATAGACCACTCAGTGGAAAAACTAGAAGTGGTTGTTCACGAGACAATCAAGTATCTGGAATATCACGGTTGGATTATCAACCGAGACAAGTCAGCCCTAAAACCAGTCAAAAGTCTGGAATACTTGGGGCTAAGGCTGAATTCAGACCAGAGAAAAATGTTCTTGCCTCAAGAAAAGGGGTCGTCTTTGAGAGATTTGATCCACTTAGTGGGTTCAAAAAGACAGCCATCCATACGCCTGTGCATGAGGCTGCTGGGAAAAATGGTGGCATCATTCGAAGCAGTACCCAACGGTCAATTCCATTCAAGGAATTTGCAAAGGGCCATACTGTCAGCCTGGAACAAAAAAGTTCAGGCTCTGGACTTACCAATGTCCTTGTCCCCTTCCGTTCGCAAGAGCCTCCGCTGGTGGTTGGTTCCCCAGAATCTGGAAAGAGGGAAATCCTTCAGTCCGATTTCTTGGAAGGTGGTCACTACAGATGCCAGCCTTATAGGCTGGGGAGCAGTACTGGAGCAATGGTCTCTCCAGGGCAGATGGTCGGATGCGGAAAAGGCCCTGCCCATCAATCTTAGAGATACGAGCAGCCCGGTATGCCCTAGTAGCATGGACATCCAAACTCCAAGGGTCCCCTGTCAGAATTCAATCAGACAATGCCACAGCAGTGGCATATATCAATCATCAGGGGGGCACCAGGAGTCGTGCAGCCCAGAGGGAAGTAAATTACATCCTGAGATGGGCAGAAAGATATGTCCCAGCCATATCTGCGGTATTCATTCCAGGAGTGGAGAATTGGAAGGCGGACTTTCTAAGTCGCCAACAATTATGCCCAGGGGAATGGTCCCTTCATCCCGAGGTTTTCCGGACAATATGTCAGCGGTGGGGAACACCGGATGTAGATCTGCTAGCATCCAGATTCAACGCAAAAGTGGACAGGTTTGTCTCTTGGACAAGGGATCCCCTAGCTTGCGGCTCGGATGCCCTAGTGTTCCCTTGGGATCAGTTCAAGCTGATATATGCATTCCCACCGCCACAATTGTTACCTCGATTACTCCGCAGAATCAGGGTAGAAAAGAAACCAGTGATTCTGGTGGCTCCAGCGTGGCCCCGAAGAGCATGGTACGCGGAGATTGTAAAGATGTCTGTGGGGAGTCCTTGGACCCTCCCACATCGTCCGGACCTGCTTTCGCAAGGACCGATATACCACCCTTCCTTACCAGCCCTAGGTTTGACGGCCTGGCTATTGAAGCCCACATCCTAAAAAAGAGAGGGCTCTCTAATGCTGTGGTATCTACCATGATCAATGCCAGGAAGCCGGTATCCAGGCAGATCTACTATAGAATCTGGAAGACGTACATCGCCTGGTGTGAGGCCAAGAAATGGCATCCACGTAAATACGTAATAGGTAGGATTCTGGACTTCCTACAATGGGCTGTAGATAGGAAGCTTGCCTTGAGTACTATCAAGGGTCAGATTTCGGCCTTGTCAATATTTTTTCAAAGGCCCTTGGCTTCGCATTCACTAGTCAAAGCCTTTATACAAGGAGTGATGCGTATTAGTCCTCCGGTTAATATTCCCATATGTCCATGGGATCTAAACTTGGTTCTGTCGGTTCTACAGAAACAACCATTTGAACCATTACAGCATATTTCTTTGGTTCTTCTCACCAGGAAATTGATTTTTCTAGTAGCCATTTGTTCGGCTAAAAGAGTGTCGGAATTAGCAGCTATGTCCTGTAGGGAGCCATATCTGGTTATCCATAAGGACAGAGTAGTGTTACGTCCTCATCCAGCCTTTCTTCCTAAGGTGGTATTGAGGTTTCATTTGAACCAAGATGTGGTTCTTCCTTCTTTTTTCCCCAAACCTACTTCGGTAGAGGAAAAGTTATTGCATTCTTTGGATGTAGTAAGAGCAGTTAAAGCTTATCTAAAAGCCACTTCTCAGATTCGCAGAACGGATACTTTGTTTATTCTGCCGGAAGGCCCCAGAAGGGGTCAGGCAGCGTCAAAATCTACTTTAGCCAAGTGGATTCGACAGGTCATAATGCAAGCCTATGGCTTGAGAAGGAGACCGCCTCCGTTCAAAGTTAGGGCGCACTCCACGAGAGCAGTTGGAACTTCATGGGCAGTGCATCACCAGGCCTCCCTGGCTCAAATCTGTAAGGCCGCAACATGGTCTTCAGTACACACGTTTACTAGGTTCTACCAGGTGGACGTTAGAAGTCAGGAGGATGTCGCCTTTGGGCGCAGTGTGTTGCAGGCCGCAAAAGATCCTCATGTCTGATAGCGCTCAGCTTATGTATGGTGTATCCCCCCCCCCCTCGTTGGGCATTGCTTTAGGACATCCCATTAGTAATGACTATGTCGCTCTGTGTCCCGTGATGTACGAGAAAGAAAATAGGATTTTTATAACAGCTTACCTGTAAAATCCTTTTCTTGGAGTACATCACGGGACACAGAGCTCCCACCCCTCTTTGGGGACACTTATTGCTTTGCTACAAAACTGAGGTGCTCCCGGATGGGAGGGGCTTATATAGGGGAGGGTACTTCCGGTTTTGGAAGTTGCCAGTGCCAGCACCTGAAGGTATCTATATAACCCATTAGTAATGACTATGTCGCTCTGTGTCCCGTGATGTACTCCAAGAAAAGGATTTTACAGGTAAGCTGTTATAAAAATCCTATTTTTTTTAATGGTTACCAGGTTAGAGTTAGAGAGGAGGCCTTTTGCTAGAATTATTGCTCGCACTCTGACAATCGCGGCGATACCTCACATGTGTGATTTGAACACCATTTACATATGCGGGCACGAGTTACGTATGCGTTTTCTTTGCTGCGCAAGCTCGCAGTGACAGGGGGCACTTTCATTTTTTTTTTTCTTATTTTTTCTTTTACATTGTCACTTTAAAAAATTCCGACCACTTTTATTGCTGTCACAAGTAATGTAAACATACCTTGTGACAGTAATAGGTGGGGACGGGTACTCTTTATGGAGGGATCAGGGGTCTAAAAGACCCCAAATCCCTCCTTTGCACTTCAATGTATTCAAATCGCAAAAAAACTGATTCTGAATACTCATTTAAAAAAAAAATCTGCGTCATTGGCAGTGGCTGAAGGCGACGAGAGGGGGGGGGGGAATGTCCCCTCCCGTTCGTTTGGCATAACAACCGAGCAGATTTTAGCTGCAAAATCGGTTGTTATCCCTAAAGAACCGACCGCCCGCTCTAAAAAACGGTACCGGGGTGATGCCTGCAGCTTCAGGCATCACCCTGGTAAAACCCCTGAAAGCTGAGATCGCAAATGTGCGTACGGTCGGCGCTAAGGGGTTAATTTACTGCACAATTTTACTGGTAAGTTGTACAGTTGCAGAGCACTTGAAGCATAAGTTCTAGTTAACACTTTTCCAATTTGTAGCAAATTTGTGTTGCAAGAGCAAAGTTGCAGTGGTGAGTCTACAGCAAGCGCTCTGCAAGTCTACAGCATGAAAACTCAGCCACAGTGACCCCCTGTGGTGGGATGACTATTACACAACATAACTGAACCAAAACTTGCAGCAGACGTGCAGAATGTTTGCAAAGAAAGTTGATCTGGAGTCATGCAATGTGGACTTGCTGTAATTGTGCACCAGCTTGTGAAGCCTGGCAAGTCTAGCAATAGCTTAGCAAGTCATTTTCAAACTTGCAACACAATTGCTTGCTATCTTGTGTGCAGTAGTATCACTGATCACTGTATTTGTGTCACTAGCGACATCAGTGTCAGTTAAGGACCCTCCCAGCCAGTGTCTGTTAGCGTCAGATTTTCTGCCACTCTATCACAGTCCCACTGGAAGTTGCTGATCACAGCCATTAGCAGTATAGCGTCTATAACTGCGTATATTCCAGTATACATACCATTGTTTGTAGACGCTATAACTCTAGCACAACCCAATTTCTTTTTATCGAAGACATGTAGCAGAATACATTTTGGTCTAAATTTATGAAGAAATTTTCAGTCTTTTTTCATTTATATAATGAAAAAAAAAAAAAACCCCAGTGGTGAGTGATCAAATACCATCAAAAAAAGCTCTATTTGTGTGAAAAAAAGTATATAAATTTAATTGGGGGTACAGTGTTGCATGACTGCGCAATGGGCAGTTAAAAAGCACAGTACTAATTAGCAAAAAATGCCTTGGTCATGAAGGGGATAAAACCTTCAGGAGGTCAAGTGGTTAAAATATTTGTAAACCCTCTCAAATTTTATTACATTTGAAGGTTATCTGCACATACAGATAGTTTTATAATTTTAACATCTATACCTATGCAGATATTTGAGATTTTATGTTGATCTGACTAACAGTCATCCTATTCTGTTCTTATAACGTATTTGTAAAAACTAATTGACATTGTATCCAAGTTATTTTTTCTGTATTACATTATATGTACATTCTTTCATTAAAATTCTGAATGAAAATAATGAAACAAGAAAATATTTGTAAACCCAATCATGGAAATCTCATGTAAACAGTAACACCTTTAATGTCATTAGAAAATTCATTTTCAAAATCTTAAAATCTGCAATGTTCATTAACCACTTAAAGTTAGATGTCCGATTTGTCTGCCGCAATGTCACAGTGCCGCTAAAAATCACTGATCGCCACCATTACTAGTTAAAAAAAAAAAAAAAGGCATAAAGGTAACCCATACCTTTTGTGCAAACAAATCAATATACGCTTATTGGGATTTTTTTTACCAAAAATATGTAGCAGAATACATATTGGCCTAAATTGATGCAGAAATTCGTTTTTTTTTTCCATTTTTTTATTGGATATGTTTTATAGCAGAAAGTAATTTTTTATTTTTTTTCCCCAAATTTACGCTCTTTTTTTGTTTACAGCGCAAAAAATAAAAAAACGCAGAGGTGATCAAATATCACCAACAAAAAGCTCTATTTGTGGAGAAAAAAAAAAAAAGGCATAAATTTTGGTACAGCGTCGCAAGACCACGCAATTGTCAGTTAAAGAAACACAGTGCCGTATCGCAAAAAATAGCCTGGTCATTAAGGGGGGGGGGGGGGGGACCTTCCGAGGCTGAAGTGGTTAATATAATATCTGGTAATCCTGCCACGAAGGTCCCTTTTTAATGCACTTTCTGTTATAGGATGACAACCATCTGTCCCTGTCTGCTATTTGTTCTCCTATGTCATCACCCTTTTAATGCGCGGCTCCAAGGGAGAAGACAGGTGGCTGTGCCAATGGCCTTTTACTCGGACATGGTCCATTTTTGGCACCACCAGGAGAACTGTACTTAGAATTGATGTGCAACAGTTGCTGGAGTGTATGCATGTACACAAAAGGCAGCTGCAAAGAGGCTGCAGGAGATCAGCAGGATTGGGAAGCAAGGATGAAAGAGGAGAACAACGGTATCTTTTTCTTTTTTTAAGACACTGTTTATATTACACATTGCTTAAGCAAATAAAAATGTCATTCAGTTGTGATTTACATCTACTTTAATTATACAGCAACATACACATCAACAAGACAGGTGTTAAAGTCTTATGCCTTCAGGTGACACTAAATTATATCCTTATTCTTCAAAAATAATCATTACACCCACACTTCTTAATAACTGCTTAATTGATCTATTTTCATGAAATCAGTTCCTACTGTGTTTTTCTGCCTCTTATAATATCCTTTGTGAGGTCCCAAACCCATTAGCCTCAAACACACGATCGGATTTTCATCGGACAAAGTGTAGGACTTTTGTCCGAAGGGCGTTGGCCAGGAACTTGTATTGCATACAAACGACAAAGAATTGTTGGCCAACAAACACTAAACTACATGGTTTTTCAGCTCTTTAGCGCCACCCTTTGGACAACTTCTGCTAATGTTGTGTTATGGTGAGCATTGCTTTTGAGCATGCGTGTTTGTACTTTGGAGTTTTGTTCGACGGTCTTGTGTACACACAATCGGATAATCCGAAAACACACATTTGTTGGCAGACAATTTTAAAGCATGCTATCCAACATTTGTTGGCAGAAAATCCGACAACAATTGCTTGATGGAGCGTACAAACGGTCGGATTTTCCAATAACAGCCTGCCATCACACATTTCCCGTCGGATAATCCGATCGTGTGTACGAGGCTATACCACCCAACTTTTTGAGATGGGAACGAGGGACACCTATTAGCAAAAGTATCTAGGCATAGGACACACACCCTGTCACGCCCTCTAAAAGGAGAATTATATATTAAAAAAATATTAAGCCCCATACACACGGTCGGACTTCCATCTGACTTTTCCGTGTTTTTTTGTCCGAACGGAGTTGGTCGGGCACACCCATAGCATACACACACTCTGACTTTTCTGCAAACTTTCCCAAAACTTTTTGCAACATCACGTGGTTTTTCTGCTCTTTTCTGCTCTTTACCGCCACCCTTTGGTCAACTTCTGCTATTGTTGGTTGATTTTAACATTAGTTGTTTTGTCCATCGGACAAAAGTCCGATGGTTTTCTGTACACACGGTCGGACTTTGCTCCATCAGACTTTTATTGGGCAAAAGTTTGTCCGTTTGCAGACCCAACTTTTGTCCGATGAAAACAAGAAAAAAGCAAAAAAAGTTTGTCCGATAGAGCGTACACACGGTCGGATTGTTGGTCCAACTTGCTCAAAATGAAGTTTGTTGGCCAAAAGTCAGACCGTGTGTACGGGGCTTTAGTTAAACCCACAAGTGCTTTTTTTTTTACAACTACTATTCCTTTATTTTGGCTTTTAAAATTTACAAATGCAGCAATTTAGAAATTGGATGAAAGGTTTAGCACCTGGGAAACACTTTTTGAACGATAAATAGTGCTTTTTATATACAATTATATAGATCAGACCAAAATCAGGGGCAAATGAGGAGGAAAGAGGGACAGAGGTTCAAAATCAGTTGTGAGCTATGCAAACTAGGCTTGTGCAATTCGTTTCATAACTAATCAAAATTCGTCCGAATTTAGCAACTTTCGGACATTCGGAAGCATTCGAATTTCCGAACAAAGCAATTACAAATAAAACCGAATCCAAAATAAATTATACCGCAAATAGCGAATGCCCGAATGTCTTCGGCATAATTTGTTATGAAAAAAGTTACGAATGTACGAATCCATACGAAGCACAATAACACTCACTCTGCTCTGCTCTCTGCTTCTCCCTCACCGTGCTGAACTCCCTCTCAAAATGGTGTACAGGGGCGGAGGCTATAGCCGCATGTAAAAAACGAAAGTAAAATACGAGATTTCTAATCGTTACAAATAACCGCTATGTATTTAGAAAAGTACAAATCCATTCCAAGCACATTAGGCATAATAGGAAGCGTCGTCGTGAGAGAGACACAGAAAATTACGAATCAACAAACCCAAAAAAAGTTACGAAAGTAGGAGTTGTGTCCAGAATCAACGAAAAACAATGTACCCTACCGAAAGTACGAATTATAAATCAACTAAAAATTCAGCGAAAAATGTCGCTTGCGAAAATACGAATTAGTCCGAACACGAAAAAATCCCGTCTAGAAAAATTACGAATCAACAGGACCGAAAAGAAACGAACCGAAACTAAACAAATTTTTCTGTTGTGCACAAGTCTAATGCAAACGTCTCCTTTTCTGTTTGGTTGAAACGAGCAGTGCATGTTAGTTGTGCAATGCTCTATGCACACTACAAATCCCCTAGTCCGTCTTATGCCCTGTACACACGACCGGATTTTCCGATGGAAAAAGTCCAACGGGCTCTTTTCATCTGATGTTTTCCGACCCATCTGACTTTTTCCTTTGGAAATTCCGACGGACTTAGATAGAGAACTTGTTCTCTTTTTTTCCGACGGACAAAAATTTCTATCGGAAAGTCTGTTCGTCTGTATGCAATTCCGACGGACTAAAAACCACGCATGCTCAGAATCAAGCAGAAGAGCCGAACTGCCTATTGAACTTCATTAATCTCGGCTCGTCATACGTGTTGTACGTCACCGCGTTTTTGACAGTCGGATTTTAGTGTGACCGTGTGTATGCAAGACAGCTTAAGCGGAATTCTGTCGGAACTCCGTCGGACAAAACGTCGGACTTTATTCCGACGGATAATCCGGTCGTGTGTACAAGGCATTAGGAGTGAGAACGAAAGGCTGGGAGGCTATGTTCCTCCATATGGTGGGACCATGCAGATTGAACGTAGCCACCTTTTAACAGAAAGTTGGATCACAAGAGCCGAACAATATATTATATATATATATATATATATATATATATATATAAAATAAATAAAGGAGAGTAAAGAGAGAAAGAAAATAGTGAGAGAGAGAGAGAAAGTCCACAAGGTCGGTCCATGAACCAGTATGATGCTTATTTTTTACCATTTCTTAGGTATATGGGATTTGCATTGAAACTATTAATCAGCTTCCATGGCAAAAGGACCTCATCGTTAAAGTCCGGAGGCAAATGTAAATTTTTTAACCAGAGTTTAGTGTCACTTTAACACCTCCCTAAGAACACCTCATTAGGGTTAAGGGATAAGACACAAACCATAAAAAGCAATGACACATCACAAAGGTCTCTGACCTGTCTCTGCATCAAATATCCAATTTTGACTGCATTATGTTGGGTGTGATCCTACAAGTCCCAGCGTGGATGTCAACGATCCTTCTAAGCTGTCAGTTTATCATTACAAACTAAACCATGTGCTGTTTTGTGTTCATTATATTAAGTATAATATGCAGGCGGATGCAGTATACTGACAATGTCAATAATTAACTACTTTTTCAGTGTCATCTTACACGATCAGAGATTATATCCACACTGACCTCATCAGAATAAAAAAAAAAAAAGGAGAGGCAGGAAAATGTCAGATGCTGTTTTCTTACCTATTGAGCCAGCTGAGTCAAGTCACTTGTTTTCCCAGAGGTATTTTCTTGGACACTTTATTTCAGGCTTGTGGGACCTAGTCCCTCCCAATGAGGGCGTCAGGTGTATTACTAAGTAAAACAAAGGTAATATCCTTTCACTCGAAACAGTCAGGCAGGACAAGCCAATGGCAGATATACAATTGCAGAAAAGGAACATTTTCTTTGTCAGCAGGAAATCTTTAATTTTTATTTGTAGACGGTCGTTGCTAAATTCCTCTTAAATCTGAGCTTTGGGCAGAAATAAAAGGTACACATTAATGCAGCTTCAAAAAAATAAACATGCATTCATATAAGGGAGGTGTAGAAAACCACAACCACTTGGAAAAAAACTTTAAATATTTCTTTTATTTATTCAAAAACATAATTAGCAAGCAATAAAAAACATAAAAACAGCACTTTTCTTGCTCTGAAACCTCGTACACACGACCGAGTTTCTCGTCGTTAAAAACACGTCGTTTTTCTTGACGAGATTCTTGTTAACCTTGACGAGTTTCTCGTCAAGCTTTCCATGCGTACACACTGACAATTCCAAATCTCGTCGTTGTTCTGCGCGGTCACGTCCAGCATGTACGACGGCAGTATAAAGGGGAAGATCGATTTCCCTGGCGCCACCCCTTGGGCTGCTTTTGCTGATCTCGTGTTACCGCGTGTGAAGTAAAAGTTTGGGAAGAGACGATTCGCGCTTTTCAGTCTTTGTGCTCTTCAGTCCGTTACAGCGTGACGAATGTGCCATCTCCACTACGAAGGCTTGTTTTACCAGAAGATGCGCTCCTGTCTCATACCTGATTCTGAACATGCGCGCTTTGAAGAGTCGTAAAAGCATACACACGAACCATTTTCTCGTCGCAAAACAGGCCGACGAGAAACACGACGAGAAAATCTAGAATCCGGACGAGAAAATAGAGAGCAGGTTCTCTATTTTTCTCGTCGAGATTCACGGCAGTTTTCTCGTCGTAAAACCATACACACGAACGGTTTTCTCGACAATAAAGCTCTCTCTGCACTTTTCTTGTCGGTTTTGGACGAGAAACTCGGTCGTGTGTACGAGGCTTTAAAGTGGAACTGAAAATGCTAAATTGTGAGCAGGCAGGCTCTTTCTTGCAGAAAAGACACACAGTAAAATACACTTGCCTGGTTGCAATCCAATGTAGAATGTACATTGAGCTATGCATATGCAGTTCAGTTTGGATTCTGGAACACTGCCAGTGTGCTGGGATGACTGCATTCCCACGTATGACTCGCTGGCCAATCAAAATGTCTGAAGACTGGAACCCAGGAGACCCCAGGGAGAAGATGCTGGTGCTGGTGAGGGACCTCATGGGCATCGGACAGTTGGAGCATACGTGTGTATTTGTGCCTTTAGCTCTGCTGAAAGCTAGATTCTGTACATAAGAAAAATCACCACCATCAAGGTGCCACATGTACTCTTATCAAAAAGAAACAATAAATCTTTCTCCACCATATAGATCAGGGGTCTCCAAACTTTATAAACAAAGGGCTAGTTTATTGTTCTTCAGACTTTAGGGGGGCCGGAGTGTGGCCAGTGGTAGTGGAAATTTTCCAGGCATCATTTGGCATAAACATCACCATATTTGGTATTAGGGGAAGGAATAGTGCTGCATTGTTGGTATCATTGGGAGGAATAATGCCCTATTATTGGTGTCAGGGGGAGAAATGATGCCCCGCTGTTGAGTGTTAGTTGGACGAAAAGTGTCTCATTACAGTAAGAGCAATAGTGCCCCAAGGACCGGATAAAGGCAGGCAAAGGGCCACATCTGGCCCCAGGGCCGCAGTTTGGAGACCACTGATATAGATTTATCTGATCAATTGTACATGTATTCCTTTAAAAAGGTAAGTGCTCATTAGAATTCTATAATATAGTGCTAGGAAAATTAATAAAATAATGTACCGGTAACTAAACAAAGTGATTAATAAGAGCTGCAGCCCCCCCTAATAGGACTCTCTCCGAGGGTCCCAACAAAGAAAAAAAAATTATAAATGGGGTATGGCGCTGCTCACTAGTCCTACCTAGGACCAGTACTAAGTAAAAAGTGTCAAATAGGTATAATGTGATAACGGATCAAACCGTGTATAATCGTGCCACATCACGTATGTCACCCTATCAGAGAATGCTTTTTATTAATTCAGAATACAAAGCATTCTCTATATGGTGCCCGAGCAGCCGACGTTCTGTATACGCAATGCATCAGGCTGGCCACTCATCACTGATCCTGGAAGCAAGTAGCAGTGTCTACTTCAGAGATTTCCAGTTTCCAGGGGCATCACCCAGGTATGGTATATACAGTAGGGAGAAAAGATTACCGCTCCAGGTGAGTGAGTTCTGTTGATCCTTCAACAACCAGGAAGCCGTGGGTGCTGGCAATGCACAAGGCAAACAGGAACAGCAGGAAAAAAGGAATGGACAGCCGCACTCCAAAAACACCATAACGATTGCTTTTATTGTAAAAATAGATGAACAAATGCACCACAGGTCACAGCAAGGCAGGGATCAACTGACGCGTTTCACACTACAAATGTTAGTGCTTACTCATAGCTGCTGCCATACCAACGATATTAATCTTCAAACAGCTCCGTATAACGACAGCGGGCGGTCAGCAAGTGGTTAAATGCAATCCAAAGAGCAAGCAGTAGCCAGTGTTGCCAACCGTCAGTATTTTTACTCACAGTCAGTAAAAAACAGGCACCTTTCTCCTGCCAGTAAATGCCAGTGACAGGAAAAGGTTGCCAGTAAAAATATGGCTGTGCACATGCGTAGTTCCAGTCCGGAGCTGGCTAAGACCATAACCCCAGTATCCTCTTCAAGAGAGGGTGGTCGGCTTTCAGATAAAAGTGGTATCTGCAGTGGATTCACCGTAAGATCACTTTTATCGGTGGCGGGAGAGGGCCCCCCCCCTCCTGCCACGCTCCGGTGCCCTCCGCCACTTACCGAAGGTTATCGGGTCCACTCTCCTCTGTGGCATTGAGCTGAGTGAGGGAAAGATGGCCCCCACCCAGCTCCATACCATTGCAGGGCAGAAGCAACGTCAAACTCCAGACCCCAGATCTCATATTTAAGAGGTCCTGTCATGCTTTTTTCTATTACAAGGGATGTTTACATTCCTTGTAATAGGAATAAAAGTGACACAATTTTTTTTTAAAAGAACAGTGTAAAAATAAAAAAATAAGATTTTTTTTTTTTTTTAACGCGCCCCGTCCCGACAAGCTTGCGCACAGAAGCGAACGCACACGTGAGTAGCGCCCGCATGTGTAAATGGTGTTCAAACCACACAAGTGAGGTATCGCCGCGATAGTTAGAGTGAGAGCAATAATTCTAGTCCTAGACCTCCTCTGTACCTCAAAACATGCAACCTGTAGAATTTTTCAAATCGCCAATGGAGATTTTTAAGGGTAAAAATTTGTCGCCATTCCACGAGCGGGCGCACTTTTGAAGCGTGACATGTTGGGTATCAATTTACTCGGTGTAACATCATCATCTTTCACAGTATCAAAAAAAAAAAAAAAAAAAAAGGTCTAACGTTACTGTTGTCTTATATTGAAATTCAAAAAAGTGTATTTTTCCCAAAAAAAGTGCACTTGTAAGACCACTGCGAAAATACGGTGTGACAGAATGTATTGCAACGACCACCATTTTATTCTCTAGGGTGTTAGAAAAAAAATATATAATGTTTGGGGGTTCAAAGTAATTTTCTAGCAAAAAAAAAAACTATTTTAAACCAGTAAAAGGGAAAATTTTATACTTACCTGACGGTAATTTTCCTTTCCTGATGCAAGCATGACAGCATATACGTATGGGAAGGCTCCACCCACCTCCCTGCCCAATTCAGGACCGGTTATATTATAAAAGTAGGTCTCCTCCCTTCCTGCAGTATTCTCGTAACTTAGTATCACTGTGAAGGCCTTTATTATATTTTTGTGATATTTTTATTTTATTTTTATTTTTTTTATTTTTTTTTGGGAGGGGACCTATATGCTGTCGTGCTTGCATCAGGAAAGAAAAATTACCGTCAGGTAAGTATAAAATTTTCCCTTTTCCTGACACAGCATGACAGCATATACGTATGGGATGTACCAAATCACCAGACAACAAGGGTGGGTACTGCTCAAGTGTTTAAGAGGATTAGCTCTATCCCCACTAACGACTGAGATGTATTGTAGTTAAGACTGCTGGGTCCACAAGAATGGACCCCCAAACGTGTTGAATGTAGACCAGGTCGTAGTTTACATATTAACTCTGGAGGAACTATTCTGGAGTTCCGTCAATGCATGCACAATCAGACTGGAAGAGCGGTCGCTGCCCTCATCTGATGGGTTTTTCCTAGTCATCTAAGCTTTGACTAACTTGATCCGCACCACTGATTGTCTTCGTTAGACAGGGATTGTCTTTTTCCGATGCCGTTAGGCCTGATGAGTATCGTTTTTCTCCTAGAAGGGCCAATTCTAGGTCTCTTTTAAACCTTGACTATTTTCAATGTTCGTGGTACTTCAAACACTTTAGTTTGAATATGCCAGAAGGCCGATGTTCTATCCCAGATTGCAAAGATACCAACCTTTGTATAGTGTTGAGGAAGAGACTAGAGCCATTTTGCCTGATCATTTCAGCAACAAGGTAGTTTATAGCTTGACACTTGGATGTCTGAGATCTTTCTAGACCTATTCACCAAAAGGAATACTTATTCCATGTTACTGGCCATATTTAGGATGTCCTATCCCTCTAAATGGAGAGTGAGATAATGTGTCTCACACTATTTGGAAGACTAAATGGGGAAAAGAATAACTTGCCCAGGTCTTTCGGAATTGGTTGCTAAGATATGCAACCGTTACTGGATCCCACCGTTACTGGATCCCATAGAGTGAGGACACGACTGAGTTTCACGTATCCTTTAATGCCGTATCTAGGCTTACTTGTATACAATGCAATCCTTACAGTAAGGAGTAGAGAATTCCATCCTTTAAATTCTGTAGGTTTTTCTCGTATCTAATGTACTTGAAGTTTGGAGTAGGCGCTCTGACCTCCATAGGATTTCAAACACTAAACGGTGAGACCTCTACTTCTTGGTCCCCAGCCTCTAGATATAACTTGTATGAAATTTGGAAGATACCATATGAGGTGTTGGATCTCAGGAAGGAGAATAGGAGGACGTTCTCGGATCTGAGACTGTACCCGCAGATATTATGGCCTGCAAGCCACAGGGCAATTATTGTTATCACCACCGAATGACTGCGAATCCGGATAAGGATCCTGGAGAGTATTAGGTTTGTTGAATATACATATTGGCTAATTTGCCGACCCAGTTGGCTGTCATTAGTTTCTCTGCTTCCACCTCTGGGAAGCCACCCAGGTACAGTCAGACCAATATCTTGATAGCCTTATTTGTTGCCAATCTCTTGACAAGCTTTTTGTTTTGGAGACCGTCCCTTGTCATCCGACGGCTTTTGTATCTTACGCCATCTGGCCGTAAGTTCTAGAAAACCCTACTTAACGTGCTGGGAAATACATCTGACAGAAGTTGACTAGTTTTGCATTCCTTCTTGACAGCGAAGATAGGACTTCCCCATTTTGCTGAGTCTTTTCAGCATAGTTGAGGCTTATTTGTTGCGTTTCGGAAAGACTCCAGTCTGCGATCGCTATAACTCTGACTTTTGGACACCTTGTCCTCCATTGGCATGAATACCCGACGAGTAACCACTTGGGATGATTGGTATGCCTAATAGCTGATACGCTGAAAGATTAGTTTGTTTAGCTGCCTCCCCAAGAGGGGACTTTTCTCCTCTGTGGAGTTACTGTTTCTAGTGCAGGAAGTAAGTCTTTCCTTACTACAAAACCAGTTAACACAGTTGTCAACCTTTCCTTGGGCACCTCGGACCTCATGGATTACTACCGGCTACTTTATTGCTCTTGCGTCCGTGGGATGCAACCAATGGGAAAGAGCCATTTGTTCAAGTGAGATACTTATACTGTTGCTCTCTCTGAGTGTAACTTTATTGTATTTTTATTTTTTTCAGAGATTCAGAATTGCTTCCTGGTAGGTCATTGTTGTGATGAGACTAGTTGGTCTCTCGATGATGGTCTCTCGACCAGATCAGAGTCTGTACTGGGACTCTTTTCCCAGAATCTGGAAGTCATTGCGCCAGTCTGTTGTCCAGACAAGGCTCACCAGAAGTCCTTGGTCCCGCAAGTCGGCCCTTACTGGACCCAATATCCCAGGAAATGTCCGGAGTTTGTGGAAAGGTCACAGTCTGCCAGATGAACTCGTAGTGAACTCGAATTGCCAAGCGAATGTACTTGCTGCAACATGGGTATTTTGAAGTGTGTATACAGTATACACACACCCACACTTGTGGATGACCACAACATACAGGATATATAAAGGCAATATCGACATATAATCACACATAGGTTGGACTTGATGGACCTGTGTCCATCCTCAACCTCACCCCCTATGCAACCATGCAAATATACAACTTGCTAGGTCTAAAGACCATCGACAGTCTTAGCCTAGGTTTCCACTATTGCGACCTAAAATCGTGCGATTTACTGCGATTTCTATGTGTCTTGAATCAATGCCTGTGTATTATTGATGTCTATGGCCCCAAGTTAGATCACAGTGGGATTAAAAGTAGTGTAGGGACTACTTTACCGTTGCAGCGACTTGGAGGGGGGGGGGGGGTCGCACCGCTATGAACGATACTCCTTGGAAATCATGGGGTATGATTTGTGGAGGTCAAGCCTTACTGAAGGCTGAAGAGATTAATTGCAACGATGCCCTGTGCAATTTTTTGGATCCTTAACCTTCCGCCTGTTATTTAAGTCTTACTTTTGACTAATGACCATGTAATCACAACCCTTGTGCTCTGATGCATCATGAAGGAAATGCAATGAATTGGTAGAGAAATGAAAAAAATTCCATTGGCTTCCTTAATGCACAGGACCCACGGATCCTAAGTTCAAATTTACATATAACTGTCAGCTGACCCTATTGGGCGGCTTGGGTTTAGGCAAATAAAGATAATTCTTGATTCTTTATTCTCCGCTATAGTTCTCCCAGGTCTAACCTGTCATTCACTCTTTGTAACTTTGCCTTTTGGCCATCCTCTGGTCATTGGTGATTAACATCAGGAATTAATCCTCCTTCTAAATATCACCAGATCCGACTTGAACAGTCACCACTCTGACTTAAAGCGGCATGTGTTTACTTGTGGGATGGGACATAAGGGTTCACTGACCACAATGATTACTGGAGAAACCGCATATACACGTCATGCGACATGAGCTCCCAATGTCGGAGCGTTTGTCAGACCAGTGTGAACCCAGCCATAGTTTTGTATTCGCAGTGTCTGAACTGCATCATTGGCTACTCCATTTTCAATCTAGGATCCGCCGTCATATAGAGTTTATCACTGAGCAGAGCTCTGCTTTCATCTGGTCTGGAGTCCTGACAGTCTGGCTACCGAAGTGAGCACAATCGCAGGACACAAAACACTACTTAACAGCAGTATGAACCTTCTCCATCTCTGGATCTATTTGCTGTCCCAGGGTCTCTGCAAAGGATATTGCCTCTTCTGTTGCAAGAATGGCACCCTTGGTTAATCTGATGCAGCCTGTTTGGGCGGCTGCTTTTGAGGCAGAGGTACCCTTTAAATGCCTTTGTTTGAATAGCTTAGTCCCTGAGCTCCACACAGTCAGTTTGGATGGGGTTAAAGTATCCACCTTTTGCTTCTGATATGCCAACTTGTCATAGCAATTTCCCAGAAGCAAGCTCTGAGGTAGATGTTGCCTTTAAACAAACAATTGTTTTATTAGGCTTGGTATGGAACCATTAGTGACTGTAGGCCTTTTCAGGTCTCTGCCCATTTGTCACTGTCTTTGGCCTGCAACCTTGTTTTGCATTTTGGCTTACACACCAGTTACCACCAGACCACTATGATTACTGTAGAGACTTCTTGATCTGCCTCCACTGGCAGTTAACTACATAGTGGTTCTTTCAGGGCTGAAGAGGATCTGTCCCCTGTTGCAGAAGTAGGTTGACTGGTGTTGGTGTTGAGGGCTGGAGAGATTTACGCTCATTATGCCCATAATGTGCACTCTTTTAGGATATACCATATACCTACCTGCCCTCACCTTAGTTAAAGTTGCTGGTCTCTAGGAAGGCTGATTGCTACTGGTCAGCGCTGGACTGGCCATCGGGACTACCGGGAGATTCCCGGTGGGCCGATGGCTATGGGGGCCGGTTTCGTTTCACTGACAGCCGTCAAATTAATGGCTGCGAGAACCGTGCAGCCATTAATTTGAGCACTGCTGTACTGCTAGGTATCGAACTTCCTGATGCAGCGCGGCACACTTCGGCTCTTTCCGTCCCCCGCTCGGCTCTTTCCGGATACGACACACATCTTCGGCCACTTCCGGGCCCGCGCTCGTCCTTTTCCGCCCCCGCTCGGCTCTTTGCGGACACGACACACATCTTCGGCCACCTCCAGCCCACGCTTGTTCTTTTCCGTCACTGCTCGACTTCCCCCGTCCCCCCTCCTCTCTGACTTCGGCTACGTCCAGCAAAACTCGGCTGTTTCCAGCGGCCCATGCGGTAACGGTTGCTGTGAATTTAAATGAGCCAGAGCCGCCCGTGTGATGTCTGGAGAGCAACCGACAGGCCGAGAGGTCCCCGGAGCGGACGAGGGAGGCCGGAGGATGACGGTGCTGCAGGACCTGTCCAGGTAAAAGTCTATTGAAATGTGCCAAAAATAAGTGCATAAAAATATTTTCAGCAAAAAATTAATATACTGTAACTGTATAAACCATGCTTATAATTAACACCATTATATCCAAACTATGTCCATGGTATGAAAGTGCCTAAAAAATATGCAAATTGGTCTCTTCGAATGTGCAGAGGAAAAAAAAACCTGAGCAAAATATGCAATCAAAGCAATAAGAGTAATGTGTCCCAGTGCAAGAAAAAAAACGCTGGGTAGTGTGATCCCACTTCTGCAAGGTGGGATCATCCTACCCAGAGTTGTTTTCTTAGGCTACTTTCACACTGCGCCGTTTTAGCCGCGCTTTACCGTCGTTTTTGCGGTGCTATTCAGCCGCTACCGGGGCGCTTTTAGCCCCCGCTAGCGACTGAAAAAGGGTTAAAACCGCCCGCAAAGTGACGCTGCAGTGGCGCTTTGCTGGCGGTTCAGCAGCGCTACCAATTGATTTCAATGAGCAGGGGCACTTTAGTAGCGGTGTATACACCACTCCTACAGCGCCTCAAAGATGCGGCTGGCTCCAGTGTGAAAGCCTTTGCATTGTTGATAGCTGGGCCATGATGACATCACTCTCATGCAAGTGCACAGAATACGGTTTTTGTGTGTGTTCGCAAAATTAGAGTGGGCCGGTCTGGATGAAGTCCAGGGCTAAATTTTTGTCCCAGTCCAGCCCTGCTACTGGTTCACAGATGAGCTGAAGCCTGGAGCCATGCCTGGGGTATTTGCCATAAGTAGTAACCACTACAAACCACATCTTTCTGTGGGGTACCCCAAATAATACAAGCAATTACATATTGCTAACAGGTAAGTACTAAGAAATGTGACTAAACAGATCCTGACTTTTATTTTAGAACCAAGGTCAGCATGTAAATGCATAGAAATAAACACATCACAGTCATTCACACTGTAGAGTTAATGTAATCATAGACAAGCAGCGCAATTAATAGTCATCTGACAATTAGCACTAGCAGGTTAAACCTACCTTAGACACATGTACCACCAAGGATCATACCACAACCATGCATCAATACACAGTGAGCCCAGCCTGCAGGGCCAGGCCCTGCATTAAAAGGAGAGGGCTCAATATCACCTTTTATCAGTTCAAGCATTAGCAAAACTGCAGACACAGACTTCAATCTGTGAAACATTAGTAAACAAAGTGGCACTATGGATAGCCAGTTAGATTCACAAGTGTGATATATGCTTTTCAGAAATGCAAACCAACAGCATACCTGCAGAAAATAAGTCAAGACTGTAGGGCCAGGCTTGTTCAGTTAGTAGGAAGGCTTCAGCACAGCACAGCACACCTGCTATCATCATTAGCAGTATTGCAGACACAACCACAAGCCTTCAGAAATGCAAGCTTAACCACATACTTGCAGCAGTAACTGAATGGAATTTTGCACCATGTGGTGCCTTACCACCTGCATGCTTCATGTCCAAACAGACAGTCCAATGAATGTCCATCCATGGCATCATGATAAAGGAGCACTCTCTAGAGACCAGATGCCCTCACCCCCATATCTTCCTGGATCTTGAGAGGGGGGATGGGGTCTCCCCCATATAGGCGTTCATGTCTGCCTTTACAGTGGGGAGCTTCGTCACAGGAGAGGCTTGAACCTGTGCGGCTTGGCCAGAAGCATCCGGCAAGGTGAGGGAAAAATAAAAATTCTGCTTTTTAGCAGTAGCATAACCGGCTGTAGCAGTGAGGAAAAAAAAGAGAATACTGCAGGAAGGGAGGAGACCTACTTTTATAATATAACCGGTCCTGAATTGGGCAGGGAGGCGGAGCCTTCCCATACGTATATGCTGTCATGCTGTGTCAGGAAACACCAAATCTCAAAACAAGGCTCTGTCCTTAAGTGGTTAAATAGATTTTTCCAGACTGGTCACATGATGCTCTTAGCCATCTTCCTTTTTGTCTCTTCTCTGGACTGGGTGGGCCTTGGAGCAGAGTGTGGAGATGATATGATGAAGTTAGGGTTTCTCTGGACATCATTAGTGCAGAGTGCCATGGTGACCCCTCCTCACTTAGTTGGCAGGTCCATGACACAAGAAATTTCTGTGGGAGACAGAGCTTGAGAAAAACGGGGCAAAGCAGCCAGGCCTGCTTTTTCTTGGATTACACTTTAATTCAGGCACTGGCACTTTTTGGCACATTTTACTTGATACTATGATATTCGTATCAAACATTTTATTTATTTAATACATTCATTACTTATTTAGGCTCTTTTGTTTTTTGATATATCCAGCACATGAAGATGTAAAAAAAAAAGTAGCCCACTTTATACCATTTGTCTCATAAAAACACTAATGAAAGCGGTTATGTACCTAATAATAGATTTTTTTAATGCAGCCAGTGTAAATACCTGATTGACTTGATTTCAGCCTCTTATATAATTACCGTATTTATCGGCGTATAACACGCACAGGCGTATAACACGCGCCCTACCTTTTAGAGGGAAGTTTTAGGGAAAAAAAATTTCCACAGCCCCCTGCGTATAACACGCAGGCACAGTTTATTTTCAGGGTAAAAAAGTGAGTGTTATACGCCAATAAATACAGTAATCTGGCAGAAAAAAGACATCTAGTTCAACCAATAAAAGAAAAAAAAAAGTATACATGTCCAAAAAAGCTGCGCTATTTACAACGGCGAAGTAGTAATTATTAATATTTTTTTATCACAATAATTATGTTACCGCTGGATTAATGGTTATTGAATTGTTTATATCAAAGTTTCAGCTGTCGCTTCTTTTTTATAATAATGGAGTTGGTTTAGCCGCTGCTGTCACATTTATATTGAAGTCACTACAGACATTAGCACGGTTTTAAAAATAATTTTAATATATATACAGTATAAATATATACACACACACATATAGTCATATATATACACAATTATATACCCCACAGTTGATTAAGAAGAAGGCAAAAAAATCACAATAAAGCATGATTCAATTTGCCCCAGCAGGGGAAACAAATTGCTTTCTAAACCCCCAAGAGGCAATCGGATATAGCCCTGATCAACTTTACCTATAAATCAACTTTACCTATAAATACATGTGGAATAGACTCCTTCCAGAGGTGGTTCTGGTCAGCTCTGTAGATTGTTTTAGGAAAGGCCTGGATTCTTTCCTAAATGTACATAACAATGTACATAACATAAAATGTACATAACATAACATGATTAAATTTGCCCCAGAAGGCGAAAAAATCGCTTCCTGAACCCCCAAGAGGCAATCGGATATACGCTGGATCAACTTTACCTATAAATGTTCTGGAAAATTTGCTCTCTTGTTTTTATCTTTCCTGTATGTGTTTGTGGCTTACAGCTAACATTAAATTAAATCATGTTATGGTCACTCCTACGGCTACCCAGATGTTAATTTATATGTAATAGCTCTGCATGTTTTGCGATTACCAGGTCCAGCAGAGCATCATTCCTAGTCAGGGCTTCTATGAATTGTACTATAAAATTGTCTTGTAATGCCGCATACACACAATCGGATTTTCTGTCAGAAAAACCATGGATGGTTTTTCCGACGGAATTCCGCTCAAGCTTGGCTTGCATACACACGGTCACACAAAAGTTCTCTGAACTTTCGACCGTCAAGAACGCGGTGACGTACAACACTAAGACGAGCCAAGAAAATTAAGTTCAATGCTTCCTAGCATGCGTCGTATTGTTTCCGAGCATGCGTTGGAATTGCTACAGACGATCGGAATTTCCGATTGAAATTTTTTCCGTCTGAAAATTTGAGAACCAGCGCTCAAATTTTTGCTGGCGGAAATTCTGACAGGAAAAGTCAGATGGAACCTACACACGCTTGGAATTTACGACCAAAAGCTCACATCGGACTTTTCTTGTCGGAATTTCCGATCACGTGTACTCGGCATAAGAGGTTTATACATCTTTGCCCTTTAACTGTTCCTGCAGTGCTATTACTCCAGTCAATATCAGGGTAGTTAAAATCCCCCGTTATTATCACCGCACAGATTTCTATCTGTGCAAGCAGCTGAATCTCCACCTTCTCAATAACACTGGGTGGCCTATAACAAACTCCAATGATTAACTTTGGACTACACAAGTCTATATGCAGTTCCACCCATATTGCTTTCACACTCGCTTTGAGATCACTTCTCACATAGAGACAGACACCGCCGTCTTTACTTTTTACCCTGTCTCTCCCAAAGAGTGCATAGCCAGGAATATTATTAGCCCAGTCATGTGAAGAATCAAGCCAAGATTCAGCAATACCATTTAAATCATAGTTCTCCTTATGCACCAAAGTTTCCAACTCACCTATTTTGCTTGGCAGACTTCTGGCTTTGGTGAACAAATACTTTGATGCATTATTACATTTTGCTTTTGTGTTTTGCATATGTTTTTCAGTAGTAAAAATAGCACTATAATTTCCAGTGGTTGTTTGTAACATGGGAACCTTCTTGTCACCTGCCATAACTCCCCTTCCCCATTTTTCCCCATTCTACATTCCATTAATGTCTGACCCCTAACTGACCTGTCGGCCCGATTGAATTCTAGTTCACCTTCTCCCCTCAATCCTAGTTTAAATACTCCTCCAGCCTTCCCATAAACCTCTCCCCCAGCACAACAGACCCCCCTTCCATTTAGTTGCAAACCATCTTTAGCATATAGGTTGTACCCCAATAAAAAGTCAGCCCTGTGCTCTAGAAACCCAAACCTTTCCTTCTTACACCAGGTCTTTAGCCATGCATTCAGTTCTGTAATCTCCCCCTGCCTTACCTGTGCGCATGGCACAGGCAATATTTCAGAGAATATCACCTTGAAGGTCTTTCCTTTCAACATGCAGCCTAGTTCCTTAAATAGATGTAGCACAACCCCCGTAGGAGCTGCTGGTTATATATTTGGGTCTTGCCGTTACCTGTCTGTTCCACCGTATCCGTCATAGGGGTTCCATTGAAGAGTTTTCACAGATATCAGCACCAACACATAGTCTCTTTTCAATGGTTTTATTAAAGAAATGTCAATAGAGGGATGGAGGGTTAGGGGAGATTCAGGTACCCTGTTTGCGGATCATGGGTACTTCTGAATCCAGAGGACAAACAGTCTCAACACTGGATCTAGCAACCACCAGATAGGCCTCTCTCACTGACCCAGCAGCCGGTGCGGTGCTCAACCAAAAGTCTCTGCCACAGACTTGAAGAATACAAATAGTCTCTGCCACAGACTTGAGGAATCCACAACTTTTACAAAGTTTAAGTACAGTCCCACAGTGCCAGTTTCTTTCAGCCAATCCGGCGATACTGTGAGGTAGATGGGTCGGGATGCGTCCTCCAATTGCATCTCCAGGCTCTTCCCGAGGCACCAGCCTTTTTGTTCGGTCCTCTCCTGGGAAAAGTCCTCCCCTGGTTTCTTCAATTGGTCAGCTTCTTCCCGCAGGCAAGACAGCAAAGGACTACCCCTGATCAGTAGGCCCCCAGAAACTCCTGGGCCTACTTCCAGTAACGAGGCCTGGGGCCGGCCGGCCCCGAGGCAGGAAACTGCTACAGCACACCTTAGGCCAGGAGGGCCATCAGGTCAGAGAGACCCGGAAGACTGTGTCTGTCCCTTAAGTACCCTTTCCCTGAATGCACAGCAGGGAGACCAATCCCACTGAGCTGCTTCTGGGCAAGAGGTACCCAATACATCCAGCCTGCTGCATTTCCGACCTTGACCTGTTGTGACAGCAACACCCACAGTCAAGTGGAAAACGCGCAACACAGCTGGACTGGAAAAGAAACCAGTAATTTACCAAAATTAGTCTGAGCTAAACTACAGCTCAGACAACTAAATTTACAACTAGCGCTTACCCGATAGGAGCAGGGCGCTACATAGATTTTTAAGGAACCTCCACCTTCCATGTATTCTGTCATTGGTTCCAACAGGGACCAAGACAGCTGGGTCGTGCCCAGCCTCTTCCAGTATTTTATCAACCCGGTCCACCACATGCCGAACCCTAGCACCAGGGAGACAGCAAACTGCAGTGGTAAGGATCTGTATATTCTTGTGGCTGGAAACTATAGATGTGTGCGGGTGGCTGTGGCCACTGAGCCCATTGATGCACGTGGCTGGCAGCCGTGATGTCCGCCGGCCACCTGCGATCTCTCCACAGAGAGTCAGAACGGGGATCTGCCAGTGTAAATAAAGCGGATCCCCTTTCTGACAGGAGAGGAGAGAGAGATTGTCTGTTCCTAGTGATCAGGAACACAGATCTCTCTGTACTCCCAGTCAGTCCACTCACCCCTACAGTTAGAAACACCTCCCTATGGAACACTTAACCCCTTGATCGCCCTCTAGTGTTAACCCCTTCCCTGCCAGTGTCATTTATACAGTGATCAGTGGCTATTTTTAGCTCTGATCAATTTAATAATGTCACTAGTCCCAAAAAAGTGTCAAGTGTCCGATTTGTCCACTGCAATGTCGTAGTCCTGCTAAAAATCTTCCTTTACTGCCTTTTACCTATAGGTAAGCCTATAATAAGGCTTACCTATAGGTAGTGTAAATATCTCCTAAACCTGCATAGTTTAGGAGATATTTACATTACATGCCGCCAATGACATTGCTGGCGCATGCACTCACAGCACAGGTTGCGACCCTTCCTTCCGAGCTCTGTGCCGTGAACGGTGGCTCCTGAGTGCATGCGTGGGAGTGACATCATCGCGGCTCTGGCCAGTCACAGAGCCAGAGCCCGCGAACCCGGAAGCAAGACAGATGAAGGATGCCTGTGGCCAATTATTGCTGAGGGTGTTTAGTACACGCCCCACACTATAAAAGGCCGCCAGCACGGCGGCCTAGTGTAGTGTGTTCCGGAGCAGGGAAAGAGAAGCATAGGCAGGGACCTGACATTTTTTTTTCTTGCTTAACCTGGATTCCTTTAGTTTAGGGAAAGAGAAGGATAGGTAGGGAGAGTGTCAGTCTGTTTTACTGTGCTAAACCTTGTTTGTAGGGACAGGGAAGGACAGTGAGGGAAATTCTCCTTGTGCTATACTGTGCTAAAGCATTGATCATCAACCATCTTTAAAAAAACATTTTTTATAGGGACAGAAAACTATAGGTAGGGAGAGTGTCAGTGTGTTTTACTGTGCTAATCCTTGTTTGTAGGGACAGGGAAGGACAGTGAGGGAAATTCTCCTTGTGCTATACTGTGCTAAAGCATTGATCATCAACCATCTTTAAAAAAACATTTTTTATAGGGACAGAAAACTATAGGTAGGGAGAGTGTCAGTGTGTTTTACTGTGCTAATCCTTGTTTGTAGGGACAGGGAAGGACAGTGAGGGAAATTCTCCTTGTGCTATACTGTGCTAAAGCATTGATTATCAACCATCTTTAAAAAAACATTTTTTATAGGGACAGAAAACTATAGGTAGGGAGAGTGTCAGTGTGTTTTACTGTGCTAAACCTTGTTTGTAGGGACAGGGAAGGACAGTGAGGGAAATTCTCCTTGTGCTATACTGTGCTAAAGCATTGATCATCAACCATCTTTAAAAAAACATTTTTTATAGGGACAGAAAACTATAGGTAGGGAGAGTGTCAGTGTGTTTTACTGTGCTAATCCTTGTTTGTAGGGATAGGGAAGGACAGTGAGGGAAATTCTCCTTGTGCTATACTGTGCTAAAGCATTGATCATCAACCATCTTTAAAAAAACATTTTTTATAGGGACAGAAAACTATAGGTAGGGAGAGTGTCAGTGTGTTTTACTGTGCTAATCCTTGTTTGTAGGGACAGGGAAGGACAGTGAGGGAAATTCTCCTTGTGCTATACTGTGCTAAAGCATTGATCATCAACCATCTTTAAAAAAACATTTTTTATAGGGACAGAAAACTATAGGTAGGGAGAGTGTCAGTGTGTTTTACTGTGCTAATCCTTGTTTGTAGGGACAGGGAAGGACAGTGAGGGAAATTCTCCTTGTGCTATACTGTGCTAAAGCATTGATCATCAACCATCTTTAAAAAAACATTTTTTATAGGGACAGAAAACTATAGGTAGGGAGAGTGTCAGTGTGTTTTACTGTGCTAATCCTTGTTTGTAGGGACAGGGAAGGACAGTGAGGGAAATTCTCCTTGTGCTATACTGTGCTAAAGCATTGATCATCAACCATCTTTAAAAAAACATTTTTTATAGGGACAGAAAACTATAGGTAGGGAGAGTGTCAGTGTGTTTTACTGTGATAATCCTTGTTTGTAGGGACAGGGAAGGACAGTGAGGGAAATTCTCCTTGTGCTATACTGTGCTAAAGCATTGATCATCAACCATCTTTAAAAAAACATTTTTTATAGGGACAGAAAACTATAGGTAGGGAGAGTGTCAGTGTGTTTTACTGTGCTAATCCTTGTTTGTAGGGACAGGGAAGGACAGTGAGGGAAATTCTCCTTGTGCTATACTGTGCTAAAGCATTCATCATCAACCATCTTTAAAAAAACATTTTTTATAGGGACAGAAAACTATAGGTAGGGAGAGTGTCAGTGTGTTTTACTGTGCTAATCCTTGTTTGTAGGGACAGGGAAGGACAGTGAGGGAAATTCTCCTTGTGCTATACTGTGCTAAAGCATTCATCATCAACCATCTTTAAAAAAACATTTTTTATAGGGACAGAAAACTATAGGTAGGGAGAGTGTCAGTGTGTTTTACTGTGCTAATCCTTGTTTGTAGGGACAGGGAAGGACAGTGAGGGAAATTCTCCTTGTGCTATACTGTGCTAAAGCATTGATCATCAACCATCTTTAAAAAAACATTTTTTATAGGGACAGAAAACTATAGGTAGGGAGAGTGTCAGTGTGTTTTACTGTGCTAATCCTTGTTTGTAGGGACAGGGAAGGACAGTGAGGGAAATTCTCCTTGTGCTATACTGTGCTAAAGCATTGATCATCAACCATCTTTAAAAAAACATTTTTTATAGGGACAGAAAACTATAGGTAGGGAGAGTGTCAGTGTGTTTTACTGTGCTAATCCTTGTTTGTAGGGACAGGGAAGGACAGTGAGGGAAATTCTCCTTGTGCTATACTGTGCTAAAGCATTCATCATCAACCATCTTTAAAAAAACATTTTTTATAGGGACAGAAAACTATAGGTAGGGAGAGTGTCAGTGTGTTTTACTGTGCTAATCCTTGTTTGTAGGGACAGGGAAGGACAGTGAGGGAAATTCTCCTTGTGCTATACTGTGCTAAAGCATTCATCATCAACCATCTTTAAAAAAACATTTTTTATAGGGACAGAAAACTATAGGTAGGGAGAGTGTCAGTGTGTTTTACTGTGCTAATCCTTGTTTGTAGGGACAGGGAAGGACAGTGCGGGAAATTCTCCTTGTGCTATACTGTGCTAAAGCATTCATCATCAACCATCTTTAAAAAAACATTTTTTATAGGGACAGAAAACTATAGGTAGGGAGAGTGTCAGTGTGTTTTACTGTGCTAATCCTTGTTTGTAGGGACAGGGAAGGACAGTGAGGGAAATTCTCCTTGTGCTATACTGTGCTAAAGCATTGATCATCAACCATCTTTAAAAAAACATTTTTTATAGGGACAGAAAACTATAGGTAGGGAGAGTGTCAGTGTGTTTTACTGTGCTAATCCTTGTTTGTAGGGACAGGGAAGGACAGTGAGGGAAATTCTCCTTGTGCTATACTGTGCTAAAGCATTGATCATCAACCATCTTTAAAAAAACATTTTTTATAGGGACAGAAAACTATAGGTAGGGAGAGTGTCAGTGTGTTTTACTGTGCTAATCCTTGTTTGTAGGGACAGGGAAGGACAGTGAGGGAAATTCTCCTTGTGCTATACTGTGCTAAAGCATTCATCATCAACCATCTTTAAAAAAACATTTTTTATAGGGACAGAAAACTATAGGTAGGGAGAGTGTCAGTGTGTTTTACTGTGCTAATCCTTGTTTGTAGGGACAGGGAAGGACAGTGAGGGAAATTCTCCTTGTGCTATACTGTGCTAAAGCATTCCTCATCAACCATCTTTGAAATCCTTGTTTTTTGGACAGTCAGGGAAATTGTCATTGTGCTATTCTGTGCGAAAGCAATCATCCTCAACCATATTTAGAAATCCTTAAGTAAAGGGACAGAGAAGGACACCTGAAGGTAGCCCTTATTGCTTTTTTCCCATCTCCCTGCAGGCCATCCATTAGAATGTCTGGAAGGCAAACAAGGAGAGGCAGACAGTCAGGAGGCAATAAAAGAGGGCAAGCAGGCTCTGTGTCTGGGGGCAACAGTGCTGGTCGTGGACACGGTGCATTGTCATCAGCACATGGCCATGGGACACGCTTGTCCTTCTTTTCGGCAGCTGGACATGTTGAGCCACATCATGCCGAAGACTTGGTAGAGTGGATGACCAAGCCCTCCTCCTCCTCCTCATCCTCTCTCACCCAGGCTCAGGGTACTGGCAAAGCAGCTGCCAAAGCGTCCTCTTCCCTGGTATCAATGTCAGACTCATCATCAGTCACTCCTTCCCTAGACCCACCATGTCCTCCTCCTGAGGAGTCCCCCGAACTGTTTGAGCACAGTGTTGGGTACATGCTCCAGGAGGATGCCCAGCGTTTCAAAGGGTCTGATGATGAAACCCAGCTAGAGGAAGGCAGTAGCGTGAGAGCAGACAGAGGGGATGCTCAAGAAGGACACCAATCTGGCAGTCATGTTCCAGCAGCTGCAGCATACTGCCAGATTGGCTCCAGTGATGAGGAGGGAGGGGATGATGAGGTCACTGACTCCACGTGGGTGCCTAATAGGAGAGAGGAGGAGGAGGAGGATGAGGAGGAGGCACATCTCCAACGAGGCAGGATGCCCTTTGGTGGCCAGCGTAAGGGCAGTACACCGACGGAATCACACCGCAGAGCTCCGCCTGTGCAGGGCGCTGCCTCTGCCCGTCATTCAAAAAGTTCTTTGGTGTGGGCCTTTTTTGAGGCTAGTGCATCAGATCGCACAGCTGCTGTTTGCAACATATGTCTCAAGCGTATATCGCGTGGCCAAAACATCAGCCGCTTGGGTACCACATGCCTGACCAGACATATGTTGACCTGCCATGCAGCTCGTTGGCAAGCCTACCTCAAAGACCCACACCAAAGAACAAAGCGGACCTCTCCTTGCACCGCATCAGCTGGGATCTCCCACCCCACTATAACTTCAGTCCTCTCTGAAACATGCACTGAGAGGAATGAAGGTGTAGAATTAGGTGTGTCACAGCCAAGTACTTGCGGCCACTCTGCTAGCAGTACACCGACGTCCGATTCTAGCAGGCAAATTTCCCTGCCCCAGCTGCTGGACCGTCGAAAGAAGTTCACTCCCAGCCATCCACATGCCCAGCGGTTGAATGCTAGCTTGGCTAAATTGCTAGCGCTTCAACTGCTGCCTTTTCAGTTGGTAGACTCGGCCCCCTTCTGTGAGTTTGTGCAATGTGCGGTTCCTCAGTGGCAGGTTCCCAAACGCCACTTTTTCTCACGGAAGGCTATTCCGGCTCTCTACCGGCATGTGGAAGGCAATGTCTTGGCCTCGCTGGACAGGGCGGTCAGCGGTAAGGTGCATATTACCGCTGACTCATGGTCCAGCAGGCATGGACAGGGACGTTACCTTTCTTTCACGGCCCATTGGGTCACTCTTTTGGCAGCTGGGAAGGATGCAGGACAAGGTGCAGTAGTGTTGGAGGTTGTTCCACCGCCACGCCTCCAAAATGCTACTACTGGTTGTGACACACCTCTCTCCTCCACCCCCTCCTCTTCTTCTTCCTCCATGGCCTCTTCCTGTGCTTTGTCCTCTGAACCAGCGGTGCTCCGTAGCCGTTCAAGGGGCTACGCAAGTACGCAGGCAAAAAGATGCCATGCCGTGATTGCGCTGGTGTGTTTGGGGGACAGAAGCCACACTGGGGCAGAGGTCCTGTCTGCTCTGCAGGGCCAGGCCGAGAGGTGGTTGACGCCACGCCAGCTTAAGCCAGGAATGGTGGTTTGCGACAATGGCACCAACCTCCTCTCCGCCCTCCGACAGGGACAACTGACCCATGTGCCCTGTGTGGCTCACGTCCTTAACCTGGTGGTGCAGCGGTTCTTGGGCAGGTACCCGGGCTTACAGGATGTCCTGAGGCAGGCCAGGAAAGTCTGTGTGCATTTCCGCAGATCTTATAATGCCAGTGCTCGCCTGGCTGAGCTGCAAAAGGAGTTGAACCTGCCCAAGAACTGCCTTATATGTGACATGCCCACCAGGTGGAACTCAACGTTGGCCATGCTGCAGCGGCTGCACACGCAGCAGAGGGCCATCAATGAGTACCTGTGCGACTACGGCACCAGGACAGGGTCAGGGGAGCTTGGTTTTTTTTCTCCACGCCAGTGGGGCATGATCAGGGATGCATGCACTGTCCTGGCACTATTTGAGGAGGCCACGAGGATGGTGAGCAGTGACAGTGCATGCATCAGTGACACTGTACCTCTTGTCCACCTGTTGGAGCACACGCTGCGTGGAATAATGGACAGGGCACTTGAGGCAGAACAGAGGCAGGAAGAGGAGGACTTCCTTGCCTCTCAAGGCCCCCTTTACCCAGACAGTGTTCCTTCTGTCCCACCCATCGCACAGGAAGAGGAGGAGGAGGAGGAGGAGGAGGAGGAGGATTGTGTCAGCATGGAGGTGGAGGCTGGCACTCAGCATCATCAGCAGCAGTCTTTTAGGGATGATTTACAGTCCCAAGAAACCAGTGGACTTGTACGTGGCTGGGAGGAGGTGGCTGCGGATCATGTCGTCCTTAGTGACCCAGAGGACTCCGGACCGAATGCCTCAGCTAACCTACGCTGCATGGCCTCCCTGATCCTGCAAAGTCTGCGGAAGGATCCTCGTATTCTTCGGATCAAGGAGAGGGACCATTACTGGCTGGCCACTCTCCTTGATCCACGGTACAAGGGTAAGGTTGCGGACCTTATGTTACCGTCGCAGAGGGAGCAGAGGATGAGACAACTCCGGGAGGCCTTGCAAAAAGGTCTGTGCAACGCGTTCCCAGAGACTGGGAGGTTACAAACTCCTGGTCCTGGACAACGAGTTGCTGAGGCTTCGGCCAGTCAAAGAAGGAGCGGTGGGGAAGGTGGCCGTCTGACCGATGCGTTCAGACAATTCTTTAGTCCGCAGCCCCAAAGTATGATCGGTTCCAGCAACCATCGCCAGCGTCTGATAAACATGGTGCAGGAATATCTAGGGGCAAGGTCAGACTTGGACACCTTCCCCACCGAAAATCCTCTGGCTTACTGGGTCTTGAGGATGGATCACTGGCCAGAGCTTGCACCGTATGCAATTGAGCTACTGGCCTGTCCTGCATCCAGCGTTCTTTCGGTACAGTATCTGTGAGGGGTTGCAGTGTTGTGCCACCAGTGCCTAAGGCCCAATTTTTCAGCCCCTGTTCAACAGGGGCATGTAATTACAATTCTTGATCTAATAATTCACAGCAGGGCCCATTGCTGCACCCACCAAGAGTAACTCTGAGGGCTTACAGTGTTGTGGCAACGCCACCACCACCACCACCACGAAAGGCCCAATTTTTCAGCCCCTGTTCAAAAGGGGCATGTAATTACAATTCTTGATCTAATAATTCACAGCAGGGCCCATTCCTGCACCCACCAAGAGTAACTCTGAGGGCTTACAGTGTTGTGGCAACACCACCACCACCACCACCACCACGAAAGGCCCAATTTTTCAGCCCCTGTTCAACAGGGGCATGCAATTACAATTCTTGATCTAATAATTCACAGCAGGGCCCATTGCTGCACCCACCAAGAGTAACTGTCAGGGCTTACAGTGTTGTGGCACCAGCACCACCATCAAAGGCCCAATTTTTACTACCACTGTTCAACAATTATATGTAATTACAATTCCTGATATAATAGTTGACAGCAGGGCGTTCCAGCACCAACCAAGAGTAACTGTGAGTGCTTACAGTGTTGTGCCAACACCAACAACTAAGGGGCCTATTTCTGCAAAGTATATACGGCAGGTCCCTACTTTCAAACATCCAACTTACAAACGACTCCTACTTGCAAACGCAAGAAGACAACAGGAAGTGAGAGGAAATCTACCCCTAGGAAGGAAAGTTCTCTCCTGTAAGAATTAATATGGGAGAAAGGTGTCTCCTCTGTACTGATGCTTTATCACCAATCCTTGTTTCAAGAAAAACACCACATTTCAAAAACAGTTGTCATTGGGACGGAAAGTGAGGTGAAATGTTCTGAACAGGGGCACAGACAGCAAAACAAATGTTACAGGGGTGATAACCCTTACCTATGTTTTCCAAAAAGTTTAAAAATAGATTTTTGGGCTGGAGCTACACTTAAACAATGTACCTGTTCAAAATTACAAACACATTCTACATAAGAACAAACCTACAGTCCCTGTCTTGTATGCACCGCCTGTATACAGCTGTTCAGAGTATATAGGGCCTTTTTTATTTTGTGTGCGGTGTTCCCCTTAATATCCATACAAGACCCAAAGGGGCTGGTAATGGGCTGGGGTAGGGGGGGGGGGGTCATGGGGTAGCTATGCCATTTTTCTTAAAGATTTTCATCCATATTACCGGGACCAGACATTACATTAAAGCCGCAAGCAGTTTTAAATGGCTTTTTTTTCCTTTAGAAGTGTCATTTTGTGCAGGGACAGTTCTAAACACGGGAAACACGTGGCACTTCACAGGCATACTTTAGACACCCCCCAGGTACGATATTTAAAGGAATATTTGACTTTTTTTTTTTCACTTTATGCATCATTAAAATGACTGCTCCCGAAAAACGACCGTTTTTAAAAAGTCTTTTTGCATTGATACATGTCCCCTGGTGCAGAACCCGGGTTCCCAAACCCTTTTTAGGACAATAACATGCATAATAGTCGTTATAATTAGCACTTTAGAATTCGAACGTTCGCATCCATTGTATTTAATAGGGTTCTAATGTTCGTACGAACTTTCGGTCCGTTCGCGGGTTCTGGTGCGAACCGAACCCGGGGGTGTTCGGCTCATCACTAGTCAGGACTAGAAGAATAGAAATATAAATCCTTTTGACAGTAAGACAGTGTTCATATTGACATTGTAATTGTGTATTGAGCTGGTTGGCTTTGAATAATGGTCCCATTTTTTTTACCACTTCAACTATATCTTCCTGGTGCCCTAAAGGCAATTGGATAACTTCCAGAAACAACATTCTCTAATATTATTTTTTGGCTATAGCCAGGGCTTTTTTTCAGGGGGAACTTGGTGGAACGCAGTTCCACCACCCCTGGCTCAGACCCTTTGGTGCCTGCTCACCACAATCACGTGTAAACATAGAAGTCTGGTTTCTGTGTTTACAAGTGACAGCTCGGCACTCTGTATGTAATGCAATCCTGGTATTTAATGCCCCTTTAAGACCCCCCTACTGTTTCCATTAAATTTGACTGAACACACCCACTATTTGATGTGATTTGGAGGGTGTGTGTGTGTGGGGGAGGGGTTTTGTGGGGTCATGGTTAAGTTCCAGCACCTATTGTTTGAGGAAAAAAGCCCTGGCTTTATATATTGCACATTTAAAAACAAATTTGACCTTTTTTTTTATAAAATAATTGCTAAATAGTCCTGCACATCCAAGACCCATGCATATGTAGCGATACCTTCAACTAAGAAGGCCGCAGATTTAATTTGGGCCCTGACAACAGCTCCGCCAACCCCCGGCAATGTACTCGACCCCCTACTGGCACAGTTAGTATTGGCAGCAATATATATTTTCTTATACTGTATGAGTAAACCCAGACACCAAGACAATAATGAAAAGGGTATCAAATTTACTTTAAGCTTTTGGTAGGAAAGGTTAACAGTGGTAACAGTTCACAGGTAATAAATTGCAGAGCCCTGCAGCAATAACATACTATGCATTTAAAATGAACAGTAAAGGTGCGCCGCGTGGGTAACAGTTAACTAGGCGTCCTGTGACGCAGTAACTAAATGAACTAACTAGCTGGCCAGGCCTAGCTCAGATATCTAAAACTCAGTCTATAGGGGATGATGGTTTCTTCACCGGCAATTCTTTAAAGGTGGTGCACATTAACAGAATACCAATTGTAATCCCATGGGAAGGTTGTGATGAACTAAACACGTTACTTCATGAACTCTAAGTTCCGCTCTGATATAGATCTCCAGTGAGAGTATCAGATATAAACTTGTGGGCCACGGCAGTCTATAGGCACATCAGCAACAACAGTATATGGTCTGAGCATACGCCCTCTCACCCCTCCGGACGCGATCCCAGTCCGGGAACTTCCACCGACTGTGTCCTCACACACACAGTGTCTCCAGCGATCGGGTCCCCAATCCAACCAAGGTTGTAGACAAGCGAAGTCAGATGCCACCCAGGCTCGCAGTGGGGTGGAAGGCTCTTTGGTGCTGCGCAAGGCCTCAGGCTTCAGGCCCTGCACTCCGGCACATCCGCACAGGAGGATCAGTCACTGAAGTCTCGTGTCCCAAAGAGGCCGAGCCCAGCCTTGCCTCCTCCTTTCATAACCCCTCCCATGAGTCTCTGGGGTGGAAACATGCCGAAAGGGATTCTGGGCAAGGTAGTCCCGAGAGTCTTAAAGGGAACCCCGCTACACACTTCCCCCACTTAAATTCTTTGGTCCCAAAGAAACCTTAGCATACACTGCGTACAACCCCAGACAACATTGCATAAGAGGTTGGCATAGGGAATTCCCACCAAAACCGAGGGGTTGGATTCCCTTTGCCACAGGTCATACTATCCTGAGTGACCTGTCTAACTGTGCCAGAGAGTGAGTGGGGGTTGCCCTCTACCAAACGTACAGTGGAGGGGTCCGGATTCTCTACACTCCTCCTAGCAGTGATTACAGAATCTTCTGAGCTCTTCCCCATTTGTGGGTAGGTCAACTTTCTGGGAGGCCTTATGACTCTGCTGGCCCTTTGTTCCCTTGGGGTTTCTGGTTCTGGCGCCACATGCTCTTCTTCTGTAACAGGCTCAGGCAACACGGCAGGCTCTGTAACATCTGCTTCAGGAGCCGAGGAATACATAGTCTCTAGGGCCCTGTTCAGGGTAACCATCACGGGCATCTTCCCAGTAATCAAATGAAGGACTATATGGGATGAATTCAACGGCTTCTGCATTCAGTTGTGTATCTGTAGTGTCTTCAGTAGTTGGAAGATCTATAGCAGAAGTCCCTTGAGTTGGAGAAGGCCACAGCAAGTCAAGCTCTCCCTTCTCATCTCCACTGAGTTCAGAAGCTTTTATATCTTCAGTCCGAGAGGTCTGGGACCGAGTGTTTGGCCTGGGGGTATCCAGAATAGAAACTGGTTCAGGGGAGTCTCTCACTTGAGGTATCCTGACTGCTTCAGCAAGAGGGAGCAGGTGGTTTCGATGCCATGTCTTCAGTGGGCCTACTTTTCTTTCTGGCTTCAACTTGTAAACAGGTAGGCCCGGCAGCTTCCTACAGATGACATAGGGTTCAGATCTCCATCTGTCTGCAAGTTTATGTTTTCCAGGGACCCCCAGATTGCATAGCAGTACTCGGTCCCCAGGCTGCAGGTCTTGTACCCGGACCTTCAAGTCGAAGTTTCTTTTGTTTCGGGCTCCCCTTTGATCTGAGGCCGCTTGAGCTTGTTCATAAGCTACTTTCAGGCTGTGTCTGAGCCTGTCCACATATCCTTTGTGGGATGTGGCTGAGGAATGGTCTAAAGAGGTGTCAAAGGCCAAGTCTACAGGTAGTCTCGCTTCTCTCCCAAACATGAGTCGATATGGGGAGTAGCCCGTAGCATCACTGGTGGTGCAGTTGTAAGCATGTACTATGGCTGCTATGTGTTTGCTCCAATGTTGTTTCTTCTCACTTTCCAGAGTCCCCAACATGTTGAGCAAGGTTCGGTTAAACCTCTCCGGCTGAGCATCTCCCTGTGGATGGTAAGGTGTAGTTCGAGTCTTCTTGATTCCCAACGAATCCAGGAGTTTCCAGATCAGTCGACTCTCAAAGTCCCTTCCTTGATCTGAATGAAGTCGCTGGGGCAGCCCATAATGGACAAAATACTTCTCCATAAGTACCTTGGCTACTGTGGAAGCCTTCTGGTCTTTGGTTGAGAAAGCTTGGGCATACCGGGTGAAATAATCGGTTATCACCAGAACATTTCCTAGTCCACTCAGATCGGGTTCGAGGCAGAGGAAATCAATGCATACCAGATCCATTGGACCTTGACTCTGTAGATGGCCCATTGGGGCAGCTTGATGGGGTAAAGTCTTCCTCTGGATGCAGCGTGCACACGAATGGCAGTACTCTTCTACTTCTGCCCTCATGCAGGGCCAATAGAACCGACTTCTGACAAGTTGAAAGGTCCTTTCTGCCCCTAAATGGCCATGATTGTCATGCAGGGCAATCAGAACAGTCTCTCTGTGTTTTTCCGGAAGAAACAATTGCCATTTATCTTCCAGGTCATCAGAGGGGCCCCTTCGGTAGACCACTCCCTGATGCACCTGTAACCTGTCCCACTCTTTCCTCAACAGGCGAGCTTTCCTTGAGGAGTGACTCAGAAGTCTGTTTGGATCCTGATTCTCCAGGGCTTCCAAAACTAATTTCCCCATGGGGTCTTCTAATTGGTCACATCTTAGCTCCTTCTTAGACAGCTTTGGCAGATGGTCTTCCTCCAGTTGAGTTACTCCACAGTATTGTTTGGGGACTCCTACCGTGGTAACTCCTATCTCTTCCGCCCTTGAGCCCCCTCTGGCTTGCAATTCAGCCCCCTGACATAGGGCCCGCACCCTGTCGGGTGCCACTTGAGTCCAGTCTTCCATGTCATGGGTGGGACCATGAGATCTTCTGGACAAAGCGTCTGCATCTCGATTCCCAATCCCTGGCCTGTACTTTAGGCTGAAATTGAATCCAGACAATGCGGCCAGCCATCTGTGTCCAGTGGCGTCCAGCTTTGCTGTAGTGAATAAGTAGGTCAGGGGGTTGTTGTCGGTCTTCACAGTGAACTCCGCCCCATACAGGTAGTCTTTAGGCTTGTCTACTACTTAAGGGCCAGGAACTCCAGTTTGTGAGTGGGGTAGTTTTTCTCAGAGGGGGTCAGGCTCCTGCTCACGTAGGCAACAGGCCGTAGTTGCCCTTCGTGTTCTTGATAAAGTACTCCTCCCAGACCCTCATGACTAGCATCTACGTGTAGTTCAAAGGGTTTGGTTGGGTCCGCGTAGGCCAAAACTAGAGCAGTGGTTAGGCTCTTCTTCAATGCCTGGAAGGCCTCTTCACATTTCTGGTTCCACTGATCTCTGATGGATTCTCCCAGCTTCCTGGGCCCTGAGTCATCCTCCTCTCCCTCTGTCTTGAGCAGTTCATTCAATGGTCAAGCAATTCGGGCGAATCCCTCCACAAACCTCCTGTAATAGGAGCAGAACCCTAAGAAAGATCTGAGTTCTGTTACTGTGGTGGGTCGTGGCCAGGAGGTAACTGCCTCCAATTTCTCAGGGTCTGTGGCCACCCCTTCTTCAGACACTATGTGCCCCAGGTAGTTCACAGAAGACTGGTAGAACCGACACTTCTCAGGCGAAAGTTTGAGTCCCTCCTCACTGAGTCTCCTCAAGACTTTTTCCAGCCTCTCCTCGTGTTCCTCCAGGGTTCTTCCAAAAGACAATGACATCGTCCAGGTATACAAGGACTTCAATAAGGTTCATGTCTCCTACAGTCTTCTCCATGAGACGTTGGAAAGTAGCTGGGGCTCCAGACAGACCTTGGGGCATCCGGTCGAATTCAAAGAACCCCACTGGGTTTATGAAAGCTGTCTTCTCCTTGTCTTCTGGGTGCATAGGGATCTGATAGTACCCACTCTTGAGATCCATAACGCTGAACCACTTGGCTCCAGACAAGCTCTGTAGGGCATCCTCTATCCTCGGAGTGGTGTACTGGTCGGGTATGGTTCTCCTGTTAAGAGTCCTGTAGTCGATACAGAGCCTCAACGATCCATTCTTCTTCCTGACCACCACTATTGGGGAGGCATAGGGGCTTCTAGACTTCCGTATCACACCAGTCCTTTTGAGTTCTGCAAGTTGTTCCCTTAGATCCTCCAGATCCTCTAGTGGGACCCGCCTGACCCTCTCTCTGAAGGGCTTATCTTCTTGGAGGCAGATCCGATGGGTGGCACTCCTTGCACACCCCACATCAAACTCATCTTTGGAGAAGATCTTCTCCCATCTGGTCAACTGGGCCTTGGCTCTCTCCTTCCAAGCCCTGGGCAGATTCAGGTTTTCCATGGATAGCTTCTCCCAAGCATCTCCTCCTTCGCCCGCCCCCTTTACTTCTGACAAGTTGACAGGGGCAGCAGGGCTCACCTGGCCCAGCAGCATCCTGGCTGGGATTTCCATGGGGCCATCTGTATTGTTCCGAACACTCACTGGAACTCTAAAATGGGCCTTCTTCAGGGCCTTCAGTGGAATCACTTCTGGTATCACTTCCAGACCGGGGGACTCTTCCCTTGGGTCGGACTCCAACATAACAAAAGGTCCAGGCTGCTCCCAAATAAGCTTCACAGTGGCTCTGAGACAGGTTACTTCGCCGGGCTGCAACACTACTCCTTCTCTACCAAGTCTCCACACCTTCCCTATCCCCTCTCCAGGGGTCTTCTGCTCCAGGACCAGCCGTTGGTAAGCCGTCTTCAGCATGGGGTGGACCTTGGTGGCCGCTGACCCCTTCTCTTTCACTAGAGGGGTCAGAAGTCTTCAGACCAGGTCCGTGTTCGTCCCTATTATAAGGGAACTCTTGTTGGCTCCGGGCGGCCGAGGGCACACAACCGCCAGGGTGTCAAACACTTCGGCTTTTCCAGCCACAGATGGGTCAAAGATCATCTTGACGGGCAGATAGCCATCGTAGGGGAAATTCTGGGTTCCAATCCCACATATTTCTAGTCCCTCTATCTTCTGGATGGGCAGGTGACTCAAGTGCTTATCGTAGAAATCTCGGTATAAGAGGGTCACTTGTTCCCAAGTATCCAAGATGGCTCTGGTGTAGACTCCCTCCACTTGAATGGGCACTATAGGAGATGGGCCTACCTGCTTCTCCGGATATGGCCTGGCAGGGGTCGCCTTCTTCAGACCTTTTCCTTTTTGACTCTCTCTCGTCCAATTCCCTTTGGACTTTAATCTTTCTTGAGCCTGGTATGCATTGATTTCCCTCCTTTCAATGGGTGTATGGACCCGCTGAGGGATACTATTATTCTTCTTAGGTGTGCACCCCCTCTGGGGAGTGCTGTGTCCCTTCTGAGGAGTCTTGCCCCCTTTTTCTGGGGTGTATCTCTGTTGAGGAATGTTGCGTTTCCTCTGAGGTGTTTTATCTCCTCTTTTCTTCTGCTTCGCATTCAGCTTGGAGCTCACTGAAAGTGATGGGCACCCGGTTGACTCCTTCACCGGGGCCCTCTGGAGTTTCCCGCCGGCTTGCGGTTGTCTGGTTTCTTCTTCTTGGGACTGGAACATGTGGCTGCAATATGGCCAATTCCTCCACAATTAAAGCAGACTATATCTCCCCATTCTTGTAAATATGCGGGTGCTGAGGCAATTGGGAATAATTCCTTCCTTGGTACTTCTCTCTTGGAACCCTCTGGGTCTTTTGCCATCAGAGAGGTCAACATCTCTAACACCTTGGACATTTGAGCTTTTAGAGTGTCTACCTCTGAGTCTCTTTCAGGAGTCATCACTGGATTGACTAGCACCTGTGCGGGCACAACATTCGCCTTAATCATTTGCTGGTCCTGTTGTAGCGCCTCCTCATCTTTGATGATTTTTATCAAGTCAGCATAAGTCAGTAACGTTCCTCCTCCCGAGGTCTTCAGGTGCAACCAGACTGGATCTGAGCGTAATGCTCCCTTTAAAACTTGTTTCATTCTTGCCGCATCTGTATCTTGGGGCTTCATTCCCTTCTTCAACACAATCTTGCACAGCAACCTGTTCAGTCTTCTAACATACTCTGAAAGTTTCTCCTTCGGTTGTTGGAAAGTATGTTCAAATTGGTAGACCATCTCTGTCACCTTTTCCAATTGACCAAACTCTTCCTGTAGCATGGCTAGACAGTCTTGAGCCGTGCAATCTGCATTCCCAAACCGAAAACTTTTTACTGCTTCTGCTGTTGCGCCTTTAAGGCTTTCTATCACTCGTTGCCTCTTCTGCGCTTCAGGCACCTCCCATGCCTCTACTGCCTGCAATGCCTGCTCCACCCAGGTGTCAAAATCTTCTTCCCCTGCAGGGACAGGGAGCTTCCCCGAGAATGTCTTTAGTCTCCGGTAGCTAGTCTCTACATGGACCGTGCTTGTCTTCTGACACTTGGTCAGCAGATCCCCTATTGCATTTATCAGTTCTGGTGATATAGCAGTGACAGGTGCAGGCGCCACCGGGGGCGTCGCCCTATCTCCTCTTTCAGGTGGGGTACGGGCCGCAGCCTGCGGTGATCCGGTCGGTGATGGCTCCTTTTTAATTGCGTGCGTCAACCTATAGGATCTATTATCTGGCGTCTGTACACAGTTGCGCTTACAAGCCTCTGGCATCCCGTCCAAGTATTCCACTAGTGCATACTGGTATGAGATGTCTGGGTCTGACTTTATTCCCATCACTCACGGTGTGTGATCTGGGGTCACTGACTTCATTAACTTCTCTATCGTTTCAATTGACCATTCCTCCCCTGGTAGGTTGATGACCACTGACTGGCTTGGATCTGTCTTAGCCACTTCGCACCACGCTCTTATTCCTTGCGGGTCCATGGCGGCACCTCTGGCGTTTAATTGCTGTATCAGGATCCTGGACGAGAACCTCCACGTGTAGCGATACCTTCAACTAAGAAGGCCGCAGATTTAGTTTGGGCCCTGACAACAGCTCCGCCAACCCCCGGCAATGTACTCGACCCCCTACTGGCACAGTTAGTATTGGCAGCAATATATATTTTCCTATACTGTATGAGTAAACCCAGACACCAAGACAATAATGAAAAGGGTATCAAATTTACTTTAAGCTTTTGGTAGGAAAGGTTAACAGTGGTAACAGTTCACAGGTAATAAATTGCAGAGCCCTGCAGCAATAACATACTATGCATTTAAAATGAACAGTAAAGGTGCACCGCGTGGGCGACCGTTAACTAGGCGTCCTGTGACGCAGTAACTAAATGAACTAACTAGCTGGCAAGGCCTGGCTCAGATATCTAAAACTCAGTCTATAGGGGATGATGGTTTCTTCACCAGCAATTCTTTAAAGGTGGTGCACATTAACAGAATACCATTTGTAATCCAATGGGAAGGTTGTGATGAACTAAACACGTTACTTCATGAACTCTAAGTTCCGCTCTGATATAGATCTCCAGTGAGAGTATCAGATATAAACTTGTGGGCCACGGCAGTCTATAGGCACATCAGCAACAACAGTATATGGTCTGAGCATACGCCCTCTCACCCCCCTGGACGCGATCCCAGTCCGGGAACTTCCACCGACTGTGTCCTCACACACACAGTGTCTCCAGCGATCGGGTCCTCGATCCAACCAAGGTTGTAGACAAGCAAAGTCAGATGCCACCCAGGCTCGCAGTGGGGTGGAAGGCTCTTTGGTGCTGCGCAAGGCCTCAGGCTTCAGGCCCTGCACTCCGGCACATCCGCACAGGAGGATCAGTCACTGAAGTCTCGTGTCCCAAAGAGGCCGAGCCCAGCCTCGCCTCCTCCTTTTATAACCCCTCCCATGAGTCTCTGGGGTGGAAACATGCCGAAAGGGATTCTGGGCAAGGTAGTCCCGAGAGTCTTAAAGGGGACCCCGCTACACATACGCTAATGGTAAATAGAGGAGCTCAGAGCTGTCAGGTGACACAGAGTACAAAGTAAGGCCCGGAGCGAGAGAAAATAAAATGAAAGATAGTGTAGGGCCGGCAAGCAGTGGCGTAGCGTGGGTTGTTAGCGCCCGGGGCAAGTCAAGTAATTTGCGCCCCCCCTAACCTGTGGACTTTTCGCATTCCGAGTCCCGTCCCATCCCCACATCTCACATTATACCAGCAATCTAGCACTAATACACTACATCGGCCATTTTTTGATTTAGTAAACACCCGGCCGAGACACCACCTGAAGTTTGGATATTCGCCAATCTCTTCACTATACAAGCTTTTATGGACACATTCCAAACCAGGATTCATCCAAAACCCCTAAATAAGCCCTCCCCACAATTCAGGCTGTTGCAAACACCCGGCTGAGCCAACACTTGGTTTTTCTTTTATTTAATTTTTGAGGTTCAATTTCAAGATCACACAGTAATATCACTAAAATAGGTTGGTTCACACGCCAGAACAGCGCCACAATTACACCTTTTATCCTTTCACATTTCTTGCTCCACCTACACAGGTGGTAGTAATTAGTAGAGGCAGCAGTTCTGCCTACTGTGCAGCGTTTGAATTCCCTTGCGTGGAGTCACCCCCTCTCTTTTCTACACTTACACAATACTCTACTCACAGACCAATACACACAACACACTACACCACACTGACCACTACACTAACCTACCTCATTCCTATACTAACCACTACACAATACACTACACAAACTACACAATATTCTACCCTCAGACCGCTACACACCACACCACACCACACAATACACCACACTAACCTACCTGATTCCTATACTGACCACTACACAAACTACACAATACACTACCCACAGACCGCTACACAATACACACTGACCGCTACACAATACTCTACCCACTGACCGCTACACACCACACTAACCTACCTGATTTCTATACTAATCACTACACAAAACACTATACACTGACCGTTACACTAATCTACCTGACTCCTATACTGACCACTACACAAACTACACAATACACACAGACCGCTACACAATACACACTGACCGCTACACTAACCTACCTGACTCCTATACTGACCACTACACTACACAAACTACACAATACTCTACCCACTGACCGCTACACACCACACACACCACACTAACCTACCTGATTCCTATACTAATCACTACACAAACTACACAATACACTACCCACTGACCGCTACAAAATAAACACTGACCGCTACACTAATCTACCTGACTCCTATACTGACCATTACACTACACAAACTATACAATTCGCTACACAATACACACTGACCGCTAGACTAACCTACTTGACTCCTATACTGACCACTACACTACACAAACTACACTATCCACTACACACTGACCGCTACACAATACTCTACCCACTGACCGCTACACACCACACACACCACACTAACCTACCTGATTCCTATACTAATCACTACACAAACTACACAATACACTACCCACTGACCGCTACACTAATCTACCTGACTCCTATACTGACCACTACACTACACTACACAAACTACACAATACAATACACAGCCTGTAATTTATTAATCCTGCAGCAGTAGGAGGGGGGGGCTTTTGGCATCAACTGTACTTAGGCTCGCAGGCATAATGCTGCGTGTGTGTGCTGGCTGGCAATGGCATTAACAACACCTGGCATGGGGGCGCGGTGGCGTGACTCTCCCTAACTGCAGTGCTGCTGACCGGCGGCTGCTCCCATTATCTGAGATGGCTGCCTCCATGATCCATCACCGGCTCACTCGTGACTCACCTCCATTTTTTGTTGTCCATCGATCAGCTTGGGAATGATTCCCACTCAGTCCCAGATGAAGTAGTCGCACTGCACTTCCTTTTCTTTCAAATCGGCGCGGTTAGGACTCAGGCAGAAGGGTGGGCGGGACTCCAGGAGAAGATTGCAGCGGCTTAAGGAAGTGCGGGCGGGACTCCAGGAGCAGCCTTCGTGCATGCGCCGCCTGCTTTCAAGGACAGGCCAGCCCGCCGCAGCACAAGACCACATTCGCCCAATCACAGGGCGCAAAATGGCGGCCGGGGTCCCGGTGACACATTAATGGAATTTCCAAGAATTTCTAAAAGTGACACGAACTGGTGCGGGATTTTGCGCCCCCCCAATGTTGCGCCCGGGGCCACGGCCCCCCCACGCTACGCCACTGCCGGCAAGTGTGAGAAGGGGAAGCAACTATGGGGTTAAGGATTGTAGGTGGAGAATGGGGGGAGAGGTGGATTGGTTGGAGCAACAGAATGAGGATGGGCTTGTGGTAGTTAGTTAAGGGATAGCTGGGGTCTCCTGGACAGCAGAGAAGGGACAGGTGACAAGCAGGCAGTTTCCCACCCACCCTCCCTGTGTTTTGTTTTGTTTGGATGGTTTGTTTTATCTCTTTGCAGGTTCAATATGAGCAAAGGACGTCATGGCAGCTGATCGTGTGGCGGTGGTCGGTCTTTTGACGGTGGAAGATAATACGGTTCAGATGGAAGTGTGGGGGGCTCATCGTGGTATGTGCCCCTCTGGTGGATTGCAGTTACTAAGGTTAGCTGGAATACGGTAATTGTTGGACTGCGGGTGTGGGTTGTCTCCGAGCTGGTGTGTCACGGCTGGAGGCCTGGTATGGTAAAAAGTTCCGCAGTGTTACAAGTGGAACAAGTTGGAATTCTGGGTGACATCATAAGACCAACAGGCTGATAAGTTGTTTTTGTTAATAAAAAGGCTGCTATGGCCATTTGTACTCCAATTCATGTGTGGTCTCAATTATTTACTGTAGTTAATAACAAGGAGGATGGTGAGTACTCATGGTCGGGCAGACACAAAACAAGGAGGTCAATACTGGTCATGTATTACAAACCAATATATTTTGCCAAACAAGAAAGAAGTGATATTACCATAATTCTCCATATTTAATCAACAAGCCCCTTCTTTATAGAATTGTAATGTTTGTGATCATCGTCACTTGGCTGTTTATTCTCATTAGATGTGACCGGCTGGGCTGTGGGTATACGCTAGCAGCTCGGGCAAGGTGACCTTACAGAAAAGGCTGAGATGTTCATATTTGAAAAAGGTACAAATACTTGGCCTTGGATAAATGATTCAAGCAAAAGAAAGCGATAGGAATACAATCCGCAAACTCAGCTCTATATTTACAGTGAGGGGAAAAAAAGTATTTGATCCCCTGCTGATTTTGTACCTTTGCCCACTGACAAAGAAATGATCAGCCTTTAATTTTAATAGGTCTATTTTAACAGTGAGAGACAGAATAACAGCAAAAAAATCCTGAAAAACACATTTTAAAAAAGTTATAGATTGATTTGCATTTTAATGAGTGAAAAAATAATTTGACCCCTTCGCAAAACATGACTTGGTACTTGGTGGCAAAACCCTTGTTGGCAATCAGAGGTCAGACATTTCTTGTAGTTGGCCACCAGGTTTGCACACATCTCAGATCCTCTCCAAGTCATTAAGGTTTTGAGGCTGACGTTTGGTAACTTGAACCTTCAGCTCCCTCTACATATTTTCTATGGGATTAAGGTCTGGAGACTGGCTAGGCCACTCCAGGACCCTAATGTGCTTTTTCTTGAGCCACTCCTTTGTTGCCTTGGCCATGTGTTTTGGGTCATTGTCATGCTGGAATACCCATCTACGACCCATTTTCAATGTACCCCATTCCAGCCTTGTGTAGCTCTACAATCTTGTCCCTGACATCCTTGGACAGCTCTTTGGTCTTGGCCATGGTGGAGAGATTGGAATCTAATTGATTGCTTTTGTGGACAAGTGTCTTTTATAAAGGTAACAAGCTGAGATTAGGAGCACTCCCTTTAACTACTTGCCGACCAGCCGCCGCAGATATACTGTGATAGGGCTCACCGTACCAGTACGGCACTCCGTGCAATGGCCATAGCAGGCGCATGCTAATGTGCGTGGCCGGCAGACGCGATCGCTCCACAGAGAGCCAGAACGAGGATCTGCCAGTGTAAATAAAGCGGATCCCCTTTCTGACAGGAGAGGAGAGAGAGATTGTGTGTTCCTAGTGATCAGGAACAGCGATCTCTCTATACTCCCAGTCAGTACACTCCCCCTACAGTTGGAAACACTTCCCTAGGGAACACTTAACCCCTTAATCGGCCCCTAGTGTTAACCCCTTCCCTGCCTGTGTCATTTATACAGTGATCAGTGGCTATTTTTAGCTCTGATCAGTGTAATAATGTCACTAGTCCCAAAAAAAGTGTCAAGTGTCCGATTTGTCCACCGTAATGTCGCAGTCCTGCTAAAAATCGCTGATCGCCGCCATTACTAGTAAAAAAAAAAAATAATAATAAAAATGCCATAAATCTATCCTCTATTTTGTAGACGCTATAACTTTTGCGCAAACCAATCAATATACGCTTATTACGAATTTTTTTTTTTTTTTTTACCAAAAATATGTGGAAGAATACATATTTGGCCTAAACTGAAGAAGAAATTTTTATATTTTTTTTTAAATGGGGATATTTATTATAGCAAAAAGTAAAAAATATAGTTTTTTTTTTTCAAAATTGACGGCCTTTTTTTGTTTACAGCGCAAAAAATAAAAACCGCAGAGGTGATCAAATACCACCAAAGGAAAGCTCTATTTGTGGGGAAAAAAAGACATCAATTTTGTTTGGGTACTATGTCGCACAATTGTCAGTTAAAGCGACGTAGTACCATATCGCAAATATTGGCCTGGTCATTAGGGGGTAAATCCTTCCGGGTCTGAAGTGGTTAAGAGAAGACACCCGGTAGCTCGCTCTCGCTGTGATTTTACACAGCGGGACCTGTGGACTCGATTAATTAAGCCATTTTAGTTTTTATTTTTATTTTATTAGATGTGTTTTATAGCAAAAAGTTAAATATTGTTTTTTATTTAAAATTGTCGGTCATTTTTTGTTTATAGTGCAAAAAAATTAAAACCGCAGAGGTGATTAAATACCACCAAAAGAAAGCTCTTTTTGTGGGAAAAAGGACAACATTTTATTTGGGTACAGAATTGCCCAACCACACAATTGTCAGTTAAAGTAACGCAGTGCCTTATCGCAAAAAATGGCCTGGTCATGAAGGAGGGTAAATCTTCCCAGAGGTGAAGTGGGTAAAGCTGAAATTTGCATGAAGGTATGTTTTTATGTAGTTATAAAGGATATAAATCCATTTTATGTGCAATTAATGCCTTGCAAACCAGGTTATTACCTTGTAAAATAGCAGTGACTTCATCACTGTACTGCACCTAGCATGTGCAAATAGAGGAGCTGTGGGAGTAACTTGGCAGGCCCCACCCACTACAGGCTGCCTGCAGAAAACGAAGGGAGGGGGTGGAGACAAGACCGGTCACCTTGCACAAGGAGAGAGCAGCAGTGACCGGTCTTTATTAAAGGAAACTTCTGCACAAAGAGTACGTTTCACATTGGATTACTGCACAGATCTGGAGGAAATACACAAAACACACCAAGATTCCAGGAGGAATACACATGCCTCTTGTGTTTAGACACTATTGCTTAACTCACAGTTCAGCTTTAACCACTTAAACTCCCCTTCGTGACCAGGCCAATTTTTGCTACTCAGCACTGCACTACTTTAACTGGCAATTGCTCGGTCGTGCAACATTGTACACAAATTCAATTTATATTCTTTTTTTCACACAGAGCTTTTTTTTGGTGGTATTCGATCAAAACTGTTTTATTTTTTATTTTTATTATACCAATGAAAAATACAGAACATTTACGGTAACCACTTCCCTACCGCCCATAGTCATATGACGTCCACAGATGGAATCTCCCATCCTGGGTGGACGTCATATGACATCCTCGGCTTTGTGGGGGGATATCTGAATGATGCCTGCAGCTAGAGGCATCATTCAGATATCCTTTTGTTGTGCCGGCGATTCTGCGCACCATAAGAATGATCATAGCGGCGGTTCCGCCGCTTGATCGTTCTTATAGGTCGGCGAGAGGGGACATCCCTCCCCTCCCGCCGCCATCCGGTGCTTCTCCGGGCTCTCCCGTGCCATCAGGGAGAGGATCGTCCGGTGCCGGTGGTGGGTCACGTGACGATAGGGTGACCACATTTCCAAATTACCATTCAGGGACTCCCTCCCTTCCGAAAAATCAGCTTGTGCTGTAACGATTTACAGCACAGCGATTGGACACAAGAGGCGGGATTTATGATTTCTCCAATCACAAGCAGGGGGCGGGATTGTGCTCCTCCAGGCATTCCCGGGCCAGGACAAGTACTGTCGGTGAGTAAAGCGGTGATGTGGCGCCCTTTTTTGGGGGCATCAGATTGGCCCAGAGGGTGGCTGTGTCAGTTTCATTCCGGGACACTGTATTGTCCTGGAATGAATGTGCCCGGGACAGACCTGCAAAATGCGGGACTGTCCCGGGCAATCCGGGACACGTGGTCACCCTACGTGACGAGCATAGAGATGACTGGTGACCAGATGGTCAGGTTCCGCCGCTTGATAATTCTTATAGGCGGCGGAAGGGGACACCCCCCCTCCCGCCGCCATCCGGTGCTTCTCCGGGCTCTCCCGTGCCATCGGGGACCCGGAGAGAATGGTCCGGCGCCGGTGGTGGGTCATGTGACGAGCATAGAGATGACTGGTGACCAGATGGTCACCAGTCATCTCTATGATCGTCGGAGGCCCGGGCGCGATGTGATGACGTCACGCCCGCGTCCTCAGATGTAAACAAAGCCGCCATTGCGGCTAGTAAGTATGAGATCAGTGAAAAAAAATTCACAATCTCATGCTTTCCAGCCTGGAGGAGAGATGTGGGGTCTTATTGACCCCGTATCTCTCCATAAAGAGGACCTGTCACACACATTCCTATTACAAGGGATGTTTACATTCCTTGTAATAGGAATAAAAGTGATCAAAAAAAAAAAAAAAGTAAAATAAGTGTAAAAAAAAATAAAACAAGTAAAAAATAAAATAAAAAAAATAATAAAAAAAAATTAAAACGCCCCTGTCCCCGGTAGCTCGCGATAAGAAGCAAACGCACACGTAAGTCCCGCCCACATATGTAAACGCCGTTCAAACCACATATGTGAGGTATCGCAGCATGCGTTAGAGCGCATGCAACAATTCTATCACTAGACCTCCTCTGTAACTCTAACCTGGTAACCTGTAAAAAAAATTAAAGCGTCGCCTATGGAGATTTTTAAGTACCGAAGTTTGGCGCCATTCCATGAGTGTGCGCAATTTTAAAGCGTGACATGTTAGGTATCTATTTACTCGGCGTAACATCATCTTTGATATTTTCCCAAACAATTGGGCTAACTTACTGTTTTGTTATTTTTTAATTCATGAAACCATTTTTTTCCCCAAAAAAGGCGTTTGAAAAATTATTTCGCAAATACCGTGCAAGAAAAAAAGTTGCAATGACCGTCATTTTATTCCCTAGGGTGTCTGCTAAAAAAACATATATAATGTTTGGAGGTTCTGAGTAATTTTATAGCAAAAGAATGATGATTTGTACATGTAGGAGAGAAGTGCCAGAATAGGCCGGGTATTGATGTGGTAAAAAAAGCCCGGTATTGAAGTGGTTAAAAAAAAAAAAAAAGATATTTTCTACTTTCTGTTATAAAACATATGCAATAAAACCAAAATTCTTCATTACTTTAGGCCAAAATTTATTCTGCTACATGTCTTTTGTAAAAAATACATTTTTGGGGACACTATATATTGGGGACACTAGTATAGTTCTGATCCTGATCAAGATACCAATCTGTACAGACACTATACTGGTACTAATCAGCGATTTTAGTGTGACTGTGATAGTGTGGTGGAAAATCTGGCACTAACTTATACTGACTGGTAGGGATGCTAACTGACACTGACGTTGTTAGTGACACTAATACAGTGATTAATGATAATACTGCATACCTCCCAACCTGCACGGATTCTGCGGGTTAATCCCGCACAGCCACTTACCTCCCGCATTCCCGCGATAGAGTCAGAATTCCCGCACAGAAGAGGAGGCAGAGTGCAGGCAGCAGGAGGAGGAGGAGGAGGTAAGCCGTAGCTCCCCCGCTCTACAACTGTTATCAGTTGTGTGTTTAAAACCCTTCGTTCCCGTCCCGCGGCAGCAACCCCCCCCCCCCCCCACCCCGCTCGACAACTGTAATGGGAGAGGAAAATTTTGATGAATGTCCCGCAGAGGACATTTGAAAAGTTGGGAGGTATGATACTGTACTAATGACACTGGCTGGGAAGGGGTTAACATCAAGGGGCAATCAAGAGGTTAACTATGTGCCTAACAAGTGTAATGTGTGCTGCTTTTATTAAACACATCTGTCTGCTTTTTCTCCCTGAAATCAGATTTGATTTCAGGGAGAAGAAACAGACACATAGCTGTCTGTGTACAGCAGGGCCGATCCTAGGGTCACAGACGCCTGGGTGCAGAAATATTTGTGGCGCCCCCACGTGGGCGTGGTCATCCTACAAACTCCTCCCCTTTACACGTTTCTATGGCAACGATTCAAACACAGAGATGCTCCCCTAAGAAGTCGTCGTTACCCTAGGATCCTCCCATGATCTTTTAACAATAAAGAAAATACAGGAAGAGCATACACTAATGAGACCTGGAGGGGAGTCTCTCTGATGCACACAGAGAGGGCTTCTGTTAGAGAGTCTGTTAGGAAGAGCCCCCAGACATAGTACAAGAGATGGTCAGAGAGTGCAGACATATTACAGGTGACCGTCAGAGAGTGCAGACATGATACAAGAGACTGTCAGAGACTGCAGACATATTACAGGAGATGGTCAGAGAGTGCAGACATAGTACAGGAGACAGAGAGTGCAGACATAGTACAGGAGATGGTCAGAGACTTCAGACATAATACAGGAGATGATCAGAGAGTGCAGACATATTACAGGAGAGGGTCAGAGACTGCAGATATAATACAGGAGATGGTCAGAGACTGCAGATATAACACAGGAGATGGTCAGAGACTGCAGATATAATACAGGAGATGGTCAGAGACTGCAGATATAATACAGGAGATGGTCAGAGACTGCAGACATAATATAGGAGATAATGGCTGATCGGCCCTCTCACCTGACCCAGCGATACAGCAACAACGGTTCCTCTGATCAGGAGTCAGCTCACTCTGAATTGCCCGTACTGACTCCACCGAGTCCAGATCTGTATTAAGTATAGACTCCCTACTAAGTATAAACCCCTCCCTCAATACAGACCCCCCTCCATTAGTACAGACCCCCCAGGACAAACCACCCCCCTCCATTAGTAGAGACCCCCCCACAAACCACCCCCCCCTCCATTAGTACAGACCCCCCCTCAGGACAAATCACCCCCCCATTAGTACAGACCCCAACACAAACCACCCCCCATTAGGACAGACCACCCCCCTCCATTAGTAGAGACCCTCACATTAGTAGAGACCCCCCCACAAACCCCCCTCCCATTAGTAAAAGGAAAAATAAGGGCGCACCGACCTAGTGCATTACCAATGGCTAGGTTTATTAAAAGTAAATTAAAAGATCATTAATACTTACAAAGCAAGTATAGTAATAGGCACATACACCATTCCATCAAAAGGGATAGATGCCTTCAAAAGGCCTCCTGCTGAAACCAGATAACCAGAGAGTCCAGATGACATATATTACAGAACACCCCCCTCTATTAGTAGAGACCACCCCCCCTCAATTAGTACAGACCCCCCTCAGGACAAACCACCCCCCATTAGTACAGACCACCCCCCTCCATTAGTAGAGACCCCCCCACAAACCACCCACCCATTAGTACAGACCCCCCACAAACCATCCCCCCTCCATTAGTACAGACCCCCCCTGGCCCCCACAAACCATCCCCCCTCCATTAGTACAGACCCCTCCCTGGGCCCCACACACCAGACCCCCATGGCCCCAACACACCATCACCCCTCCATTAGTACAGACCCCCCTGGCCCCCACAAACCATCCCCCCTCCATTAGTACAGACCCCCCTGGCCTCCACAAACCACCCTCTTCCATTAGTACAGACCCCCCCACAAACCATCCCCCCTCCATTAGTACAGACCCCTCCTGGCCCCCACACACCAGACTCCCCCTGCCCCCAACAAACTATCCCCCCTCCATTAGTACAGACCCCCCTGGCCCCCACAAATTATCCCCCTCCATTAGTACAGACCCCCTGGCCCCCACAAACCACCCCCTTCCATTAGTACAGACCCCCCCACAAACCATCCCCCCTCCATTAGTACAGACCCCCCCTGGCCCCCACAAACCATCCCCCCTCCATTAGTACAGACCCCCCACAAATTATCCCCCCTCCATTAGTACAGACCCCCCCCTGGACAAACGCAAACCCCACCCGGGCGGCAGCTGGAGAGGACAGTGTGCAGCTGCGCCGCCCAGGTGGAAAAGATCGTGACAGTGAGAAAAAATGTCAGGCTGATGCACTGCACCGTACACAAGGTCACACTGCGCGGTCCCATGTATTAGACGTAGCCGGGGTCACGAGCTCACCTCCCAGTCACTGGGATTGGAGCAGCAGTGCAGTACGTGCTGAGGGGCAGGGCCTGTGTGCGCCTCACTCAGTGACACCCCCCCAATTTACCGCCAAGTCACCTACAACGACCCGGATTCTGCCCTTCACAGGGGCCACTATGTCCCCTACATCCACACACCATTCATGGGCCACACACAGGTACACGCATCTCTCAGGTGCTGCACTGAGGGAACAACACACACAGGGGAGGGAGACACACTCACCGCTGGTAGGGTGACCACATTTCCAAACTGCCATTCAGGGACACCCCCCCCTTCTTGAGGGGCCGTTTCGTGGAACAAACTTTTGCCAATGACCGAGGGGGTGGAGGCAACTGGCGGATGGGTGGTGGTGTGCGAGGTGGAATGTAGTCTCTGGAGTTGACGGGGAATTTGTCAGCGGGTGATTTGTTGGGCGAATGGCTGGTGTTAGCACTTTAATCATCCTGACACCATGCTTGATATGGTGTCAGGATGATCAAATCACATTATTTCTGTTACTACATTGTAACATATAATGAAATAGTTCAACTCACCATAATGCAGAATCAGTGGGAACCCTGAGCTTGCCACCAGATGCAGAGTGTCCAATTTGTCCACTGCAACATTGCAGTCCCGCTATAAGTCGCTGTTTGCCACCATTACGAGTAGAAGAAAAATAAATAAAAATTCTATAAATGTTCCATGTAGCTGCTATAACCATATAGGTGCAAACCAATCAATATACGCTTATTGGGATTTTTTTTTTACCAAAAATATGTAGCAGAATACTTATTGGCCTAAATTGATGAAGAAATTCAATTTTTTTCAATTTTTTTATTGGATGTTTTATAGCAGTAAGTTTTTTTATTTTTTTTAATTGTCGGTCCCCGCAGAGGTGATCAAATACCACCAAAAGAAAACTCTATTTGTGGGTACAAAATGACATAAATTTTATTTGGTTACAGTGTCACCTGACTGTGCAATTGTCAGTTAAAATAATGCAGTGACAATTTGCAAAAAATGGCCTGGTCATTAAGGAGGGGTAAATCTTCCAGACAGCAAGTGGATAATAAGGACCGTTTCTTTAATGGACTGTTTATAACATGGACCTTCTCTATACATCAGGGACTGCTTACCAAACAGGGATTAGAACTATGATAGTTACACTTGGTAGAGGGACAGAAGACAATAAAAGGACAGAAGGGCTGGTTTATAAAACAGGGACTGTCCCTATTAATCAGGGATAATGCCATACACAGTAGTGGGGGAAGGAGAGGGACTGGTCTCCAGGTCAGGGACTGTTTCTCTGTGTACAGTGGCATGCTGTGAGTGGTCAAGCAGTCTCTCTGCACACAGCCACTGTTGTCTCATGTCTCAGTGTAGCACACACAGGCAGTGGAGATGTACAAACACACTGACAGCTGTACATTCCCCCCTCCCTCCTGAGCACTCCTTCATGGTCTCCTCACAGTGATTTATGATTCTTTTAGCACTGCCACCACGCGGAACATTCCAAGCTAGCAGGTTAGGGAGGGGGGAGGGGAAGAAAGTAGGGTTGCCACCTGTCCAGGATTCACCCGGACAGTTCGGATTTGAAATCATGCATCCGGGTTTCAGACTGCCTGGAACCCGGACACATTATTTCGACTGGACTATGGCTTCCCAGCAGGGTTTCTGGCTGCAGTTGTCTAAGCTGAGAGTGTCTTTTACACTCTCTTTCACACTGCCCAAAGCCAGCACTAACAAACCCCCCCCAAACACACACACATACGGGAGAGGAGAGAGGGCTCGATCTGCACCTCTTCCCCCCACCCCTTCCCCTCTGTGTCTGCCCACACTCCAATCCCTGTGTCTTAGAAAAATAAAGTTGGGGCCGGAAATTTGACGTCCAAAAGCCTCAGATACATCTGGATGAGAGGTACTGACTGCCAAGGGGTGAGTGAGCTCATCATCCATCCCTCTCTGTGACTAAAGTCTCCCCCCTTCTCTCTCCTGCCTCTGAGTGAGTACACAAAGGTAAATCAGGCTTCTCAGAGCACCCCTTACATCAGATTTCCCCTTTACACCAGAGGCCACAGTGTTCCCCCTTACATCAGAGTCCTCTCCGTACATCAGAGTTCTCAGTGTTCCCACTTAAATCAGAGTTCCCAGAGCATCCCTTATGTCAGAGGCCCCAGAGTTCTCCCTTACATCAGAGTCTGCCCCTTACAGTGAAAGGGAACTCTGTGAGTTCAGATGTAAAAGGGGAACTCTGTGGATTTAGATGTAAAAGTGGAACTCTGTGGACTCTGATGTAAAGGGGGACTCTTGTTATTAACTTCATATAATTAGAAATTTTATTCAATAGCAAAATATATGTATAGTTTAGTCTATAAAAAAGAAATTGCTGTGCGTCGTTAAAGTGTTCGGGTTTGACTTGAAGAAAAGGTGGCAACCCTAGAAGAAAGTGATGACAAGAAGGGACAGGCTCATGACTATTGTATAACCGATGTATTCCAGTACTGCCCACCACATTATACCCCATACCTTACTTATCTTAATCAAAGAGACCACACATTGCTGTTTTGGAGTAAACATGGCCATAGCAGCCTCCTTTATTTTTTATAACTGTTCCATCAGTTATCAAAAACTTTAACCATCAAAACACATAAACCCAGAAACATAACAGAAATATTGCCCCCTAGTGTTGGTCTTTGCAGGAACCTCAAATTCGCCATAATCATATTAACCCGATATTCCTCATCATATTAAATTCTTATTATCCCGTGACACTGCGGTACCTTACCAATGGTCATAGGCCTCAAGCCGATCAGCTACTCAGAGACGACCACTGACCACAGTGCCCTTATTATCCAACTCATCCAGCTAAACTCCTGTTAGCTGGAATCCATCCTCAGAACCCATACCACCGATGGTTCCTGACCACTTGCTTTTTCGAGGTACTTCCTTCTCCCGCAAAGACCAAACACCCGCCACCGCACCGAAGGGAAAACACCTTTACCCTTTGGTGCCCCTCCAAACCCTAAGGGCTCGTTGGATCCCATCCTGCAAACCCAAAGACCATAAATCAGTCCCCACATCGTTCAGATGGACCCCATCCCTCCGTAGATACCGCCATGTATCCACCTCCAATTCAAAATGTCGGACCACCAACCCACCATTCCGTACCACAAACCTGCCCATGTCCCGGTTAATTTTCCTCCGGGCCCTGTTAATTCCAGCCACTGACCTAGCCCCCCTCCACTCTACCCGTGCCACCATGTCTGACCAGAAGATAATCATGTCCGGGAACGACATCCTTAGCCTCAGGAAATCAGACTTCATATCCCGAGTCACTTCTAGCATGGACCTGAAACCCAAATCGTTGCCACCTACGTGCAGTACCAGAACGTCAGGTGGCCTGTCCAAACGCGCAAAATGGTGCACCTCCGGAACCATATTACTCCACAACATTCCTGGAACTCCCAGCCAGCGGACACACGCCTCCGGTCTTGGGAACCCCAGCTGCCGACCCTCATGTCGAACATTGGCTCTCTTAGCCCCCCAGAAAACAAACGAATGGCCCAGTATCCAGACCAACGCCTGCATTTGACCTGTAATTGCAAGAAGACAATCCCCATGAGAATCTCCCATCACCCTTATATATTCCCAGCAATCCGAACAGAACCCAAACCATAACCTAAACAACGCCCCCTGACATGTACCCCCACATTATTCCAGTCCCACCAGTAGCTGCAGGCGTACGTATAACCGGAACCTCCTGGATTCCCAGCGGCCTATCTTCTTAACCGCCTCCTCGTCCATCCCACATCTGGTCGCCTCCGTAGCTGCCCCGATCCTAAAAGAGTGCAAGGAAAATTATTTTTCCCTGAGTCCCAAAGCCTGAAGGGACTTCCGGAACACCGCAATGAACTGATACCTTGAAAGTGGGATTCCGTCCTCGTGTACCAAAAAGGAACCCACCCCCGACGGTCGCACCTCCAAGTACCCTTTTACTGCCCTTACCGGGCACAACAGGGAACCTGGGACCGGAAAAACCTGGACCAACTTACCTCTGCCCATCTGGTCCGTCTTAGACCTCCTCAGCACCAGCGACACCCCTTGCTCCGTCCAGCCCACCTCGCTATCAAGCAACCCCCCGTGCACTGCTTTTGACGGGCTGACCAACTCACCTATCCTGAATGCTCCAAAGAATGCCAGTGAAAATGCCACCGTGAACAACAAAACTTCATATGGGGATGAACATAAGCCCTGTAACTGCCCCATGATCTTGACCAATAGAGCAAACAAAACTGGTCGCCTGCCATCCGGCTTCTGCCCCCCCCGCCCATATCCCTTGAGTGCCTGCCGCACCCAAAAATCTTTTGTAAAATCGGGGCAACCTTGCCATTTGAACAAAAAGGCCAAGCCTGCCATCTTCTTACCCAAACTGGACCTGGACATGCAGGCCTCCATGTTTCTTGCCAGGAAATACAGCACCAATAACCTGACATTGGGACCCACAGGATCCGATCCTGCTGCCCGAACCATCTCTTTCCATTCCAACCACACCTTCTCATACGCCCCCCATGTGCCCGTACTCACCGATTTTTTGATCCAACCTGACACTATTCCAACGGAATCTTCCACAGCCAGCCTGGACAAGGGACCCCACGTTGCTCCGCCTCCGGTGCCAACTCTCAGAACCTGTCCCACTGAAAGCGAGACAGCGCATCAGCTATGACATTGTCCACCCCCGGAAGGTGCACCGCATACACAAACACATTAAGCTGCAAACATCGCAGAAGACGCACCACCGGGGGGAAGATGCCGACACTTTGTTGATGACTTGTACTACCCCCAGGTTGTCCCCATGAAAACGCACTTTCAGATCCCTGAAACACGCCCCCCACAACTCCACCGCCAGCACCACAGGGAACAGTTCCAACAGAACCAAATTCTTGGTGAAACCCGCGTCCACCCAGGACTGCGGCCATGGGCCCGCACTCCACCTGCCCTGAAAGTAAGCCCCAAAACCTGCCCCCCCAGCCGCATCCGTGTATAGTTCTAAATCAAAATTGCTAATAGGGCCCGACATCCATAACGCTCTCCCATTGAAAGACTCTAAGAATGAATGCCAAACCCGCAATTCCGCCTTGTGTTCTCTGCCCAAACTCACAAAGTGCGTGGGGGACCGTACCCCAGCCGTGCTAGCCGACAGCCGTCTGCAAAACACCCTGCCCATTTGCAGAATGCGGCACGCAAAATTGAGCTTTCCCAGTAGCGACTGTAAAACCCTAAGCTGCACTTTCCTTATCCCCATCATGAACTCCAGCTCAGTCTTGAGCGACTCCAATTTGTCCAATGGTAGGCGGCACTCCATGGCCTCCGAATCCAGGACAATACCCAAAAACGTGATAACCGTGCGAGGTCCCTCCGTTTTGTCAGGTGCCTATGGTATCCCAAACCGCTGTGCAACGTGCTCCAATGTGGCCAGGAGCACAGCGCAGATTCTGGATGAGGCCGGACCCACGCAAAGGAAATCGTCCAAGTAGTGAATGATTGAATTCACCCCCGACACATCCCTGACCACCCATTCCACAAACGAACTGAACTGTTCGAACAATGCGCACGATATGGAGCATCCCATAGGCAAGCACTTATCCACATAGAACTCATTGTCCCACTGACATCCCAGGAGGTGAAAACTATCCGGGTGAACAGGCAACAATCTAAACGCCGCCTCTATGTCTGTTTTCGCCATCAGCGCCCCCTGGCCATACCGGCGAACCCACCCCACCGCAGCATCAAAGGAAGTGTAACTGACTGTACATGCTTCCGGATCAATAGCGTCATTGACCGACCTGCCCTTCGGGAAAGACAGGTGGTGAATGAGGCGGAACTTGTTGGGCTCCTTCTTAGGTACCACCCCGAGTGGGGAGACCACCAAGTTCTCCAGGGGAGGGGACCGGAAAGGACCCCCCATCCGGCCCAAAGCAACCTCCTTGTGCAGCTTTTCCGCGACCACCGCAGGTTGCTGCAAAGCCGATCGCAGATTGCGTGCGATCAGGGGAATAACCTGCAAAGAACATGGAATGCGAAACCCCTCTGAAAACCCTTGCTCCAACAACCTTGCCGCCCCCTTGTCCGGATACCTACCGAGGATCAGCCGCATCCTTTCCACCATCACCGGAGTCCTCCCTTTTCTGCCCAGAGTCCCCGGCCCGCCCCTTACCTCTCTTAAAGCACCTAGCCTGTGTATGGGAGCCTCTGCAACCGGAGCACTCATGCTTGAAACGGCAGGACCCCCCAAACTTGCAGCACACCCCTTTTTGTTTCCCGGCCGATTGTCCTGGGGAAGAGGTTCCACCGGCCCCCCCCTTGAAAAAACTGACCAGAAGCCCTCGGCGCAGTCATCAACCGCATCCATAAGCTTATGTCCTTATTATCCCACCGCAGACCAGGCCTCACCGCTCTCCTCTGCCTGAACTGTTCATCATATCTGAGCCACCCCGTGCCCCCGTACACTCTGTATGCTTCCCCTATAGAGTCCTGATAACCAAATAGTGCCGAACAATGTTCCGGGTTCTTTTGCCCTATAACACTAGCCATGATGGAGAACGCTTGCAACCAATTTGCAAACGTCCGTGGGATCAGCCTATATCTCCTCTTCTCCTCATCCTCTTTTTTTTAATCATCCGGTTTAACCCTGTCCAGGTGAAACTTCTCTAATGGCAGAAGCGAGAACATCTCCACATACTCACCCTTCCATATCTTTTCTTTCACTTCGGGTTTCCGGTGAGATCCCAGCAATGCCTAATAACACACATACATCTCACATTTAGCAGCATCATCCAACCTAATGACATCCTGCCTTGCCTCCAGTTCCACTGCACCACCCTCTTTTGTGGCCACAGCTGCAGAACTCAACCCTACAGCTTCCCCCACCCTGATACTCCCCGCAGGTGTAACCGGTGACCCCACCATGGCAGCGGGCCCCGCCGTCCCTGACGGCGGAACCCACGCCGCCGCCGGACTGACTCGCCCGCCATCCCCCTTTTCAAATTGGCTGACTAGGGACTTGATGCCCGCAAGAAACCCCTGCAGCCCGTCCGGCCGTGCACCTCCCCCATCCGGGAACGCACCCCCCCCTGCCTGTCCATCATCTTGACCCAGAATTTGCACCGCTAAACCCACACCCGCAGCCGACTTACCCACCTGGACACCATTTCCCTCATGGCCCCCAGCATAATCAATAGAAAGGGACTTACCGGGCTGCCTGGAAGAACTCCCACCAGCCGATCCACTCAAATCCACCGCTGCCTCCGACCGTCCGGGTCTCCGATCCTCATCCGAGCTGCACAATTCACCCTCTGACAGCACACCAGCCTGCTCCTCACCACCGGACGATAGCTCACCAGGTGACTTGTCCCTGGAAGCCGAGGTGTCAGGACCCGATCGGTCCCACCTCCGCGCACCTGACCCGCCCGCCGATTTTTTAACCGCCTTGCCTCCACGCTGTCTCTGCTCACCCGCACCGCCGTCATCACTCACTGGCACACCACCTTCCACAGCCTCCTGCACCAGACGTCCGGCCGAGGGGGGGATGCCTGGACGCCGCGGCCACCGATGACCCTCGCAGGAGCCCCAAATCCGCCGGGGACCCCAGGGGGCCGGGCCCGCCTGATCCGACTCCGCGTGCAGCGCGGGCCTATCGGCCACACCGGAACTCCTGGTGCGGCCCCCCACGAGCTCCGAACTTGAGGGGGATTCCTTCCGGTACCCCCCGCCTTGGGCAATGCGGCGCTAGGGGGACTCCCAATCTGCCGCTGAGCTCTCGGGGAGAGGCCCGGTGAGTAGCGCTCCGGGGGTCTGGACCTCCGAGCTCGCCCAGTCTCTCTCCCCGCGGTACCTTATGACCCGGCCGGACTTGAAAGTATCGGCCCCAGGGTCTCCTGGAACCAATCTTCGCCCCGGGTCACCGCCTCTGCCCGCAGTTGGGCCAGCAGCTTCTCAATGGAGGACATGATGCTGTCCACTAAACTTTCCCCTGCACTGTGTTAACTCAGAGGGGCGGGGTCTTCCTTTTATCAAGCCTTCTCCCCTCCCCTCTATATTTCCATTAGCCAATGGTTAATACCCTCTTATTACATACACTGTTCACTCAGTCATGCCCAGCCCTGCGCCTATGGCATTCTGTCTTTTTGCTCCGGGCTTTTCTTCCATCTAACAAACAGCTCTATAGAACTCCTACAACTCCCTCTGACAATCCAGTGTGGCCCTGGAGGTTCTCCTTATGGTGTGGGCAAAGGCTGGCAGCTCCCCCCTACTAGAATAATACTCACTGTGCAGTGTGATCGGGGAACATCACTGGTGTCAGCTGCTCTGTGCTTCTCTGTGCTGTGAAGGGTCAGTCGCCCAGTAGAGATCCTCGTGGAGACTCTTCTTTGGGATGCCGTGAGTGGGGCCCCCACTGACACCCAGCCCAGATGCAGTGTCACTTGCCAGAAGATAGAAGAGGTCATCCAGCATGGTGGAGAGCACTATGCACGGAGGAGGAGGAAGTTAACTCCTCCCGCCGGCGCTCATGGTCCTGGTGCAGGCTCTGCTGAGGTTCAGAGTCCGGGGGGACAGAGGCAGAGCAGGGAGCCGCCCGCAGCATTAGCTGATACATTCTCCAGGAAGCCATCTTTGCCTGTCTGAGCGCCTTCAGTACAGACCGCCCCCCCCACTACGTCACCGCGGGTCTCTCTCAGTTGGAGAGAGCGGCCTCTGGATACCAACAAGGAGGAGAAGGAGGGAGGGGAGCACTCTGGCGCTTGAGCGCCCCCACTTCTGTGGCGCCTGGGTGAACTGCACCCCTCGCACCCCATCTAGGATCGGCCCTGGTGTACAGAGTTCTGTGTATTTATCAACACAGAACTCTTTTCTGTGATTGGGAATATTGAATTGGGCTCCCTGCTTAAAGTGGTTGTAAACCCTTTTATATACCCAATGAAGTGACTGGCCTCAGGTGATACACAGAGATAAAACAAATCCTCCTACATAAGTTGTACCTATTTATCTGCTGTCTTCTCTTCTCTGCATCTGTTAAAAGTTCAGAATTTATAAAGCTTGGCTGAGAGTTCAGAAAAAAGGGGGTGAGAACTGAAATTGCAATCTGCAGGAATGAAGAAGCAGACCGAAGTGACACTTAAGCAGGCCATAGATTATGTAATTTTCTTTTCTGCAACCACGGGATGTAGGAAAGAAAATCCATTGACTCCTCCATCAACACAGTCAGTGTTGATGGGGCAATCCCTCCTGCAGAGCTATTGTGGTCTCCCAATAGGGTGAAGCCTGGGGAGCGACGTCGATGCCTGGAGAACCCAGTGATTATTGCTAACAGCTATAGCTTCAGGCAATAATCGCATGCTAAAAATCTAACATGCTGGTTGGACCCAAGTTGATCAATGGATCAACTTGGGTACAATCAGCCTGCCCTGCCCGCTGGCCTGCTGATCAAGCCGAGATTCGATCCATCTATGGCCAGCTTTAGTGCTCTTAAATGAGACAAGTACACACTATAGAGGGATATGCTTTGTTCATATTTCATGTCTGAGTTTTACAACCACTTTAATGGAAGCATTAACTTGTACCTTAAAGAAGCCCTCCATAATCTACCTCCCCACATAACACACTTGACTCTGAAAGAGGTCTTCTCTTACATTAGCAAAAAATACATACAGTATCTCACAAAAGTGAGTACACCCCTCAAATGTTTGTAAATATTTTGTTATTTCTTTTCATGTGACAACACTGAAGAAATTACACTTTGCTACATAGCAAAGAAGTGAGTGTACAGCTTGTATAACAGTGTAAATTTGCTGTCCCCTCAAAATAACTCAACACACAGCTATTAATGTCTAAACAGCTGGCAACAAAAGTGAGTACACCCCTAAGTGAAAATGTCCAAATTGGGCCCAAAGTGTCAATATTTTGTGTGGCCACCATTATTTTCCAGCACTCCATGCCCTCTTGGGCATTGAGTTCACCAGAGCTTCACAGGTTGCCACTGGAGTCCTCTTCCACTCCTCCATGATGACATCATGGAGCTGGTGGATGTTAGACACCTTGCGCTCCTCCACCTTCCGTTTGAGGATGCCCCACAGATGTTTAATAGGGTATAGGTCTGGAGACATGTTTGGCCAGTCCATCACCTTTACCCTCAGATTCTTTAGCAAGGCAGTGGTCATCTTGGAGGTGTGTTTGGGGTCGTTATCATGTTGGAATACTGCCCTGCGGCCCAGTCTCCAAAGAGAGGGGGATCATGCTCGGTTTCAGTGTGTCACAGTACATGTTCCCAGATAGTAAGTAATTGTGCTGCAAGTCTGAAAATGACTTGCTAAGCTCTTGCTAGACTTGCCAGGCTTCACAAGTTTGTTGCACAATTGCAGCGAGTTTGCATTGCATGACTCCAGATAAACTTTCTTTGCAAACATTCTGCAAGTCTGCTGCAAGTTCTGGTTCATTTATGTTGTATAATAGTTATCCCACCACAAGGGTCACTGTGTCTGAGTTTTCATCATTGTTCCCTGCTGGTGAGGTTTTTCTTTAATTGGTGCTGGGGCGTGGTGTGCAGAGAGGTGAGTGATATCCATGAGATCTGATATGGAGTTCAGAGAGGTAGAAATCAAGGAGTGACTAACCCTAATATCCCATTGGTGGAGCACAATTTGGAATGTGTTATTTTTCTTTTCTTTATTTGCAATTGGATTTCGATGCAGGCATGGAGAGGAGAGTGGAATGTTAACTGCCATTAGGGTTTGGATACCAAAGCCCACTAGACCTGTTGTGGTATTTGTTTAAGGTGCTGCTAGGGCACATTCCTGGTGGATGTCTGGATGGTGGGAACAATTGTGTTCACGACTTTCAAGAACTGTTTTTTGAGCCGGTGATCTTCACATCTCATCACGTTTTGATGTACATGCACTTTATTATTTGGGACTTATTTTATTGTTTTTTATGTAAAATCAGATGAATACCTGCTTTTGATTCAAGCACTTTTGTCACTGTTTCACATATTATTGCATATTATTGTATTTTTTTTTTGGGGGGTAGTCATTTATGCATGTTTGTCTTTTTGCTGTTTAGCATCTTGAATTAGTGCACTTTTTGTTTTGTGATTTTTTTTTTTTTTTATTGTATCATTTTTATTGTTTTTGAGAATGTTATTTTTTATGTTTTGTTAAATGTTCATCCTAATAAAAAAATAACTAAGATGTAATCCAGTGTTATGTATTGATTGTATTCAAATATTTTAATGTTTTTATAAAGATCAGTTTTGTCTTAATGCACTGTTCAGTAAACTGAGGTACATTTTTTAGGGAAATGGTAAAATATAGACCAAAAAAGCTGAACTAAAAATATTTCAATGAGGGGGGGCGTGACCGGACACGGATGCTGGAGTGAGAGTGTGTGAGCGTTCCTTCCTCCCTTCCTGCTCCTCTCTCAGGCTAACTTCCACCCCCCCCGACTGGGGGAACTCCTGGATGCCCGGAATGGAAGCTCAGTGCATTGAACTCCTTGACTGGGGGAACTCCTGGATGCCCGGAACGGTGCTCAGTGCATTGCAGCAGGGAGAGACGGCGGCGGCGTGAGAGGTCCCCGCCGCCCCCCCCTCCTCCCCTGATGGAGCGGCACCTGACTGGAGGAGTGAGATTTCCGGACGAGCGGCGCTCAGGATACCAGCGCGCAGCAGGCAGGGAGAGACGGCGGTGATGTGAGAGGTCCCCGCCGACCCCCCCCCTCCCCTGACGGAGCGGCACCTGACTGGAGGAGTGAGATTCCCGGAAACAGCACCAGGTATGGGAAAGAGGACACAATATACAGAAGGAGTGTCGCTTCATCCCTCGGGCAAATACTGGACAATCAATATGGATGGGTGAGAACTTTCTAATCTCTTTTGGGAAGACGGGGAAGAAAATGTTACGGGGGCAGTGTATTTAAAAGGGAGAAAGGGGAAAAAAAGGGTAAACTTGCTTTGCTGTCCTCCTCCCTTTGTATCCTGGAGTGAAGACAAGAGACCAGACTGTACAAAATTGGACTGGACTGGACTGTGCAAATTCTGCACTGTGGAGAACTGCTCCTGTTGGGTTTCTTTTTTTTTCCCCTCTAGTATTGTTATAACTGCAACTATATAACACAAGAGGACGGCCCCCTTCTTCCCAGAAAATTCTGTTACATGACACTGTGATAGACTTTATTCCTATATGGATGGGCTGTCTCCCAAAAGCTGTCCCCCTTTCCTCTCCCCACTCGCTAACCTCCAACTATAGTGGAAACTATTTCTGGGCCTTGTTTGGTATAGAGGAGGAAGGTCGACTCTCTTTCACTGGCAACTTTTTCACTTTTTATATGAGGACTGATACAATTTAAAAACTCTAGACATACTAAATCAGACCTGCAGCTATCCATTAACTGGCTTTAACGGACTTTACTACACTTTATTGCACAGTAAGGAAAATTGTGTATAAGGCATTATGTCCGGGAAGAAAAAAGGGGATGATAACCTTGGCCAGGAGCATGTGGGACCACAATCTTTACGATCGGCCAAAAGTAACCAGGCTGCGGTAGCAGCTGCCAAACTGGAGAGATTTGCTCACTTCCCAGAACACACTCCAGGTAGAGGGGGAACACAGACCCAGGCCAAAGGGACAGCAGACAGGAGAAGCCAAGGTCATACTGTAGCAGCCACAGTTAAAAACATCAATAATAAAAGCACGGCTACGGCCATCCAAGGGACAGAGATAAACTTGGGATCAAATATTGCCATAGAGGGGATTCCCACACTACAGGATGTGTTCCTAGTGGTCAATGCGTGTAAACAGTCATTGGAGGAGGTATGTGACCAGATGAAAGGTATTAAGGAGGAACTAGTCTCAATGCGGTCTGAACTCCAAAAGACAAATGAAAGGATCACTGAAACAGAAGGAAGGATCTCACAGATAGAGGATGAATTATACCCGGTAAAACAAGAGCATAGAAAACTAATGGGACAAATGACTAAGTTTGAGGAAAAAATGGACGAAATGGAGAACAGACATCGTAGGGACAACATAAGACTGGTGGGACTACCAGAGAAGTGTGAAGGGACTAATCCTATAGAGTTTTTGGAAAACTGGTTCATAAAGTTGTTTGGAAGAGAAAGTTTTTCGCAACAATTTTCGATAGAAAGAGCGCACAGAGTCCCCTCTAAACCCCCTCCCACAGGAGGGCACCCACGTTCAATGTTAATGAAATTCCTTAATTACCGGGATAAAGTAACCCTACTAAGAAAGGGTAGAGAGATGGGGTCCATTTTTTATGGAGAAACCAGGGTATCAATATATCCTGATTTCTCCCCTTATCTGCAGAAGCAAAGGGCGGGTTTCATAGAAGCCAAACGTAGACTGAAAACTCTTGATGTTACGTATGCACTACTGTACCCAGCACGACTACGGGTGGTAGCGTTAGGCGGGACACAATTCTTTGATACCCCTGAAGGAGTGCTGGGGTGGTTGGAAGATAAAAAGGATCAACTATCAACAAAGTGAAGTGACATTTAGCTTAATGATGTGATACATTTAGGTTTCACTTGTTGATTATCCCTTTCTGTCTTTTCCCCCCCTTTTTTTTGTGGGGAAGGGAAAGGAAAGTTCACGGATGTGAGGATGAGGGGGAGGGGAGACACACACCACTGGAGGAGTAAAAGAATGGGTGGAGAATGTAGTAAAATAGAATTTGGGGCGAGGGAGGAGGAGAGGATGGAAGATATAAATGGGGGAGTGGGGAGATGTATGGACCGTTCACAAAAAAAGCCCCTAGGGAATACCTAGAAAGGTGTAGGGGGGGAGGGAGGGACCAAAATGAGTTATCACAAGGAACACAAAAAGGTTGGAATTTAAAATATGGCTAAAATCTACACAAATATATATATGGAGCACATTTGTTTTCTTTTTTTTTCTTGAAAAAGAAAAAAAATATATAACACTTTTTGCAGGGGTAAAAAAAGAGTACAGTGACGTCACTAAATAATGATAAAACAATTAAGTAAATTGGTAGTAAAAAGTGGAGTAAATCACATAATCACATTTTTTTTAAAAGAGAAAGGAAGGGAAAAGAAAAGGAAATAATACTTTTGCACTGTGTGGTATAGGGGGAAGTCAAAAGTTTTAATCACAGTGTATCGCTATGAGAGATTTATGATTTCTTTGGTAATTTATTTCAGGCAACTTGTGTTTTGGTTAGTTGATGCCATCTTGAATGAATTGATTGTTTTATGCAGTCCAGAGTAATGAAAATGGGGTCTTGGAATGTCCGTGGGTTGGGTACCCCTGCTAAGAGAGCTGCAGTATTTGATATGCTGGAAATGTATGAGGTGGGACTGATCTGTCTCCAAGAGACTCACCTGACTAAAATTACCATACAACAAGTTCAAAGTAAGAAGTTCCAATACCAATACCACTCAGTGCACACCTCTTATTCCAGAGGTGTGTCAGTACTGGTTAAAAGAGGGGTGGTGTTTACTTGCAGACAGATCAGCATTGACGAGGAGGGGCGCTATATTTTTCTTCACTGCGTAATAGAGAGTAGAGAATATGTTCTTGCAAATATTTATATACCCCCGCCCTTTAAAATCAAGGTTATATATAAGCTAATGGAATTTATGGTGGATAAGATGGGGATGCCAATCATAGCAGTGGGGGATTTTAATGAGGTTATAAATAGAAAATGGGATAGGCTTCCAGGGGGAAGGGAACCAAATCCTCCGGAGAGTCGATTGTATCAAATTATACAAGAAGCTGGTTGTTTGATATATGGAGAACGAGGAACCCAGATGTGCTGCAGTATTCCTGTTTTTCTAGTTCCTATTCAACACTTTCTAGGATAGACCTAGTTCTAGGTAATACGGAAGCATCCCAGATAATAAAAAACATAGTATACCAGCCAAGAGGGCTGTCAGATCACTCGTTAGTGACAGTTCTGGTAAATTTAGAAGGGAATAGAATCAAGGGAGTATGGAGGATGAATCTCTTATGGTTTGAAGTTATCGGAGGCCCTGTGGAGATTCTAGACAAATTACAAGAGTTTATAGAATTTAATGAAGGAACTGTGACTAGACATGTGCAGTTCGTTTCGTTCCGAATCGAAATTCGGACAAATTTTTCATTATTCGGACATTCGGATGCATCCGAATTACCGAATTACAATACTAATGAATTTAACCGAATCCGAATTTTTTCGAATCTAAAAATTGCGGACGAAATTCGAACCGGATTCGAAAATATTTTTGACCCGACTTTGGGTCCACGTATCTCGGGGTTACTTGGTGATAGAAACCCCAAATTTGGAGATGTTGTAGTGCTAGTTCTTCTGTGTTTGCATACCAAATATGGGGTTTCTATAACTAAGTGACCCCGAGATACGTGGACCCAAAGTCGGGTCGCAAAATGTCAAGCACTTTACTGGAGCAGAGAATGACATTTTGCGACCCGATTTTGGGGCCACATATCTCGGGGCCACTTGTAGCTAGAAACCCCAAATTTGGTATGCAAACACAGTAGAACTAGCACTACAACATCTCCAAATTTTGGGTTTCTATCACCAAGTAACCCCAAAATACATGGACCCAAAGTCGGGTCGCAAAATATTTTCGAATCCGGTTGAAATAGTATCAACATGATTCGAAATTATTTCAACTGCATTTGAAACTATTTCAACCGGATTCGAAAATATTTTGTGACCCGAATTTGGGTTCATGTATCTCGGGGTTACTTGGTGATAGAAACCCCAAATTTGGGGTTATTGTTTTTCTAGTCTATTTTCTATTTTATTATAATCTTTTCTATCCAAAGTTAAAATTAATTAATTAAAAAATTTGAATTCATACTATTCGAAATTCAAATTTATTCTATTCGAAATTCGAATTTCAGAAGTTGTATATTCTTTCTTTCTATTTTATTCTTCTAAATTATATTTTTTTTCTAATCTGTTCTAATCTTTTCTATTTGAATTATAAATTTTGGAAGAAGGTTATTTACTTACTTATATACATCTGTCACATAAAAAAAAGATGTGAAATGGCTGTCATGGATGTCGATCGCAAGGCAAGTACATATGCTGTATGTCATTGTCCACTTGCCACAACTCCTGCCACGAGTGCCACGACACCGGCCACGAGTGCCACGACACCGGCCACGAGTGCCACGTGAACGGCCACAAGTGCCACGTGACCTAGTTGTGGATTGTCTACTTGCCACGTCACCTGCCACAAGTTATGGGGCTCCTAGCACCAAGTGACCCCCAGATATGGGCGATATGTCAAGTACTTTTCTGCAGCAGAGAATGACATTTTGTGACCCGACTTTGGGGCCACGTATCTCGGGGCCACTTATAGCTAGAAACCCCAAATTTGGTATGCAAACACAGTAGAACTAGCATTACAACGGGGTTACTTGGTAATAGAAACCCCAAATTTGGGGTTATTGTAGTGCCAGTTGTAATGTGTTTACATACCAAATATTTTGGGATTTCTAGCTATAAGTGGCCCCGAGATACGTGGCCTCAAAGTCGGGTCACAAAATTTAATTCTCTGCTGCAGAAAAGCACTTGACAGATCGCCCATATCTGGGGGTCACTTGGTGCTAGGAACCCCATAACTTGTGGCAGGTGACGTGGCAAGTGGACAATCCACAACTTGGTCACGTGGCAGGTCACGTGGCTTTTGTGGCCGGTCACGTGCCACTCGTGGCAGGTAACGTGGCACTCGGACAATGACATACAGCATATGTACTTGCCTTGCGATCGACATCCATTTCACATCTTTTTTTTTATGTGACAGATGTATATAAGTAAGTAACTAACCATCTTCCAAAATTTATAATTCAAATAGAAAAGATTAGAACAGAATAGAAAAAAATATAATTTAATAGAATAAAATAGAAAGAATATGCAACCATCTTATGAAATTCGAATTTCGAATAGAATAAATTTGAATTTCGAATAGTAGGAATTAAAAAAATGTAATTAATTAATTTTAACTTTGGATAGAATAGATTAGAATAGAAATAGAGAATAGACTAGAAAAACAATAGAATAGAATAGAATAGAATATAGATACTATCTATTTCATGTTTAATTTTTTTTGCAGATTACTATTTTTTACATAAGATCTCCTGCAGACTATTAGCATTTATTTTATTTTTTTTGCAGATCTCCTGCAGACTATTAGTATCTATTTAGTTTTCTCACCAGGTCTCCTGCAGACTATTAGCATTTATTTTATTTTTTTAGCAGATCTCCTGTAGACTATTAACAGCCATTTCACTTCTTTTTTTTTTTTTTGCAGATCTCCTGCAGACTGTTAGAATCAATTTCATTTTTTTTTTCAGAGTCGGGTCGCAAAATATTTTCGAATATATTTTAAATAGTATCAACATGATTCGAAATTATTTCAACCGCATTTGAAACTGTTTCAACCAGATTCGAAAATATTTTTGACCCGACTTTGGGTCCACGTATCTCGGGGTTACTTGGTGATAGAAACCCCAAATTTGGTATGCAAACACAGTAGAACTAGCACTACAACATCTCCAAATTTTGGGTTTCTATCACCAAGTAACCCCAAAATACATGGACCCAAAGTCGGGTCGCAAAATATTTTCGAATCCGGTTGAAATAGTATCAACATGATTCGAAATTATTTCAACTGAATTTGAAACTATTTCAACCGGATTCGAAAATATTTTGGTCCCGACTTTGGGGCCACGTATCTCGGGGCCACTTATAGCTAGAAACCCCAAATTTGGTATGCAAACACAGTAGAACTAGCATTACAACGGGGTTACTTGGTGATAGAAACCCCAAATTGGGGGTTATTGTAGTGCTAGTTGTAATGTGTTTGCATACCAAATATTTTGGGGTTTCTAGCTATAAGTGGCCCCGAGATATGTGGCCTCAAAGTCGGGTCGCAAAATTTCATTCTCTGCTGCAGAAAAGCACTTGACATATCGCCTATATCTGGGGGTCACTTGGTGCTAGGAACCCCATAACTTGTGGCAGGTGACGTGGCAAGTGGACAATCCACAACTTGGTCACGTGGCAGGTCACGTGGCACTCGTGGCCGGTCACGTGGCACTCGTGGCCGGTCACGTGGCACTCGTGGCCGGTCACGTGGCACTCGGACAATGACATACAGCATATGTACTTGCCTTGCGATCGACATCCATTTCACGTCTTTTTTTTTATGTGACAGATGTATATAAGTAAGTAACTAACCATCTTCCAAAATTTATAATTCAAATAGAAAAGATTAGAACAGAATAGAAAAAAAATATAATTTAATAGAAAAAAATTTAAAGAATATGCAACCATCTTATGAAATTCGAATTTCGAATAGAATAAATTTGAATTTTGAATAGTAGGAATTAAAAAAATGTAATTAATTAATTTTAACTTTGGATAGAATAGATTTGAATAGAAATAGAGAATAGACTAGAAAAACAATAGAATAGAATAGAATATAGATACTATCTATTTCATGTTTAATTTTTTTTGCAGATTACTATTTTTTACATAAGATCTCCTGCAGACTATTAGCAATTTTTTTTGCAGATCTCCTGCAGACTATTAGTATCTATTTAGTTTTCTCACCAGGTCTCCTGCAGACTATTAGCATCTATTTCTTTTTTTAGCAGATCTCCTGTTAACAGCCATTTCACTTCTTTTTTTTTTGCAGATCTCCTGCAGACTGTTAGAATCAATTTCATTTTTTTTTTCAAAGTCGGGTCGCAAAATATTTTCGAATCCGCTTTAAATAGTATCAACATGATTCAAAATTATTTCAACCGCATTTAAAACTATTTCAACCGCATTTGAAACTATTTCAACCGGATTCAAAAATATTTTGCGACCCGACTTTGGATCCACGTATCTCGGGGTTAGTTGGCGATAGAAACCCCAAATTTGGGGATGTTGTAGTGCTAGTTCTCCTGTGTTTGCCTACCACATTTGGGGTTTCTATTACTAAGTGACCCTGAGATACGTGGACCCAAAGTCGGGTCGCAAAATATTTTCGAATCCGGTTGAAATAGTTTCAAATGCGGTTGAAATAATTTCGAATCATGTTGAAATAATTTCGAATCCGGTAGAAATATTTTCGAATTCGGTTGAAATATTTTCGAATGCGACTGATTTTCGAATTCGGTCGAAAACAAAACCCGAAAACGAATTTAACAAATTTAACGAATCTAACTAAACGAAATTAATTAATTAACGAATTAAAACGAAACGAAACAAATTTTTTCCTTTTGCACATGTCTAACTGTGACACAGGGAGTGATGTGGGATACGCTGAAGGCATTTTTAAGGGGAATATGTATTCAACAAGTGGCAAAAGTTAAAAAGGCATCCAGAGAGTGGGAGAATAGGATAAGGCGGGAATTAGTGAATGCAGAAAAGGAATATGTTGAAAACCCAACATCAGAGCGACAAAGAATATGGATGAATAAACAACAAGAATATAAAATAGCAATGATTAAAAAATCTGAGAATAAAAGATTATTTCAGAAACAAGCCGCATTTGGGGAGGGGGAGAGTGTCGGAAGAATGCTGGCACATTTAGTGCGAACCAATTCCTCCCTATCCGCAGTACCCGCGATTAGGACTTTGAAAGGAGAAATCTCCACTCGGGTATCAGAGATCACAGATACCTTTAGAGAATATTACGATAAATTATACAAATCACAGGGTGCAGCGGGAGAGGAGGAATTGGAAATATTCTTTGGGAAAATTAAAATACCAATTCTTACTGAAGCAGAGAAAGAGGGAATGGTGGCTCCGATAACTCTTGAAGAAGTACAGTTAGCAGTTGCAGAGATGGCCAATCAGAAATCGCCTGGACCTGATGGTCTCGCTATAGAAACTTATAAACACTACGGGAAAGTGCTATTGCCGGAACTTCTTAAAACACTGAACTGGGCAAGGGGGAATTGCCTAAATCAATGACAGAAGCAATAATTATAGTTCTGCACAAGGAAGGGAAAGATCCACTAGAGACCTCATCCTATAGGCCCATCTCCCTGCTTTGTTCAGACGCTAAAATATTGGCCAAAATAATGGCAACTAGATTAAACAAAATTATTTCAAGACTAATACATCAAGATCAAACTGGGTTTATCCCCAGTAGATCAACTAGTATGAATATTAGAAGGGTTTTCCTTAACCTACAAACTCCAACACAGAATATGGGTACTAGGGCAGTTATGTCCTTAGATGTGGTTAAGGCGTTTGATAGCTTGGAGTGGGGGTATATCTGGCATGTTCTAGGAGCATTTGGTTTTGGTCCATCAGTTATTAGATGGATAAAAATCCTGTATAGTGACCCAAGTGCAAAAATTAGAGTCAACAATGATTATTCAGGTAAGATTCAATTGGAGAGGGGCACAAGGCAGGGGTGTCCATTGTCACCCCTGCTTTTTGCACTAGCAATGGAGCCATTGGCCATAGCAATAAGAACGAATACAAAAATGAAAGGATTTGTGAGACCGACAGGAGAGGAGAGAATCGCATTATATGCGGATGATGTTCTTCTCTTCTTGGGGGACACAGATCATTCACTTAAGCAGGCTATGAGTATCTTTGGAGAATTTGGTAGACTCTCAGGATTGGTTATAAATTGGGAAAAATCAGCCTTGATGCCGGTGGACCCGATTGCCAATCAAACCTCAGCAGAAATATCCCAATTAGAAATGGTGGATACAATGAAATACCTGGGAATACATATAACAATTGACCCAAACAAATATTTAAATAACAACATAGTTCCCCTCCTGTCTAAATTTAAAAATAAAATTCAAATATGGCGGCGGCTCCCACTGTCAGTTGCAGGGAGATGTAACCTGATCAAAATGCTGTGGATGCCACAATTATTATATGTATTGCATAATACACCAACATGGATACATAAGAAATGTTTTAGGAAAATTGACACACTATTTAGAGAATTAATATGGAAAGGAGGCCAAGCGAGGATAGGACTGCGGACCCTGCAACTGTCAACAAGGGAGGGAGGTATGGCGGTACCACACCCACGGTGTTACTTCCTGGCAGCACAGTTGCAGCATATAGGAATGAGACCAGAGATGGGAGGGGATACAAATGGGCGGTTGATGACAATGGGGTCACCCCACAAATTGGTGATGGAGGCACTGGAGGCAAATTCATTTTTATACAAATCCCCTACGGTCAAGATGGTAATAAAGGTGTGGAAAGCTGTGAAAGCAATAGGGGGATTAGAAGGAGAGACAGAATATACACCCCTTTGGGATAATAGGAATCTTCAGGAGTTGGAGCCGATAGGGAAAATTAAGGAATGGGAAGGGAAGGGGATAACTAGGCTGGCCCAGCTGTATGAGGGAGAAATCCTAAAAACTTTTGCTACACTTAGAGAGGAATATGATGTCCCTAAACATACATTTTATAGATATTTGCAAAATAGACACGCACTAAATATGCAGTTTGATAGACAGGGACCAACCTGGCACAAATCCCCTATCTTTCAGAGATTGGGCAATCAGAGTGAGACCGGGGGCCGTATATCCGAAATATACCCACATCTATGCAGAGGAAGTATGACAGACCCTGAACATCTCAAAAGCAAAAGGAAATGGGAGGAAGATCTAGGGCCCATATCCGAGGGGCAATGGAAAAAGGTACTAGAGAGTGGACACCTTGTTTCTGTTTCAACGGCCCAGAAGTTTTCATTTTTAATGCTATTACATAGGACATACTATACACCAAAAAGGCTGTTTGATTTTGGGTGGAGAGCAGATGCAGGGTGTCCCAGATGTCAGGACACAGGGGACCTGATACACATGCTATGGAGGTGCTCGAAATTATTTAGGTATTGGACAGGGGTCCTGGATAGCATAAATAGGATATATATGACAACAATAGAAATGGACCCTAGAATGTGTGTCCTGGGACTAGGGGAGGGAACAAGCAGAGCGACCAGTATAACAAAAGCAGTGCTTAGATGCCTTTTTCACGCTAGAAAATTGATAGCGCAACCCCCCCTCAGTGAGAGAATGGGCTAACACAGTCACCGCAACAATATGGAAGGAGAGGGTAGTATACATTAAGAGAGGAAACACAAGAGAGTTTGAAAAGGTGTGGAACCCGTGGTTGGAAAAAATAGGGACACCCCTGTAAAGCGGAGAGCGAGAAGAAAAAGATGAGAAAAAGAGAAGGGAAAGAGAGTAAGAAAAATGGTATAAGGAAAATAAATGAAAACAAAAATAAAATTTGAATAATGTGTAAAAATGGAAGAAAGGAAAATAGGAAAAAACCTAATATGAGAAATAGTAAAGGGGGAGGGGGGAAGGAGGGAGGGATGAGGGTCAACAGAGTGAAAATTACACTGATAACATTTTGCTAATTTATTGTTGTGAAAAATAAATATATATAAGCATGTACAATTTTAATTTGAATATGCAAGAAAATTAATAAAGAGAATATAAACAAAAAAAAAAAATATTTCAATGAGAGCTGTTTTTTTTTTTTTCTACTTCAGCCACTTTGACTTAGATTTTTCTGACAATTCCCCTCTCTTCACTTATTAGCAAATAGACCCGATAAAAACGAACACTTGGACAAACAACAAGTAAAACTAGTGCTAAAGATATTAATGGAAGATTGAGGGATTAAATAAGATTGCTGCCACCTAAGTACCAGTGAATCACCAGCATAGGTGTGTGTGGCCTATTGCATTAGGTTGCGCACCCCAAAGATCAAACACACATGCGTGTGTGATTATTTATATATATATACATATGTAACGGCCTCCACTCTCTCACTCCACTGCTGGCTGGTTTCTGCTTGTCTAGGGGTACCTTGGAGGAGAGAGCGCGGGGTCACCACGCCAAGCCTCCACCGTAGATGTTTGTGTGGTGTAAGCAAAGTTCCTTTACCTTCGGGTCGGTGTTCTGAGTTTGGAGCCTCCGCTTCTTCTGTGGAACAGTGTCTGCCAGTAATTGAGCCCCACACCAATAAAAGTCCAACACTCCTTTATTCTTCAATGTCAGGATGAAACACAATCAGTTGGATTCCCTCAAACGAACAGACAGGGGGGGATGTGGATACGAGTAGGCCCAGGCACAATGAACTCTCCTATTCCTCTATCAGCGAATAGGTTTGGCACATAATCTATGCCACCTGTGGAAAATCTTGGTCGCTGCCACCGACCGGATGAACAGTGAACCTTTCTCCTGACTGCACTCGGACCCTGTTTGGGAAGATACCCCTCCGGGCGGTCTCCTGAGGCTCCGGGCGGTCTCCTGAGGCTCACCCGGCACCGGCAATCTGCTGCACCAGGTCTTCGGGTGAGTAGCTCCTCCGGTCCCTTACGCCTCTGGATTCGGGTACCCCACTCCCGAGGTCCCCTAGGATATCCTTCCCTCGCGGAGCCCAGCGGAGGACACTGGGCCCCACGAAGAGGGGGAATGGTGGGACTTTGAGTGAGACAGTTGACAGGCAGGGGTTGAATAAAAACTAGGTCAAGTTTATTACATATACAGAGTACTGATGTATCACAATGTAACAAGGTAACATGGGCATGTGCGCATGACGTAACCTACAAATTAGTGTACATAACAGTCAAATGACAAAACTTGGCAAATTGGATTATAACAATTGGCATTGTATAGACTGAACAACACATAGCAACTGGGTATGGATATAAATAGATAAAAAATTAATATAAGTCATAAAAATGAATAAAGTCCTATTAGCAAGTAGCTACATCCAAAGTGCCCGACGCGTTTCTGTGAGTATCACTTCATCAGGGGCGGATGTTAGAGGACATCTGAAATAGCAGAGTATGAAAATATAAAAGTTGAATGATGTTCAACCAGCAGACACAAAGTGTCAATTCTGGGTACTTACATTATACCGGGTAACAATGTGAGTAGAAACTGGGCCTCAAGAGGTATCCATCCCAGGAGCTGAGGTAGCAAAAAACAGCAATAGCTGAGACGCACCGGCATCACTCCCAAAGTGCAAACAGCTGCAGACCGCCATCTCCACAGTGTGGCCAAAATTGATCAGAGTAGTGGATGGTTATCTAAAATGGACACTGGGCCCCAGGCCTCCAACCGAGTACCTCACCCCAGGCTGAAGGTGCCCGGGGTGGAACACAAACTCCGGGTGTCCAGGCCTAGGCCGCCTGGACACCGACCACGAACCACAGCCCTCAGGCTAAAGGTGCCTGGGACTCGACGACCCTGTGACCAAAAATGGCCAACCCCTTTATACCCTCCCCCAGCAAGCCCAGCGGAGCCCCCGCCCCGCTGTACTCATGCTGCGAGAGGCCAAAAAGGGTATGCCACTGCAACGATGGCTCAACCCCGGGCCCAAAGTAACAGCGCCACCTGCTGGGCCCCAGGGAACCACACATCACAGATATCCCCACCAAATTCAAACATGAGAGAAAAGCATATACCCGCTACACTCTCCCCCTGGTTGTTTGACACTGGTCCCCAGTGTCTGGAATAAACCATGCCCTCAAGGGCTGACATAGTCCAATCCAGAAACCGACTGAAAATTTCAAAAATCCAAAAACTTTGAAAAAAAACTAAACTACCTAGAGCAGTTGTGCCTGAGCCTCAATTGAAAAGGGAAGGGAGGGGAACAAATAACATATAACTTGAAACATATCTCAAAAGTCACATCATTGACACTTCCCCCCACCCATATCACTGACCAAGACCCGCCCCACTCTCAGCGGTCTTGATGGGATGTTCTCCTGCAGAGGGGAAAATAAATATTAAACACACAAATTCCTGACACATATGTTCGTGTGAGAACGAAAGAACCTCCCTGCAGAGAAACCCTTTTCTTCTAAAAGTGTGTGTGTGAAAAGTGAATGCTGATGCACAACACTGCCACCTGGTGACAGCGCCGCGGTAACTGCACTTGTGGAGACCTCTTCTTCTTTGACCCTCTCTACCCCAGAGTCCAAAATCACTCATTGGAGAATGAAGAACAACAACAGGAACAGTCCCTTAATTCCTCCGAAGAGCACAAATACCCAGTAGCTCAGGTACAGTCACTGAGTTTTCCCGGGAAACAAACCACAAACCCGGAGAGTTCAGCAACATTAAGCGGCAAACAGAGTTTTTATCTCCTACAGATGGAAGCGAGGGTGCGGCAGGACAAGTGGTTTCAAATGCTGGTCCATGGTTTACAGATGGTATTCAACATCTTCCCCTTCCTTGCGTCGAATCAGCACCTTGTCCGCGTGGATATGCCGCCCCAGCATCCATTCTGCCTTGCAGTCTTTGAAACGCTGAGATGCCTTGGGAGAACACGCGAGGTACCTACGGGCGTGTGGGACCTAAATGTGGGTCCACACAAAGTCATTGTACCAGCGCTCCCGGCAAACTTCCACTTCATACAATAACTCTTTAGACAAGTATGGGTACTCCCACCTGTAATCAGCAGCAACCTTCTGGCCAAACAGGCGTTGGCAAAACTATAGCATCCGGTTGACGAGGTGCTTTGGTCACCTCTGTTCTGGGCATAGGCGCCCGCAGCGACAGTCTCTTATCCCCAGCATTAGGTGCAGGTGGCACTGAGGATGCAAGAGTAGGCTGGGGACAGGATCCCTCCTCAGGCGCTGGTGCCTCCACCCGGGGTGTACTATCCCCTGTAGACATGGGTGGGTCCCTGGTTCTGCGGAACGAGGCAAGAGGCACTTTGTCCCAGCCCTTTTGAGCAAACAGCTCATCTATGGCGACATCGTCTCCCAGATCGGAGAGCGACTCCAGGTCGGAGGTGTCACACTCCTGGTAGCCTGTAGTGGAGACTGAACTGCCACCTCCCGCGGACACACAGGGCCGTGACTCCCCGACACCTCCGCCCACACACCAAGTCCCTCCGCCCGGCTTACCTCGGCCTTCACTTGAAACGGGATGTCCGAGACTCTTCCTACCGGATCCATCCGGGCCGGGCGTAGGCAGGCAGGATGATCCACTGCGACCGCTGGACGGGGCTACCATGCCGGTCTTCCTCTTTGGCGGTGGACGCTGAGAGACAGTGGTGACCAAGTCAGCATCCTCGGATTTCTCCCGTACTTCGGTGATCGCGACCTCCCCCGCGGTCACTGCAGTGCGCACAGGGATGTCTGTCAAAGCGGTGATTCCTCCTGCTTGAGTGGTGCTGCCTGTAGTGCGGTTGAGGTGGATGGTTCTTGGCTTTTCGATAACTGGGTCCACCTCAAAAAAGAACTCCCCGCAGGCCTCGCATCGCCCGAATAGCTTCAGCTGACACACCAGTCCCGAACAGCCGGGACAAATCAAACCCAGGGCCTCAACGTCCATGCACGAGTACAGGGCGAATCGTCCCCGGGGCTTTAGCCGGATCCCCGTATCGGTCACCGGAGCAGCAGTAGTCAAGGTCGTGGTAGAAGGGTGAAGTGGAATCCACAATGTATTTCCGAACATGGCGACTTGCTGCTGATCCATTGCGCACTGCAAGTTTGGCGCCAAAGTCCCCACGTGTAGTCCTTCACACGGCTGGACTCCTCCCCTCTTGCGCTCCAGATCGCGGGCTTTCTCCTTCCCTGGGTCACGCCCACGAACTGAGCAGGGAGGGTGTGCCTCGTGGCGCAGTGCAATAAAAGTCCCCACGTGTCGTACCTCACACGGCTGAACTCCCCCCTCTTCTCTCTCCTCTGCGTAGTCCTTTCCCTTCTTAGGGTCATTCCCACAACTTCGAGCAGGGTTGCACTTTGGCCAAAAATATGTCCGACCTACTCAGAACTCCTCCTGGCAGACATGTTCAACTCCGTCTATAGTACACAACCTTCCTCCTGACTGCACTCGGCCCCTGTTTGGGAAGATACCCCTCCGGGCGGTCTCCTGAGGCTCACCCGGCACCGGCAATCTGCTGCACCAGGTCTTCGGGTGAGTAGCTCCTCCGGTCCCTTACGCCTCTGGATTCGGGTACCCCACTCCCGAGGTCCCCTAGGATATCCTTCCCTCGCGGAGCCCAGCGGAGGACACTGGGCCCCAGGCCTCCAACCGAGTACCTCACCCCAGGCTGAAGGTGCCCGGGGTGGAACACGAGCTCCGGGTGTCCAGGCCTAGGCCGCCTGGACACCGACCATGAACCACAGCCCTCAGGCTGAAGGTGCCTGGGACTCGACGACCCCGTGACCAAAAATGGCCAACCCCTTTATACCCTCCCCCAGCAAGCCCAGCAGAGCCCCCGCCCCGCTGTACTCATGCTGCGAGAGGCCAAAAAGGGTATGCCACTGCAACGATGGCTCAACCCCGGGCCCAAAGTGACAGCGCCACCTGCTGGGCCCCAGGGAACCACACATCACAGATATCCCCACCAAATTCAAACATGAGAGAAAAGCATATACCCGCTACATATATATATATATATATATATATATATATATATATATATATATATACACACACACATGCAGACACACACACGCTTATGGTAAAGCTGGTACAGTGAAAGAGAAGTAAGGTAGCACTTCTTGAATGGCAGAACTGGTCAGAGGGAGATATTTCCCCAACTCCCTGCCTGCACACAGAGCGATAATGCTAATGCCCTTGGGGTGATTAGGGTGTGCCCTGGCACCCCCCCCCCTGTAAATGCCTATGATCACCAGTTAATTGGCAAGTAAAAAGAAGCAAGCAGCGCAAATCTATAATCCTACAATCTGGTGATAGTGAACCCACTGCTAGTGAACCTAATCCCTTACTTTACTAAAAATTATTTGTTTCTTTGAAACAAACCAAGTGCAAATGCTGTTAAAAAAAAGTGCAAAAGAAAAAAATGGTGTGCTGACACAGTGAACAAAAAGTGCTTAGTGCAAGAAAATATTATTCATTAGTAAAGTGCATGCATCAAAAATTCACGTGTTCAAAATATTTGAAGTCCATTTTACAATCCCATGAAAAATCCAAGAAAGTGATGATAATAATTTTGGATTTTTCCTGGGATTTCAAAATGGACTGCAAATATTTTGAACACATATGAATTTTTGATGCATGCACTTTACTAATGAATAATATTTTCTTGCACTAAGCACGTTTTGTTCACGGTGTCAGCACACCAATTTTTCTTTTGCACTTTTTTTTAACAGCATTTGCACTTTAATTGGTTGTTTCATAGAAACAAATACATTTTGTATGACAGATTAATTATTTTATGCAATGACACAGGGATTATCATTATATACTGTATGTTGGTAGATTGAATGTATTTCACAAGTGTACAGTAAGGGATTAGGTTAATAGCAGTGAGTTCACTATCACCAGATTGTGGGATTATAGATTTGCGCTGCTTGCTTCTTTTTTCTTGCCAAAAATGGAGACTTGCATAACTCTGGCTATAGACTTGCAGGGCTCTTGCTGAGACTTGCAGAGCTCTTGGTGTAGACTTACCACTGCAACTTTGCTCTTGCTAGAGACTGGCCATGCAAATTTGCTACAAATTGGAAAAGTGTCAACTAGAACTTGTGCTTCAAGTGCTCTGCAAGTGTACAAGAGGGGAGATGTGCAGCAAGTTCACAAGACTTACAATTCAATACTGCCACAAATGTGAGGCAAGTTATCCTTGCTATCTGGGTTGGCATTCATGGTTCCCTCAATGAACTGTAGCTCCCCAGTGCCGGCAGAACTCATACAGCCCCAGACCAATGACACTCCCACCACCATGCTTGACTGTAGGCAAGACACACTTGTCTTTGTACTCCTCACCTAATTGCCACCACACATGCTTCACACCATCTGAACCAAATACATTTATCTTGGTCTCATCAGGCCACAGGAAATGGTTCCAGTAACATTGTCCTTAGTCTACTTGTCTTCAGAAAACCGCGGGCTTTCTTGTGTATCATCTTTAGAAGAGGCTTCCTTGTGGGACGACAGCCATGCAGACCAATTTGATGCAGTGTGTGGCGTATGGTCTGAGCAGTGACAAGCTGACCCCCCACCCCTTCAACCTCTGCATCAATGCTGGCAGCACTCATACGTCTATTTCCCAAAGACAACCTCTGGATATGATGCTGAGCACGTGCTGAGCATGTGCAAACTACTTTGGTCGACCATGGCGAGGCCTGTTCTGAGTGAAATCTGTCCTGTTAAACCGCTGTATGGTCTTGGCCACTTTGCTGCAGCTCAGTTTCAGGGTCTTGGTAATCTTCTTAGCCTAGGCCATCTTTATGTATAGCAAAAATTCTTTTTTTTTTCAGATCCTCAGAGAGTTATTTGCCATCAGGTGCCATGTTGAACTTCCAGTAACCAGTATGAGAGAGTGAGAGCGATAACTACAAATTTACCACACCTGCTCCCCATTCACACATGAGACCTTGTAACACTAACGAGACACCGGACAGCGGGGAGGGAAAATAGCTAATTGGGCCCAATTTGGACATTTACACTTAGAGGTGTACTCACGTGGTTGCCAGCGGTTTATACATTGATGGCTGTGTGTTGAGTTATTTTGAGGGGACAGCAAATTTACACTGTTATACAAGCTGTGCACTCACTACTTTACATTGTAGCAAAGTGGCATTTCTTCAGTGTTGTCACATGAAAAGATATAATAAAATATTTACAAAAATGTGAGGGGTGTACTCACTTTTGTGAGATACTTTGTGTATATATATATATATATATATATATATATATATAGCAAGTATGGTTGAAAAACATTCCATCCTACTTCAAAGAAAGTATACCCAGTGGCGTATCCAAGGTATGGCAGATATGGCAAGAGGGGGGACGCCGTGGCCTGGGCTGCACTGAAGGACACCATCACGCAGAAGAACGTGTGAGCAATACATGCTGACCGGAGGAGAGAGGGAGGAGCTTATTACAGAGCTGATACCAAGAGGTGCTCCCATTGTTTATGCGACACCTAAAGAGGATGGAGAAGCGCTCATAACTAAGGAGGATACCAGGAGATGGGTTTTTCCATCTCCCACACTGTGCCAGCTGCAGATGTCTAAGCAGCAGCAGCAGCCTGCCCGTCCTGTAAGCAGATCAGCCATTGCTCACACTGGTTAGGAAATGATTCCTCTCGCTCTTTCTCTTTATTTACACTGCACACAGGACGGGTGAGCACTAGGGATGAGCCGAACACCCCCAGGTTCGGTTCGCACCAGAACCCGCGAACGGACCGAAAGTTTGCACGAACGTTAGAACCCTATTAAATACAATGGATGCGAACGTTCGAAATCTAAAGTGCTAATTATAACGACTAATATGCATGTTATTGTCCTAAAAAGGGTTTGGGAACCCGGGTTCTGCACCAGGGGACATGTATCAATGCAAAAAGAAGTTTTAAAAACGGCCGTTTTTCGGGAGCAGTCATTTTAATGATGCATAAAGTGAAAAAAAAGTCAAATATTCCTTTAAATATTGTACCTGGGGGGTGTCTAAAGTATGCCTGTGAAGTGCCACGTGTTTCCCGTGTTTAGAACTGTCCCTGCACAAAATTACATTTCTAAAGGGAAAAAAAAAACATTTAAAACTGCTTGCGGCTTTAATGTAATGTCTGGTCCCGGTAATATGGATGAAAATCTTTGAGAAAATGGCATAGCTACCCGATCACCACCAACCCCCCCCTACCCCAGCCCATTACCAGCCTCTTTGGGTCTTGTATGGATATTAAGGGGAACCCCGCACACAAAATAAAAAAGGCCCTATATACTCTGAACAGCCGTATACATGCAGTGCGTACAAGACAGAGACTGTAGGTTTGTTCTTATGTAGAATCTGTTTGTAATTTTGAAAAAAGTTACATTGTTTAAGTGTAGCTCCAGCCAAAAAATCTATTTTTAAGCTTTTTGGAAAACATAGGGAAGGGTTATCACCCCTGTAACATTTGTTTTGCTGTCTGTGCCCCTGTTCAGAACACTTCACCTCACTTTCCGTCCCAATGACAAATGTTTTTGAAAAGTGGGGTTTTTATTGAAACAAGAATTGGTGATAAAGCATCAGTAGAGAGGAGACACCTTTTTCCCATATTAACTCTTACAGGAGAGAATTTCCCTTCCTAGGGGAAGATTTCCTCTCACTTCCTGTTGTCTCCTTTCGTTTGCAAGTAGGAGTCATTTGTAGGTTGGATGTTTGAAAGTAGGGGCCTGCCGCATATACTCTGCTGAAATTTGCCCCTTACATGTTGGTGTTGCCACAACACTGTAAGCCCTCACAGTACCTCTTGGTGGGCGCATGAATGGGCCCTGCTGTAAATTATTAGATCAAGAATTGTAATTGCATGCCCCTGTTGAACAGGGGCTGAAAAATTGGGCCTTTGGTGGTGGTGGTGGTGGTGTTGACACAACACTGTAAGGCCTCACAGTTACTCTTGGTGGGCGCAGGAATGGGCCCTGCTGTGAATTATTAGATCGAGAATTGTAATTACATGCCCCTGTTAAACAGGGGCAGAAAAATTGGGCCTTAGGCACTGGTGCCACAACACTGAAACCCCTCACAGATACTGTACTTGGAGCACAGCAATAAGCCCTGTTGCAAAGTATTGCATCAAAAATTGTAATTACACGCCCCTGTTAAACAGGGGCTGAAAAATTGGGCCTTAGGCACTGGTGCTGGTCCCACGACACTGCAACCCCTCCCAGATACTCTAGTTGGAGTGCAGGAATGAGCCCTGCTGCAAAGCATTGCATAAAAAATTGTAATTACATGCCCCTGTTAAACAGGGGCTGAAAAATTGGGCCTTAGCCACTGGTGGCGGCACCCAGAAACAAAAATGTTCTTCCAAGCTATCATCATCAATCGCATCATTGAGGAGGAGGAGGAGGATAGTCAGTCAACATAAAAGGACAGTCACTCAGCATCAGCATCAGTCTTGAAGGGATGTGACATTTGAAAATAAATTAGTCTGTTATATCAGCTTCAGGTGTTTGGTAGCTGGTGGTGATACAAGACTGGTTCATCTTTATGAAGGTCAGTCGATCAACCGATTTGGTGGACAGGTGCACCCTGTGATCCGTGACAAATCCTCCAGCAGCACTGAATGTGGGTTCTGAAAGAACGCTGGATGCTGGACAGGCCAGTAGCTCAATTGCATACTGTGCAAGCTCTGGCCAGTGATCCATCCTCAAGACCCAGTAAGCCAGAGGATTTTCGGTGGGGAAGGTGTCCAAGTCTGACCTTGCCCCTAGGTATTCCTGCACCATGTATATCAGACGCTGGCGATGGTTGCTGGAACCGATCATACCTTGGGGCTGTGGACTAAAGAATTGTCTGAACGCATCGGTCAGACGACCACCTTCCCCACCGCTCCTTCTTTGACTGACCGAAGCCTCAGCAACTCGTTGTCCAGGACCAGGAGTTTGTAACCTCCCAGTCTCTGGGAACGCGTTGCACAGACCTTTCTGCAAGGCCTCCCGGAGTTGTCTCATCCTCTGCTCCCTCTGCGACGGTGAGATAAGGTCCGCAACCTTACCCTTGTACCGTGGATCAAGGAGAGTGGCCAGCCAGTAATGGTCCCTCTCCTTGATCCGAAGAATACGAGGATCCTTCCGCAGACTTTGCAGGATCAGGGAGGCCATGCAGCGAAGGTTAGCTGAGGCATTCGGTCCGGAGTCCTCTGGGTTACTAAGGACGACATGATCCGCAGCCACCTCCTCCCAGCCACGTACAAGTCCACGGGTTTCTTGGAACTGTAAATCATCCCTAAAAGACTGCTGCTGATGATGCTGAGTGCCAGGCTCCACCTCCATGCTGACACAATCCTCCTCCTCCTCCTCCTCCTCCTCTTCCTGTGCGATGGGTGGGACAGAAGGAACACTGTCTGGGTAAAGGGGGGCTTGAGAGGCAAGGAAGTCCTCCTCTTCCTGCCTCTGTTCTGCCTCAAGTGCCCTGTCCATTATTCCACGCAGCGTATGTTCCAACAGGTGGACAAGAGGTACAGTGTCACTGATGCATGCACTGTCACTGCTCACCATCCTTGTGGCCTCCTCAAATGGTGCCAGGACAGTGCATGCATCCCTGATCATGCCCCACTGGCGTGGTGAAAAAAACCCGAGCTCCCCTGACCCTGTCCTGGTGCGGTAGTCACACAGGTACTCATTGATGGCCCTCTGCTGCGTGTGCAGCTGCTGCAGCATGGCCAACGTTGAGTTCCACCTGGTGGGCATGTCACATATAAGGCGGTTCTTGGGCAGGTTCAACTCCATTTGCAGCTCAGCCAGGCGAGCACTGGCATCATAAGATCTGCGGAAATGCACACAGACTTTCTTGGCCTGCCTCAGGACATCCTGTAAGCCCGGGTACCTGCCCAAGAACCGCTGCACCACCAGGTTAAGGACGTGAGCCACACAGGGCACATGGGTCAGTTGTCCCTGTCGGAGGGCGGAGAGGAGGTTGGTGCCATTGTCGCAAACCACCTTTCCTGCCTTAAGCTGGCGTGGCAACAACCACCTCTCGGCCTGCCCCTGCAGAGCAGACAGAACCTCTGCCCCAGTGTGGCTCCTGTCCCCCAAACACACCAGCGCAAGCACGGCATGGCATCTTTTTGCCTGCGTACTTGCGTAGCCCCTTGAACGCCTACGGAGCACCGCTGGTTCCGAGGACAAAGCACAGGAAGAGGCCATGGAGGAAGAAGAAGAAGAGAAGGGGGTGGAGGAGAGAGGTGTGTCACAACCAGTAGTAGCATTTTGGAGGCGTGGCTGCGGAACAACCTCCAACACTACTGCACCTTGTCCTGCATCCTTCCCAGCTGCCAAAAGAGTGACCCAATGGGCCGTGAAAGAAAGGTAACGTCCCTGTTCATGCCTGCTGGACCATGAGTCAGCGGTAATATGCACCTTACTGCTGACCGCCTTGTCCAGCGAGGCAAAGACATTGCCTTCCACATGCCGGTAGAGAGCCAGAATCGCCTTCCGTGAGAAAAAGTGGCGTTTGGGAACCTGCCACTGAGGAACCGCACATTGCACAAACTCACGGAAGGGGCAGAGTCTACCAACTGAAAAGGCAGCAGTTGAAGCGCTAGCAATTTAGCCAAGCTAGCATTCAACCACTGGGCATGTGGATGGCTGGGAGTGAACTTCTTTCGACGGTCCAGCAGCTGGGGCAGTGAAGTTTGCCTGCTAGAATCGGACGTCGGTATACTGCTAGCAGAGTGCCTGCAAGTACTTGGCTGTGACACACCTAATTCTACACCTTCATTCCTCTCAGTGCAGGTTTCAGAGAGGACTGAAGGTATAGTGGGGTTGGAGATCCCAGCTGATGCGGTGCAAGGAGAGGTCCGCTTTGTTCTTTGGTGTGGGTCTTTAAGGTAGGCTTGCCAACGAGCTGCATGGCAGGTCAACATATGTCTGGTCAAGCATGTGGTGCCCAAGCGGCTGATGTTTTGGCCACGCGATATACGCTTGAGACATATGTTGCAAACAGCAGCTGTGCGATCTGATGCACTCGACTCAAAAAAGGCCCACACCAAAGAACTTTTGAATAACGGGCAGAGGCAGCGCCCTGCACAGGCGGAGCTCTGCGGTGTGATTCAGTCGGTGTGCTGCCCTTACGCTGGCCCCCCGAGGGAATCCTGCCTCGTTGGAGATGTGCCTCCTCCGCATCCTCCTCCTCCTCCTCTCTCCTATTAGGTACCCACGTGGAGTCAGTGACCTCATCATCCCCTCCCTCCTCATCACTGGAGCCAATCTGGCAGTATGCTGCAGCTGCTGGAACATGACTGCCAGATTGGTGTCCTTCTTGAGCATCCCCCCTCTCTGCTCTCACGCTACTGCCTTCCTCTAGCTGGGTATCATCATCAGACCCTTCGAAACGCTGGGCATCCTCCTGGAGCATGTACCCAACACTGTGCTCAAACAGTTCGGGGGACTCCTCAGGAGGACATGGTGGGTCTAGGGAAGGAGTGACTGATGATGACATTGATACCAGGGAAGAGGACGCTTTGGCAGCTGCTTTGCCAGTACCCTGAGCCTGGGTGAGAGAGGATGAGGAGGATGAGGAGGGCTTGGTCATCCACTCTACCAAGTCTTCGGCATGATGCGGCTCAACGCGTCCAGCTGCCGAAAAGAAGGACAAGTGTGTCCCATGGCCATGTGCTGATGACAATGCACCGCATCCACGACCAGCACTGTTGCCCCCAGACACAGAGCCTGCTTGCCCTCTTTTATTGGATCGTGACTGTCTGCCTCTCTTTGTTGGCCTTCCAGACATAGCAATGGCCTGCAGGGAGATGGGAAAACCAGCAATAAGGGGTAGCTTCAGGTGTATATTTTGCAGGAAGCACACTCCGCCCGCTGTAAGTGCTGCAAATGCCTGTTAGTGTAACACAAAAGAAAAAAAGCTCGAGCAATAAGGGCTAGCTTCAGGTGTATAATGTGCAGGAGGCACACTCCGTCCGCTGTAAGTGCTGCAAATGCCTGTTAGTGTAACACACCAGGAAAACACAGCAATACAGGCTAGCTTCAGGTGTATAATGTGCAGGAGGCACACTCCGCCCGCTGTAAGTGCTGCAAATGCCTGTTAGTGTAACACACCAGGAAAACACAGCAATACGGGCTAGCTTCAGGTGTATATTTAGCAGGAAGCACACTCCGCCCGCTGTAAGTGCTGCAAATGCCTGTTAGTGTAACACACCAGGAAAACACAGCAATACGGGCTAGCTTCAGGTGTATATTTAGCAGGAAGCACACTCTGCCCGCTGTAAGTGCTGCAAATGCCTGTTAGTGTAACACACCAGGAAAACACAGCACTACGGGCTAGCTTCAGGTGTATATTTAGCAGGAAGCACACTCCGCCCGCTGTAAGTGCTGCAAATGCCTGTTAGTGTAACACACCAGGAAAACACAGCAATACGGGCTAGCTTCAGGTGTATATTTAGCAGGAAGCACACTCCGCCCGCTGTAAGTGCTGCAAATGCCTGTTAGTGTAACACACCAGGAAAACACAGCAATACGGGTAGCTTCAGGTGTATAATGTGCAGGAGGCACACTCCGCCCGCTGTAAGTGCTGCAAATGCCTGTTAGTGTAACACACCAGGAAAACACAGCAATACAGGCTAGCTTCAGGTGTATATTTAGCAGGAAGCACAATCCGCCCGCTGTAAGTGCTGCAAATGCCTGTTAGTGTAACACACCAGGAAAACACAGCAATACGGGCTAGCTTCAGGTGTATAATGTGCAGGAGGCACACTCCGCCCGCTGTAAGTGCTGCAAATGCCTGATAGTGTAACACACCAGGAAAACACAGCAATAAGGGCTAGCTTCAGGTGTATACTGTGCAGGAGGCTTAGCAACAATGACACTGACACTGTCCCCTGCCTATCCTTCTCTCTCCCTGCACACAAGGTTTAGCAAAGAATATGACACTGACACTGTCCCCTGCCTATCCTTCTCTCTCCCTGCACACAAGGTTTATCAAAGAATATGACACTGACACTCTCCCTGCCTATCCTTCTCTCTCCCTGCACACAAGGTTTAGCAAAGAATATGACACTGACACTCTCCCTGCCTATCCTTCTCTTTCCCTGCACACAAGGTTTAGCAAAGAATATGACACTGACAATGTCCCCTGCCTATCCTTCTCTCTCCCTGCACACAAGGTTTAGCAAAGAATATGACACTGACACTCTCCCTGCCTATCCTTCTCTCTCCCTGCACACAAGGTTTAGCAAAGAATAGCACAATGACACTGTCCCTGCCTATCCTTCTCTTTCCCTGCGCCGGAACACACTACACAAGGCCGCCGCGCTGGCGGCCTTTTATAGTGTGGGGCGTGTGCTAAACCCCCTGAGCTATATTGGCCACAGGCAACCTGCCTGTGGCCAATTATGGCTCTCCTAGCTGCGGGTGCTGTGATTTGCCAAGCATGCGGGGTCACAGTGCATGCTTGGCCAATCACAGCGCCGGGATTGCACTGCGATGGCGCAGTGTATTGTGGGCCGTTCGCGTCACTCGAATTTGGCGCGAATGGCCCAAATAGTTCGATCTTCGTCGAACGATCAAACAGCCGATGTTCGAGTCGAACATATGTTCGACTTGAACACCGAGCTCATCCCTAGTGAGCACACATGATGATAATTATACTTCTGGAAGATGCTGCAAGAGTGTGACAGTGTTCCTGATTTGCAACTGTTTCTAAAGAGCTCTTGGTGCTCTGCATGATTTGTTTGTTTTTATATTTTCTTTCAGGATTTTGGATCAAAGAATATGACACTGACACTGTCCCCTGCCTATCCTTCTCTCTCCCTGCACACAAGGTTTATCAAAGAATATGACACTGACACTCTCCCTGCCTATCCTTCTCTCTCCCTGCACACAAGGTTTAGCAAAGAATATGACACTGACACTCTCCCTGCCTATCCTTCTCTTTCCCTGCACACAAGGTTTATCAAAGAATATGACACTGACACTCTCCCTGCCTATCCTTCTCTCTCCCTGCACACAAGGTTTAGCAAAGAATATGACACTGACACTCTCCCTGCCTATCCTTCTCTTTCCCTGCACACAAGGTTTAGCAAAGACTATGACACTGACAATGTCCCCTGCTTATCCTTCTCTCTCCCTGCACACAAGGTTTAGCAAAGAATAGCACAATGACACTGTCCCTGCCTATCCTTCTCTTTCCCTGCGCCGGAACACACTACACAAGGCCGCCGCGCTGGCGGCCTTTTATAGTGTGGGGCGTGTGCTAAACCCCCTGAGCTATATTGGCCACAGGCAACCTGCCTGTGGCCAAATTATGGCTCTCCTAGCTGCGGGTGCTGTGATTGGCCAAGCATGTGGGGTCACAGTGCATGCTTGGCCAATCACAGCGCCGGGATTGCACTGCGATGGCGCAGTGTATTGTGGGCCGTTCGCGTCACTCGAATTTGGCGCGAATGGACCAAATAGTTCGATCTTCGTCGAACGATCAAACAGCCGATGTTCGAGTCGAACATATGTTCGACTTGAACACCGAGCTCATCCCTAGTGAGCACACATGATGATAATTAGATATTAGTGAACTACTGTAGTTAATCCGTCCTTTGGAACCTGTTGCTAGTTAATTTGGTTACCCTATGAACTATCTCAGACCACTAGCTCCCCACCTTTAATTTATGACCTTCAGCCAGCAAGCAGGGCCAGTAGGAGGTCCCGCTTTTACTAGATGAGGATTATATCGTCTTTTGTGAGCTCACTGCCTAAATAAGGATCTACCACCATAACAGACCCCACAGCTGCTGTAGGTCCTTAGCAGAAACCCTATCCCAGATAGCAAATATAACTTTCCACATATTTCTGAAAGTGTTGAATTGTAAGTCTGTTAACTTGCTGCACATTTTCACTGGCAAGTTGTACATTTGCAGAGCACTTGAAGCACAAGTTCTAGTTGACACTTTTCCCAATTTGTAGCAAATTTGCAGGGCAAGTGTCTATCAAGAGCAAAGTTGCAGTGGTGAGTCTACAGCAAGAGTTCTGCAAGTCTACAGCATGAAAATTAAGCCACAGTGACCCCTGTGGTGGGATGACTATTGCACAACATAACTGAACCAGAACTTGTAGCAGACTTGCAGAATGTTTGCAAAGAAAGTTGATCTGGAGTCATGCAATGCAAACTCGCTGCAATTGTGCAACAAACTTGTGAAGCCTGACAAGTCTAGCAATAGCTTAGCACAGTGTTTCTCAACTCCAGTCCTCAAGGCGCCCCAACAGGTCATGTTTTCAGGATTTCCTTCAGATTAAATAGCTGTGGTAGTTACTAAGGCAGTGAAACTGATCAAATCACCTTTGCAAAATAATGGAAAGCCTGAAAATATGGCCTGTTGGGGCGCCTTGAGGACTGGAGTTGAGAAACACTGGCTTAGCAAGTCATTTTAAAACTTGCAGGACAATTGCATGCTATCTGGGATGGATTCACATGGGTAAAGGTGGTATGGACAGCAGAGTCAAACATAGCTTTCCTTCCTGGCATATCTGTCCTCTGGGTCCAGCAGGCATGCAAAGTTTCAGGGTGGTTTGATCTCTGCCGAATGGTTACCTTATAGTTTTGGTGCTGATGTCATATGATAAAGCCAGAAGCGCAAAAAAGAGAAAAAAAGATTTTCTCTTTTACAAAAAAAGTTTTATTGTCATATAAACCAACAGTACAGGTTTACAATAGAGTGTTATAGCATGTAATATACATGGCAAATCCGGGCTTGAAGTCCTCACCTGCAGAGAGGAGGCATGAGTCGTGGTCTTATGCTATACACAAATATAAAGGAGAAATGTAAACAATCATTAGGACCAGATGGTCCAGGACCCGGGTCATGCCCGGCTGTCTGCAAACCCCTGTAGAGTGAGTGAACAACACACAACAATAGAACCTGATAGTTAGCATCCTCAAGAAAGGATATGAAGGGTTAACAGCAAAATAAGAGCCTAAAAAGGAATAGAAAGAGAGGGAAAAAAAAAAAAAGATGGAGCAGGACAAGAAGAGCGATAGGATGTGAAGAAGGAGAGAAAGAAGAGGGAAGTAGGAGGTCCACGGGGTGTGCGCAAGGGGAGTCCTAAAGTGATAGTAATGTAGCGTCAAACCTAGAAGGGTGGTAGTATGTGACCCAGGGTTGCCAGACCTCAAGAAACTTGTCATGCGTATCCAAAAGGATTGCCGTTAGTTTCTCATTAACCATGACATCGTTCAGGCGGTTTTTGACTGCATCAAAGCTGAGTGCGGGGGTTTTCCATGCTCTCGCAATTGTCAACCTAGTTGCAGTAAAAAGATGCTGGGCTAGTTGCCTTTCTGGACGCAGTAGTTCCACGATGGGCTTACCAAGGAGAGCTACATAAGGGTCCCTCTTGATATTAATCTGAAATAGATTGCGGATGAGAGTAAATACCCTAATCCACAGTCTGCACGCCCGCGGGCATGACCACCAAATGTGTGCCATAGAGCCCTCCTGAGAACACCCTCTAAAACAAAGCGGAGAATAATTTGGAATAAAGCGAGCCAGTCTCGCCGGTGTGTAGTACCACCTATACAATACCTTATAGGCATTTTCCAAGATTAACACATTACGTGAGCATTTGGACAGAGTTAGTGTCATCGCCTGCCAATCCGCAGGGTCCAACTGCTTCCCCAACTCTTTCTCCCATTGTAGGTGGTAAGGCCTCAATGGGGGCCTCCTAGTAGATATCACAGCCGAATATATCAGTGATATTAGGCCCGGTGAGTGGGGCCTGGCTCTACAAAGGCTCTCAAAGGGGGTCAAAGTATAAGGGGTAGATTGAGACTTAATAAGACTCTGAAGAAAATGGCGAAGTTGTAAATAGCGATAGTGCTCTCGCAAGGGAATACCGTGAGAGGAGCGTAAGGCGTCAAATGCCAAAATCCTAGTCGGCCGCAACAGTGAGCGCACATCTGTGAACCCATTCGTGGTCCACCATGAGAATTGGGAGGCATTGTCACAACCTGGAGGGAATAGCGGGCAGTGCAAAAGTCGCAAGAGTGGGAGGTGAGAAGAGATCAACCCCGCAGAGTATTTTACCGAGTCCCATATTTGCAGGGAGTGGGCCAAGCAAGGCCCCATAACCGCCGGACGGTGCACAGGAGGAAGCCAGGGCAATGAGGAGATTGGAATAGGGTCGATGTCGACCAGGTCAAGCATAGCCCAAAGCGGAAGCTGATAGGTCTTATGAAGACACGAAAGTGGGGCTATGTTAGAGGCTATGTAATAGGCCCGAAAATTGGGTACCGAAAGACCACCATTAATTCGCTTAGCAAATAAAACCTGTTTGCTGATTCGGGGGTGGGTCGAACCCCATATAAATTGCATAATTCTACGCTGATGTATGCAGAGGATATGTGGGGGAACCTGAACAGGCAAGACACGAAAAAAGTACAGTAGTTTCGGGAGATAGGACATACGAACAGCTGTTATTCTGCCGAACCAGGACAAAGGCAAACGAGACCAAGACAACAGCTTATCCGTTAGGCTTTTGAACAAGGGCAGAAAGTTAGCCTGGTACAATCCGGAGTACATAGGGGTGAGGTGGATTTCCAAATAGGGTAGCGAGGAGACCCACTGGAAGGAGAACGCTGACTGTAGATCCCCCAACAAACCAGGAGAGAGGTTAACCGACAATGCTTTTGATTTGGAGGGATTAACCCGGAGCCCCGAAAGGGGAGCAAAGGTGTCCAAAAGGGATTGTAAATTTGGTAAAGAAATTCTGGGGGAGGTCAAAGTAAGAAGGATATCATCGGCAAATAGGGAAACTTTATGGGGGCAACCCGCTATTTCGATGCCTCGTATGTCGGGATGCGAATGAATCGCCTCCGCCAGGGGTTCCAGAGCCAATACAAAAAGAAGAGGCGATAGGGGGCATCCCTGGCGGGTGCCCCTCTTGATATTAAAAAGAGGAGACTCGAACCCATAATACTTAATTTTTGCCCGGGGGGAGTCATATAAGGCAGACATCCAGTGCATAAACGAAGACCCGAAGCCATAATGCCGAAGAACTGACATGAGGTAAGGCCACGACAGAGTGTCAAAGGCCTTGTGGATGTCCAGGGACAAAAACATAGTTTCCAGCGAGCGGGTATGGGCTATGTGTTGGAGTTGCAATATACGTCGAATAGCATCACCAGCCTGCCTCTGAGGTATGAAACCGACCTGGTCTTTCCCGATTAACCGAGGGAGAAAAGAGTTTAGGCGATTAGCCAGAATTTTGGTCAAAATTTTCATATCGATATTGATTAGAGAGATAGGCCTAAAGTTGGCCCAAGAGGAGTGGTCTCGATCCGGCTTAGGAATCATCACTATGTTAGCCATTAAGAGGTCCGGGGTAAGGGAGCGACCATTTTTAACAGAGTTATACATGGCCGTTAAATGCGGAGCTACCACAGCGGCCAACTTCCTGTAGTAAAGTGCCGTAAAGCCATCCGGCCCCGGTCGCTTTCCTACTTTTAGATCTTTTATACCTTGGAGGACCTCCGAGACTTGTATGTCCCGGTCCATAAGGGTAACATGCGCGTCCGTCAAGGTCGGGAGAGGGAGACGGCTGAGGAAATCAGCAGTGTCGTGAGCATTAAACTGCTCTGGGTCTGAGTATAATTTAGTAAGGCGGAAACTAAACCCCTCCAATACGCGCAATGGGTTACCCGTAAGGACATTGTGCCGGTTGCGCAATGTGATGGGGGCGGGTTTAGGAGCGAAAGTCCGGAGTCTGTTGGCCAGCATTCGATTTGGCTTGTTCGCCCTGGTATACCATCTCTGGCGGGACCACCGTAAGATACGTTCAGCCCCCTCGGTGAGACTAAGATCTAGCTCCGAACGGGCCTGCTCCAAGAGTTTGCGGTTGCTAGAGGTGGGGGATTGTTTGAAAAGCCCTGATAACGCCTCCAGGCGTGTCTCCAGGGCCCTTTGTTTCAGACCCCGTTCTCGCTTACAGGTCGACGCCACCCTGATAATGTGGCCACGGAGTACCGCCTTATAAGCCTCCCAAAGCGTTACAGGTGACTCTACCGAGCCTTGATTTTCGCGGAAGTAGTCCTTTGAGGCCTTGAAAATATCTTCCCGGACCTCTTTAAGCGATAAGAGCGAATCGTTCATCACCCAGGGCGAGAATTGGGGTCTGTCCAAAACAGAGTGGCAGACCACCAAAACAGGGTCGTGATCAGACCACGGAACAGCCAGGATAGAGGCCCTAACCACCATGGGAAGGTGGCGGCGTAGCATGAATATATGATCGATTCTGGAGTGAGAGTGGTGAGGGTGGGAGTAAAACGTATAGTCCTTACCCTGAGGATGGCATTCCCTCCAAAGGTCGACCAGATCATGTGATTGTAGAGAGCGAGCAAATTTTTTTGCGTCAGGGGAGGGAGCAATGTGCTCCGAGGGGTATTTATCAAACGAGGGATTCAAAACTAAATTCGAATCACCCGCAAGAAAGAGAGTACCCTTGTGGTGGGATGCTAGCAGGGTGCAGACGTGAGACAAGAAGGGTCCTGGATTAGAATTTGGTGCATAGTAGGTCATAATGGTGACCTCCTTTCCTTGGATAGTGCCTTGTAGCAATAAATATCTGCCCTCGGGGTCTGCAATCTGTCTGGTGCAACTAAATGAGACCGACTTGCGGAAAGCTATGAGCACCCCCTTTTGCTTGGTTGGAGCAGTAGCCAAAAACACCTGAGGAAACTGAGCGTCAAAGTATTTAGGGCAGGAAGTTGCCGAAAAATGGGTTTCCTGTAAGCAGGCAATGTCAATCTGGTGCTTTCTAAGATACTTAAAGACCTTCACCCTTTTCTGAGGAGAATTCATACCCTGAACATTCAGGGATAGCCAATTAAACGTCATAGTAGAACTAACAATAGATAGAAGACCATTCCCCAAAGCACACACCCCGCGAACCTAGTGGAGGAAAAAAAAGGATAAAAGACCTGAGAGTCAAAAAGGGAGAAAGTTAAAGAAATCAGATCAAGAAAAACAAAAAGTCTGAGTAGAACTCGGAGTAAAAACATTCCAATCATCAAGGTTGCAATTGGTAGTGGGACTGGAATCCCACTGGAGGGTCGGAAGTTAGCCAAAACTCTTGTTCTGGTCAACTTCCGAGCCAAGGGGGAGCAGTGGTCCATCGGAAACCACTCGGCTGGATTTCAAAGTAGTCTGAATATTGAGATCAACTACGGCACAGGGTAAGCAGAAAAAACAAAGAACAAACAAAAAAAAAAATAACAAAACATGTCCGATAAACCCCACCGATATAAAGATTAAAGCAATCTTAACCAAATTTATATAACATATCAACTTAACCTTTAAACGGTAAACTGTAGGCCATGGCCAACCTCGCGCTCCGGAGCCCCCAGTGAAAGTACGGGGAGTTCAGGACACGAAGCCGACCCACAGCAAATGCAATGCCCATGACCCGCACGCCAGGGCCATAACTGCAGTCTGTGATGAGCAGCACACACCCACGACACTAGTGGGAATTTGCAGAGCAGCACAAGGATAGTTCTCTAGAGCATCAAATCAAAAAAGTCCTCATCTGGGTAAAAAAAAAAAAAAAGGGGGGGAGGGGGGACAATCCAGGAATAGGGGAGGGGGGGGACAGGAAAGGGCTGACGAGCCCAAAGAGAATAGGGGAAGAGAAAAAAAAAAAAAAGGGAGGGGAGAGGGTCCAGATGTCTTATTGGCCTAGAGACAGGAATGCCCATGCGTTGTAACTGGGTCCATCCAATGAATAATCAAGAGTGAAATTTAGATTCATACTTGGTGTTCAATATAAGACTTATCCATCAGTTCAGAATAACGGGCAGGTTTCCCCTTTGGAGCGTCGAAAGAGAATTAATGCTGTCCTCCCTTAGGGACATCCTGGAATCGCTGTGCTTGCAGTGATCGAAGAGCCTGGGAGCCCTGCTGAGACCTCTGCGAGGATCTGTGGGGTGACCGGGATGGTCTTGGCTGGGCCGAGGAAGACTCCGGTTGGGAGGGAGGGAGATCAAACTGCAGATCCTGAAAATGTCGCCGTAAGTCAGGCAAAGAGGAGGCATGAAACTGGCGGGCAAGGTGGTAGAAGGAGAGCTTGAAGGGGAACCCCCATCTATAACGGATGCCCCGAGCTTGTAGAATCTGCAGATAAGGCTTCAGACTCCGCCTCTTGGCTATGGTGACCGGAGAGAGGTCTGCAAATAATTGGAGGGGATTACCCTGGTGGGAGAGGTCAGGGAGATCTCGTGCAGCCTGCAGGAGCCGCTCCTTAGTCCTGTAAAAGTGAAATTTAATGATAACATCTCTGGGGGGACCCTCGGTGGGTTTGGGAGCAAGGGACCTGTGTATGCGGTCAAATTCCAAGCGCTCCGGAGGGACATCAGGCGCCAGCTCCTGAAAGAAAGCCGTGGCCGTCCCCTGCAAGTCAGTGATGGCCTCTGGGAGCCCACGGATGCGGAGGTTATCCCTGTGAGCTCTATTCTCAGAGTCCTCTAATTTATCCTGTAGGCTCAACAGTTCAGCATTCAGCCTCTCGACCTCGTCCTCGTGACCCTCCAGGACTGTTGTTGTCAAGTCCATCCGCTGCTCCAATTGATTGGTGCGGTGGCCTATTTCCTTAAGCCCCCTCACCAGTTCCGCTGAGAGCTTACGGGAGGCAGAATTTATTTCATCTCGGACAATACCGCAAAACTTCTGGAGCAAGGCATCAGAGCCAGCGTCAGTGGGGCTTACCAAGTTGGAGGGGAACTGGTGTAAGCTGTCCTCAGAATGCTGAGTGGAGTCATCTGGCTCCGGAGGTTCGGGCGCCATTTTGCCCTTCCCCTTCCCTTTCCCCCCTGCAGGAGAGGCCTTCTGCTGTGAGCGGTAGCGCTGCCGGCTCTGGGGTGTATTGTACATAGGTAATATCAGGTAATGTTCGTCGTTCAGAGAGCTGAAATGATGGCGTCAGGGAGCAAGATGTGCCTTATTCGCCGAGTTTGTGTGGTCCGACGGCGCAAAGCAGGGAGATCAAGCTGTCATCATCCCCGACTCTGCGTGACTGCCCCCCTGGGCTGTGGGTTTAGTACATAGAAAGAGTCAGCATATGCAGCAATCTAGTTCAGGGGCCATTGCCCGGCCAGCCAAAGCACCTAGGCTTCCAGAGGCAATTTGTTGGAGGAGAGTCTTTAGGATGGACTCTAGGGTGCAGCAAGATGGCCGCCTTGCACAGGGCTATATCTGATCCACAGTCCACAGGACTCAAACAGGGGGTACCGCTAAGTGCTGCGGACAGCGGGTAGCATGTGAGTAAGCACCAGTGGCCGTAATTTGAGGAATTAGGTGCGCGGCGAGACCCGAGGGATAGAAACAGGCCGTGGAGCCTCAGTAGGGTGGAGCAAGATGGCCGCCGTACAGTAGGCCAGGAACCACCAGATACCCTGCAGGCCGTCGGGGGTGACTATCAGTCTGCGGTTAGGGTCCGGTGCACACACTGAGGGAGGGCTAAGGCCGGGATGGAGGATGTGGTGGATGATCCTTGCCCAGGAAGGATGGTAAGGCTACTAAGGCTATTGAGGGGCTTTGGGTGGATCAAGATGGCCGCCGCTCACCTCTTCACACAGAGCGCCGTCTTCAGTAGGGTGCCTCCGCCGGCTATCGACTCCTCACTGTTCTCCTCCGGGCTTGGAAGGCTGCCTCGGATGGGTTCCCGGAAGGGTCGCTGTTCGTCTCGCGGCCGCGGTACTTTAGCGCGGTGGATTCAGAGGCCTCGCAGGCCGCAAGATGGCGGCGGATCACCAGGGGATGGAGCCGGCCCGGCTCGGAATGCAGAGTGTTCGGCTCACCCAGAGACCCAAGTCAGGTAGGGATCTGCTGAGGGGAAGCCCAGGAGTCAGGATGGAGGATTTGGTGGACTGGTTGTAGGGCGCTGACTTAGGATGGCTATGGATTCCGTCGGGCCTAGCGGAGCTCCTCCAAAGCACGTCTATCTCCGCTCGCATCCGGACACGCCCCCCGAAAAAAAAGATTTTCTCTATTCTCCTCTCTGTTAAAGTGATTGTAAAGGTTTGATATTTAAAAAACAAACAAACATGTTATACTTACCTCCTCTGTGCAAGGGTTTTGCACAGTGCGTCCCTGATCCTCTTGTTCTGGGATCCCCCCGGCATGCTCCTGGACCCTCCTCTTCATCGAGTGCCCCCGCGGAGAGCCCCATTCCATGGTGACACTTGTGCAGGTGCGCTCCCATTTTCTGCTGCTGCGTCCATTGACATGGACAGGAGGACTCAGCCCCGCTCCTGTGTCACTGGATTTGATTGACAGCAGCGGGAGCCAATGGCTCCTGCTGCTATCAATCTATCCAATGAGGACCTGAGACAGCGGCTGGAGCTGCTGGGCTCGTACTCGTTGCTGGAACGATTGGGTTCAGGTAAGAAAAAGGGGAGGGGGGTCCTGGGGGGCAGCTGCACCACAAAAGGTTTTTCACCTTAATGCAGATGTAGCACCCAAGGGTTTAGTCAGGGATGCTCCTCACAAATTTACTTGCCAGGAGTAGGTGGGTGACGCTTGAGAGAGATACCACCGCAAAGATTGGAGGAGCTTAAGGGATTCAGAGTCAGTGAATCATAGGGTCTAGCGAGAGACCGGGAGCTCAGTGATGAAGAAATACAAGAGGCAGTTGTAGTGAAGCTGAAGAAACTGTTACGTTTGAGTTAGGAACTGTTGCCATAGGAGACAGCATTCCTGCATGTGCAGATGTGGCACCTTGCTGGGGCCTTTCCCTGCATGGCTGTCCTCCTATTGAAGTCTCAGAGTCTGCCAATTTAATCTACAACTACTTAAGGGTGTCCTGGCCCTAATCCTCTTTCCCCCAAAAATATAAAAATTACTGTTAAGAGATATAAAACCAGTTTTACATCTGTAGCTCCCTGGAGTTTAGTCAGGGAGCTCCTCATCAAATTCCTTGTCAGGAGTAGCTCCTGCAGTTAATTGATAGAGATCTATTGATTTCTCCCTAAGTTTGGCCTTGTTGCACTTTTCTCTCCTACCACTAGGTGGCCGGGAACTTGGTGGTACTAGATATGAGAAGGGCAACCCAAGGTCAGGTTATGGGTATATGGGGTATCTCAGCCAATGAGCAGGGGTTTTCTTGAATCCCTTGACCTGCTGGGAGAACATATATTCGGGTGAAGTCAGGTGATCTATGTTCTGTGCCACCCGGACCGCTGTCTGGGTAGACATCTGTCATTCACCCCGAGCTGCTAGGCCAGAGATTGGGCCTATCCCAGGGGCATCTGGCTGCCAGGCTGTGTGAGGACCTATCCAGAAGTGACAGGGCAGCGTGATGGTTCTGCCGGCCGGAGAACCTGTCGTGGTCACAGATAGAAGGGAAGCTGTCACCACTAAGGGACCGACCACCTTTACCAGGGGCCACAGTGAGTAACTGAAGCAAGTACCAGAGCAGTATTCTCATTGAATGGGAACGGCGGAGAATTGGGAAACTTCAGGCGGTGATCAAGTCAGAGACCCAACCAGCGGAGGTGACGCTTGCACAGCAGCCTTGTGTGTCAAGCCAGGGACTGAGCCGGTTAGCAGGGGTGAAGCTTAAAAAGTATCTGTAGTGCCAAGCTAGGGACAAGGGATGGGCCGAACACCCCTCGGTTCGGATCGCATCCAGAACATGCGAACGGACCAAAAGTTTGCGCAAACATTCGAACACCGTTAAAGTCTATGGGACTCGAACGTGAGAAATCAAAAGTGCGAATTTTAAAGGCTAATATGCAAGTTATTGTCCTAAATAGGATTTGGGGACCCAGGTCCTGCTCCAGGGGACATGTATCAATGCAAAAAAAAGTTTTAAAAACTGAAGTTTTTTTAGGGAGCAGTGATTTTAATGATGCTTAACCTCTTCAATACCATGCACTTATACCAGTGTTTCTCAACCTTTTTACCGTGGAGGAACCCTTGGCAAAAAGTCTGAGATCCCGGGGAACCCCTAAAAAAAAAATTCAGATCTACAGCTCTCGGAACATCGTATCTGATCAGCAAGCTGTAGATATAACCACGTTTATTGTAGAAATAGCTTTAAATAATGGAATAAAAATTAGAACTCACCTGACACCAACATTATAGTGTGAACAGTGCACATAGAAATAAATTTTTTTCTTTATGTCCCTGCAGAGACCTGCATTACAACAAGCCCAAAATATTTTAAGCAAGTCAAATTTGTACACATTTTCCATTTTTTGCACATATGCTGTGAACGAGGCCTTACTGAACTTGAACAAAACTCCCAAATATTGTAACTGATAAATAGGATAGCAGACTACGGGAACAGTTGGGACTTGTTCACAACATTCATGCATAAGAATTGATGGTGCAGATTTGATCTGCATAGACTACTTTGGTCTTGTCCATGTCATGTGCAGAGAGACATGCACTTTCCTAACGTAGGTCTCTGCTAGAACATAAAGAAAATAACTGATTTCTATGTGCCCTGTTCACACCACAATGTTGGTATCATTTGAGTATTTTTCTCTGCAGAGAAATGCATACATGTTGCATATTTCTGTGCAGAAAAAATATGCACATGATACCAATGTTGATTTCAATGTGCACTGACAGCGAGTACTGTCAATGCGCATTAATACCTGGTGCCTCCTCTATAGTTCCAGCTCCTCTGAACCTGTGAGGGTGGTACCAGGAAGAGTGCTGACAGTGGAAGCACATGGCTGAATCTTGCAGGAGGTGAGATCCTGTGTATGGTAGTGACTGAATGCAGACTGCAGGGGCCTGTGGCTGGATGAGACTGAATCATAATAGGATTATGTACAAATATGGCAAAATAAAGCTATTGTAATCTCACCTCCTGTTACATTCAGCCTGTGTGCCTCAACTCTCTGACCCCCCCCCCCCAGTCTGCAATCAGTGCTGTTATACACAGGATCTCATCTCCTGTTCTCTGCTCTTCCCTCCCCCAGCAGTCTGCATTCACCCCTGACATACACAGGAACTCAGCTTCTATCTAATCTAGCCATGTGCTCCCTTTTCTCTGCTCCCCCCCTCCACAGTGTGCATTACTGCTACCATTGAGACAGATCTCACCTTCTGATCTGGTGCTTCCGCCTCCATAGTCCTCATTCTCGGCTCTCTTCACGGCTCCCACTCTGTGCTCCCTGCCTCCAGTCTTCATTCTCGGGTCCCATGGCTCTCCGCTCTCCATGCCTAGCTCTCCATGCCCGGCTCCCCGCTCTCCATCAGTGGCGTCACTAGGGTTGGTGTCACCCGGTGTGAAAAAAATTGGTGTCAACCCCCCTCCACCCACTATAGTCCCTCTTCAGTACAGACCCCCCATTAAGTACAAACCCCCCTCCATCAGTATAGACCTCCCTCCAAGTGCAGAAACCCTATCAGCATAGACCACCTCAGAGAAGACCCCCCTCCATCAGCATAGACCCCCCACATAGGCACCCCAAGTGCAGACCACCTCCATCAGCATAGCCGCCCTCAGTGCAGACCCCCTTCAGCATAGACACCCCCCAGTGTAGACCCCCCTCCATCAGCATAGACCCCCAGTGCACACCCCATCAGCATAGACACCCCCAGTGCAGACCCCCCTCCATCAGCATAGCCCCCCTCAGTGCAGACCCTCATCAGCATAGACACCCCCTAGTGCAGACCCCCTTTCATCAGCATAGCCCCCCTCAGTGCAGACCCCATCAGCATAGACACCCCCTAGTGCAGACCCCCTTCCATCAGCATAGCCCCCCTCAGTGCAGACCCCCATCAGCATAGACACCCCTTAGTGCAGACCCCCTTTCATCAGCATAGCCCCCCTCAGTGCAGACCCCCATCAGCATAGACACCCCCTAGTGCAGACCCCCTTCCATCAGCATAGCCCCCCTCAGTGCAGACCCCCTTTAGCATAGACACCCCCTAGTGCAGACCCCCTTCCATCAGCATAGCCCCCCTCAGTGCAGACCCCCATCAGCATAGACACCCCCCTCCATCAGCATAGCCCCCCTCAGTGCAGACCCCCATCAGCATAGACACCCCCATCCATCAGCATAGCCCCCCTCAGTGCAGACCCCCATCAGCAAAGACACCCCCTAGTGCAGACCCCCTTCCATCAGCATAGCCCCCCTCAGTGCAGACCCCCATCAGCATAGATACCCCCTTCCATCAGCATAGCCCCCTCAGTGCAGACCCCCATCAGCATAGACACCCCCTAGTGCAGAACCCCTTCCATCAGCATAGCCCCCCTCAGTGCAGACCCCCATCAGCATAGATACCCCCTTCCATCAGCATAGCCCCCCTCAGTGCAGACCCCCATCAGCATAGACACCCCCTAGTGCAGAACCCCTTCCATCAGCAAAGCCCCCCTCAGTGCAGACCCCCTCCATCAGCATAGACCCCCATCAGCATAGCCCCCCTCAGTGCAGACCCCCATCAGCATAGACACCCCCTAGTGCAGACCCCCTTCCATCAGCAAAGCCCCCCTCAGTGCAGACCCCCTCCATCAGCATAGACCCCCATCAGCATAGATACCTCCACTTGTGCTAGTAGTCCCCCCCTCTCCCCTCTCATAGCGCCCCCAGCACATGTCCATAAAATACACTATTCAGACCTCAGAACAGCGCAGCATAGACATAGCGGTGTGTCCCTCCTCAGACTGCCTCCTCCTGTCCTGTGTATATGTAAACAGAGGAGGGAGGACTCGGGGAGGCGGCTTAAGTCCGCTCCGCTGTGAGAGACACAGATCAGTGCAGGGGTGTGCGGACCGTGTGATGCCGCTGCCCACAGGCGTCACCCGGGTGCGATCTGCACCCCCCACTCAGCAACACCACTGCTCGGCTCCCCGCCGAATTTTAAAACTCCCACTCTCTGCCTTTCCGTTCTCTGAGCCGGAACTACAGAGAAAGCATCGGGTATCAATGCGCGCTGACTGTTCTCACTGTCAGCGCGCATTGGGAACAGTGAAAACAACATTGGACGGATTTACATCCGCCACAATGTTGAATCGCGGCGGAACCCCTGGGGACTTCTCGCGGAACCCCAGGGTTCCGCGGAACCCCGGTTGAGAAACACTGACTTATACACTTTCCTGCCCAAGCCAATTTTGAGCTTTCAGCGCTGTCGCAATTTGAATGACAATTGCGCGGTCATACAACACTGTACCCAAACAATTTTTTTATCATTTTGTTCTCACAAATAGAGCTTTCTTTCGGTGGTATTTGATCGCCTCTGCGATTTTTATTTTTTGCACAACAAATAAAAAAAGAGCGAACATTTTGAAAAAAACTAAGTTTTTCTTTGTTTCTGTAAATTTTTTTTGTAAATAAGTACCTTTTCTACTTCAATGACAGGCACTGATAAGGTGGCACTGACGGGCACTGATAAGGTGACACTGATGGGCACCGATGAGGTGGCATTGGTATGGGCACTGATGATGGGCACTGATAGGCGGCACTGATGGGCACTGATGATGGGCACTGATAGGCGGCACTGATGGGCACTGATAGGCGGCACTGATGGGCACTGATATGTGGCACTGGTATGTGGCACTGATGGGCACTCATAGGCGGCACTGATGGGCACTCATAGGCGGCACTGATGGGCACTCATAGGCGGCACTGATGGGCACTCATAGGCGGCACTGATGAGCACTTATGGGTGGCACTGATATGTGGCACTGGTATGGGCACTGATGGGCACAGATGGGCACGGATGGGCACTGATAGGTGGCACTGCTGGACACTGGTAGGTGGCACTGATGGGCACTGATATGTGGCACTGGTATGCGGCACTAATGGGCACTCATAGGTGGCACTGATGGGCACTCATAGGCGGCACTGATGAGCACTTATGGGTGGTACTGATAGGTGGCACAGACGGGCACTGATAGGTGGGCACTTATGGGCACAGATGGGCACGGATGGGCACTGATAGGTGGCACTGATGGACACTGGTAGGTGGCACTATTGACACTTGTAGGTGGCACTGTTGACACTTGTAGGTGGCATTGCTGGGCATTGCACATTGTGGTGTGCCAGTCAGTGCCCATTTGTGGGCACTGATTGGCATATGTTTTGTGAGAAATTTTACATGTGGATGGCCATGGGGTACTTACCTGGCCATCCACATGCTTTGGGGTTCCCTGGTGGTTCTGGGGGGCTTCCCTGGTGGTCCAGTGTGGGTATCCGAAAGGGGGCTGCGCTGATAAACAATCAGCGCGAACCCCCCCTGTTAGGAAAGCCGCCGATCGGCTCTCCTCTACTCGCGTCTGTCAGACGCGAGTGAGGAGGAGCCGATCAACGGCTCTTCCTGTTTACATCCTGATCAGCCGTGATTGGACACGGCTGATCATGTGGTAAAAAGCCTCCGCCGGAGGCTTTTTACCGAGATCAGTGTAGCGGTGTGTCAGACTGACACACCGCTCCACCGGCGGCGGCTGTTATCCTGCAGGATGTCATATGACGTCCAGTGTGGATAACACAACCACTTCCCGGACGTCAATCTCCTATTGACTGGTCGGGAAGTGGTTAAAGCGGAGTTTCACCCTAAATTACAAGACTATATCATGCTGATCATCCCACCACATACATCTACATAAGCCAAAAGATTTTTTATTATGTGTTTACAATACCGTATATTCGATGTATAAAAGTTTGACTTCCGGGGTTTTCTCCCGCGGGAGTAGGCGTCTCCACTCTTCCCCAGCGCCGCAATGTCTCCTGGGAGGACGGCGTCATGCTTCCCAGGAGACAATGCGGAACGCCGTCCAGCGAATGCCATCACAACGGGGCGTGTACTTTCAACGGCGTCGACCGTTGTGATGGCAACCATTCACCGCTTCCAGGAAGTCAGTGCTTGTGGGCTTCACAATGCCCACAAGCAAAATGGGAAATGTCAGCATCGGGTTTTATAACTTTATGTTATCTAAGAAAACGGACGGGGGATGCTTTTTGGCACTGTACAAGTGAGTACATACTTGTAATCTAAAAACCATTGTATGCAAACGAAAAAAAAAAAAACGATTGGCCGCGGAACCTCCGCTTTAAAGTGAAAAAATAAAAGTGAAATATTCCTTTAAATATCATACCTGGGGGGTGTCTATAGTATGCCTGTAAAGTGGCGCGTGTTTCTCGTGTTTAGAACAGTCCCTGCACAAAATGACATTTTTAAAGGAATAAAAGTCATTTAAAACTGCTTGCGGCTTTAATGTAGTGTCGGGTCCCGGCAATATGGATGAAAATCAGTGAGAAAAACGGCATGGGTACCCCCCCCAGCCCATTACCAGGCCCTTTGGGTCTTGTATGGATATTAAGGGGAACCCTGCACCCAAATTAAAAAAAGAAAAGGCGTGGGACCCCCAGGCCCTATATACTCTGAACAGCAGTATACAGGCGGTGCAAACAAGACAGAGACTGTAGGTTTGTTCTTAAATAGAATCTGTTTGTAATTTGGAACAGGTACATTTTGTAAGTGTAGCTCCAGCCCAAAAATCTATTTTAAAGCTTTTTGGAAAACATAGGGAAGAGTTATCACCCCTGTAACATTTGTTTTGCTGTCTGTGCCCCTGTTCAGAAGATTTCACCTCACTTTCTGTCCCAATGACAATTGGATTTTGAAAATTTGGGTTTTTTAAGGGAAACAAGGATTGGTGATAAATCAGTGGAGGAGACACGTTTTTCCCATATTAACTCTTACAGGAGAGAATTTCCCTTCCTAGGGGTAGATTTCCTAACACTTCCTGTTGTCTCCCTCCGATTGTAAGTAGGAGTCGTTTGTAAGTCAGATGTTTGAAAGTAGGGGACCGCCTGTATACTATATGGCCTGCCCTATATACTCTGCAGAAATTTGGGCCTTAGGTGTTGGTGGTGCCACAACACTGCAACCCCTCACAGATACTCTAGCTGAGCGCAGGAACAAGCCCCGCTGCAAAATATTACAGCAAAAATTGTAATTACACGCCCCTGTTAAACAGGGGCAGAAAAATTGGGCCTTAGCCACTGGTGGTGGTGCCCAGAACCAAAAATGTTCTTAGAAGCTATCAACATGAACATTGAGGAGGAATAGGATAGTCACTCAGCATAACAGGATAGTCACTCAGCATCAGCATAGGCAGTCTTGAAGGGATCCCACATTCATTAAAAAAATAATCGGTTACATCACCATCAGGTGCTTGGTAGCTGGTGATCCAAGACTGATTCATTTTTATGAAGGTTAGTCGAGTCGGTGGACAGGCGCACTCTGTGATCGGTCACAAAGCTTCCAGCAACACTGAATGTGCGTTCCGAAAGAACGCTGGATGCAGGACAGGCCAGTTGCTCAATTGCATACTGTGCAAGCTCTGGCCAGTGATCCATCCTCAAGACCCAGTAACCCAGTGGATTTTCGGTTAGACGGCCACCTTCCGAATCGCTCCTTCTGTGACTGACCGAAGCCTCAGCAACACGTTGTCCAGGACCAGGAATTTGTAACCTCCCAGGCTCTGGAAACACGTTTCACAAACCTTTCTGCAAGGCCTCCTGAAGATGTTTCATCCTCTGCTCCCTCTGCAACAGCTGGATAAGTTCCGCAACCTTACCCTTGTAGCATGGATCAAGAAGGGTTGCCAACCAGTAGTGATCCCTCTCCTTGATCACGTGAATCCCAGGGTCCCTTCGCAGGCTTTGCAGGATCAGGGAGGCCATGCAGCGTAGGTTTGCTGAGGCATTCGATCCGGAGTCCTCTGGGTCACTAAGGGTGACATGATCCGCAGCCACCTCCTCCCAGCCACGTACAAGTCCATGGGTTTATGGGGAATGTAAACGATCCCTTGAAGACTGCTGCTGATGCTGAGTGCTAGGCTCCACCTCCATGCTGACACAATCCTCCTCCTCCTCCTCTTCCTGTGTGAGCAGCGGGCCCGCAGGAATACTGTCTGGATAAAGGGGGCCTTGAGAGGTAAGGAAGTCCTCCTCTTCCTCCCTCTGTTCTGCCTCAAGTGCCCTGTCCATTATTCCACGCAGCGTGTGCTCCAACAGGAAAACAAGAGGGACAAAATCACTGATGCATGCACTATCACTGCTCACCATCCTCGTGGCCTCCTCAAATGGTGACATCCTTGATCATTACCCACTGGCGTGGCGAAAAAAAGCCAAGCTCCCCTGACCCTGTCCTGGTGCCATAGTTGCACAGGTACTAATTGATGGCCCTCTGCTGCATGTGCACCTGCTGCAGCATTGCCAACGTTGAGTTTCACCTGGTGGGCATGTCACAGATGAGGCGGTTCTTGGGCAGGTAGCATTCCTTTTGAAGGTCAGCCAGCCGAGCACTGGTATTATATGATCAGCGGAAATGACCACAGACTTTCCTGGTCTGCCTCACTAGATCCTGCAAGCCCGGGTACCTGCACAAGAACCGCTGCACCCCCAAATTAAGGATGTGAGCAAAACAGGGCACATGGGTCAAGTGTCCCTGTCAGAGGGCGGAGAGGAGGTTGGTGCCATTGTCGCAAACCACCATTCCTGGCTGAAGCTGGTGAAGCGTCAACCACCTCTAAACCTGCCCCTGCAGAGCTGACAGAATCTCTGCCCCAGTGTGGCTCCTGTCCCCTAAGCAGACCAACTCAAGCACCGCATGGCATCTTTTTGCCTGAGTTCTTGCGTAGCCCATAAAACGCCTACGGAGCACCGCTGGTTCCGAGGACAAATCTGCACAGGAAGAGGCCATAGAGTAAGAAGAAGAGGAGGGGGTGGAGGAAAGAGGTGTGGCAGAATTACCACTACCAGCATTTTGGAGGCGTGGTGGCGGAACAAGCTCCAACAATACTGCACCCTGTCCTGTGCATCCTTCCCAGCTGCCAGCAGGGTTACCCAGTGCGCCGTGAAAAAAAGGTAACGTCCCTGTCCTTGCCTTCTGGACCATGAGTCAGCGGTAATATGCACCTTACCGCTGACCGCCCTATCCAACGAGGCCAAGTCATTGCCTTCCACATGTCAGTAAAGAGCCGGAATGGCCTTCCGAGAAAAAAATTGGCATTTGGGAACCTGCCACTGAGGTACCGCACATTTAACAAATTCTCGAAAGGGGGCAGAGTCTACCAGCTGAAAAGGCAGCAGTTGGAGTGCTAGCAATTTAGCCAAACTAGCATTCAGCCGCTGAGCATGTGGATGACTGGGACTGAATTTCTTTTGCCGGTTTAGCAACTGGCGCAGGGAAATTTGCCTGCTACAATCGGATGTTGGTGTACCATTAGCAGATTGCCCAGAAGTGCTTGGGACACCTAATTCTACACCTTTATTCCTCTCAGTGCAGGTCTCTGAGAGGACTGAATGTATAGTGGGGTTGGAGATCCCAGCTGATGAGGAGAAAGGAGAGTTCCGCCTTGTTCTTTGGTGTGGGTCTTTTAAGTAGTGTTGCCAACGGACTGCATGAGAGGTCGACATATGTCTGATCAAGCATGTGGTGCCCAAGCGGCTGCTGTTTTGGCCACGCTTGATACGCTTCAGACATATGTTGCAAACAGCAACGGTGCGATCTGCTGCACACATCTCAAAAAAGGCCCACACCGAAGAACTTTTGGAAAAACGCGCAGAGTCAGCAGCGCCCTGCACATGCGGAGCTCTGCGGTGTGATGCAGTCGGTTGGCTGCCATTAAGCTGGCCCCTGGAGGGCATCCTGCCTCGTTGGACATGTGCCTTTTCCTTCTCCTCCTCCTCCTCACTTCTATCAGGCACCCAAGTAGAGTCAATGACCTCATCATCTCCTCCCTCCTCGCCACTGGAGCAAACCTGGCAGTATGCTGCAGCTGGGGGAACATGACTGCTAGTTTCTTGTCCTTCTTGGGCACCCCCTCTCTCTGGGCTCACATTACTGCCTTCATCCTTAACCTGGGAACCATCATCAGAGCCTTCAAATCGCTGAGCATCCTCCTGCAGCATGTACCCTACACTGTGGTAAAACAGTTCGGGGGACTCCTCAGGGCATGATGGTGGGGCTAGGGAAGGAGTGACTGATGACATTGAGCCAATGGAAGAGGCCGCTTTGGCAGCTGCATTGGCAGACAAAGTACCCTGAGCCTGGGTGACAGAGGATGAGGAGGATGAGGACGGCTTGGTCATCCAGTCTTCCAACTCTTCTGCATGTTGTGGCTCAACACGGCCAGCTGTCGAAAAAAAGGACAAGCGTGCCTCGTGGCCACGTGCTGAGGATGCACCGTGTCCAAGACCAGCACTGTTGGCTGTAGACACAGAGCCTGCTTGCCCTCTTTTAGTGGCCTGTGAGCGTATGCCTCTACTTGGTGGCCTTCCAGATATACTGTACAATTAGATTAGCAAAACAACGCCTGAAGTTTACTAAAAACAGTACACCAGGAATGGCCTACAGTCAAGTATAGGCTTGGCTGGACTACAATGCAGTGGCTATATATTTTATGAACTGCAGCTCACTGAGTCACCTGCCTGCCTGAAAGTGTCTTTGAACACGTACACCAGGAATGGCCTACAGTCAGGTAGAGGCTTGGCTGGACTACAATGCAGTGGATATATATTTTATGAACTGCAGCTCCCTGAGTCACCTGAAAAACTTTGAACAGTGTACATATGAAGTGAGTAGCGTTAACCGTGGGTCCAGTATATAAAAATGTAGGGGGAAAAAAGGGAAAGGGGGGGAAGGGAAAAAGGGGGAGGGGGAAGGGGGGGCCTATCTATAAGCCAGTCTGTCTAATAAGCAGTAGTAGATAAAAATATATACTCACAGACAGGTCGTATTGCCGGATGTAACACGAACCTGGGTATCAGTAAATTGGCAGTATAACTAAAGTAAGTAGCCAATTAAATTTGTAGAAATCTAGAAAAGGGGAGGTAAATGTACAAAAATCCCTTATTGACCATCACAGTTGCTAACGCGGTAGATCAAAATTAAAGTGTAGCAGAGAGAGGAAAAGGACTCCCAAATTAGCAAATGGAAAGTGCTCACCATAATAACTGACAGCAGGATAAACTAAACACAGGCTGCTGGTAAGCAGCAAGAGAAGGAGTCCTCCAGGACTATGAAGCTAAGAACGCCAAGAAAAATAAGCACCGGTTGAAGCCTGATGCCTGGGCTGGGCAGAACTGCTCTGTCCAAATTATAGCCCCAAGGTAGTAATGTGGCCAAGCTAGAAGACAAACAGTAATGAACACTATTAAACCAGTCCAGTGACACAGCCAAAAAACATTGCTGCAGGACAGCAAAGAGTTCAATATTTACCTGGGAGCCTGGACACTGCGTACAAAAGCGAGCCTTGATGGAGCCTTCCTGTGTGCTGTCCTGATTGAGCGGTGTGCACCACTCTTAAATGCCCCCACAGGAGGAGCGTCACTTCGGGCGGAAATGACGTCATCCCTGGAGGTCAGAGAGCTAGCGCCCATGCGCTGAGGCCGCCGCTGAAGCGGCGGACCTCGGCCAATACAACGGCAGCATGGGCGTGGTTCTCGCGGCCGGAAATAGGCCCAAGAATCACCGAACACCGGGACCCCGGTCGCAAAAAGAGACCAGGGTCACGGTGTTCAAGGACCAAGCTATGGGGACAAGAGAACCAATTCGCCGTTGGTGGGCGGACAGGAGGAGGGAATGCCTGTAGATACAGCCATACGGAGGCAGCAAGAGAAAACAACAGAATAGACAGTAATTAAAAAAGGGTGCTCAAATGCACCAATGCTTTAATAAAAGTGCATATGCATGTTTATATATATATATATATATATATATATATATATATATATATATATATATACATCCAGGGATCCCTACACTAATCATGAAAGAAAAAAAAGGGGGAAAAATTGCTTAACAGTCGTATTTCTTACAGATAAGATTTAGTAGATTTATTAAAGAAACTATGTTATAAGAATATAAGTCAATTATAGTCTGTTGTGCCAGACAATGCACACAGTCCAAAGAAACATAAGGCACAGTTATAAGGGAGCCAGTCAGTGTATACTTGTAATGGTGACAAAACAGGTGTAGTGATCTGTCTAAAATAAACAGTGAATGGTGAAAATTAATAATGAAAGTGATAATGGTGAAAAAAAGGGAGAGGGAACTAGTGTGTAAAAAAAAAAAAAATGAAATAATGTATTGAAGGTTGCTGACACAGCAACCAACCTAGTGGATAAAGTGGCAACGTGCGAACATGATTGAGTAAAATTAAATGTGAAAATAAAATAAGACTGGGGGTAAATGTGAATGGAGCAACAAATAATTCATTGCTGTTATATATGTGTTGTAGTGGCAAAGTAATAAGTAATCAAAGGAGAGAATAGGACCAGCAGAAAAGGAAAGGAGGACGGGGACATAAAAAATATTGCGCATGTTGCATGGATCACAGCATGCAGCAAGGGAAAAAGTCCAGAACATCAGAAGATGGGTAGTGGGATGCTGATGTAGCCTATAGAAATGGTTTGTATGACTGGGTTTCGTTAAGGCCAAGAGGGTATGTGGCATTTAATCTTTCAACCCAAAGGGTTTCCTTCTGGAGGATGATTCTATCCCATTCACCCCCCCCCCCCCAGGGCTTTTGGGAATGACGGCCAAGACAGATCGAGGTGGCGGCTGACTGGTGTCAACATTTTGCCGTTCCCCGAATAATAAATATGATCGTTAATTCTTTGTCTCAACTGTCTGACCGTCTTACCCACATAAAAACCCCCACATTTGCAGGTCATAAGATAAACCACTCCTTCGGTACGACAGTTTGCAGAAAATTTGGGGGAGAAACTCTCACCATTGGGGAGTATAGTAGTCAAACAGGGTGAGACCCAGTTACAGAAGTAACATTTCCCACATATTGAAGTACCAAGAGGTGTTGAACTATTGCTTCTATTGTTCCTAGTGTAATGGCTGGCAGTGAGTTTGTCCCTCAAAGAATTGGATTCATTACATTTTTATCGATCCTTTTTTGTCCCAGCATGAGGGATGTAGTTCATTTGCCTTGGGTGGAGTCGGTTGGGAGGTTTAGATATTTATGCCATATGTGGTCAGCAACTGATTTTATATTTTTCTTATGTTATTCTGTTTTATGTATTTTGTTTTTATGTATTAAAAATATGATTATTAGTGTTTTTATGTTCATTATGTTTTGTTTATGTATATGCCCAACAGATTATTATGCTCCTGAAGAAGCGTTATGACACGCAAAACATGTAGAGCAAAGCAAGACTACATTTTTATATACTGGACCCACGGTTAACGCTACTCGCTTCATATGTACACTGTTCAATCATCTTTCTCTGTTGGATTTGTATCTCCTTCAAATTGAGTCTTATCTATGTTACTGTAGTTTTTTGAAGTGATATTAGAGCATTATCCCGGGTCATGTATTAACAATTATTATCTGGATAATTCTAAATGTATTTATGTATTTTTATTACTTTTCTATAATAAAAACCCCTAGTTTTTTTACACGACTTATCCATGTGCCGTCAAAAGTCAATTTCTTAGTTCAATTAGTATCTCTCTTGCTATATCGAGACGTTGGCACATTTGTACCAGTGCATCCACAGTGTCACCCTGTGAGGATGGATGCACATTTAGGCAATTTTTCCTACAATGCAGTGGATATATATTTTACGAACTGCAGCTCACTGAGTCACCTGCCTGCCTGAAAGTGTCTTTGAACACGTACTCCAGGAATGGCCTACAGTCAGGTATAGGCTTGGCTAGACTATATATATATATATACAAGCCTGTATATATATATTAAATGTACTGCAGCTAGCTGAATCAACTGCCTGCCTGAAGTATATTAGAAACAGTACACCAGGAACGGTCTGCAGTGAGATGAAGCTAAACTGTATACAGTGTATATATATATATACAAAGCCGGGATGTAAATATATAATAAATACACTGCAGCTAACTGTCTCGCCTGCCTGCCTGCCTGAAGTATATTAGCAACAGTACACCAGGAACGGTCTGCAGTGAGATCTAGCTAAACCGGATACAGTGTATATATATATATATATATATATATATATATATTTATATACAGTGCCTTGCGAAAGTATTCGGCCCCCTTGAACTTTTCATACTTTTGCCACATTTCAGGCTTCAAACATAAAGATATAAAATTTAAATTTTTTGTGACGAATCACCAACAAGTGGGACACAATTGTGAAGTGGAACGAAATCTATTGGATTTTTGAAACTTTTTTAACTAAGAAAAAAATGAAAAGTGGGGCGTGCAAAATTATTCGGCCCCCTTGCGTTAATACTTTGTAGAGCCACCTTTTGCTGCGATTACAGCTGCAAGTCGCTTGGGGTATGTCTCTATCAGTTTTGCACATCGAGAGACTGAAATTCTTGCCCATTCTTCCTTGCAAAACAGCTCAAGCTCAGTGAGGTTGGATGGAGAGCGTTTGTGAACAGCAGTTTTCAGCTCTTTCCACAGATTCTCGATTGGATTCAGGTCTGGACTTTGACTTGGCCATTCTAACACCTGGATACGTTTATTTGTGAACCATTCCTTAGTAGATTTTGCTGTATGTTTGGGATCATTGTCTTGTTGGAAGATAAATCTCCGTCCCAGTCTCAGGTCTTTTGCAGACTCCAACAGGTTTTCATCCAGAATGGTCCTGTATTTGGCTGCATCCATCTTCCCCTCAATTTTAACCATCTTCCCTGTCCCTGCTGAAGAAAAGCAGGCCCAAACCCTGATGCTGCCACCATGTTTGACAGTGGGGATGGTGTGTTGAGGGTGATGAGCTGTGTTGCTTTTACGCCAAACATATCGTTTTGCATTGTGGCCAAAAAGTTCGATTTTGGTTTCATCGGGCCAGAGCACCTTCTTCCACATGTTTGGTGTGTCTCCCAGGTGGCTTGTGGCAAACTTTAGACGAGACTTTTTATGGATATCTTTGAGAAATGGCTTTCTTCTTGCCACTCTTCCATAAAGGCCAGATTTGTGCAGTGTACGACTGATTGTTGTCCTGTGGACAGACTCTCCCACCTCAGCTGTAGTTCTCTGCAGTTCATCCAGAGTGATCATGGGCCTCTTGGCTGCTTCTCTGATCAGTCTTCTCCTTGTCTGAGCTGAAAGTTTAGAGGGACAGCCAGGTCTTGGTAGATTTGCAGTGGTCTGATACTCCTTCCATTTCAAAATGATCGCTTGCACAGTGCTCCTTGGGATGTTTAAAGCTTGGGAAATCTTTTTGTATCCAAATCCGGCTTTAAACTTCTCCACAACAGTATTACGGACCTGCCTGGTGTGTTCCTTTGTCTTCATGATGCTCTCTGCGCTTTCAACAGAACCCTGAGACTATCACAGAGCAGGTGCATTTATACAGAGACTTGATTACACACAGGTGGATTCTATTTATCACCATCAGTCATTTAGGACAACATTGGATCATTAAGAGATCCTCGCTGAACTTCTGGAGTGAGTTTGCTGCACTGAAAGTAAAGGGGCCGAATAATTTTGCACGCACCACTTTTCAGTTTTTTATTTGCTAAAAAAGTTTAAAATATCCAATAGATTTCATTCCACATCACAATTGTGTCCCACTTGTTGGTGATTCTTCACAAAAAATTAAAATTTTATATCTTTATGTTTGAAGCCTGAAATGTGGCAAAAGGATGAAAAGTTCAAGGGGGCCGAATACTTTCGCAAGGCACTGTATATATACACACACAAAACCGTGATGCATATATATACTAAATACACTGCAGCTAACTGAATCACCTGCCTGCCTGAAGTATATTAGCAACAGTACACCAGGAACAGTCTGCAGTGAGATCTAGCTAAACTGGATGCAGTGTATATATATATATATATTGTGACAGCGGGCAGGTAAAGTCACCAGGTTGCATCCAGGATGGAAGGTATATATGTCCTAGATTCAGGCTTTATGCCGATTTATACCACTAGGGGGAGTGCTGGGAGTCTTGTAGGGGAAGAGTTAATGAGCCCAGCTGAATCAAGTGGCTCATTGAGGCCTCTACAAGAGCTCCCAGCATGCTAAGGGAGATGCTCAAACCTGGAACCAGATCTGTGTGGATAGTCTGGGGAGTGTAATCTCTGTGCGGTGAGCCAAAGCCTGTGTGGTTATTACTTAGAACTTCAAAACGCAGGGAGCTAGGGACTGGGACAGCACAAGGCTGTACCCAGTTGTTAGTTAGGGACACCAACGTGTGTAGTAAGCGGTCAAGCTGACGAGGATTTATTTTGGTTTGTTTCTTTTTGTTTTGCTGTTTTTCCCCTGTAAATAGTGTAAATAAACCACACCTTTTGTTTTTGCAACTACAACCTTTGTCTGCTGTGCCTGTTTTTGTGTGGTGAACCCATCCAGGGGGTCACACACACCCGCTGTTGAGCTAACCCCCTCACAGTTGGTGGAGAACCAGTGGCAGTATTTTTTAAGGCCAGCATGGAGGAGATACTGAAACAGCTGGCTCTAGCAAAAGCCAATCAGCAGCAGACAAATGCAGGTTTGCAAAAGAGCCTTGCAGCTCAACAACAGAGCTTTGCAGCCTACCAGCAAGCTTATCAACAGAGCCTTGCAGCCCAGCAGCAAGCTCATCAACAGAGCCTTGCAGCCCAGCAGCAAGCTCATCAACAGAGCCTTGCAGCCCAGCAGCAAGCTCACAAACAGAGTCTGGAAGCTCAGCAACAAGCCCTGCAGCAATCGGAGGCCCATTTCATAGACCTGTTGCAGAAGCAAGAGCAGAGACTACAACAAATGGAAACAGTAATGCAGCAACGTCCGCAGACCAGTGAGGAAAGTCGTTCCACTAATACCGCGTCCTTTGGGGTGAGTCGTTTATTGACAAAAATGGCTGGAGAAGATGATCCAGAGGTGTTTTTGACCACATTTGAAAGGACTGCTGAAAGAGAAAAGTGGCCTAAGGAGCTGTGGGCTGGACTGGTGGCTCCTCTGTTAACTGGTGAATCGCAGAAAGCTTACTATGACCTAGAGCCTGACCAAGCAAAAGACTATGTGATGCTAAAAACTGAAATATTGGCACAGCTGGGTGTCACCCTGGCTGTCCGGGCTTAGCGTGTGCATAACTGGACTTTCCGGCTTGGAAAACCCCCCAGGTCTCAAATGTATGATCTCATTCACCTGAGCAGGAAGTGGCTACAGCCAGAGACTTTGTCCGCACCAAAGATTGTGGAACGTGTTGTGATGCATCATTTCTTGAGAGCTCTTCCTACTGCCATCCAAAAGTGGGTAAGCCATGGAGACTCAGAAACGGCCGATAATCTTGTGGATCGAGTAGAGAAGTACTTGGCTACAGAGAACCTGACTGCCTCTTCCAGAGACTCACTGACTTTCCACCCTAAGACCAGACCATCCCCAGTGGCGGATAAGATGATTCCAAGGGGTGAGGGTGGAGAGAGTGAGAGGGTGGGAGTTCTACCCAAGGTTTGGCGAGAACAGCCTGGGAAGACAGGGGCTCAAGAGCCAGCAAGAAGGATTGTTTGTTACCGCTGCCGACAAGAGGGACATATTGCAGCAAATTGCCCGGTTGTGGATGAACCCATGCAATGTGACTTTCTAAGGGACAGACGTCAGTCGCTGTTTGCGACAGTCGCATGCACTGCCGTTCGGGGAACTGAGAAACATTTATGCAAAATGTGTATTAATGGTAGAAATGTTGTTGTGTTGCTGGATTCAGGTAGCCTGGTGACACTGATAAAGGCTGAATTAGTTACTACGGAGGTCTCTGGGAATAACAAGGTAGCTGTTATTTGTGTGCATGGGGACACCCGAGAGTATCCGGTGACTACAGTGTGTTTTGAGACCCCCAAAGGTACCCTCTCTCATCGGGTGGGACTAGTGTCTCACTGGCCTCATGATGCCATTGTGGTAAGGGATTTTCCAAAGTTCTGGGAACTATGGGATTGTCCTGAGCCCCCCACTGGTGCCCCTATATACCAGGAATGTGATAGCCAGAATTCCTCTGAGAGTGGTGAGGACTCTCCAGAATTTCCCTTGTCGGTATTGGCAGGGGAGACTTGAGAAACTGGGGAGGAGCCAACATTCTCAGACGAAAACATGCCGTCTGTGGAGTTTTCTGATCTCGAGGTTCACAAGGAAAATTTTTCCACAGAACAGTTAAAAGACCCCACCCTAATAAAGGCACGGGAAAACGTAGTGGAAATAGATGGCGAGTTAGTGAACCCAGATGAGACCTGCACTTACCCATACTTCATCGTGGAAAAGGACCTACTGTATCGGGTGGCTAAAAGGGCAGAAGAAACCATTGAGCAGCTTGTGGTGCCCAAACCTTACAGGAATTTGGTGTTAGAGTTGGCCCATGGGCACATTCTTGGAGGTCATCTGGGGACAGAGAAAACCCGAGAGAGTGTATTGCAGAGGTTCTATTGGCCTGGGGTCATGAAGGAAACAGAAAATTATTGTTCCTCCTGCCCTGTGTGTCAGAGGTCGGCACCGATGCCACATTTCCGTAACCCGCTGGTACCTCTTCCCATCATTGAGGTCCCCTTTGAGAGGATCGCAATGGATTTGGTAGGTCCGATAATGAAGTCCGCTAGGGGGCACCAGTACATCTTGGTTATAATGGACTATGCCACCCGTTATCCGGAAGCGATTCCTCTCCGAAATACCTCGGCCAAAACCATAGCCAAAGAGCTATCTCTTGTTTTTAGCCGTGTGGGTATTTGTAAAGAACTGCTTACGGACCAAGGTACACCCTTTATGTCCCGGGTTATGAAAGAGCTGTGTAAGTTGTTCAAAGTGACACAATTGCGTACATCTGTATATCACCCCCAAACAGATGGGTTGGTTGAAAGATTCAACAAAACCCTAAAACAAATGTTAAAGAAAGTGGTGGATAGAGATGGAAAGGATTGGGACTGTCTAAGTCCCTATTTAATGTTTGCTATTAGGGAGGTACCCCAATCCTCTATGGGTTTCTCACCCTTTGAGTTACTTTATGGGAGACACCCCAGAGGGCTGTTAGATATCGCCAAAGAAACCTGGGAAAGTGAGAGTTCTCCCCACAGGAGTGTGATTGAGCATGTCGCCCTGATGCAAGATAGAATTGCACAGGTAATGCCAATCGTAAAGGAACATTTGGCCCAAGCGCAGTTGGCACAGCAGAGAGTGTACAACCGTGGAGCCAGGACCCGTACCTTTTCCCCGGGGGATAGGGTATTGGTACTTGTCCCTACGGTTGAAAGCAAATTCCTCGCCAAATGGCAAGGCCCCTATGAGATAATGGAAAAAGTGAGCAAAGTGAACTACAGGGTCAGACAACCAGGAAGGCGAAAGCCCGAACAGATCTATCACGTTAATCTGTTGAAAGCCTGGAGGGATAGGGAATCCCTAGTCGCGGAAACTTTGTCACCAGCTCACTCTGATTGCGGGATTCCTGAGGTTGGAATAGCAGTCACCTTGTCAAACCCCCAACAACAGGAGGTTAAGGAGTTTGTGCTATGCAACAAGGAGGTTTTCTCTGAGCTGCCGGGACAAACGTCTGGCGTAGAGCATGATATTATTACCCCGCCCGGTGAAAGGGTGAAACTAAAACCCTATCGGATCCCAGAGACCCGACGGGAGGCAATACGTGAGGAAGTACAGAAAATGCTTAAGTTAGGGGTGATAGAGGAGTCCCAAAGTGATTGGTCAAGTCCCATTGTGTTAGTGCCTAAACCGGGTGGGAGCTAGCGATTTTGTAACGATTTTCGACAACTAAACAAAGTTACAAAGTTTGACACCTACCCCATGCCACGTATAGATGAGTTGATCGACCGGCTGGTAACAGCCCGATACATGACAACTCTTGATCTCACAAAAGGGTATTGGCAAATTCCCCTGGCCAAGTCGGCCAAGGAGAAAACCGCATTTGTAACCCCAGACGGGGCGTTCCAATATAAAAGAATGCCGTTTGGGTTACAGAATGCGCCGGCCACATTCCAGCGGAAAATGGACCAGATACTGAGGCCCCATCAGAAGTATGCCGCCGCTTACCTGGATGATGTAATTATCTACAGCACAGATTGGGCCTCACATCTGCCAAAAGTGCAAGCAGTCCTAGACTCTATCCGGGAAGCTGGGTTTACGGCCAACCCCAAGAAGTGTACCATTGGACAGGAGGAGGCCAAGTATCTTGGGTACACCATTGGGAGGGGAGTAATAAAACCCCAAGTTAACAAAGTCGAGGCCATACAGAATTGGCCACGTCCCAACAGCAAGAAGCAGGTACGAGCCTTTCTGGGAATCGCTGGTTATTATCGGCGATTCATTCCCCACTTTGCTTCTCAGGCTGTGCCCCTAACCAACCTGACAAAAGGGAAAGAGTCGGTCATGGTTAAATGGACCCCAGAGGCTGAGGCAGCATTCCAATTCTTAAAAAAAGCCTTATGTAGCCAGCCAGTGTTGTACTCACCAGACTTCTCTAGGGACTTTGTCGTACAAAGTGATGCATCAGACGTTGGGTTAGGAGCAGTATTGTCCCAGGTCTGGAACGGGGAAGAGCACCCAGTCATTTACCTCAGCAGGAAATTGAAGTCCCATGAGGTAAATTACGCCACGATTGAGAAGGAGTGTTTAGCGGTTAAGTGGGCTCTAGATTCCCTTCGGTACTATCTGCTAGGGAGGCACTTTGACATGATTACTGATCACGCTCCTTTAAAGTGGATGGCTCAAAACAAAGAGACAAATAGAAGAGTGAATAGGTGGTTCCTGGCCCTACAGGAATTCAACTTTACAGTAAAGCATCGCCCTGGCGTTCAAATGGGGAATGTGGATGCTTTGTCTCTAGTACATGCATGCCTAATTGCTTGTGTTCCAACCCCAAGGTTAAAACAAGAGGGGGGGGTATGTGACAGCGGACAGGTAAAGTCACCAGGTTGCCTCTGAGATGGAAGATATATATGTCCTAGATTCAGGCTTTATGCTAGGGGGAGTGCTGGGAGTCTTGTAGGGGAAGAGTTAATGAGCCCAGCTGAATCAAGTGGCTCATTGAGGCCTCTACAAGAACTCCCAGCATGCTAAGGGAGATGCTCAAACCTGGAACCAGATCTGTGTGGATAGTCTGGGGGGTGTAATCTCTGTGCGGTGAGCCAAAGCCTATGTGGTTATTACTTAGAACTTCAAAACGCAGGGAGCTAGGGACTGGGACAGCACAAGGCTGTACCCAGTTGTTAGTTAGGGACACCAACGTGTGTAGTAAGCGGTCAAGCTGACCAGGATTTCTTTTTGTTTGTTTCTTTTTGTTTTGCTGTTTTTCCCCTGTAAATAGTGTAAATAAACCGCACCTTTTGTTTTTGCAACTACAACCTTTGTCTGCTGTGACTGTTTTTGCGTGGGGGTCACACACACCCGCTGCCGAGCTAACCCCCTCACTATATATATATATATATATATATATATATATATATATATATATATATACACACAGTATATACAAAACCGGGATGCATATCATATTTAATATATACACAATTTATGGTTATGCCTAATTGATGTGGGGCTTTTCCCCCTGGGAATATATAGCAATATATTATTTTAATGAATTTTCCTGTTTTTATCTTTGCTTGCTGTTGCGTCTTGGACATATGCTCTGTCTGGCAGCAGAGATTGGCTATTACTATTGCTGCTGCCCCATATCTCCTCTCACTCAACCCCCTTATGGACTGTGCAGGTGTCAGGGAATACCAACAAGCCGGCTAATAGAAAGGTGCATGCATGAAGACGTTTTCCTAATAGAAATGCACATGCGCGCACAAATCTCCATAGAGCGGTTATCAGGAGTACGCATGCACACATAAATGTGCATAAAAATGCACGCACTCGGACGGCACGCGCACAATGTATGTTGGCGCCAGACAAACTATTTAGGGATGTTCCTGCCTGTGCTCTAATCCTGACTGGTCTTCAGCTCTTCCCTGTGTTCCCTTGGTTGCTGACCCCGCTTACTCCTGACCTGATCTTGGATCATGCTTCTGTCTTGTCGCTGGTTCCTGACCCGGCTCGTTCCTGATTTTGGCTCTGCTCCTGATTTGGTAACTTATTGTCTGCCTGTTGATGACCCTAGCTAATCCTTTGACCACCCTTCTGTCTCTGATCCTGGCTTACCGCCCTGTTCGAGTGCCTGCCCAGCTGTCTGCTGCTGCAGTTCTGCATCCCACTGAATGTTCCTGCTGCAAGTCTGCTGGGAGCTCTGACCAGCTACATGTCCTGGCCATGTAGCGCAAGTGGAGTGCTTCCTTAACCTCAGCTTAACTACTGTGCATGGCTACTGTTCCTGATCTGATGGTTCTCCTGCTGCCTTGGAACCAAATCTCCTGCTGAAAGTTCCCCAATCTACATCTGCAGGGACTCGTATTCCTCCTGTCCCTCGTCACCCTCTGTTTCACTCCCAGTGGGGCCTGGGCTGTAGATACAAGAGATGCTGACCTCGTAATTTCAGTCTCCCCTCAGGCAGGGATGGACTGGCCATCGGGACTGCCGGAAGTTTCCCGGTGGGCTGATCATCCCCGATGGCTCAGTGGGCCGGCTGTCACTGTGTCAGTGTCTCTCTTGTCTCTGCGAGTCCCAGGATTACACACAGCAGGCATCTCCCGCTGTGTATCTCAGAGCTCAGTGTGAAAAGTTTGGCCAAGCTGTGAGAAAAGTCCCTCCCTCCTCCTAGATCAGCTTGTGTGATAGGCAGAACAATGCGTCTATTACACAAACTGATCTAGGAGGAGGGCGGGACTTTTCTCACAGCGCGGCCAAACTTTTCACACTGAGCTCCGAGACACACAGCGGGAGATGCCTGCTGTGTGTGACGTGTAGAGGAGGAGGGAGGGAGGGGAGCACTGCAGCCACACTGGCAGCGTGTGTAATAAGTTCTCTCTCATGTCACGCTGCTCCCCGGCGGCCCCTCCTCTCTTCTTGTACATCCCCGTTTGCTTGTGACATCATCTGGGATGGACGAGAAGAGAGGAGAGGCCGCCGGGGAGCAGCGTGAAATGAGAGAGAACTTATTATAGATGCTTCCTGCGCTACTCTGCATACTGGCTGGTAAACGCTGTGCCCCAATGTGCTCTGATGTGCTCCAATATGCCCTGATGTGCTCCAATATCCCCAGATGTGCCCCAATATGCCCTGATGTGCATATGCCCTGATGTGCTTTAATGTGCCCCAATGTGCCCTTATGTGCTTTAATGTGCCCTGATGTACTTTAATGTATACTGATGTGCTTGAATGTACCCTGATGTGCTTTAATGTCCCCCAATATGCCCTGATGTGCCCCAATGTGCTTTAATGTGCCCTGATGTGCGATCTGCCCCATGCCCCGATGTGCCCCGAGATGCCCTGATGTGCTAGGTGCCCCGTGCTCTGATGTGCCCCGTGCCCTGATGTGACCCGAGGTGCCCTGATGTGCTAGATGCCCCGTGCCCTGATGTGCCCCATGCCCTGTGCCCTCATGGACCCGAGGTGCCCTGATGTGCTAGGTGCCCCGTGCCCTGATGTGCCATGTGCCCCGTGTCCTGATGTGCCATGTGCCCTGATGTCCCGTGCCCTGATGTCCTGTGCCCTGGTGTGCTGTGCCTCAATGTCGTGTGCCCTGCTGTGCCCTGATGTACTGTGACCTGTGCCCTTATGTGCTGTGCCCTGTACCCTGATGTGGCCTGGTGTGCTGTACCCTGATGTGCTGTGTCCTGATGTGCACTGTGCCCTGATGTGCTGTGCCCTCATGTGCCCTGATGTGCTGTGCCCTGATGTGCTGGGCTCTGTACTGTGCCCTGATGTGCACTGTACCCTGATGTGTTGTGCCCTGGGCCGGTCTGGATGAAGTCCAGGGCCACATTTTTGTCCCAGTCCAGCCCTGCCCTCAGGTACATGACAGCAGGACTGTATGTAGCCACAGGCAGAGATGGAGGAAAGCTCCACCCACCACCTGATGTCACAGAGAGAAGGAGGAAACTGAGCTGCTGTGGACAGAGCCTGCTGGGAGGAAATATGACTTCTGGGAGATGTAGTCCCCAGAGAGAATAAGCCTGTATTACAGATTGGCAGTGGAACTATACATACCAACATGACCAGGATTCTGTAACAGCTGTGGTAAGGACATTGTGGGAAACAGATCATGCTGCAAGCTGCCAGCTTTAGGGGTGCAGAGAGAGGACATCTCCTGGTATAGGAAAATGCCATTGTCGCTTACCAGTGCTGCCGCCCGATAGTTGAGATGAACGGCGCTGCTGCTGACTTCGCTGAGCAGCTGAAGGGGAACAGAGGGAGACCAGCTGTCACCCTAGAAGTTGGTGTGAGACCACTGGCCAAACGCTACTGCACCCCATTAAAGAGGAACAGTATTGTTTGCTTGGGACAGAATGCAGGTGTCTATACTCAAGGTTAGGCGGAACTTCTTGATCATTACAATGCTGGATCTGGGCCCCAACGACCAGCAGGTAAAGGGTTTCATGCAGACTTAAAGACTGTTATTGCAACACTGTGCTTTGGCAGGACCTTCCCTAGTATAGAGTTTAGGGGCCATTCTCTTGACCACTGGCTTACTGCAAACTTTATGCCCTAATTGTTACTGTTTATATATTTGTTCACCAAGTGTATATGCTATATGCTACTGTTTTATATACAGTGAAGGAAAAAAGTATTTGATCCCCTGCTGATTTTGTACGTTTGCCCACTGACAAATGATCAGTCTAAAGGGTTTCATGCAGACTTAAAGACTGTTATTGCAACACTGTGCTTTGGCAGGACCTTCCCTAGTATAGAGTTTAGGGGCCATTCTCTTGACCACTGGCTTACTGCAAACTTTATGCCCTAATTGTTACTGTTTATATATTTGTTCACCAAGTGTATATGCTATATGCTACTGTTTTATATACAGTGAAGGAAAAAAGTATTTGATCCCCTGCTGATTTTGTACGTTTGCCCACTGACAAATGATCAGTCTATAATTTTAATGGTAGGTTTATTTTAACCACTTAAGGACCCCCTCCAGTAGATATACGTGGGCAGAATGGCACGTACAGGCACATCAACGTACCTGTACGTCCCCTTTAACTGCCCGACGTGGGGGTCGCGCGCGTGCAGCCGGCGGCGCACTCGCGACCCCGCTACCTTCCCCGTGAGTCGGACCGCGGGTCCTGCGGAATCGATCGCGGCAGGTATCCCCGCGATCGTCTCAGGTGTAAACACAACATCTCCCCGCTCGCCTACTGACACTGTCACTGATTTCCGCTCTGTGTAATCAGAGCGGAGATCAGTGACGTGTCACTCGTAGCCACGCCCCCTAACAGTAGTAATCACTCCCTTAGGCACACTTAACCCCTTCAGCGCCCCTAGTGGTTAACCCCTTCACTGCCAGTGTCATTTTTACAGTAACCAATGCATTTTTATAGCACTGATCGCTGTAAAGATGACAATGGTCCCAAAAATGTGTCCAATGTGTCCGCCATAATGTCGCAGTCACGAAAAAAATCACTGATCGCCGCCATTACTAGTAAAAAAAAAAAAAAATTCATAAAAATGCCATTAAACTATCCCCTATTTTGTAAACGCTATAACTTTTGCGCAAACCAATCGATAAACGCAGATTGTGATTTTTTTTACCAAAAATATGTAGAAGAATACGTATCAGCCTAAACTGAGGAAAAAATATGTTTTTTTATATATTTTTAGGGGATATTTATTATAGCAAAAAGTAAAAAATATTGAATTTTTTTTAAAAATTGTCGCTCTATTTTTGTTTATAGCGCAAAAAATTAAAAACGCAGAGGTGATCAAATACCACCAAAAGAAAGCTCCATTTGTGGGAAAAAATGGACGTCAATTTTGTTTGGGAGCCACGTCGCACGACCGCGCAATTGTCAGTTAAAGCGATGCAGTGCCGAATCGCAAAAAGGGGCCTGGTCATTAACTAGCCAAAATGGTCCGGGGCTTAAGTGGTTAACAGTGAGAGACAGAATAACAACATATATATACAGAAAAACACATTTCAAGTTATAAATTGATTTGCATTTTAATGAGTTAAATAAGTATTCGAACCTTTCGCAAAACATGACTTCGTACTTGGTGTCAAAACCCTTGTTGGCAATCACAGAGGTCAGGCGTTGTCCCACTCTTATTTGCAGATCCTCTCCAAGTCATTAAGGTTTCGAGGCTGACGTTTGGTAACTTCAGAATTTTTCTATGGGATTAAAGTCTGGAGACTGGCTAGGCCACTCCAGGACCTTAATGTGCTTCTTCTTGAGCCACTCCTTTGTTGCCTTGGCCGTGTGTGTTGGGTCATTGTCATGCTGGAATACCCATCCATGACCCATTTTCTTTTACAAAATTTTTATTATCATACAAACCAAAAGTACAGGTTCACAATAAGATGATACATATACCAAATCAGTACCAAAAGACCTCCATCAACATAAAGGGAACATGAGCAATGATTACATACAACACTCAATTGTGAAGGTCCTTGGAACCGGAAAGCCAAATAGAAGTCCAGCAATAACATTCCAAGGTTTTCTGAAAACCATAAGATGTTTACGATGACCGTAACGTGTAATTGTCCCTTCCAATTGAAGATCATGATCTAAAGTCACTGTAGTTGGGGTTAAAGCTTCATATGTAGATAAGCTAATTTGGGCTATATAGTTAGTGTAACAGTTGAAGCGCGAAGATAACCATATCATCCCAGGCTATGCCCAGCGTCCTGTAAACCTGTGAGATAAGTGCAGAATGCACAACAGTAAAACAGGAAATTGAGCAACCTCGAGAAAGAGTAGAAAAGGCTGACAGAGAAGAAGAAAGCAATAAAAAGAGTAAAAGTAGAAGAAAAATAGAACAAAGAAAGAAGGAAGGAGTAGAGGGTTAGAGGGTCAACGGGGTGCGCGCAAGAGGAGCCTTACATTGAAAGTAATGTGATATCAAACCTGGAAGGGTGAGAATATGAAATCCAAGGCTGCCAAATCTTAGGAAATTTGTCATGCGTATCAGAGAGGACAGCCGTCAACTTTTCATTAACCATGACATCATTTAGACGATTTTTGACCGCCTCAAAACAGTGTGGGGGTTTTCCATGCCCTCGCAATTGTCAATTTAGTTGCAGTAAAGAGATGCTGGGCTAACTGCCGTTGTGTATGTAGCAATTCAACAATAGGTTTACCAAGTAGAGCTTCATAGGGGTCCCTCTTAAGATTAGTCTATAGCAGGTTACGAAGAAGGGTGTGTAGCGGGTATTTGAATTATGTGAGGACTCTGGTGGTTTGAGGTTCCTTGGGGCCCCTGGGTGGCGCTGTTGCCTTGGGCCGGAGTTAATCTCACACCGCAAACTGTGCCTTTTTGTCCTCCCCTGGAGCTTGTACAGCAGGGCGGGGAACCCGCTGTGGCGCGAAGGGAGAGGTCATAAAGGGCGGGGACGCCCTGATCACGGGGTTAGAGTCCGGAGTCGGAGGACGTGGCCGCACCCAGGCACCTTCAGCTTGGGTGCTGGCGTTCCGGTGTTCCAGGCCTAGGCGCCCTTGGCCTAGCTGGAGCGGAGATAGAGTCCATTTCAGGCACCTTTAGCCTGGGGTGAGGTACTATGGCGGATGCCTGGGGCTCAGTACCTTCGACTGAGTTCTGCGAGGGTGGAGGAATCCGAGGGGGCCCTAATGCCTTGGGTGCCCGTGTCTGAGTTCATGAGGACTGGTGCGCAATAACTTCTCCGAAGAGTCCGGCGCAGCATCGCTGGTGACGGAGAGGCCTCCACTTCTCCCTTGGACGGATTTCTTCCTCTGACAGGGGCAAATTGAGCGAAGGTAATTCACGTTTTATATTATCTAGTCAGTGGCAGTGACTATCCACCACTGGTGAAAGCACAGTGGGCAGCAGCAAGAAGGGAAAGGATTGTGCCTCGATCTGTCCCCCATTTTCCAAAGGAGAAAGATTGTTTTATTGCTTGGCAAGAAGAATACTCACTGTGTGGAACTTGGGTTACTAAGCAAAGGAGTCAGGGACGAAGGACTGGACTTGGCTCTAGGACACCTACACAAAAGCCCAATCTCTGGCCTTCACCTCCTAGTTACGGGAGGACATGGGCCGTGGTGTGTATCATCTCTCTCCCAGGTACCCCTAGACAACAGCCATATAACCGATAAAGCAAGGGAGAGGGGTGAGGCCGCTACAGGTGTATACCCTGACCCACAGTCTGCACGCCCGTGGGCATGACTACCAAATATGTGCCATTGAACCCTCCTGGGAGCATCCCCGGAAACTGAGCGAGGAGTAAGTTGGGATAAAGCGGGACAATCTAGCCGGTGTATAGTACCACGTATACAATACTTTATAGGCATTTTCCAAAAAAAAACACTGCCAGTCCTCAGGGTCCAACTGTTTCCCCAACTCTTTCTCCCATTGAAGATGATAGGGCCTTAAAGGGGATCTCTTTGTGGATATCACTGCCAAGTATATCAAAGATATCAGGCCCGGGGAATGGGGCCTGGCTCTACATAGGCTCTCAAAGGGAGTCAGAGTATAAGGGGTAGGTTGAAATTTAATGAGGCTCTGGAGAAAGTGACGAAGTTGTAAATAGCTGTAGTGCTCTCGCAAGGGGATACCATGGAAACTACGTAAAGCATCAAATGTCAAAATTCTAGTGGGCCTAAATAGTCAATGAACGTCCGTGAACCCGTTCGTAGTCCACCATGAGAATTGGGTAGGGTTATCACAACCTGGAGGAAATAATGGGCAATGTAGCAGCCTCAGAAGTGGGAGATGGGGCAAAATCAATCCTGCTGAGTATTTTACCAAATCCCATAATCTCAAGGAATGGGCTAAACAGGGCCCCTTTAACCGTCGGGCGATGCGCGGGAGGGAGCCAGGGCAAAGAGGAGATAGGAATAGGATCTGAGTCGACCAGGTCAATCGTGGACCACAGTGGGAGCTGGTACGTCCCGTGAAGGTGCGAAAGTGGGGCTATATTAGCAGCTATATAGTAGGCCCGTAAATTAGGGACAGAAAGGCCGCCGTTAATTGGTTTAGCATACAGGATCTGTTTGCTGATTCGGGGGCGAGGTGGTCCCCAGATGAACTGTAAAATCTTACGTTGTCCATGACCCATTTTCAATGTCTTGGCTGAGGGAAGGAGGTTCTCATCCAAGATTTGACAGTTCATGGCTGTGACCATCATCCCTTTGGTGGGGTGAAGTTGTCCTGTCCCCTTAGCAGAAAAACACCCCCAAAGCATAATGTTTCCACCTCCATGTTTGATGATGGGGATGGTGTTCTTGGGGTCATTCCTCCTCATCCCAACACGGCGAGTCAAGTTGATACCAAAGAGCTTGATTTTGGTCTCATCTGACCACAACACTTTCACCCAGTTCTCCTCTGAATCATTCAGATGTTCATTAGCAAACATCAGACGGGCCTGTACATGTGCTTTCTTGAGCAGGGGGACCTTTGTGGGCGCTGCAGGATTTCAGTCCTTCATGGCGTAGTGTGTTACCAATTGCTTTCTTGGTGACTATGGTCCCAGTTACCTTGAGATCTTAAACATGATTCTCCCGTGTAGTTCTGGGATGATTTCTCACCGTTCTCATGTTCATTGAAACTCCACGAGGTGAGATCTTGCATGGAGCCCCAGACCGAGGGAGATTGACAGTTATTTTGTGTTTTTTCCATTTGTGAATAATCGCACCAATTGTTGTCACCCTCTCACCAAGCTTCTTGGCGATGGTCTTGTAGCCCATTCCAGCCTTGTGTAGGACTACAATCTTTTCCCTGACATCCTTGAACAGCTCTTTGGTCTTGGCCATGGTGGAGAGATTGGAATCTGACTGATTGATTGCTTCTGTGGACAGGTGTCTTTTATACAGGTAACAAGCTGAGATTAGGAGCACTCCCTTTAAGAGAGTGCTCCTAATCTCAGCTCAGTACCTGTATAGAAGACACCTGGGAGCCAGAAATCTTGCTGATTGATAGGGGATCAAATACTTATTTCACTTGTTAAAAACTTTTTTTGAGGCTAGGTTCACACTGCTGCAAATTCAAAATCGTGCGATTTTACCGCGATTTTGCGGACCACGATTTTGCCGCAATTCGCGGCCGCAATTTCAGGGAATGCCAGTCTATAGAGCTGAATTTGCATTGCACACGGATAAAACTCGCACAGGACCCTTTTTTCCCCGCAGCTTATATTCGCAACGCATTGATGTGAACGGCACTAATGTTAAACTATGTAATTTAAATGACTTGCGAATTTGAGAAATCGCAACGGCTCAAATTCGCAATAGAATTCGCAGCAGTGTGAACCGGGCCTAAATGTGTTTTTCTGGATAGTTTTGTTGTTATTCTGTCTCTCACTGTTAAAAGAAGACTAACATTAAAATTATAGACTGAACATTTCTTTGTCAATGGGCAAACGTACAAAATCAGCAGGAGATAAAATACTTTTTTCCCCTCACTGTTATTAGTGTAGCGACCTCACCCCTGAAGGCCAGAAAGATCGGGCTTTGTGTAGGTGTCCTAGAGTCAAATCCTTTCCTCCGTCCTTGACTCTCCCTTTGCTCCTAGTAACCACACACTGAATAGGTCCAACACAGTTTTAAGCCCCGTACACACGGTCGGACTTTTGCCCAACAAACTTAGTTTTAAGCAAGTTGGACCAACAATCCGACCGTGTGTACGCTCCATCGGACAAACTTTTTTGAGTTTGGTTTTGTTTTCATCGGACAAAAGTTGGGTCTGCGAACGGACAAACTTTTGCCCAACAAAAGTCCTATAGAGCAAAGTCCTACCGTGTGTACAGAAAACCATAGGACTTTTGTCTGATGGACAAAACAACTAATGTTAAAATCAACCAACAATAGCAGAAGTTGACCAAAGGGTGGCAGTAAAGATCAGAAAAGAGCAGAAAAAACAAGTGATGTTGTAAGAAGTTTTAAGAAAGTTTGCAGAAAAGTCAGCGTGTGTATGCTATGGGTGTTCCCGACCAACTCCTTTTGAACAAAAAAAACCCGGAAAAGTCCGATGGAAGTCCGACCGTGTGTACGAGGCTTTATTCTTCTCAGCGTATAAACATACAGCACAGTCAAGTTGGGACCTTTGCAACAGTTCAGTATTAATGGGAGTAGGTCGAGGCACAATCCTTTATAGTATTGCTAACCACTGTGGTGTCACCAGTGGCGAATAGTCACTGCCACTGACTATATGATGTAGCCTCATCGGACCAGATGCGGAACGCGAGAAGGGGCGGGTCTATTCATGTATTACACAGCAAACGAAGTTCCCCATCAGGTCCGCCCCCTCGGTATGTCCGACCCCGCCTACGTCATTGGCCTGAGCGGGGAACTTCCTTCACTGTGTAATTTAAATTTACACAGTGAAGGAAGTTTCCCGCTGAGGCCAATGACGTAGGCGGTGTCTGACATACCGAGGGGGCGGACCTGATGGGGAACTTCTCTCACTTTGTAATACATGTATAGACCCGCCCCTTCTCATGTTCCGCATCAGGTCCTCAGCCTTACACCGAGTCATTGGCTGAGCGGACCTGATGGGGAACTTTACAAGGGGCAGGTCTTCACATGTAATAGACTGCGGAGGAAGTTCCCCATCAGGTCCGCTCAGGCTCAACCAATGACGGACAGCGCTGGACATCGGATCGCCGTGGGACACTGGATTTCACCGCTGGAATGTTTTTTTTTTTTATTTTTTTTTTATTTTTTTAATAAAGGACTTTTTCAAGGTGATTGTGTGTTTTTTTTTACATTTTTTGACACTTTCTTCGTGAAATGGTAGGGGTACAATGTACCCCTTACCAATTCACATAGGGGGGGTGGGATCTGGGGGTCCCCTTTGTTAAAGGCAGTGGCGGCTGGTGCTCAAAATTTTTGGGGGGGCGCAAACAAACCACCAGTTTGCCCCCTCAAATACAGCCAGTTTGTTTCCATATACAGCCAGTTTGTCCCCATATACAGCCAGTGTGCCCCCATATATATATATATATATAACCAGTGTGCCCCCATATATACAGCCAGTGTGCCCCCCATATACAGCCAGTGTGCTCCCATATACAACCAGTTTGTCCCCATATATAGCCAGTTTGTCCCCATATATAGCCAGTGTGCCCCCATATACAGCCAGTGTGCCCCCATATACAGCCAGTGTGCCCCCATATATATAGCCAGTGTGCCCCCAAATACAGCCAGTTTGTCCCCATATATAGCCAGTGTGCCCCCATATATATATAGCCAGTGTGCCCCCATATACAGCCAGTGTGCCCCCATATATAGCCAGTGTGCCCCCATATACAGCCAGTTTGTCCCCATATATATAGCCAGTGTGCCCCCATATACAGCCAGTGTGCCCCCATATACAACCAGTGTGCCCCCATATACAGCCAGTGTGCCCCCATATACAGCCAGTGTGCCCCCATATATATAGCCAGTGTGCCCCCATATACAGCCAGTGTGCCCCCATATACAGCCAGTGTGCCCCCATATATTTAGCCAGTGTGCCCCCATATACAGCCAGTTTGTCCCCATATATAGCCAGTGTGCCCCCATATATATATAGCCAGTGTGCCCCCATATACAGCCAGTGTGCCCCCATATACAGCCAGTGTGCCCCTATATACAGCCAGTGTGCCCCCATATATAGCCAGTGTGCCCCCATATACAGCCAGTTTGTCCCCATATATATAGCCAGTGTGCCCCCATATACAGCCAGTGTGACCCCATATACAGCCAGTGTTCCCCCATATACAGCCAGTGTGCCCCCATATACAGCCAGTTTGTCCCCATATATATATAGCCAGTGTGCCCCCATATACAGCCAGTGTGCCCTCATATACAGCCAGTGTGCCCCCATATACAGCCAGTTCCCCCCAAATGCAGCCAGTTTGTCCCCCCCATATACAGCCAGTTCCCCCCAAATGCAGCCAGTTTGTCCCCCATATACAGCCAGTTCCCCCCAAATGCAGCCTGTTCCCCCCCCCCAGCCCTGCACTTACCTTCCTCGGTCCGCGCCGTTCTCCCGCCCTCGATGTCGCTTCAGCCAATCAGGTTACCGGTAACCAGATCCGGTGAGCCTGATTGGCTGAAACCTCCACAGTCTTCTCCAAGGAACGCACCCCCGTGCGTACCTGGGAGGAGTTTTTGGAGGCCGAATACAGCGTGAGAGCTGTATTCGGAAAGCCTATCACAGCCGCTGGCTCTGATAGACACTTCCAGAACACACCCACCGCCGGCCGCTGCTCTAATTCATATGGCCGGCGCTCACCAGGAGGTCGCCCATATGAATAGTGGGCAGCGGGGCAGCGGTGACAATACACAGATTCATGCAATGCATGAATCTGTGTATTGTCTTTCAGTGGCGGTGCAGGAGCGAGAGGGGGCGGCGCTCCGGCGCCCTCTATGGACGTACAGCCACTGGTCAAAGGGGTCTTCCAGATTCCGATAAGCCCCCCGCCTGCAGACCCCGACAACCACCGGGCAAGGGTTGTGGGGATGAGGCCCTTGTCCCCATCAACATGGGGACATCCTCCCCATGTTGAGGGCATGTGGCCCGGTACGGTCCAGGAGGAGGGGGGGCGCTCTCTCGTCCCCCCCTCTTCCCCTGCGGGCGGCCAGGTTGCGTGCTCGGATAAGGGTCTGGTATGGATTTTTGGAGGGACTCCACGCCATTTTTTTTTAAATTTGGGGTGGAGTTCCCCTTAAAATCCATGCCAGATCTGAAGGGCCTGGTATGGATATTTAGGGGGAACCGCACGCCATTTTTTTTTAAATTTGCGGCGGGGTTCCCCTTAATATCCATTCCAGACCTGAAGGGCCTGGTAATTGAATTTGGGGGAACCCCCACGCTTTTTTTTTTTTTTTTATCAATGACTTTTCTATGTATTGATAAAAGCCAACAATTCATTAATAGCCGCGAGTGAATTTTAAAAGACTTTTTTTCCTTCAAAAATGACACTTTGTGCAGAGACAGTTCTAAGCATGGGAAACATGTGTAACTTTACATGCATATCATACACAACCCCCAGGTACGAAATTTAAAGGAATATTTCACTTTTATTGTTTCACTTTAAGCAATATTAAAATCACTGCTCCTAAAAAAACGTCCGTTTTTAAAACTTTTTTTTGCATTGATACATGTCCCCTGGGGCAGGACCCGGGTCCCCAAACACTTTTTAGGACAATAACTTGCATATAAGCCTTTATAATTAGCACTTTAGATTTCTCCCATAGACTTTTCAAATTTGGCGCGAACACCCCAAATTGTTCGTTGTTCGGTGAACGGGCGAACAGGCAATGTTCGAGTCGAACATGAGTTCGACTCAAACTCGCAGCTCATCCCTAGTGGTGACGTACAACACGTACGACGGCACTATAAAGGGGAAGTTCCATTCGGATGGCGCCACCCTTCATGTTAGTAAAGTTTGTTGCGAGATGATTCGCGCTTTTCAGCCTCGTGCTTTTCAGTCCGTTACAGCGTGACGAATGTGCTATCTCCATTACGAACGTTAGTTTTACCAGAACGAGCGCTCCCGTCTCATACTTGATTCTGAGCATGCACATTTTTTTTCACGTTGTTAATGCCTACACATGGCCGTTTTTCATGACGAGAAAAACGACGATGTGAAAAACGACGAGAAAAATTAGAGCATGTTCCAATTTTTTCATGGCCATTTTTCACGTCGTGAAAAATGCTCTGAAGCCCACACACGATCATTTTTAATGACCATTTTAAAAAATTGAATTTTTCTCGTCATTAAAAACGATCGTGTGTACGCGCCATTAGACAGCTTATTGAAGACACAAGAGGAATCCAGTTATTATGGTATGACTCCTAAGCAGCTCACTAGAGGGCGCTGCTCTGCAATATTTAACATCAATGCAGTGGATAGTTGCTTGCATCATAAGGAACCCACACAGCAGTGTACACAACTCCCAACTGTCCCTGATTTAAAGGGACTATCCGACTTTTGGAATCAAAATCCTCTTTCTTCCTCAGTTGTGCCACATTTTGGCGTGATGTGCAGATCCTTACTATGAAAATATATCACTTAGCTTTTATTTGAATATTTACCCACTTGACCTCCGGAAGATTTACCAGGTAATTTTTTGCGATACGGCACTGCGTTACTTTAACTGACAACTGCGTGGTCGTGCGACGCTGTACCCAAATAAAATGTATCCCTTTTTTCCCACAAATAGAGCTTTCTTTTGGTGGTATTTGATTCCGCTATAAACAAAAAAAGACCAACAATTTTCAATAAAAAAAAAAGTTTTACTTTTTGCTATAAAACACATCCAATAAAATATAAAAAATCGAATTTCTTCATAAATTCGGGCCAATATGTATTCTGCTACACGTGTTTGGTAAAAAAAAAAAAAAAGCGTATATAGATTGGTTTGCCCAAAAGTTATAGCGTCAACAAACTATGGGGTAGATTTATGGAGTTTTTATTCATGTTTTATTTTTTACTAGTAATGGCGTCGATCAGCAAATTATAATGGGACTGCGATATTGTGGCAGACAGTGGGGACACTAACTGACACTTTTGACACTTTTTGGGGACCAATGACACTTTTTGGGGACCATTCTAGCTCTCTGCCTAATGATCGGCGGGTGACACCCAGGGATTATGTCCCTTTTGGGGGATTTCTCTCACTTCTTTTTTGGCTATGGGAAAGGAAGTGAAGGGAAATCCACCCTGTGAAGGGGATACAGATGGCAAAGAAAACATACTTTATTTACTATTTCCCACGCATTTTGCCACATTTGTTGTATTGGCGTTTCACGTTTGGGGGGGACATTTACAATAAATGCCACTACAAGCGTAAGGCAATTTTTTTTGCATGTTCCAGGATTGCGTGAAAACGTGCATTTCTGTGCGCATTACCGGAACACGCAGATGTGAACGGAGACTGATATGGTGGAAATTTGTCACAGCGGCATGCGGTGTTCCGCCATATTTCCATTTTTAGCGGTTGCCACCATACAAAAACTTGTGCAGAGCTGTATTTTAGAAGCAGGCAGACATGTGTAAAGTGCACATTTTTTCTTTGGATGGAAATAATGGCGGAAAGTTGTTTATCTCCTTTACTCCTGAGTATGAATAGCTGTTTAATGAGATGTGAACGTGAGCAGACAGGGATTGTCTATGGCTCTGATCAATGAATACTGGACCTTCTACAGATGATTCCCTGGAAACCAAAAATATTCCCAAAGCTGCAGAAGACGGAAGAAAAATGGCTGAGATTGCTACTTGTTTGTCAGGGGGGGGGGCACGTTTTCTTAGAGGTGGCTCCCTACAATTTGTGGGTTATGGGGGGTCTCCGACACACTTCCTGTTCCTTGTGGCTATGGAGATAAAGGGTCTCATTGTTTATTTGTTGTATCTGTTGTATCTGTTCTTTAGCTCCACAGAAGACCATACAAGCCCAGAGGACCCCGCCACCAACAAACCTGTCCAGGGGATTGGCAGGAAATCTCCAGGTATCAGCAATGTAGAAGAGGAGTCTGCAGAGCCAATCCAACAGGTAGGTAGGATTCATCTGGACAGTCCGGGTTTGGAATTATGTGTCCGGGTTTCAGTCTGCCTGAAACCCAGACACATTATTCAGACTGGGCTGTGGCTCCCCAAGTAACTGAGATAGTCACACAAAAATCTGTTCGGGAGTTACAGGCTGCTGTTTGGGGACCATTTCAGCATCAATGGGGCACTGGACGGGGGGGGGGTGATGATGTCAGCAAAAGCGGTTTAGCCACATCCAGTGTTTGCCGCCGCTCGCCGCATTACCACTCTCCTTGGGACACCCAAAGATGTCCCAGGTCTTTTTATAATCCTATAGTGTATACTATGAAAAAAATGTGCCCTGTGCAGCTAAAGCGTTCAGGTTTGGCTTGACAAAAAGGTGGCAACCCTAGTGATTACTCCTCACGATGCCCATGAAGCTAGTGCAGTGGTCTGAGGATTTGAAAGACCTTACCTTCTTCTTCTTCTTTTCTTAGGGCTTTTGGGATGGACCAGAATAATTCTGATTGGTCACATGCTGATTGGTTGCTTTGACCAATCGGATTCACTCTGATCTGTCCTGGAAGCCCAAACGGAAAGAAGTAGAAGAACAGGCCTTTCAAATTCCTAGACTACTACACCAGCTGCATGGGCAGTGACAGCTCATCACCTAGGGGAGGTAAGTACCACAGGAACCAGGGAGAGTAAAGGGTATTCATTTACTTTTTAATTTTTTGGTGAAAAAGTGAACTTACAGTTTAGGCTAGGTAAAAAAATATCTAGTAAAAAATGCAAATTTTTACATGTATAATAGAAGTGTCACAATTGGCTTGGGCAGCTAGTGGTAAAATAAAGATTAAATATTAATCTAGAAATACACATTTCCTAACTGTGCTATCACTGCATCACTATAACAGCCAGTATTATTTGATAACTAATTTATAAGTCCAAATTTAATATGAAGATAAGACGGCCAGAAACTTCTAAAGCAGTTACAAAACAAGGACCTATAAACAATACAATGATGATTATATCGGGAAAATAGTTGACTCATCACTTTTTTTTTATTTTTTTTATATGAGTTCAGAATCTTTAAAAAAAATTATATATAAAGTGGACAAAGTAATGAAGACAGAAGACCATATCAATAATCAAAATATAAATCGAACCTATATTTATGCATCATAAAACTAGAAGGTATAGAAAAAATTTGCATATTAAAATTATAACATAATAGTAAATTTTTAATTTGTATAAAATCTTTATTTTACAATTCAGTATTTACTACAGAATATGTACATGATATTTTTGTTGGCAAAGCATGGTAGGCTTTCTAGTAAATAAGCCTCTGTGACTCGGGCAAACTTTGTTAATCCACTTTTTAAAATGTTGCTGTCTGTGCGGCTCTGCTTAGCACAACAGCTACTATGAGAGATGATACCGCTCCAAAAAATAGGATTTTTATAACAGCTTACCTGTAAAATCCTTTTCTTGGAGTACATCACGGGACACAGAGCGACATAGTCATTACTAATGGGTTATATAGATACCGTCAGGTGCTGGCACTGGCAACTTCCAAAACCGGAAGTACCCTCCCCTATATAAGCCCCTCCCATCCGGGAGCACCTCAGTTTTGTAGCAAAGCAATAAGTGTCCCTAAAGAGGGGCGGGAGCTCTGTGTCCCGTGATGTACTCCAAGAAAAGGATTTTACAGGTAAGCTGTTATAAAAATCCTATTTTCTTTCTCGTACATCACGGGACACAGAGCGACATAGTCATTACTAATGGGATGTCCTAAAGCAATGCCAAATGAGGGGGGGGATACACCATATATAAGCTGAGCGCTATCAGACATGAGGATCTTTTGCGGCCTGCAACACACTGCGCCCAAAGGCGACATCCTCCTGACTTCTAACGTCCACCTGGTAGAACCTAGTAAACGTGTGTACCGAAGACCATGTTGCGGCCTTACAGATTTGAGCCAGGGAGGCCTGGTGATGCACTGCCCATGAAGTTCCAACTGCTCTCGTGGAGTGCGCCCTAACTTTGAACGGAGGCGGTCTACTTCTCAAGCCATAGGCTTGTATTATGACCTGTCGAATCCACTTGGCTAAAGTAGATTTTGACGCTGCCTGACCCTTTCTGGGGCCTTCCGGCAGAATAAACAAAGTATCCGTTCTGCGAATCTGAGCAGTGGCTTTTAGATAAGCTTTAACTGCTCTTACTACATCCAAAGAATGCAATAACTTTTCCTCTACCGAAGTAGGTTTGGGGAAAAAAGAAGGAAGAGCCACATCTTGGTTCAAATGAAACCTCGATACCACCTTAGGAAGAAAGGCTGGATGAGGACGTAACACTACTCTGTCCTTATGGATAACCAGATATGGCTCCTTACAGGACATAGCTGCTAATTCCGACACTCTTTTAGCCGAACAAATGGCTACTAGAAAAATCAATTTCCTGGTGAGAAGAACCAAGGAAATATGCTGTAGTGGTTCAAATGGTTGTTTCTGTAGAACCGACAAAACCAAGTTTAGATCCCATGGACATATGGGAATATTAACCGGAGGACTAATACGCATCACTCCTTGTATAAAGGCTTTGACTAGTGAATGCGAAGCCAAGGGCCTTTGAAAAAATATTGACAAGGCCGAAATCTGACCCTTGATATTACTCAAGGCAAGCTTCCTATCTACAGCCCATTGTAGGAAGTCCAGAATCCTACCTATTACGTATTTACGTGGATGCCATTTCCTGGCCTCACACCAGGCGATGTACGCCTTCCAGATTCTATAGTAGATCTGCCTGGATACCGGTTTCCTGGCATTGATCATGGTAGACACCACAGCATTAGAGAGCCCTCTCTTTTTTAGAATGTGGGCTTCAATAGCCAGGCCGTCAAACCTAGGGCTGGTAAGGAAGGGTGGTATATCGGTCCCTGCGAAAGCAGGTCCGGACGATGTGGGAGGGTCCAAGGACTCCCCACAGACATTTTTACAATCTCCGCGTACCATGCTCTTCGGGGCCACGCTGGAGCCACCAGAATCACTGGTTTCTTTTCTACCCTGATTCTGCGGAGTAATCGAGGTAACAATTGTGGCGGTGGGAATGCATATATCAGCTTGAACTGATCCCAAGTAGGGATGAGCTTCGAGTTCGAGTCGAACTCATGTTCGACTCGAACATTGCCTGTTCGCCCGTTCGCCGAACAGCGAACAAATTGGGGTGTTCGCGGCAAATTCGAAAAATCTATGGGAGAAATCTAAAGTGCTAATTATAAAGGCTTATATGCAAGTTATTGTCCTAAAAAGTGTTTGGGGACCCGGGTCCTGCCCCAGGGGACATGTATCAATGCAAAAAGAAGTTTTAAAAACGGCCGTTTTTTCGGGAGCAGTGATTTAAAATGAAAAAATAAAAGTGAAATATTCCTTTAAATTTCGTACCTGGGGGGTGTGTATGATATGCATGTGAAGTGGCGCATGTTTCCCGTGCTTAGAACTGTCCCTGCAAAAAATGTCATTTTTGAAAGAAAAAAATGCATTTAAAACTGACTCGCGGCTATTAATGAATTGTCGGCTCCCGGCAATACATACAAAAGTCATTGATAAAAAAAAAAAAAGCGTGGGGGTTCCCCAGAATTCAATTACCAGGGCCTTCAGGTCTGGAATGGATATTAAGGGGAACCCCGCCGCAAATTTAAAAAAAAATTGACGTGGGGTTCCCCTAAATATCCATTCCAGGCCCTTCAGATCTGGCATGGATTTTAAGGGGAACTCCACCCCAAATTTTAAAAAAAATGGCGTGGAGTCCCCCTAAAAATCCATACCAGACCCCTTATCCGAGCACGCAACCTGGCCGGCTGCAGGGGAAAAGGGGGGGACGAGAGAGCGGCCCCCCTCCCTCCTGAACCGTACCAAGCCACATGCCCTCAACATGGGGAGGATGTCCCCATGTTGATGGGGACAAGGGCCTCATCCCCACAACCCTTGCCCGGTGGTTGTGGGGGTCTGCGGGCGGGGGGCTTATCGGAATCTGGAAGACCCCTTTAACAAAGGGGACCCCCAGATCCCGCCCCCCCTATGTGAATTGGTAAGGGGTACATTGTACCCCTACCATTTCACGAAGAAAGCGTAAAAAAATGTTTAAAAAAACACACAAACACCTTGAAAAAGTCCTTTATTAAAAAAAAAAAAAAAAAAACATTCCAGCGGTGAAATCCAGTGTCCCGCGGCGATCCCGATGTCCAGCGCTGTCCTTCATTGGTTGTGCCTGAGCGGACCTGATGGGGAACTCCCTCTCAGTATTTTAAAGTTATAGACCCGCCCCTTCTAAAGTTCCCCATCAGGTCCGCTCAGCGGACCAGATGCGGAACATGAGAAGGGGCGGGTCTATACATGTATTACCAAAGTGAGAGCAGTTCCCCATCAGGTCCGCCCCCTCGGTATGTCGGACCCGCCTACGTCATTGGCTTGAGCGGGGAACTTCCTTCACTGTGTAATTTAAATTTACATAGTGAAGGAAGTTCCCCGCTCAAGCCAATGACGTAGGCGGGTCCGACATACCGAGGGGGCGGACCTGATGGGGAACTGCTCTCACTTTGGTAATACATGTATAGACCCGCCCCTTCTCATGTTCCGCATCTCGTCTGCTGAGCGGACCTGATGGGGAACTTTAGAAGGGGCGGGTCTATACATTTAAAATACTGAGAGGGAGTTCCCCATCAGGTCCGCTCAGGCACAACCAATGAAGGACAGCGCTGGACATCGGGATCGCCGCGGGACACTGGATTTCACCGCTGGAATGTTTTGTTTTTTTGTTTTTTTTAAATAAAGGACTTTTTCAAGGTGTTTGTGTGTTTTTTTAAACATTTTTTTACGCTTTCTTCGTGAAATGGTAGGGGTACAATGTACCCCTTACCAATTCACATAGGGGGGGGCGGGATCTGGGGGTCCCCTTTGTTAAAGGGGTCTTCCAGATTCCGATAAGCCCCCCGTCCGCAGACCCCCACAACCACCGGGCAAGGGTTGTGGGGATGAGGCCCTTGTCCCCATCAACATGGGGACATCCTCCCCATGTTGAGGGCATGTGGCTTGGTACGGTTCAGGAGGGAGGGAAGGCCGCTCTCTCGTCCCCCCCTTTTCCCCTGCGGCTGGCCAGGTTGCGTGCTCGGATAAGGGGTCTGGTATGGATTTTTAGGGGGACTCCACGCCATTTTTTTTAAATTTGGGGTGGAGTTCCCCTTAAAATCCATGCCAGATCTGAAGGGCCTGGAATGGATATTTGGGGGAACCCCACGTCAATTTTTTTTTTAATTTGCAGCGGGGTTCCCCTTAATATCCATTCCAGACCTGAAGGGCCTGGTAATTGAATTCTGGGGAACCCCCACACTTTTTTTTTTTATTTTTATCAATGACTTTTGTATGTATTGCCGGGAGCCGACAATTCATTAATAGCCGCGAGTCAGTTTTAAATGCATTTTTTTCTTTCAAAAATGACATTTTTTGCAGGGACAGTTCTAAGCACGGGAAACATGCGCCACTTCACATGCATATCATACACACCCCCCAGGTACGAAATTTAAAGGAATATTTCACTTTTATTTTTTCATTTTAAGCATTATTAAAATCACTGCTCCCGAAAAAACTGCCGTTTTTAAAACTTCTTTTTGCATTGATACATGTCCCCTGGGGCAGGACCCAGGTCCCCAAACACTTTTTAGGACAATAACTTGCATATCAGCCTTTATAATTAACACTTTAGATTTCGAACGTTCGAGTCCATTGTATTTAATAGGGTTCTAAAGTTTACACGAACATTTTGTCTGTTCGCAGGTTCTGGTGCGAACCGAACAGGGGGGTGTTCGGCTCATCCCTGATCCCAAGGGAACACTAGGGCATCCGAGCCGCAAGCTAGGGGATCCCTTGTCCAAGAGACAAACCTGTCCACCTTTGCGTTGAATCTGGATGCTAGCAGATCTACATCCGGTGTTCCCCACCGCTGACATATTGTCCGGAAAACCTCGGGATGAAGGGACCATTCCCCTGGGCATAATTGTTGGCGACTTAGAAAGTCCGCCTTCCAATTCTCCACCCCTGGAATGAATACCGCAGATATGGCTGGGACATATCTTTCTGCCCATCTCAGGATGTAATTTACTTCCCTTTGGGCTGCACGACTCCTGGTGCCCCCCTGACGATTGATATATGCCACTGCTGTGGCATTGTCTGATTGAACTCTGACAGGGGACCCTTGGAGTTTGGATGTCCATGCTACTAGGGCATACCGGGCTGCTCGTATCTCTAAGAGATTGATGGGCAGGGCCTTTTCTGCTTCTGACCACTTGCCCTGGAGAGACCATTGCTCCAGTACTGCTCCCCAGCCTATAAGGCTGGCATCTGTAGTGACCACCTTCCAGGAAATCGGACTGAAGGATTTCCCTCTTTCCAGATTCTGGGGAACCAACCACCAGCGGAGGCTCTTGCGAACGGAAGGGGACAAGGATATTGGTAAGTCCAGAGCCTGAACTTTTTTGTTCCAGGCTGACAGTATGGCCCTTTGCAATTTCCTTGAATGGAATTGACCGTAGGGTACTGCTTCGAATGATGCCACCATTTTTCCCAGCAGCCTCATGCACAGGCGTATGGATGGCTGTCTTTTTGAGCCCACTAAGTGGATCAAATCTCTCAAAGACGACCCCTTTTCTTGAGGCAAGAAAATTTTTCTCTGGTCTGAATCCAGCCTTAGCCCCAAGTATTCCAGACTTTTGACTGGTTTTAGGGCTGACTTGTCTCGGTTGATAATCCAACCGTGATATTCCAGATACTTGATTGTCTCGTGAACAACCACTTCTAGTTTTTCCACTGAGTGGTCTATCAGCAACAAGTCGTCTAGATATGCCATTATCGTTACACCTCGTGTTCTTAGATTGGCCAATAATGGGGCCAAAATTTTTGTGAACACTCTTGGTGCTGTGGCCAGACCGAAGGGTAAGGCTCTGAACTGAAAATGGCGGCCTTCTACCGCAAAGCGTAGAAATTTTTGGTGGGCTGGAAAGATGGGAATGTGCAAATAAGCATCCTTGATGTCGATCGAGGCTAACCATTCCTCCCCTTGTAGGGCAGTGGCTACCGATCGGATAGACTCCATCCGGAAAGTCCTGATATGCAGGAATTTGTTTAGCCCTTTTAGATTTAGTATGGGCCTCACGTCCCCGTTTGGCTTCGGAACTGTAAAGAGGTTTGAGTAAAACCCGAACCCCCACTCTTCCAGGGGAACCTCTATAATTACTGCTTGAAGCAATAATTGTTCTAGTGCCAACAGGAGGGATCCTCTCTTCTGGGGATCCCTTGGCACGTTTGACCTTATAAAGCGGGAAGAAGGGGAGTTTTTTAACTCCAATTTGTATCCCAGATTTACTGCGGAGAGCACCCATCTGTCTCGGATCGTGTCCCGCCAGGTCTCTGTGAACAACTGAAGTCTTCCCCCCACCCGATTGGGTGGGGGCAACCCTTCATGCATTTGACTTTGGGGGAGGTTTTGTACCTCTCCTGCTCCAGGGCTTTTTGTTACCCTGCAACTGTCCCTGATTTCTACCTCCGGGATTTGACCGAGGAGGCCGTCGGAACTGTTTCACAGCCGATGTCCTAGGGACTGGAGAGGCCGGCCTTTTAAAAGAGGGACCTCTAACTCTATTTTTAACCGGCAAAAGTGTACTTTTACCGCTGGAAATTCTCTGGATATACTTGTCCAGGTCTTCCCCGAATAAGCGCTCCCCATGAAATGGGAAGCTGACCAGCAATTTTTTACAGGGAGCTTCAGCAGACCAGTTCTTGAGCCATAGAAGCCTGCGCATATGTACTACAGACAGCGTAAGGCGGGAGGCCTGATGGATTGAATCCTTTATAGCGTCCACCGCAAAGCATAAGGCTCTAGGTAGATCAGCTAGGGCAAGAGCCTGCTGATCCGGCAAGTCCCTTAAGACCTGTTTCAACTGATCCTTCACTGCTTGGCAGACCCCAATAGCTGCCACTGCTGGTTGTGTCACCAATCCTGCTGTAGAAAAAGCAGATTTTAATAAGGACTCCAATTTTTTATCTATTGGGTCCTTGAACATTTGGACATTTTCCACCGGACATGTCAGTGATTTATTCACACAAGAGATGGCTGCGTCCACTGTAGGGACCCTCCATTTTCTGATGAACTTATCCTCCATGGGATAGACCACCGGAAATCTCTTGGGGGGAGTAAATATTTTGTCAGGATGCTCCCAATCCTGGTAAATGAGCCCCTCCAGTAAAGGATGGATCGGAAAGGAACAAACAGTCTGGGGAGCTTTTAGCGACCCCAACGAGGAGACAGAAGTGGAGGATGGCTCCGCAAGTGGCATTTTAAATGCTGATCGGACCATATTAGTCAGGGACTGAACCCATAACCTTTCAGCATGTGATGCTGAGAACGGCTCTTCCACTGTTGATTCCTCTGCAACCGAATCGACCTCATCCTGATCCCCCTCAGGTAGGTCGACCTCTGTATGGGACTGTTGCTCTGTTAACAGGCACTCTGAGGGGGGAGACGGAGATCGAGCGCTTTTCTCCTGTGACAGGGAAGCAGCGATCAATGCTGACAATCTCTCTTCCAGCCCTCCCAGAGCTGAGGAAAAAACCTCCTCTGTTACATACACAGGAGCAGGTGAACTGAGGACAGCCACAGTACCAGGTACTCCTGAGGGTGCTCTACGGTCACTAACCTCTGATTCTTCAGGGGAGACTGGTGCAGCCAAAGCATGCCCAAGATCCTCAGAGCCCGATGGAGACCCCCTATTCCTCCTGGAATTTCTAGTCCCGGAGTTTTTAGACGGCATATTCCTAAGCCACAAAGCTGAGGTATTCCAGCCGAAATACACCAGTTACTGATAATAGTCTAGCATAAATGCTGCTATAAGAAACAGTTGGTGTCTACTAATGTGCCTTTCTAGGGGATGCCTGTATCAACCGCTTGCTGTATGCCTTTAAATGTTGCCAGCTCTGTCTCTGTACTTCATAGCCAGCTTACTACAATATTGTGGTTTTTTTAAACTGCTGGGACGCCCGCACATGCGCAGAAGCGCTGCGGCGCGCACAGAGCGTCATCCCCCAGGCTCCGCCCCCTTTCCCGGCTCACCTCTATATATAGAGGCGCGTGCACGCGCGCGGCCACGTGCGCCTTCGGCGCTAATTTCAAAAATGGAAACAAGGGACAGGAGCCAGGGCCCCTCTTTGCCGCAGGCCGGGGGATGGACGAGCACTGCAACATGGCAGAGGAAGCAGTTTCCTATAAGAGAACTCACCATCTGCCTGGACTTTGCTCTGCTGAGAAGAAACTAGTCCACATGACAAGAAAACATTCCACAGCGGCCTCTAGTGGACAAACACAGGTACCGCAGTCTAATATATTAAATATATATAAAAAAAAAAAAAAAAAAAATATTTTTTTTTCTTGACCACCATTAAAAATTATTACATTTTTTTAGTAGTTACAGGCATGCACAGAATTTTGCGGGAATACCATTAGGTAACAGACAGAAAGACAAATTAGGCTTGGGGGTCCCCCAATAGAACAAAGTTCCTGGGGGCCCCCACTTACCTGTTCCCCGCCGCAGGACTTTGTTTGGTCCACAAAAGCCCAAACTTCACCTATCACGGCAGGCATTGTAATCAAACCTTCAGGGACCGGGTTCCCAAGGATTCCACTCCCCTGGACCTGTATAGCACCCTGCACAGAAAACATCTTGGTCGTGGGTATGACCAGAGCTCTGGATCCCAGCTCTCCTAAGAGAAGCATTACAGGCAAAACCTTGCTCTTCTCTGCAAGGCCCGGGTACCGACCGTTTAGCTATGAAGCTTTTTTGGTCGGATCCGGAATAGCTTACTGAGGCCCAAAAGAACCTGTACGCAAGCTCAGTGAAAAACACATGTTTCTTCTTGGCCAACACCTTAGACACTGGCAAAAAACTGAGGTGCTCCCGGATGGGAGGGGCTTATATAGGGGAGGGTACTTCCGGTTTTGGAAGTTACCAGTGCCAGCACCTGACGGTATCTATATAACCCATTAGTAATGACTATGTCGCTCTGTGTCCCGTGATGTACGAGAAAGAAATGACAAATCCCTTGGCTTGGCTTCCGTCCCACTAAACCACAAGGTTGCTAGCAATGCATTGCAGGTGCATTGGATAGAAGAAAATTCTGGACTGCCGCACTCCATAAAACGATGTCTTTATTGGGTAGGTAAAATTCAAAAACAATCAAAAGGATACAGTCAAAATAAAGTGAACAACAGGAAAAAAATAGCTGACATGTTTCACAGCTATGAGTAAGCATCACACGATGTGAAACATGTCAGCTATTTTTTCCTGTTGTTTACTTTATTTTGACTGTATCGTTTTGGTTGTTTTTGAATTTTACCTACCCAATAAAGACGTTGTTTTATGTGCGGCAGTCCAGGATTTTCTTTTATCCAACACAACAGCTACTATCTAATTCAGTTAGACCTCCAACTGCTAACAATAGTATATAATACATTTCAAAACTATTAAATTATAATTTAGTCAGTAAAATCTTCTTCCAGCAGAGGTCCATATCGCATGTTTGTGCGATAACTCAGATCCTTCACATCACAGACCCCCATATTTATATTACAGTCCCCTTCTTACATCAGTCCTCCCCCAATTTACATCACAGCCCCTGCCTTCACATCAGTGACCTCTGTCCCCCCTTCACATCAAAGTCTCCCTTCACATCACAGTCCCCCCCCAAATCACAGTCCCCCCTCTTTACGTCACTCCCCCTTTATGTCACAGTTTCCCTACTTTACATCACAATATCCCCTTTGTGTCAGTTTACTCCACCATGTCAAAGTCCTCCCCCCACATGACAGTTTCACCCACTTTACATGACACCCCCATTTTATGTCACAGTTCCCCCTTTAAGGCACAGTTCCCCCACTCGTAGCACTCACAGTAGTGTCCTTAGCCCCCTTCACCCCCCCCCATATAAGTGTCCTTAGCCCCTTCACCCCTCTTTCATAGCAGTGTTCTCAGCCGCTTCACCCCCCCTCATAGCAGTGTCCTTAGCCCCTTCACCCCCCTTCAAAGCAGTGTCCTTAGCCCTTTCACCCCCCTTCATAGCAGTGTCCTTAGCCCCCTTCACCCCCCATAGCAGTGTCCTTAGCCCCTTCAACCCCCTTCATAGCAGTGTCCATAGCCCCCTTCACCCCCCCATAGCAGTGTCCTTAGCCCCTTCACCCCCCTTCATAGCAGTGTCCTTAGCCCCTTCACCCCCTTCAAAGCAGTGTCCTTAGCCCCCTTCACCCCCCTTTCATAGCAGTGTCTTTTAGCCCCCTTCACCCCCCATAGAAGTGTCCTTAGCCCCTTCAACCCCCCCCAATAGCAGTGTCTTTAGCCCCATCACCCCCTCCTTATTAGCAGTGTCCTTAGCTCTCCTCAACCCCCCTTCACAAAAGTGTCCTTAGTCCCCTTAAACCCCCCTTTATTAGCAGTGTCCTTAGCCACCCTTATCCCCCTGTCATAACAGTGTCCTTGTCCTTAGCCCCCTCTATCCCCCTTCAAAGCAGTGTTCTTAGTTCCCCCTCCCTTCATAACAGTGTCTTTAGCCCCCTTCATAACAGTTTCCTCACCCCTCCTTACATTTTACGGCAGTGTTTGAAGCCACAAGCGCAATCCTACCTGACACAGGGCAGGTCTGGACAAAGGGCAGGAGCTGCCAAACTTTTCTAGTTAACAAGTTAGTGACTGGCTGAAATAAACAAAGCCACTCCCGATGTTTGAGTCTCTGGTTAATATACACACACACACACACACACACACACACACACACACTAGCCAGGTGCTAGCCCAGCTCGCATGCTGTGCAGCATAAAGAAATAATTCCGGACGGCTGCACTTCCAATAATCCTTTTTATTGAAGCTTCATATAACAAGTGGTTGACAGATGGAGCAGGGGACAAAGAGGTAGACGCGTTTCGTGCAAATGTTAGTCATTAGATATTGGAACTAGTCACCACAATCACCTATCTACTGCTCTAATGTGTCATCATTAGGTTACAGGTGAACTAATCAATTAAAAAACAGGACTCAGCCGGTATCACAGGAAAAAACAGTCTGCAGTACACGGTACATACCCTAAAATCTTATGTGAAGAGTTTGGTCCAGAGCCACTGCCAGAAATTATCTGATACACCAATTAAACTCGGAGCAAACTCGACACATCAGTCAAAATCATTGTACAGTAGCAACAACATATACAAAATAATAGAAAAAAACAAGTATATATGTATTCATACACACAATCAAGTTGATGTTAGGAACAAATGATTTTAAAAGCAAAGTGTTAGAACATTATGAGGACCAATACTGACATATTCTCAAAATGTGTATAGCCTTGGATGAACGTCACTCGCTATATAAAGCTGCAGGAGATCCATTGAGACACAGGAAGGGAAACGTACACTAATAGGTTGCAGGAGATGCACTAAAGGAAGGTTGCAAAAAATCTAAAGAGAAAAAACAAAGTTACTGGTTGCTAGGACCGCTCAGTGTCCTAAGCAACCAATCACCCGCTTGCAGCTCCTTGCCTAGGACCTCCCAGCCTGCCGCCTCTCCTGTCCTTGGCCATGCTTTTAGGATGACAGTGTAGCAGCTGGGGAAAAGAAACAGGAGCTGGACCTACAGGGTCCAGCTCAGAGTCCAGGCTCCTAAGGGATGTGACTGCTGCGGTCCGGGTGGGACTGTTACAGTCCACCATTTAGCGATGCCTGCTATATTCCTATGCAGTACTGTAAATGGTCCTGATTAAAAAAATAAAAAATAATTTTGATAGTGAAATAATGATAATGTGATAATGATAGTGAAATAAATAAAAAGTACCGTATATAAAAATAACATCCTGCAGGCATTTTATTTTATTTTTTACATACTAGACCCTGCAACTAGCTTCAAAATTCCTTCATAAACCATTTGGCCACACTGTGAAGGATCTGGTATTTTGGTGCTTTTCTTATTACTTCACAAGCTTGACAGTATCTATATTGCCAATCAATCAGTATATTTACACGGTAGTGAGACCTCCAATTGAAATACTTGTGGTACTTCTCGTCGTTTTTGTCTAACTCAAGGAGATAGGCAGCCAGCTCCTTGGCACTTAGAAAGTCATCGACATGAATGAAGGCATCGCCTGGGATAAAACGTTCATAGTTTTCCCATGAAGTCCACAACACAACTGGCACAGCCCAGGAGCCAAAAGCATTTGACCACAATTTCTCAGTGATGTAATCCTTGTAATTCGAATTTTCGAAGGCCAAGTAAAATTTGTACTGAGATATAGTAGAATGGAAATTGTCCCAGCTGAGCTTTGTGTGTTTAGCCCCATAAACATCAATAGGAATATATTTTTTTAGTTCCTCATAATAAGCAATTCTTCTGACACCTGGATACCACTGGCTGACCACCCAGGCTACTAGTTTGGATTTTTCAGGAATTGTAAAGCTTTGCGGCTCCTTTAGTGTTTCAATCTGACCATATGGGACAAAAACATCTGAATCCTGACGAAACGTCAGTGTCATGTTGAATAAGTTGTCCAACATGTCCACGTTTTTGATAATCAGTGGTGGCTCCACATTGGCCCACACCCAGTATTGGAAAATAGGTCGTGGCTGTTGAGGCAATAGGTTTTTGTTATCCATTATCTCCACATGATGTATAATAACACCATCAGCAACACTATATAGACTCCTGTCTGTTGTCATCTTGCAGCCTGGGATACCAAAATCTTGGTAGCACCTGTCTAATGGGAATGTGTATCCCCAAGGCCAGTGCCAAATCAGGATGAGAACCTCTTTCTCTTTCTTCAGATTGGGAATGACCTCTTTCTCTTTTATAGTCTGGGTCGGGTTTTCCTGTATCACCATCTTTCCTGCACATATTGCATTTCTTCCAGTTATATCCAAAAAATTCCAGAAAAAGGACAGCAGTGTAAGATACAACAGAAATATTATTAGGGTTTTCTGGTTGAGACAAGCCGAATTCATTATGGTTCTGAAAGAAAGTAAAAGACATGATACTGGCTGCAATATAATAAATCAAATTTTCTGACATAGTCCCTTTATTTTCTATTTATTCTGACATATAGATATACAATGTAAAAAACCTGTCCTTTTATTCTCAAAGTAATAATATGCTATTATGACTTAAAAGTTGGCATGTAGTTCACGTATTTACAATGAATGCTACTGCTAATACTACAGCATGCACAGACATTAGTTCACGTACCGTATATACTCGAGTATAAGCCAAGATTTTCAGCCCTTTTTTTGGGCTGAAAGTCCCCCCCTCGGCTTATACTCGAGTCAGCGAAATTTAACATTGTAAATTGTACCTGAAAAAAGGTTAAGAGGCTGCGGCGTCCATCGTTTAAATCTCGCGGTCTCTTCCTGGTCCCTTCCGTGATAGGCAGAGAGTGTCTGCTGAGAATCGCCTATCACGAACGTTCTCTCATCCTCACCCATCCCAGCAGACACTGTGTTCAGTGTTCCGCCAATCACAGACGTCTGCTGGGAAACTGAGGATGAGAGAACGTTCGTGATAGGCGGAACTGTGTGCTTAGAAAATGCCTATCACGGAAGGGAAGAGGAAGAGACCGCGAGTTTTAAATGATGGACGCCGCAGCCTCTCAATTTTTTTTCAGGTACAATTTACAATGTTCAATTTAAACAGTGAGCTAGGGAACAGTGAGGATAGGAACAGTGAGGATAGGAACAGTGAGGTGAGGAACAGTGAGGTGAGAAAGGGAACAGTGAGGAACAGTGAGGATGGGCACAGTAAGGATGGGAACAGTGAGGATGGGCACAGTAAGGTGGCAATGGGCAGTGACAATGGGCTTAGTGAAGTTGCAATGGGCACAGTGAGGCGTGCAAATGGGCATTGTTGACCCTCGGCTTATACTCGAGTCAGTAAGTTTTCCCAGTTTTTTGTGGTAACATTAGGTACCTCGGCTTATACTCGGGTCGGCTTATACTCGAGTATATACGGTATTTACAATGATTGCTACTGCTAATTCTACAGCATACAAATACATTTTAGAAAATTGGGTGCTATTCCAACCCGTTATTGTTGGAAAATGACTGTGCCCCTGTGCACAAATCCAGTTCCATAAATGCATGGTTTTATAAGTTTAGTGTGTAGGAACTGAAGAAAGCTGCACAGAGCCCTGACCTTAACCCTACTGGACACCTTTGGGATAAATTGCAAATTCTGAATGCGATCCAGGTCTTCCTGTCCAACATCAGTACCTGATCTCACAAATTATCTTTTGGCTGAATGGGGACAATTTCCCACTGACCCTGTCCAACATCCTTTGGAAAACTCCATATTAATTCCTATAGCTTTGGAATTGAATGCCCAACAAACTCATATAGGTCTGATTGTGAAACTTCCTCAGTGCCTTGGAGCCCTAAATCTTGAGGTGTCTGATTATAGAAACCTAGAATTCAGCTCATAAAAGTCATGTTCTGTTTCCCCTCCTCCAATCTCCTGCATGGGGAAACTAGGGGTTCCATAGTTTAATAGACAGGTTCACTAACCATTAATGTAGTCTGAGAGGTGAGTACTAGAGTTCAGCCTTCCATGCTGGAATTAGGATTTGCCTTAATGAATGCCTGGATTTCATGGATCTAAGGTTACTCATGAAAATAAAAGCAGGCACATTTAGATGTCAATTTTTTATTTATGACAGGCGTCTAAGGTAAGAACAAGTTTACGTTAGCAAAGAACTCTAAGCAAAGCATAAAACTCAAGAATAAATGCATAAAATAAAAAAAATAAAATGTTTATTTGGTTTTGCATTTTCTTTGGATGCACTGAAATTTCAGAACAGTAGCAAGAAATTAAACAGGTCTATTCATTTTTATTACAATGAAAGCCACACACTTTCAGAGACCTGATGTGTAACCTCCAATCAGTACAGATTTTGTTGAACCTCACAATAAAAGTGCACTTAAAGTGGTTCTAAAGCCATAGGCTCCATGTACACAGAAGCTCAAAAACGGTCGTTTTGTGAACGCCAGATTTCTGGCAGAAAAAGCTGCTTTAAAATATAGCTTTTATCAGCGTTTTTTACTAGCGTTTATTAGTGTTTTTCAGTGTAGCGTTTTTTAGCTTTTTTTTTTTTTCAATGGATCAAAAAACGCTAAAAAACGATGGCGACCAGCGTTTGAGCGTTTTTTTGCGTTTATTTCCGCCGAAAAACGGCACTTTGAACGCGAATTTCTTGCGTTCAGAAAAAAGCCCATTAACTCCACTGCTCATTAACGCTAAAAAAACGCTATGTGTACATGAACACATAGGCTAACATAGAGTGCAGTTAATGGGCTTTTTAAAAAAAACGCCAAAACGCCAATAAACTGCAGTTTATCAGCTTCAGTGTACATGGAGCCTTAAGGTTTTTCCTCTTAATGCATTCTTTGCATTCTATGCATTAAGGTGAAAAACTTTCTGTGCTGCAGCTCCCCCCAGACCTCCCCTTTATCTTACCTGAGCCCGATCCGATCCAGCGATGTGCACGGCTAAAGGCCGTCTCTCTTGTTATTGGACAGATTGATAGCAGCGGGAGCCATTGGCTCCCATTGCTGTCAATCAAATCTTGTGACACGTGAGCGGGGGACACAGAAGCAGGGCTCAGAAGCGAAAACGCACAGGTTTGACCTAATGGAAAGTGGCTTTCCGTGGGGGCATCTGACGAAGAGGAGGGGCCTGGAGTGCTGACAGGAGACCCCAGAAAAAGAGGATTGGTCTTCCTATAATAGTCTTCCTAGTAGAGTCTTCCTATAATATGGTGAGTAAAATAGACAGGTGTAGGGAAGACCCTCACCATGCCAACATCCAAAATATATATTCAAGGATTGACCAAGTCAAAAAATTAGCGGACTTTGTGGGCACACAATGAGAGAGCGAATCAGGAAAAAAGGATACATTTTATTACAACATATTTAAAAAACATAAACAACATACAAACAACACCCTGTATGGACACAGTTACCAGTTACCCAATAATGCAGTTATAGAGGACTGGACCTACGGTACAAAGATTAATTTAATACTGTATCAAGGTAAGAGAAAAATTTCTGATCCAGTAAAGCCTCCAAAAACTTGACGAGTTTCACAAAAATATTAGCTTCCTCAGGACAGATTTTCCTGATGTCATATTCATTGGACATACTTAGAGACTACCCCCTTTTCTCATTCAGTCTTTACAGGTTTATCACTGGTAGAACAGGGAAGACAGAGAGTGCAACGCGTTCCTTTAGCTGCTATCTTATTGGCTGGAGGCTCTCGCTATCCTGTCATTGCACTGGCTGGAAACATTTCTCTGTCTGATATAGTGACAATCAGTGTGCATTAAGAGGCTGCCTAGAGAGAAAATATTTTTTAAATATACCAGCACCTACCCACTATCTGTCCTGAGGAAGCTAATATTTTAGTAAAACGCGTCAACAAGCAAGTTTTTGGAGACATTACTGGATCGGGAATTTTTCTCTTTCCTTGATACAGTATTAAATTCATCTTTTTACCGTAGTTCCAGTCCTCTATAACTGCAATATTGGGTAACTGGTAACTGGGTCCATACAGGGTGTTGTTTGTATGTTGTTTATATGTTTTTTAAATATGTTGTAATAAAATGTTATACTTTTTTACTCATTCTCTCTCTCTCTCATTGTGTGCCCACAAAGTCCGCAAATTTTTTGACTTGGTCAATCCTTAAATACAAAATAGACAGGTGTATAAAATCTAAATGCAAGCCAGAGAGTTAAACCTTAGTTAATTTATACCCAAAACATTTGCACCAGCAAAACAGACAATAATAAAAAGCTGAGAGAAGTTCTAGCACCCCTCTACTTAAACGGTATCTAAAGGTTTTTTTTTTTTTAACAAACATGTCATACTTACCTCCACTGTGCAGTTGGTTTTGCACAGAGTGGCTCCGATCCTCCTCTTCTGGGGTCCCTCAGCGGCGCTCCTGGCACCTCCTCTTCTGGAGTGCCCCGTTGGGGAGCCGCTCTTCCTCGGCACACACATGCGGGCAGGGTCCCGTGTCCTGCTGCAGCGTCTATTGACACAGACAGCAGGACTCGGCCCCGCCCCTGACTCCCACGTCATTGGATTTGATTGACAGCAGTGGGAGCCAATGGCTGTGCTGCAATCAATCTATCCAATAAGGACCCGAGACACCGGCTGGAGCTGATGTGCTCGTCCCCGTCACTGTAAAGACTGGGTCCAGGTAAGTAAAAGGGAAGCTGCATGGGGGGCAGCTGCATCACAGGAGGTTTTTCACCTTAATGCATAGAATGCATTAAGGTGAAAAACCCTGAGTTTACAACCCTTTTAACATAAAATAAGTATTTTTACTTGTGTCTGTGTTGCTTAGAGAAGTTTCTCTTCACTTCCCAACCCATGGACAGGAAGTGAAGGAATCTCTTCAACAGTCTCTGCCAGCAGAAAAACCTGTCAGGAGTAGGGATGAGCTTCGTGTTCGAGTCGAACATACGTTCGACTCGAACATCGGCTGTTCGATCGTTCGACGAAGATCAAACGATTTGGGCCGTTCGCGCCTAATTCGAGTGACGCGAACGGCCCACAATGCACTACGCCATCGCAGTGTCATCCAGGCGCTGTGATTGGCCAAGCATGCACTGTGACCCCGCATGCTTGGCCAATCACAGCGCCGGCAGCGAGGAGAGCAATGATTGGCCACAGGCAGGATGCCTGTGGCCAATTATTGCTGAGGGGGTTTAGTACACGCCCCACACTATAAAAGGCCGCCAGCGCGGCGGCCTTGTGTAGTGTGTTCCGGAGCAGGGAAAGAGAAGCATAGGCAGGGACAGTGTCATTTTTTTCCTTTACTAATCCTGGATTCCTTGTGTTTAGGGACAGAGAAGGATAGGTAGGGAGAGTGTCAGTGTGTCATTCTGTGCTAAACCTTGTTTGTAGGGACAGAGAAGGACAGTGAGGGAAAGTGTCAGTGTGCTATTCTGTGCTAAATCTTGTTTGTAGGGACAGAGAAGGACAGTGAGGGAAAGTGTCAGTGTGCTATTCTGTGCTAATCCTTGTTTGTAGGGACAGAGAAGGACAGTGAGGGAAACTGTCAGTGTGCTATTCTGTTCTAAACCAATCTTGCTGAACCGTATTTGAAATCCTTGAGTTTAGGGACAGAGAAGGACACTCGTGGAAAATATCAGTGTGCTGTTCTGTGCTAAATCTTGTTTGTAGGGACAGAGAAGGACAGTGAGGGAAACTATCAGTGTGCTATTCTGTTCTAAACCAATCTTGCTGAACCATATTTGAAATCCTTGAGTTTAGGGACAGAGAAGGACACTCGTGGAAACTATCAGTGTGCTATTCTGTGTTAATCCTTGTTTGTAGGGACAGAGAAGGACAGTGAGGGAAAGTGTCAGTGTGCTATTCTGTCCTAAACCAATCTTGCTGAACCATATTTGAAATCCTTGAGTTTAGGGACAGAGAAGGACACTCGTGGAAACTATCAGTGTGCTATTCTGTGTTAATCCTTGTTTGTAGGGACAGAGAAGGACAGTGAGGGAAAGTGTCAGTGTGCTATTCTGTCCTAAACCAATCTTGCTGAACCATATTTGAAATCCTTGAGTTTAGGGACAGAGAAGGACACTCGTGGAAACTATCAGTGTACTATTCTGTGCTAAATCTTGTTTGTAGGGACAGAGAAGGACAGTGAGGGAAACTGTCAGAGTGCTATTCTGTTCTAAACCAATCTTGCTGAACCGTATTTGAAATCCTTGAGTTTAGGGACAGAGAAGGACACTCGTGGAAACTATCAGTGTGCTATTCTGTGCTAAATCTTGTTTGTAGGGACAGAGAAGGACAGTGAGGGAAACTATCAGTGTGCTATTCTGTTCTAAACCAATCTTGCTAAACAATATTTGAAATCCTTGAGTTTAGGGACAGAAAAGGGCACTCGTGGAAACTATCAGTGTGCTATTCTGTGTTAATCCTTGTTTGTAGGGACAGAGAAGGACAGTGAGGGAAAGTGTCAGTGTGCTATTCTGTCCTAAACCAATCTTGCTGAACCATATTTGAAATCCTTGAGTTTAGGGACAGAGAAGGACACTCGTGGAAACTATCAGTGTGCTATTCTGTGCTAATCCTTGTTTGTAGGGACAGAGAAGGTGAGTGAGGGAAACTGTCAGTGTGCTATTCTGTTCTAAACCAATCTTGCTGAACCATATTTGAAATCCTTGAGTTTAGGGACAGAGAAGGACACTCGTGGAAACTATCAGTGTGCTATTCTGTGCTAAATCTTGTTTGTAGGGACAGAGAAGGACAGTGAGGGAAAGTGTCAGTGTGCTATTCTGTCCTAAACCAATCTTGCTGAACCATATTTGAAATCCTTGAGTTTAGGGACAGAGAAGGACACTCAGGGAAACTATCAGTGTGCTATTCTGTGCTAAATCTTGTTTGTAGGGACAGAGAAGGACAGTGAGGGAAACTATCAGTGTGCTATTCTGTGCTAAACCAATCTTGCTGAACCATATTGCAAATCCTTGTGTTTAGGGACAGAGAAGGATAGGCAGGGGACAGTGTCAGTGTCTTTGTTGCTAAGCCTCCTGCACAGTATACACCTGAAGGTAGCCCTTATTGCTGTTTTTCCCATCTCCCTGCAGGCCATCCATTAAAATGTCTGGAAGGCAAACAAGGAGAGGCAGACAGTCAGGAGGCAAAAAAAGAGGGCAAGCAGGCTCTGTGTCTGGGGGCAACAGTGCTGGTCGTGGACGCAGTGCATTGTCATCAGCACATGGCCATAGGACACGCTTGTCCTTCTTTTCGGCAGCTGGACATGTTGAGCCACATCATGCCGAAGACTTGGTAGAGTGGATGACCAAGCCCACCTCATCCTCCTCATCCTCTCTCACCCAGGCTCAGGGTACTGGCAAAGCAGCTGCCAAAGCGTCCTATTCTCTGGTATCAATGTCATCATTAGTCACTCCTTCCCTAGACCCACCATGTCCTCCTCCTGAGGAGTCCCCCGAACTGTTTGAGCACAGTGTTGGGTACATGCTCCAGGAGGATGCCCAGCGTTTCGAAGGATCTGATGATGATACCCAGCTAGAGGAAGGCAGTAGCGTGAGAGCTGAGAGAGGGGATGCTCAAGAAGGACACCAATCTGGCAGTCATGCTCCAGCAGCTGCAGCATACTGCCAGATTGGCTCCAGTGATGAGGAGGGAGGGGATGATGAGGTCACTGACTCCACGTGGATGCCTAATAGGAGAGAGGAGGAGGAGCAGGATGAGGAGGAGGCACATCTCCAACGAGGCAGGATGCCCTTGGGTGGCCAGCGTATGGGCAGCACACCGACGGAATCACACCGCAGAGCTCCGCCTGTGCAGGGCGCTGCCTCTGCCCGTCATTCAAAAAGTTCTTTGGTGTGGGCCTTTTTTGAGGCGAGTGCATCAGATCGCACAGCTGCTGTTTGCAACATATGTCTCAAGCGTATATCGCATGGCCAAAACATCAGCCGCTTGGGCACCACATGCTTGATCAGACATATGTTGACCTGCCATGCAGCTCGTTGGCAAGCCTACCTTAAAGACCCACACCAAAGAACAAAGCGGACCTCTCCTTGCACCGCATCAGCTGGGATCTCCAACCCCAGTATACCTTCAGTCCTCTCTGAAACCTGCACTGAGAGGAATGAAGGTGTAGAATTAGGTGTGTCACAGCCAAGTACTTGCGGCCACTCTGCTAGCAGTACACCGACGTCCGATTCTAGCAGGCAAATTTCCCTGCCCCAGCTGCTGGACCGTCGAAAGAAGTTCACTCCCAGCCATCCACATGCCCAGCGGTTGAATGCTAGCTTGGCTAAATTGCTAGCGCTTCAACTGCTGCCTTTTCAGTTGGTAGACTCGGCCCCCTTCCGTGAGTTTGTGCAATGTGCGGTTCCTCAGTGGCAGGTTCCCAAACGCCACTTTTTCTCACGGAAGGCGATTCCGGCTCTCTACAGGCATGTGGAAGGCAATGTCTTGGCCTCGCTGGACAGGGCGGTCAGTGGTAAGGTGCATATTACCGCTGACTCATGGTCCAGCAGGCATGGACAGGGACGTTACCTTTCTTTCACGGCCCATTGGGTCACTCTTTTGGCAGCTGGGAAGGATGCAGGACAAGGTGCAGTAGTGTTGGAGGTTGTTCCGCCGCCACGCCTCCAAAATGCTACTACTGGTTGTGACACACCTCTCTCCTCCACCCCCTCCTCTTCTTCTTCCTCCATGGCCTCTTCCTGTGGTTTGTCCTCGGAACCAGCGGTGCTCCGTAGGCGTTCAAGGGGCTACGCAAGTACGCAGGCAAAAAGATGCCATGCCGTGCTTGCGCTGGTGTGTTTGGGGGACAGGAGCCACACTGGGGCAGAGGTCCTGTCTGCTCTGCAGGGGCAGGCCGAGAGGTGGTTGACGTCACGCCAGCTTAAGCCAGGAATGGTGGTTTGTGACAATGGCACCAACCTCCTCTCCGGCCTCCGACAGGGACAACTGACCCATGTGCCCTGTATGGCTCACGTCCTTAACCTGGTGGTGCAGCGGTTCTTGGGCAGGTACCCGGGCTTACAGGATGTCCTGAGGCAGGCCAGGAAAGTCTGTGTGCATTTCCGCAGATCTTATAATGCCAGTGCTCGCCTGGCTGAGCTGCAAACGAAGTTGAACCTGCCCAAGAACCGCCTTATATGTGACATGCCCACCAGGTGGAACTCAATGTTGGCCATGCTGCAGCGGCTGCACATGCAGCAGAGGGCCATCAATGAGTACCTGTGCGACTACGGCACCAGGACAGGGTCAGGGGAGCTCGGGTTTTTTTCACCACGCCAGTGGGGCATGATCAGGGATGCATGCACTGTCCTGGCACCATTTGAGGAGGCCACGAGGATGGTGAGTAGTGATGAGCCGAACACCCCCGGGTTCGGTTCGCACCAGAACCCGCGAACGGACCGAAAGTTCGTACGAACATTAGAACCCTATTAAATACAATGGATGCGAACGTTCGAATTCTAAAGTGCTAATTATAACGACTATTATGCATGTTATTGTCCTAAAAAGGGTTTGGGAACCCGGGTTCTGCACCAGGGGACATGTATCAATGCAAAAAGAAGTTTTAAAAACGGTCGTTTTTCGGGAGCAGTCATTTTAATGATGCATAAAGTGAAAAAAAAGAAGTCAAATATTCCTTTAAATATCGTACCTGGGGGGTGTCTAAAGTATGCCTGTGAAGTGCCACGTGTTTCCCGTGTTTAGAACTGTCCCTGCACAAAATGACACTTCTAAAGGAAAAAAAAGCCATTTAAAACTGCTTGCGGCTTTAATGTAATATCTGGTCCCGGTAATATGGATGAAAATCTTTAAGAAAAATGGCATAGCTACCCCATGACCCCCCCCCCTACCCCAGCCCATTACCAGCCCCTTTGGGTCTTGTATGGATATTAAGGGGAACCCCGCACATAAAATAAAAAAGGCCCTATATACTCTGAACAGCCGTATACAGGCGGTGCATACAAGACAGGGACTGTAGGTTTGTTCTTATGTAGAATCTGTTTGTAATTTTGAACAGGTACATTGTTTAAGTGTAGCTCCAGCCCAAAAATCTATTTTTAAACTTTTTGGAAAACATAGGTAAGGGTTATCACCCCTGTAACATTTGTTTTGCTGTCTGTGCCCCTGTTCAGAACATTTCACCTCACTTTCCGTCCCAATGACAACTGTTTTTGAAATGTGGTGTTTTTCTTGAAACAAGGATTGCTGATAAAGCATCAGTACAGAGGAGACACCTTTCTCCCATATTAATTCTTACAGGAGAGAATTTTCCTTCCAAGGGGTAGATTTCCTCTCACTTCCTGTTGTCTTCTTGCGTTTGCAAGTAGGAGTCGTTTGTAAGTTGGATGTTTGAAAGTAGGGACCTGCCGTATATACTCTGCAGAAATAGGCCCCTTAGTTGTTGGTGTTGGCACAACACTGTAAGCACTCACAGTTACTCTTGGTTGGTGCTGGAACGCCCTGCTGTCAACTATTATATCAGGAATTTTAATTACATATAATTGTTGAACAGTGGTAGTAAAAATTGGGCCTTTGATGGTGGTGCTGGTGCCACAACACTGTAAGCCCTGACAGTTACTCTTGGTGGGTGCAGCAATGGGCCCTGCTGTGAATTATTAGATCAAGAATTGTAATTGCATGCCCCTGTTGAACAGGGGCTGAAAAATTGGGCCTTTCGTGGTGGTGGTGGTGGTGGTGGTGTTGCCACAACACTGTAAGCCCTCAGAGTTACTCTTGGTGGGTGCAGGAATGGGCCCTGCTGTGAATTATTAGATCAAGAATTGTAATTACATGCCCCTTTTGAACAGGGGCTGAAAAATTGGGCCTTTCGTGGTGGTGGTGGTGGTGGCGTTGCCACAACACTGTAAGCCCTCAGAGTTACTCTTGGTGGGTGCAGCAATGGGCCCTGCTGTGAATTATTAGATCAAGAATTGTAATTACATGCCCCTGTTGAACAGGGGCTGAAAAATTGGGCCTTAGGCACTGGTGGCACAACACTACAACCCCTCACAGATACTGTACTTGGAGCACAGCAATGAGCCCTGTTGCAAAGTATTGCTTCAAAAATTGTAATGACACGCCCCTGTTAAACAGGGGCTGAAAAATTGGGCCTTAGGCACTGGTGGCACAACACTCCAACCCCTCACAGATACTGTACTTGGAGCACAGCAATGAGCCCTGTTGCAAAGTATTGCTTCAAAAATTGTAATGACACGCCCCTGTTAAACAGGGGCTGAAAAATTGGGCCTTAGGCACTGGTGCCACAACACTCCAACCCCTCACAGATACTGTACTTGGAGCACAGCAATGAGCCCTATGGCAAATTATTGCTAAAAAAATTGTAATTACACGCCCCTGTAAAACAGGGGCTGAAAAATTGGGCCTTAGCCACTGGTGGCGGCACCCATAAACAAAAATGATCTTCCAAGCTATCATCATCAATCGTATCATTGAGGACTCGGAGGAGGAGGATAGCCAGTCAACATAACAGCACAGGCACTCAGCATCAGCATCAGTCTTGAAGGGATGTGACATGTTAAAATCAATTAGTCTGTTATATCAGCATCAGGTGTGTGGTAGCTGGTGGTGATCCAAGACTGGTTCATCTTGATGAAAGTCAGTCGATCAACCGAGTCGGTGGACAGGCGCACCCTGTGATCCGTGACAAATCCTCCAGCAGCACTGAATGTGCGTTCCGAAAGAACGCTGGATGCAGGACAGGCCAGTAGCTCAATTGCATACTGTGCAAGCTCTGGCCAGTGATCCATCCTCAAGACCCAGTAAGCCAGAGGATTTTCGGTGGGGAAGGTGTCCAAGTCTGACCTTGCCCCTAGATATTCCTGCACCATGTTTATCAGACGCTGGCGATGGTTGCTGGAACCGATCATACTTTGGGGCTGCGGACTAAAGAATTGTCTGAACGCATCGGTCAGACGGCCACCTTCCCCACCGCTCCTTCTTTGACTGGCCGAAGCCTCAGCAACTCGTTGTCCAGGACCAGGAGTTTGTAACCTCCCAGTCTCTGGGAACGCGTTGCACAGACCTTTCTGCAAGGCCTCCCGGAGTTGTCTCATCCTCTGCTCCCTCTGCGACGGTAACATAAGGTCCGCAACCTTACCCTTGTACCGTGGATCAAGGAGAGTGTCCAGCCAGTAATGGTCCCTCTCCTTGATCCGAAGAATACGAGGATCCTTCCGCAGACTTTGCAGGATCAGGGAGGCCATGCAGCGTAGGTTTGCTGAGGCATTCGGTCCGGAGTCCTCTGGGTCACTAAGGACGACATGATCCGCAGCCACCTCCTCCCAGCCACGTACAAGTCCACTGGTTTCTTGGGACTGTAAATCATCCCTAAAAGACTGCTGCTGATGATGCTGAGTGCCAGCCTCCACCTCCATGCTGACACAATCCTCCTCCTCCTCCTCCTCCTCTTCCTGTGCGATGGGTGGGACAGAAGGAACACTGTCTGAGTAAAGGGGGCCTTGAGAGGCAAGGAAGACCTCCTCTTCCTGCCTCTGTTCTGCCTCAAGTGCCCTGTCCATTATTCCACGCAGCGTGTGCTCCAACAGGTGGACAAGAGGTACAGTGTCACTGATGCATGCACTGTCACTGCTCACCATCCTCGTGGCCTCCTCAAATGGTGCCAGGACAGTGCATGCATCCCTGATCATGCCCCACTGGCGTGGAGAAAAAAAACCAAGCTCCCCTGACCCTGTCCTGGTGCCGTAGTCGCACAGGTACTCATTGATGGCCCTCTGCTGCGTGTGCAGCCGCTGCAGCATGGCCAACGTTGAGTTCCACCTGGTAGGCATGTCACATATAAGGCGGTTCTTGGGCAGGTTCAACTCCTTTTGCAGCTCAGCCAGGCGAGCACTGGCATTATAAGATCTGCGGAAATGCACACAGACTTTCCTGGCCTGCCTCAGGACATCCTGTAAGCCCGGGTACCTGCCCAAGAACCGCTGCACCACCAGGTTAAGGACGTGAGCCACACAGGGCACATGGGTCAGTTGTCCCTGTCGGAGGGCGGAGAGGAGGTTGGTGCCATTGTCGCAAACCACCATTCCTGGCTTAAGCTGGCGTGGCGTCAACCACCTCTCGTCCTGGCCCTGCAGAGCAGACAGGACCTCTGCTCCAGTGTGGCTTCTGTCCCCCAAACACACCAGCGCAAGCACGGCATGGCATCTTTTTGCCTGCGTACTTGCGTAGCCCCTTGAACGGCTACGGAGCACCGCTGGTTCAGAGGACAAACCACAGGAAGAGGCCATGGAGGAAGAAGAAGAGGAGGGGGTGGAGGAGAGAGGTGTGTCACAACCAGTAGTAGCATTTTGGAGGCGTGGCGGTGGAACAACCTCCAACACTACTGCACCTTGTCCTGCATCCTTCCCAGCTGCCAAAAGAGTGACCCAATGGGCCGTGAAAGAAAGGTAACGTCCCTGTCCATGCCTGCTGGACCATGAGTCAGCGGTAATATGCACCTTACCGCTGACCGCCCTGTCCAGCGAGGCCAAGACATTGCCTTCCACATGCCGGTAGAGAGCCGGAATAGCCTTCCACGAGAAAAAGTGGCGTTTGGGAACCTGCCACTGAGGAACCGCACATTGCACAAACTCACGGAAGGGGGCCGAGTCTACCAACTGAAAAGGCAGCAGTTGAAGCGCTAGCAATTTAGCCAAGCTAGCATTCAACCGCTGGGCATGTGGATGGCTGGGAGTGAACTTCTTTCGACGGTCCAGCAGCTGGGGCAGGGAAATTTGCCTGCTAGAATCGGACGTCGGTGTACTGCTAGCAGAGTGGCCGCAACTACTTGGCTGTGACACACCTAATTCTACACCTTCATTCCTCTCAGTGCATGTTTCAGAGAGGACTGAAGTTATAGTGGGGTTGGAGATCCCAGCTGATGCGGTGCAAGGAGAGGTCCGCTTTGTTCTTTGGTGTGGGTCTTTGAGGTAGGCTTGCCAACGAGCTGCATGGCAGGTCAACATATGTCTGGTCAGGCATGTGGTACCCAAGCGGCTGATGTTTTGGCCACGCGATATACGCTTGAGACATATGTTGCAAACAGCAGCTGTGCGATCTGATGCACTAGCCTCAAAAAAGGCCCACACCAAAGAACTTTTTGAATGACGGGCAGAGGCAGCGCCCTGCACAGGCGGAGCTCTGCGGTGTGATTCCGTCGGTGTACTGCCCTTACGCTGGCCACCAAAGGGCATCCTGCCTCGTTGGAGATGTGCCTACTCCTCATCCTCCTCCTCCTCCTCTCTCCTATTAGGCACCCACGTGGAGTCAGTGACCTCATCATCCCCTCCCTCCTCATCACTGGAGCCAATCTGGCAGTATGCTGCAGCTGCTGGAACATGACTGCCAGATTGGTGTCCTTCTTGAGCATCCCCTCTGTCTGCTCTCACGCTACTGCCTTCCTGTAGCTGGGTTTCATCATCAGACCCTTTGAAACGCTGGGCATCCTCCTGGAGCATGTACCCAACACTGTGCTCAAACAGTTCGGGGGACTCCTCAGGAGGAGGACATGGTGGGTCTAGGGAAGGAGTGACTGATGATGAGTCTGACATTGATACCAGGGAAGAGGACGCTTTGGCAGCTGCTTTGCCAGTACCCTGAGCCTGGGTGAGAGAGGATGAGGAGGAGGAGGAGGGCTTGGTCATCCACTCTACCAAGTCTTCGGCATGATGTGGCTCAACATGTCCAGCTGCCGAAAAGAAGGACAAGCGTGTCCCATGGCCATGTGCTGATGACAATGCACCGCGTCCACGACCAGCACTGTTGCCCCCAGACACAGAGCCTGCTTGCCCTCTTTTATTGCCTCCTGACTGTCTGCCTCTCCTTGTTTGCCTTCCAGACATTCTAATAGATGGCCTGCAGGGAGATGGGAAAAAAGCAATAAGGGCTACCTTCAGGTGTCCTTCTCTGTCCCTTTACTTAAGGATTTCTAAATATGGTTGAGGATGATTGCTTTTGCACAGAATAGCACAACGACAATTTCCCTGACTGTCCAAAAAACAAGGATTTCAAAGATGGTTGATGAGGAATGCTTTAGCACAGTATAGCACAAGGAGAATTTCCCTCACTGTCCTTCCCTGTCCCTAGAAACAAGGATTATCACAGTGAAAGAAACTGACACTCTTCCTACCTATAGTTTTCTGTCCCTAGAAAAAAAGTTTTTTTAAAGCTGATTGATGATCAATGCTTTAGCACACTATAGCACAAGTAGAATTTCCCTCACTGTCCTTCCCTGTCCCTAGAAACAAGGATTATCACAGTGAAAGAAACTGACACTCTTCCTACCTATAGTTTTCTGTCCCTAGAAAAAATGTTTTTTTAAAGATGGTTGATGATCAATGCTTTAGCACACTATAGCACAAGGAGAATTTCCCTCACTGTCCTTCCCTGTCCCTAGAAACAAGGATTATCACAGTGAAAGAAACTGACACTCTTCCTACCTATAGTTTTCTGTCCCTAGAAAAAATGTTTTTTTAAAGTTGGTTGATGATCAATGCTTTAGCACACTATAGCACAAGGAGAATTTCCCTCACTGTCCTTCCCTTTCCCTAGAAACAAGGATTATCACAGTGAAAGAAACTGACACTCTCCCTACCTATAGTTTTCTGTCCCTAGAAAAAATGTTTTTTTAAAGATGGTTGATGATCAATGCTTTAGCACACTATAGCACAAGGAGAATTTCCCTCACTGTCCTTCCCTGTCCCTAGAAACAAGGATTATCACAGTGAAAGAAACTGACACTCTTCCTACCTATAGTTTTCTGTCCCTAGAAAAAATGTTTTTTTAAAGACGGTTGATGATCAATGCTTTAGCACACTATAGCACAAGGAGAATTTCCCTCACTGTCCTTCCCTGTCCCTAGAAACAAGGATTATCACAGTGAAAGAAACTGACACTCTTCCTACCTATAGTTTTCTGTCCCTAGAAAAAATGTTTTTTTAAAGCTGATTGATGATCAATGCTTTAGCACACTATAGCACAAGTAGAATTTCCCTCACTGTCCTTTCCTGTCCCTAGAAACAAGGATTATCACAGTGAAAGAAACTGACACTCTTCCTACCTATAGTTTTCTGTCCCTAGAAAAAATGTTTTTTTAAAGATGGTTGATGATCAATGCTTTAGCACACTATAGCACAAGGAGAATTTCCCTCACTGTCCTTCCCTGTCCCTAGAAACAAGGATTATCACAGTGAAAGAAACTGACACTCTTCCTACCTATAGTTTTCTGTCCCTAGAAAAAATGTTTTTTTAAAGCTGATTGATGATCAATGCTTTAGCACACTATAGCACAAGTAGAATTTCCCTCACTGTCCTTCCCTGTCCCTAGAAACAAGGATTATCACAGTGAAAGAAACTGACACTCTTCCTACCTATAGTTTTCTGTCCCTAGAAAAAATGTTTTTTTGAAGCTGATTGATGATCAATGCTTTAACACACTATAGCACAAGTAGAATTTCCCTCACTGTCCTTCCCTGTCCCTAGAAACAAGGATTATCACAGTGAAAGAAACTGACACTCTTCCTACCTATAGTTTTCTGTCCCTAGAAAAAATGTTTTTTTAAAGATGGTTGATGATCAATGCTTTAGCACACTATAGCACAAGGAGAATTTCCCTCACTGTCCTTCCCTGTCCCTAGAAACAAGGATTATCACAGTGAAAGAAACTGACACTCTTCCTACCTATAGTTTTCTGTCCCTAGAAAAAATGTTTTTTTAAAGACGGTTGATGATCAATGCTTTAGCACACTATAGCACAAGGAGAATTTCCCTCACTGTCCTTCCCTGTCCCTAGAAACAAGGATTATCACAGTGAAAGAAACTGACACTCTTCCTACCTATAGTTTTCTGTCCATACAAAAAATGTTTTTTTAAAGCTGATTGATGATCAATCCTTTAGCACACTATAGCACAAGTAGAATTTCCCTCACTGTCCTTCCCTGTCCCTAGAAACAAGGATTATCATAGTGAAAGAAACTGACACTCTTCCTACCTATAGTTTTCTGTCCCTACAAAAAATGTTTTTTTAAAGCTGATTGATGATCAATGCTTTAGCACACTATAGCACAAGTAGAATTTCCCTCACTGTCCTTCCCTGTCCCTAGAAACAAGGATTATCACAGTGAAAGAAACTGACACTCTTCCTACCTATAGTTTTCTGTCCCTAGAAAAAATGTTTTTTTAAAGCTGATTGATGATCAATGCTTTAGCACACTATAGCACAAGTAGAATTTCCCTCACTGTCCTTCCCTGTCCCTAGAAACAAAGATTATCACAGTGAAAGAAACTGACACTCTTCCTACCTATAGTTTTCTGTCCCTAGAAAAAATGTTTTTTTAAAGACGGTTGATGATCAATGCTTTAGCACACTATAGCACAAGGAGAATTTCCCTCACTGTCCTTCCCTGTCCCTAGAAACAAGGATTATCACAGTGAAAGAAACTGACACTCTTCCTACCTATAGTTTTCTGTCCCTAGAAAAAATGTTTTTTTAAAGACGGTTGATGATCAATGCTTTAGCACACTATAGCACAAGGAGAATTTCCCTCACTGTCCTTCCCTGTCCCTAGAAACAAGGATTATCACAGTGAAAGAAACTCACACTCTCCCTACCTATAGTTTTCTGTCCCTAGAAAAAATGTTTTTTTAAAGACGGTTGATGATCAATGCTTTAGCACATTATAGCACAAGGAGAATTTCCCTCACTGTCCTTCCCTGTCCCTAGAAACAAGGATTATCACAGTGAAAGAAACTGACACTCTTCCTACCTATAGTTTTCTGTCCCTAGAAAAAATGTTTTTTTAAAGCTGATTGATGATCAATGCTTTAGCACACTATAGCACAAGTAGAATTTCCCTCACTGTCCTTCCCTGTCCCTAGAAACAAGGATTATCACAGTGAAAGAAACTGACACTCTTCCTACCTATAGTTTTCTGTCCCTAGAAAAAATGTTTTTTTAAAGATGGTTGATGATCAATGCTTTAGCACACTATAGCACAAGGAGAATTTCCCTCACTGTCCTTCCCTGTCCCTAGAAACAAGGATTATCACAGTGAAAGAAACTGACACTCTCCCTACCTATAGTTTTCTGTCCCTAGAAAAAATGTTTTTTTAAAGATGGTTGATGATCAATGCTTTAGCACACTATAGCACAAGGAGAATTTCCCTCACTGTCCTTCCCTGTCCCTAGAAACAAGGATTATCACAGTGAAAGAAACTGACACTCTTCCTACCTATAGTTTTCTGTACCTAGAAAAAATGTTTTTTTAAAGACGGTTGATGATCAATGCTTTAGCACACTATAGCACAAGGAGAATTTCCCTCACTGTCCTTCCCTGTCCCTAGAAACAAGGATTATCACAGTGAAAGAAACTGACACTCTCCCTACCTATAGTTTTCTGTCCCTAGAAAAAATGTTTTTTTAAAGACGGTTGATGATCAATGCTTTAGCACACTATAGCACAAGGAGAATTTCCCTCACTGTCCTTCCCTGTCCCTAGAAACAAGGATTATCACAGTGAAAGAAACTGACACTCTTCCTACCTATAGTTTTCTGTCCATACAAAAAATGTTTTTTTAAAGCTGATTGATGATCAATCCTTTAGCACACTATAGCACAAGTAGAATTTCCCTCACTGTCCTTCCCTGTCCCTAGAAACAAGGATTATCACAGTGAAAGAAACTGACACTCTTCCTACCTATAGTTTTCTGTCCCTAGAAAAAATGTTTTTTTAAAGCTGATTGATGATCAATGCTTTAGCACACTATAGCACAAGTAGAATTTCCCTCACTGTCCTTCCCTGTCCCTAGAAACAAGGATTATCACAGTGAAAGAAACTGACACTCTTCCTACCTATAGTTTTCTGTCCCTAGAAAAAATGTTTTTTTAAAGATGGTTGATGATCAATGCTTTAGCACACTATAGCACAAGGAGAATTTCCCTCACTGTCCTTCCCTGTCCCTAGAAACAAGGATTATCACAGTGAAAGAAACTGACACTCTCCCTACCTATAGTTTTCTGTCCCTAGAAAAAATGTTTTTTTAAAGATGGTTGATGATCAATGCTTTAGCACACTATAGCACAAGGAGAATTTCCCTCACTGTCCTTCCCTGTCCCTAGAAACAAGGATTATCACAGTGAAAGAAACTGACACTCTTCCTACCTATAGTTTTCTGTCCCTAGAAAAAAATGTTTTTTTAAAGCTGATTGATGATCAATGCTTTAGCACACTATAGCACAAGTAGAATTTCCCTCACTGTCCTTCCCTGTCCCTAGAAACAAAGATTATCACAGTGAAAGAAACTGACACTCTTCCTACCTATAGTTTTCTGTCCCTAGAAAAAATGTTTTTTTAAAGCTGATTGATGATCAATGCTTTAGCACACTATAGCACAAGTAGAATTTCCCTCACTGTCCTTCCCTGTCCCTAGAAACAAGGATTATCACAGTGAAAGAAACTGACACTCTTCCTACCTATAGTTTTCTGTCCCTAGAAAAAATGTTTTTTTAAAGATGGTTGATGATCAATGCTTTAGCACACTATAGCACAAGGAGAATTTCCCTCACTGTCCTTCCCTGTCCCTAGAAACAAGGATTATCACAGTGAAAGAAACTGACACTCTTCCTACCTATAGTTTTCTGTCCCTAGGAAAAATGTTTTTTTAAAGCTGATTGATGATCAATGCTTTAGCACACTATAGCACAAGTAGAATTTCCCTCACTGTCCTTCCCTGTCCCTAGAAACAAGGATTATCACAGTGAAAGAAACTGACACTCTTCCTACCTATAGTTTTCTGTCCCTAGAAAAAATGTTTTTTTAAAGCTGATTGATGATCAATGCTTTAGCACACTATAGCACAAGTAGAATTTCCCTCACTGTCCTTCCCTGTCCCTAGAAACAAGGATTATCACAGTGAAAGAAACTGAAACTCTTCCTACCTATAGTTTTCTGTCCCTAGAAAAAATGTTTTTTTAAAGCTGATTGATGATCAATGCTTTAGCACACTATAGCACAAGTAGAATTTCCCTCACTGTCCTTCCCTGTCCCTAGAAACAAGGATTATCACAGTGAAAGAAACTGACACTCTTCCTACCTATAGTTTTCTGTCCCTAGAAAAAATGTTTTTTTAAAGACGGTTGATGATCAATGCTTTAGCACACTATAGCACAAGGAGAATTTCCCTCACTGTCCTTCCCTGTCCCTAGAAACAAGGATTATCACAGTGAAATAAACTGACACTCTTCCTACCTATAGTTTTCTGTCCCTAGAAAAAATGTTTTTTTAAAGACGGTTGATGATCAATGCTTTAGCACACTATAGCACAAGTAGAATTTCCCTCACTGTCCTTCCCTGTCCCTAGAAACAAGGATTATCACAGTGAAAGAAACTGACACTCTTCCTACCTATAGTTTTCTGTCCCTAGAAAAAATGTTTTTTTAAAGACGGTTGATGATCAATGCTTTAGCACACTATAGCACAAGGAGAATTTCCCTCACTGTCCTTCCCTGTCCCTAGAAACAAGGATTATCACAGTGAAAGAAACTGACACTCTTCCTACCTATAGTTTTCTGTCCATACAATAAATGTTTTTTTAAAGCTGATTGATGATCAATCCTTTAGCACACTATAGCACAAGTAGAATTTCCCTCACTGTCCTTCCCTGTCCCTAGAAACAAGGATTATCACAGTGAAAGAAACTGACACTCTTCCTACCTATAGTTTTCTGTCCCTAGAATTTTTTTTTTTTAAAGCTGATTGATGATCAATGCTTTAGCACACTATAGCACAAGTAGAATTTCCCTCACTGTCCTTCCCTGTCCCTAGAAACAAGGATTATCACAGTGAAAGAAACTGACACTCTTCCTACCTATAGTTTTCTGTCCCTAGAAAAAATGTTTTTTTAAAGACGGTTGATGATCAATGCTTTAGCACACTATAGCACAAGGAGAATTTCCCTCACTGTCCTTCCCTGTCCCTAGAAACAAGGATTATCACAGTGAAAGAAACTGACACTCTTCCTACCTATAGTTTTCTGTCCCTAGAAAAAATGTTTTTTTAAAGACGGTTGATGATCAATGCTTTAGCACACTATAACACAAGGAGAATTTCCCTCACTGTCCTTCCCTGTCCCTAGAAACAAGGATTATCACAGTGAAAGAAACTGACACTCTTCCTACCTATAGTTTTCTGTCCCTAGAAAAAATGTTTTTTTAAAGACGGTTGATGATCATTGCTTTAGCACACTATAGCACAAGGAGAATTTCCCTCACTGTCCTTCCCTGTCCCTAGAAACAAGGATTATCACAGTGAAAGAAACTGACACTCTTCCTACCTATAGTTTTCTGTCCCTAGAAAAAACGTTTTTTTAAAGATGGTTGATGATCAATGCTTTAGCACACTATAGCACAAGGAGAATTTCCCTCACTGTCCTTCCCTGTCCCTAGAAACAAGGATTATCACAGTAAAACACACTGACACTCTCCCTACCTATAGTTTTCTGTCCCTAGAAAAAATGATTTTTTAAAGATGGTTGATGATCAATGCTTTAGCACACTATAGCACAAGGAGAATTTCCCTCACTGTCCTTCCCTGTCCCTAGAAACAAGGATTCGCACAGTAAAACACACTGACACTCTCCCTACCTATCCTTCTCTTTCCCTAAACTAAAGGAATCCAGGTTAAGCAAGAAAAAAAAATGTCACTGTCCCTGCCTATGCTTCTCTTTCCCTGCTCCGGAACACACTACACTAGGCCGCCGTGCTGGCGGCCTTTTATAGTGTGGGGCGTGTACTAAACACCCTCAGCAATAATTGGCCACAGGCATCCTGCCTGTGGCCAATCATTGCTCTCCTCACTGCCGGCGCTGTGATTGGCCAAGCATGCGGGGTCGGAGTGCATGCTTGGCCAATCACAGCGCCTGGATGACACTGCGATGGCGTAGTGCATTGTGGGCCGTTCGCGTCACTCGAATTAGGCGCGAACGGCCCAAATCGTTCGATCTTCGTCGAACGATCGAACAGCCGATGTTCGAGTCGAACGTATGTTCGACTCGAACACCGAGCTCATCCCTAATGGTGAGCAGTGACAGTGCATGCATCAGTGACACTGTACCTCTTGTCCACCTGTTGGAGCACACGCTGCGTGGAATAATGGACAGGGCACTTGAGGCAGAACAGAGGCAGGAAGAGGAGGACTTCCTTGCCTCTCAAGGCCCCCTTTACCCAGACAGTGTTCCTTCTGTCCCACCCATCGCACAGGAAGAGGAGGAGGAGGAGGAGGAGGAGGAGGAGGATTGTGTCAGCATGGAGGTGGAGGCTGGCACTCAGCATCATCAGCAGCAGTCTTTTAGGGATGATTTACAGTCCCAAGAAACCAGTGGACTTGTACGTGGCTGGGAGGAGGTGGCTGCGGATCATGTCGTCCTTAGTGACCCAGAGGACTCCGGACTGAATGCCTCAGCTAATCTACGCTGCATGGCCTCCCTGATCCTGCAAAGTCTGCGGAAGGATCCTCGTATTCTTCGGATCAAGGAGAGGGACCATTACTGGCTGGCCACTCTCCTTGATCCACGGTACAAGGGTAAGGTTGCGGACCTTATGTTACCGTCGCAGAGGGAGCAGAGGATGAGACAACTCCGGGAGGCCTTGCAGAAAGGTCTGTGCAACGCGTTCCCAGAGACTGGGAGGTTACAAACTCCTGGTCCTGGACAACGAGTTGCTGAGGCTTCGGGCAGTCAAAGAAGGAGCGGTGGGGAAGGTGGCCGTCTGACCGATGCGTTCAGACAATTCTTTAGTCCGCAGCCCCAAAGTATGATCGGTTCCAGCAACCATCGCCAGCGTCTGATATACATGGTGCAGGAATACCTAGGGGCAAGGTCAGACTTGGACACCTTCCCCACCGAAAATCCTCTGGCTTACTGGGTCTTGAGGATGGATCACTGGCCAGAGCTTGCACAGTATGCAATTGAGCTACTGGCCTGTCCTGCATCCAGCGTTCTTTCAGAACGCACATTCAGTGCTGCTGGAGGATTTGTCACGGATCACAGGGTGCGCCTGTCCACCGACTCGGTTGATCGACTGACTTTCATCAAGATGAACCAGTCTTGGATCACCACCAGCTACCACACACCTGATGCTGATATAACAGACTAATTGATTTTAAAATGTCACATCCCTTCAAGACTGATGCTGATGCTGAGTGCCTGTGCTGTTATGTTGACTGGCTATCCTCCTCCTCCTCCTCAATGATCCGATTAATGATGATAGCTTGGAAGATCATTTTGGTTTATGGGTGCCGCCACCAGTGGCTAAGGCCCAATTTTTCAGCCCCTGTTTAACAGGGGCGTGTAATTACAATTTTTGATGCAATACTTTGCAACAGGGCTCATTGCTGTGCTCCAAGTACAGTATCTGTGAGGGGTTGCAGTGTTGTGCCACCAGTGCCTAAGGCCCAATTTTTCAGCCCCTGTTCAACAGGGGCATGCAATTATAATTATTGATCTAATAATTCACAGCAGGGCCCATTGCTGCGCCCACCAAAAGTAACTGTCAGGCCTTACAGTGTTGTGTCAACACCACCACCACCACCACCACCACCAAAGGCCCAATTTTTCAGCCCCTGTTCAACAGGGGCATGCAATTATAATTATTGATCTAATAATTCACAGCAGGGCCAATTGCTGCGCCCACCAAGAGTAACTGTCAGGCCTTACAGTGTTGTGTCAACACCACCACCACCACCACAACCACCAAAGGCCCAATTTTTCAGCCCCTGTTCAACAGGGGCATGCAATTATAATTATTGATCTAATAATTCACAGCAGGGCCCATTGCTGTGCCCACCAAGAGTAACTGTCAGGCCTTACAGTGTTGTGTCAACACCACCACCACCACCACCACCACCAAAGGCCCAATTTTTCAGCCCCTGTTCAACAGGGGCATGCAATTATAATTATTGATCTAATAATTCACAGCAGGGCCCATTGCTGCGCCCACCAAGAGTAACTGTCAGGCCTTACAGTGTTGTGGCACCAGCACCACCATCAAAGGCCCAATTTTTACTACCACTGTTCAACAATTATATGTTATTACAATTCCTGATATAATAGTTGACAGCAGGGCGTTCCAGCACCCACCAAGAGTAACTGTGAGTGCTTACAGTGTTGTGCCAACACCAACACCTAAGGGGCCAATTTCTGCAGAGTATATACGGCAGGTCCCTACTTTCAAACATCCAACTTACAAACGACTACTACTTGCAAACGGAAGAAGACAACAGGAAGTGAGAGGAAATCTACCCCTTGGAAGGAAAATTCTCTCCTGTAAGAATTAATATGGGAGAAAGGTGTCTCCTCTCTACTGATGCTTTATCACCAATCCTTGTTTCAATAAAAACACCACATTTCAAAAACAGTTGTCATTGGGACGCAAAGTGAGGTGAAATGTTCTGAACAGGGGCACAGACAGCAAAACAAATGTTACAGGGGTGATAACCCTTCCCTATGTTTTCCAAAAAGCTTAAAAATAGATTTTTTGGCTGGAGCTACACTTAAACAATGTACCGTACCTGTTCAAAATTACAAACAGATTCTACATAAGAACAAACCTACAGTCCCTGTCTTGTATGCACCACCTGTATACGTCTGTCAAGAGTATATAGGGCCTTTTTTTATTTTGTGTGCGGGGTTCCCCTTAATATCCATACAAGACCCAAAGGGGCTGGTAATGGGCTGGGGTGGGGTGATGCGGTAGCTATGCCATTTTTCTTAAAGATTTTCATCCATATTACCGGGACCAGACATTACATTAAAGCCGCAAGCAGTTTTAAATTGCTTTTTTTTCCTTTAGAAATGTAATTTTGTGCAGGGACAGTTCTAAGCACGGGAAACACGTGGCACTTCACAGGCATACTTTAGACACCCCCCAGGTACAATATTTAAAGGAATATTTGACTTTTTTTTTTAACTTTATGCATCATTAAAATGACTGCTCCCGAAAAACGGCCGTTTTTAAAACTTCTTTTTGCATTGATACATGTCCCCTGGTGCAGAACCCGGGTTCCCAAACTCTGTTTAGGACAATAACACGGATAATAGTCGTTATAATTAGCACTTTAGAACGTTCGCATCCATTGTATTTAATAGGGTTCTAATGTTCGTGCAAACTTTCGGTCCGTTCGCGGGTTCTGGTGCGAACCGAACCCGGGGGTGTTCGGCTCATCACTAGTCAGGAGCTCAAATCTTCCTCCACTTTATCCAAGACACACTTTAAATATAGCTGTGTAGTAACCTGTAAATTAGACAGGATAATTACCCTATTACATTCTTAGGGCTCGTTTACACTTTTTTAAAGCACTCTAAATGCCAATCAGCCCATACACACGATCTGACTTTTTGACAACTACGGCCTGGCGGACCTGTTTTATCGGACAATCTGACCGTGTTTATGTTCCATCGGACAAATGTTTTCGGTTTTTCAACGAACAAATGTTCGCTGTACATGCTCTCAAACTAAGGTGACCAGATTTTTAAAATGAAATCCGGGGACATATTTTTTTTTTTACTAGTAATGGCGGCAATCAGCGACTCTCTGCCCATCGCCGCCGCCCGCCTCACAGCCTGTCTAGTCGTACTCTCTGTGCCCCGGCTACTACTGGATGGGGAGTGGAGGAAGATCACTCCACCAGGGAAGGCAAGGAGATAAGCAGGCGGCTGGCTGGGACTTGAGCCAAGGCAGAAGAACATGCGAGCGGAGCTGAATGGGCATGCACCCGAAACTGAAGAAATATTACCTTTGCTTCGACCAGCACATGATCATCAGAAAGGGGCACAGAAAATGGAAACATACACCCCCCTGCACTGACTGTCTGTGAAATTGCCCCATGGCCCCTGTTCAAATCCAATCCGGGGACAAAACTGGGGACACACTTGGTCCGGGGACAGTGTCCTCAATCCGGGGACTGTCCCCTGAAACCGGGGATGTCTGGTCACCCTATCTCAAACTTTCTGGCACCAAATGTCCGATGGAGGATAATCCGATCGTGTGTAGTCCAAAGTACAAACACGCATGCTCAGAACCAATGCTAAAGATCAAACAACAATAGCAGAAATTGCCCAAAGAGTGGCGGTAAAGAGCTGAAAAACCACGTGGTTTGGTGAAAGTTGTTCTGCCGTGTGTATGCAGAACAAGTTCACGGCCAACGCCCTTCGGACTAAATAAAAAACACGCATGTGCAAACGCATGCACACGCACACACGCACCCCCTCCATATAGTGTACATGTTGTTGTGGCGGCTGGAACAGCTGTGTGATCCCCCACTCATCCCCCCTGACAGTGTAAGCAGTGCCAGAGTGATTGGTCAGTGCTGGGACTCTGTATCTGCAGGTTCTTTGTGGAGCGTGCTGAGAACTTGTGTGTGTTTGTGTGCTCTTTTCCCCCCTTCGTCCAACGCCCTCTGCTGGCTGAGAGTGGGAAACTGCTGCAGGAGCAGGATTTATGTAAAATCCCCCACCAATCAGAGGGCATGGGAGTCAGAGCCAATGGGAACATCAGAGAAAGAGCCTTGCTGTGCAGCTGGGCATCATGTAAGATCTACAGTAGTGCCCGGGAGGCATTATGAAGTGGAAGTGAATGATTTCAAGAACTTCAGGAGCCAAAATCCCTACACACAGAGGAGAGACACAAGAGTTTTTCACAGACATTCTGGAGAGATCGTGGCTTCTGGCAGGTGGAAGCTGAGCTGCACAGGCGTGTTGCCTTTGCTGAGCTTGTCCTGAGATGGGATGCTCATGCTGTGTCCATAAGAGCCTGAGGACTGAGCTGCAGAGGGATTGCTTGCTATGCCTTGGGACCAGAGCTGAGAGACCCGTCACCTGATTGGCTGAAACAACAGGCACCGCTACTGGAGGCCTGATGGGATATGAGGACGGGAGAAGTGCAGGAGACATGAAGGACCTTGCTCGTCGCCGTCACCCGCTGCCCCACAAGACAGGGTAAGTGCCGGGCAGACGGCGAGCAGGCGGGGGGCACACACCCACTGGCAGCATTTGGCACAGTGGCAGCATTTGATGGGCACACTGACAGCGTTTGATGGGCACAGTTGCAGCATTTGATGGCACAGTCGCAGCATTTGATGGCACAGTGGCTGCAATTGATGTTTTTTTTTTCACATTTTTTTTTATTTGTTTGCACCCCCCCCAAATTTTTTTAGCACCAGCCACCACTGAGCCCCAACAAAAACTAGCTAACACTGACAGGCACCTGGTGCTTGCAGTCGCCTCCAGGGGTTCCCTTTAGTTAGGAATGCTTAGACCCACCTGCTATTGGAGCTATATGCGTAGCGTGCACACAAGGACCTTTGTCCTCTGAAAATGTTCAGGGTTTATGTTTTCCACCATAGCAGCTGTCAGATTTGAAATTTTCTCCGGCACAGCCTGATCATTCATTCAAAATCTGTAAATGAATAAATTAAAAGTCTCCTCTGCCACCGCAACAGACAGATTTGTACTTCTTGGTTGAATATAAGTGTGATGGTCACTGTACTCCTAGGCTATTGCACCCGTAATCCACTAATCATGTTTGCAATGCCTTACAGGCTCATTTTCAAAAGATAAATAAATGCAGAAATGCATTTATTATTTGTTTTGCAAAAGGTGGAGTAAGCCTTTCGTATATTTAGTTACTGTGAGCAGTGGCGTCACTAGGGTTGGTGTCACCTGGTGCGGCAAAACATGGTGTCACCCCCCCTCCTGTCTATCCTGCCCAGCGCCCTCCAGGCAGCGCACAGTCACGAGGCGCACCCCCAAATGACCCCTGTATATTAAAGTATAGGGTGGTATTGGGCTGGCTGGAGCGATATAGGGCAGGTTGGGGTAATATAGGGCAGGTTGCAGTGGTATAGTGCAGTCTGGGGTGGCATAGGGCAGGTTGGGGTTGTATAGGGAAGGCTGGGGTGGTATAGAGCAGGTTGGGGTGGTATATGGCAGGCTGGGTGGCATTGGGCAGGTTGGGGTTATATAGGGCAGGGTGTGATGGCATAGAGCAGGTTGCAGTGGCATAGGGCAGGTTGGGGTGGTATAGAGCAGGTTGGGGTGGTATAGAGCAGGTTGGGGTGGTATATGGCAGGCTGGGTGGCATTGGGCAGGTTGGGGTTATATAGGGCAGGGTGTGATGGCATAGAGCAGGTTGCAGTGGCATAGGGCAGGTTGGGGTGGTATAGAGCAGGTTGGGGTGGTATAGAGCAGGTTGGGGTGGTATATGGCAGGCTGGGTGGCATTGGGCAGGTTGGGGTTATATAGGGCAGGGTGTGATGGCATAGAGCAGGTTGTGGTGGCATAGGGCAGGTTGGGGTGGTATAGGGAAAGCTGGGGTGGCATAGGGCAGGGTGCGGTGGTATAGAGAAGGCTGGGGTGGCATAGGGCAGGGTGCGGTGGCATAGGGCAGGGTGGGGTGGTATAGAGCAGTTTGCATGGCATACAGCAGGTTGCAGTGGCATAGGGCAGGCTGGGGTGACATAGGGCAGGTTGCGGTGGTATAGGGAAGGTTGGGGTGGCATAGGGCAGGGTGCGGTGGTATAGGGCAGGCTGGGGTGGTATAGGGTAGGCTGGGGTGGCATAGGGCAGGTTGCAGTGGCATAGGGCAGGTTTCGGTGTCATAAGGCAGGTTGCGGTGGCATAAGGCAGGCTGGGGTGGTATGTTGCCAGGTTAGGACTCCATCATGGGGTGCAAGGTGGTCTGCTGCTGCTAGACAAAGCTATAGATTATATATAGATATTATGTAATATAGCTGGTCCATCCGCCCCTCCCCCCACCAGTCCAGCTAACTCAACTACTGTGCCTATTATATGTAATATAATATATCTGTGTCCAGCATCACCCCCCCCCCCCATTATCATCATCAGACCAGCTCAGGGTGGGGGTGTCTCAGTCAGCTAATATAAATTATATAGTCAGTGTTGTCTGTCTGATAATGGGCGGGGGGGGGGGGGTGATGCTGGATATAGATATATTATATTACATATAATAGGCACAGTAGTTGAGTTAGCTGGACTGGTGGGGGGAGGGGCGGATGGACCAGCTATATTACATAATATCTATATATAATCTATAGCTGTGTCGCAGCAGGCCACCTTGCACCCCCCCCTTCATTATCATACAATACAGGTCAGGGCGCCAGACAGACTGAGTCCTCCTCCCACACTAGCTAGTAGCTCTGCCTCTTACAATGGCAACCGCCCCCCCGCTCCCCACACACACACACACCTACCTCATCTTGTGCTTGTGCTCGGGAGTCGGGCCGGCGGTGGAGACCCCCCCCCCACCTGTTCTGGAGTCTTGACTGGAGAGGAGGAGGGCTGGGCAGCGACCCTCACAGCGTGCAGCCGGAGAAAGTTGTGTGTGACGTCACATCATCACAGTGCAGTGTGATGATGTGACAGGCTGACGCTCTGTAGGGTAGGGAGGGAGGAGGAAGAAGAATAAGGAACCGGAGGACACACACACACCAGGCGCGGCGGCGCTGGAAGTGTTGTTCCAGCCCAGCGGGGTGAAGTTGCTGAATTAAAGTGTCAGCTGTAAAAAAAAAAAAAAAAAAAGTAAAAAAAAAAAAAAGTCAAAAAAAAAAACCATTTTTTTTTTCTCACCGTCGGAAGGGTGTCACCCCTCTAGCGGGTGTCACCCGGGTGCGGACCGCACCCCCCGCACCCCCCTAGCAACGCCTCTGACTGTGAGCTAGATCAACAAGTCACAACCTTGGCACACCCAAGTAAGACTAATGTCGCAAAGTCTCGATGTTTTAATATTACGTTATCAGTAATAGATAAAGAAATGCTAGAAAATAACTTTCCCTTTCAGTGGGAATCACAAGCTATCAAATATTTGGGAGTGAATATTACCTCGGTAGAAGAAAAAATGTACGAGTTTAATTATCTCCCTTTACTAAATTCTACAATTAATAGATTGTAGCTTTTGGCTAAAAGGAAACACTCTTGGCTAGGGAGAATGGCAATATACAAGATTGATATTTTGCCACGTTTCCTATATTTATACCAAACACTGCCTATAGCTCTACCACGGGCATTTTTTCGATCCTTAAGATCGAGTCTACTTCGATATCTTTGGCGGAATTCATCGGCAAGATTGCAGTATAATATTCTGGTAAAGCGGAAGACAGAGGGAGGAGCAGGATTACCGCAGATGGAATTATATTATATAGCTGCAGTGCTGGCTAGAATACTGGATTGGTTCCACTGTGGGAGTACAAAACTATGGGTATCCATAGAACAGCAAATAATAGAGCTCCCGCTGGTCTCTCTTCCGTGGACGTTACCCAAATTGCGCTTTTTGGAACAAACACCTCCACCTTTGACCCAGTCCTTATTGAAAGTTTGGGATAGGACGGTAAGAAGGTGGGGTGTTTCTTCAATACCAGGCCCATTAACCTCAATAATGGGTAACCCAAAGTTTCCACCTGCTCTGTTACCAGATAGGTTCTTAAAATGGATAAGGCAGACTCCCTCTCCAATTATACAAGCTCTGTCAGCAAAAGGACTGCAGCCACTTAGCATGATAATGATCAATGAACGCAGATATGCTGGTCAGTGGTTTCATTATCTTCAGCTTTAACATTATTACAGTCATCTATCTAAAAGCACTCCATTGCACAGGGACTTAACACCATTCGAATCCCTATGTAATGGGACGACAGGGTGTTCTAAACACCATATCCACGATATATGATATACTGCTGTTATATGCTACCCCAACTAGCCCCTATTACATCAGAGATTGGGGGAGAGAACTGGGCCATTCGATTGCTGTAGAAGATTGGAAGAAAGCTTATGTGTTAACTTTTAAATCCAGCCCAGCGACTTTTATACAAGAAAATAATTATAAAATATTAACTAGATGGTATAGATGTCCGGCAAGATTACATAGAATTTCCCAGATCTATCCTGAGGAATGCTGGCGATGTGGAGGAGATGTGGGTACAATGATCCATATCTGGTGGACATGTCCCCAGATTAAAGAATTTTGGGATTTTGTATTTCAGATCTGCTCCTGTGTCACGGGGGTATCTTATCATAAATCCCCAGAAATAGCTCTATTATCTATGAATCCAGGGGCTCTGGGAAGGGTTACAAAGGGATTGTTCCCTAATCTAATATCTGCTGCGCGTATAATCATACCCAGATACTGGAATACAAGAGTTGCCCCCACTATCCAGGAGTGGGTAGCGGAAATTAACCAGATAAAAAGAATGGAGGAAATAACAGCAAGTAATCAGGGACACTATCATAAGTTTATGGAAATGTGGTCACCATGGATCAAGTTTTTAAACTCAGGGACTCTGAGACTCTACCTGTGAAAATGAGTATGATGAGGACTTGACTGGGTTAGGTAGGCGTGGCATGGTGTGGTAGAGAGTCGGGAGGGGGCCTTCCAGAGGAACGTGTAGGTATGTCTAGGTCTATATCTGTTTGTATTTTTTTTTTATGTTATTTGTTTTTATTTTTTTTATTTTTTCCTTTCTTTTCCTGTTTGTTGTGTTTTTTAGTTTTGTGTATCTGGGTTGATATGATTCAGAACCACTTGATAGCACTATGAAATTATTATGAAAGAATGGATAAAAATCTTTATTTAGGATCTCTTTGGTTTGTATTTTTGTCTTTCGTTCTGATAGTAGTTATGCAATAGAGAGTAAAACTCTGGGTGATGTTTTTGGAATAATACAATCTTAAAACAGGTATATATATATATACACATGATTAAGCTTTCTATGTGGTATGAGTGGAATATGTATGTATGTAAATTAAAAAAAATTGTAATAAAATATGATTAAACAAAAAAAAAGACTAATGCCGCTTACACACGACCGTTTTTCATGACGAGAAAAATGCCATTTTTTAATTTGGTCATTAAAAACGATCGTGTGTGGGCTCCAGAGCATTTTTCACGACGTGAAAAATGGGTATTAAAAATTTGGAACATGCTCTAATTTTTCTCGTCGTTTTTCACGTCGTCGTTTTTATCGTCATGAAAAACGGTGTGTGTAGGCTTTAACGATGTGAAAAAAAACGCGCATGCTCAGAAGCAAGTGATGAGACGGTAAAACTAGCGTTCGTAATGGAGATAGCACATTTGTCACGCTGTTACGGACTGAAGAGCACAAGGCTGAAAAGCGCGAATCGTCTCTCACCAAACTTTACTAACACAAGGATCAGCAAAAGTAGCCCAAAGGGTGGCGCCATCCAAATGGAACTTCCCCTTTATAGTGCCGTCATACACTTTGTACGTCACCGCGCTTTGCGCAAGCATTTTTTTTCATGATCGTGTGTAGGCAAGGCAGGCTTGCGAAGAATCACATCGAGAAAAACTTAGTTTTTTTCAATGACATTAAAAACGGTCGTGTGTACGCGGCATTAACCAGAAATACAGTGCAGCTGCTTGGTCAAGATGATCAGGGATTTTTTTCAGGGGTGAACGCAGTTCTGGCACCTCCAGCAATGAATGTACTGTATGTAATACCAAGGAGTGCTGGGGTGTGCTGGAGGGTCCATTGATGCTGGCTGCTGGGGAATCTATTTTTCTATGAAGGTCTATTGTTGCTCGGTAGGTTTATTGTTGCTGATGGGGAGGTGTTATGTTGCTGGGGGGGGGTCAATTGTTGCTGGAAGGGATCTACTGTTGAGGGACAGGTCTATTGTTGCTGGCTCCTGGAGGGTCTATTGATGCCGGCTGCTGTGGGTCTATTGTTCCTGGGGTGGTATTTTGTTGCAGGGGGTCCATTGTTGCTGGGGGGAAGTCTATTGTTATGTGGGCGATCTATTGTTGCTGGGGTGAGGTCTATCGTTGTTGGGGGGTCTACTGTTGCTGGGGTGGGGTCTATTGTTGCTTACTGTACTCTATTTTACTGTCTTTCCACTTGTAGCGACATGGCCCCTTCTTTCTCCTCTTCTAACTTTGGCTTGCTCACAGGAGAAAAAGGCGCACCATGGCCACCATGCCCGTACCCTCTGGTTTGCAGAGGTTAAGCACACTTGTTTTAACTTACGGGTCTTGCAGCAAGGTTCTCCTCAAAGTTGGTTTCTGTCCCTAGAATGTAAGGACAAAGTCTCTATACCCCAAGTAGCTCCAAGGTCCACACCAGGCTTCTGCCCCTTATGTATCCTCTCCCGGCATGCACAGCAGGTAGACCACACCCACTGCCGAGAAAGGACACTCAATCGCCACTCCATCACCTGTGGTTCCAGCCCGAACACAAGTGACAGCGCCACCCATACTTCTAAGGGGAACTTCACGCCAGGTGAAAACAGCAGCAAGGCAGTGTCCAGTAAATTGAAAGATTCGAGCCAAACTACCACTCGAATCACCCCTAAATTTAGTATAGCAATTCCTAAATTTAGGACCCCCGCTACATACTTATTAACAAATTCCATGCAAATCACTTACTAGCACAAGATGATACTTGGTTCTGTATTCTCTAAAAGGGTTGGTACTGGGAGGTGGATAGGAAGTGGAACCAAGGAACAATGCTCAGAGGTGGGTAGGGAGGGAGCAGAAACGAAGGGTAACTCAGAAGAGGGGGAGTTCCTGCACCTATTCTCTGAAAAAAAAAGCCCTGGTCAAGATAATAAAGTGTATTGTGAGGATACTTTTCTAGCTACAGGGTAACATAAAACAGTACATAGAAAAAACAAAGCATATGGATCACAGCAATATAGAATAGATTCCAAGAGACTTCCTCAGTCCAAATGAGTGTCAGAAACGTACCCCAACATTTAGATCACACAATATTCCAATCACTATGGTGTCATAAAATGTGGCTAGGCAATGTGAAAATCAAAAGACATCATACGCCCCCTGAGTCTTCCCTCCCTGAGACCCCCTTCTGTAATGGGCATCCCAGTGTTGTGCTGTCCAAGGGTATTTTGGCTGGTTTGCTGATATCACTGGTTCTTTCTCTTCTCTTTATGCCTTACATAATGATGTGTACAGTGCAGTAGTACTCATCTCAGACTATGTAATGATGTCACCCCCAGGGGGCGTGTCTATGACAGTCTGGGGTCAGATGACATGGGGTAAATCATGCTGGCCGTCATTCATCTAGGAAGACTGGTGATATCCAGTGGCAGGAAAGGAATAACTGCAGAGGAAAGTGATGGATTGGAGGTTAGTATTGCAGCAAAAGCTTCTTACCCGTATATACTCGAGTATAAGCCGACCCGAATATAAGCCGAGGCACCTAATTTTACCACAAAAACTGGGAAAACTTATTGACTCGAGTATAAGCCTAGGGTATGCCTCACTTTGCCTCACTGTGTCCATGCCTCACTGTGTCCATGACTAGTCTGACGTTTAACATGGGAGTCTATGGAGGGGGTGCCCGGATTTGAAAAATCGGTGCTCCCCGGCCGTAAGTCCCCTGGACAAGAAACTTTTCAAACTTGTAGAGAAAGAGTGGGGCTACATGTGTGCCAAGTTTGAGGCCCAGGGGACCTACAGCCGGCCAGTACCGGGTCCCCAAAATCACCAGAGAAATTACCGTTTAACATGGGAGTCTATTGAAGGGGTGCCCGGTTTTGAAAAATCGGTGCTCCCCGGCCGTAAGTCCCGCGGACAAGAAACTTTTCAAAAGAGTGGGGCTATATGTGTGCCAAGTTTGGGGTCCAGGGGACCTACGGCCGGCCGGTACTGGCTCCCCAAAGTCGGGGAGATCAGGCGCAAAAAGGTGTCTCGAGTATAAGCCAAGGGGGGCATTTTCAGCACAAAAAAAGTGCTTAAAAACTCGGCTTATACTCGAGTATATACGGTATTTTATTTTTACTATAACTGGGCTAATATTTATATATTTTTTTTCAGCGGGAGTTTTGCTTTAACTACTGCTATCTATACCATGACCTGGATAAGTGTATACCTTCAGGCCAGGTTCACACCTATGCGTTGTGTTTTTGAGCTTGGAGTCTTTGCCAAGTTCGCAATCAGTTGTTCAGCGGTTCCATTGCGTTTTTAGCTGCGGACTTGCCGACCTGGGAAGTCTCGCCGCTGTTATCATGAGGGGGAACTCCACGCCAAATTTTTTAAATAGAAAACCTGCATGGGTTACCCTACTTTGTTACTTACTTCTATACCCCTTTTTCTATAGAAATATATCAGCAAGCTCGACTCAAACCCCTGAAGAAGGAATGTACCCATCATAATAGCAACATATGCCTTTATGTTTTTCTGAAACAAGTAGGGTTGGTCGTATGTAATAATAAAATTTTTTGTCTCTGAATTGTATCAGCACATTATACAATACGTCCTTGAGCAGCTGTTTTTTGTTCTGTATTCCATTACTGTTTTTAGCAAACTCTTTTCAATTTTCTTAATAAATGCAATTTTTTATTACTTTCTTGTGTTATCCTGAATCCCTTTCCCACCCAGACTATCCCTTGGGGCCTCCTATCCTTTTTGTCTACAAAACTGGGATGTGGTGGGAATTTTCAGGATTAACATTTATCTCAATATATTTTCTTACATATATTTATGTGAATGAGTATGGGGTACATCGTACCCCTACCCATTCACCTGGTGGAAAAAAAAAATGGCAATAAAAACACTACACAGGTTTTTTAAGTCATTTATTAGTCAGCTCCGGGGGTCTTCTTCCAACTTCGGGGGTCTTCTTCCAACTTCGGGGGTCTTCTTCCAACTTCGGGGGTGTCGTCTCCGCGCTCTCCGGTTCTTCTCTCGCTCACCGGTTCTTTCTTCCTTCTGCCGGGCCTCCGCTATCTTCTTCCAGCTGTTTTGCTAGCGGGGGCCCGGTCTTCTTCGTCGCCTTCTTCCCTCTTCTCTCCTGGAGATGTTGACTCGTCGCTGTCTCCGGCTGTAATGCCAAATAAGCAGAGCGCTTTCACTTTTATAGGCATGGGCGTGGTCACCGGGTGATGACACCCAGTGGCCCCGCCCCCATATGACGTCACAGTCTCGGGGAATGATGGGACTGTGACGTCATATGGGGGCGGGGCCACTGGGTGTCATCACCCGGTGGCCACGCCCATGCCTATAAAAGTGAAAGCGCTCCGCTCGTACGACATTACAGCCGGAGACAGCGACGAGTCAACATCTCCAGGAGAGAAGAGGGAAGAAGTCAACGAAGATTACATTTGGCGTGGAGTTCCCCCTCAAGATCCCTGTTCAGAACTCAACACATGTGCGAATCAGATGCGTGCCCATAGAACATAATGGGCCTGAATTCACACCTGAGCCGCACCGTAATGCCTAGAGAACACACACGTTTTTTCGGCAATGCGCAGTGCGAATGCATCGCACATATGTGAACCAGCCTCATTGGAATCAATGTATTTTATAATGTTATGCAAATTGGATGCGGTGTAAAGCCCCATACACACGGTCGGACTTCCATCTGACTTTTCCGTGTTTTTTTGTCTGAACGGAGTTGGTCGGGAACACCCATAGCATACACACGCTCGGACTTTTCTGCAAACTTTCCCAAAACTTTTTGCAACATCACGTGATTTTTCTGCTCTATTCTGCTCTTTATCGCCACCCTTTGGTCAACTTATGTTATTGTTGGTTGATTTTAACATTAGTTGTTTTGTCCATCGGACAAAAGTCCAATGGTTTTCTGTTTTTTTTGTTGGGCAAAAGTTTGTCCGTTTGCAGACCCAACTTTTGTCCGATGAAAACAAGAAAAAGGCAAAAAAAGTTTGTCCGATGGAGCGTACACACGGTCGGATTGTTGGTCCAACTTGCTCAAAATGAAGTTTGTTGGCCAAAAGTCTGACCGTGTGTACGGAGCTTTACTATGCTAATGTAGAGGGGTCTCCTTTAAGGCCCGGGACTACGTTACCCAGAACCCTGTTCGGCACCCAGAGTGCAGTTAGCCACCGCAGAGTCTCATGGGAGGGGTTATTTAAGGAGGAGTCGAGGCGGAGCTCGGCCTCTTTGGACACCGCGCTGCAAGCAACAGTTTCTTCCTGTGCGGGTCTGCTGCAGTGCAAGGCCTGAAGCCTGGGGCCTTGCGCAACTTCCGAAGAGCCTTCCACCCCACTGCGGTGCCTGGGTGGCATCTGACTTGTCGAGTGAGGACATCAGTTGGATCGGGGACCCGATCGTTGCAGGCGCTGTGTGCGGATACACAGCAGGGTGGACGTCCTGGACTGGGGTCCGGAGTGGTGAGCGGGCACCTGCCCAGACCAATAGACTGTGCCGTGTTCAGGCCTATAGACTGCATAGGCCCACAGTTTAGTTTATCTGCTGTTCACCGGAGGGACCGGTAGCAGGACAGAGTTGAAGTGTCCCCCCCCCCCAGTATAGTGTTTCAAGTTATTGCCTGGTTGTGGATTACAAATTGCTATTCATCAAGTGCACCACCGAAAGCTGGCATGCGAAGAGATCCCCTATAGGAGGTGACTGAGATTTATTCCATGTCAGGCCTGACCGGGGTGGGAAGTTAAGATATTGTTTAGTGCGCCATAGGGCGTGCATACCATAATAGCTACACGTGGTGAAGTACCGCGCAGCGCCATTATTGTATGCTGTGTTGAATTCTGCAGGGCTCTGCTAACCAATCGCATATGTTGTGTTCTGTCTATGCTACTTTTGATATAAGAGTAAACGGTTATATTTAATCTCTGCCCTCAGTGTGTTGTCTTACTGTAGGAGATTATTCCTTGCAATACTATTTAAATGTGATATACATATAACCCCTAGACTAGCTGTGCCAGAGTGGGTCGAGCAGATTGCTGGGGGTTGGTGGTGCTGCACACAGGGCCTGAAAATCAATCCAGCGGCTCTCCTAACTGGGGGTAGCGCTACACGTGGGGGCTCTCGAGTCCGGGATCCTGTTGCAGCAAGCAACGCGCCAAAAGTACCAGCATGGACCCACTAGAAGTAGGACACTGGTGTAAAACTGTCAACATAGATCCAGCCGGGGTAGTAGTCATAGAACTCCCAGGGATCTAGCAAGAAGAAGCGGTGAGGCAGCTGGTGATGTCACTGTCACCATATCAGAAAGCATAGGTGGTGGATGTCAGGACGAATTTCTCACTGACCCACGCATTAGTGGAATGGAAGGACGGAGTCCCGGAACATTTCAAGAATCCAAGTGTAGAAGCTATAGGATGACCAGACTTATAGCCTGATACACGCGCTGCCAATTAAGCCAGGAGAACGGTCTCAGACACCAAAACTGTCTCCATCACCCACCCCAGAAGCAAGACAGGTAAAAAAGGGAAAGTCCCGGGTCGCCATCTACCATTCTTGGCGCAGAGTTGTGCGCGGTCCTGGGGGAACTTGTAGCTCAGTGCAAGAAAGATCCTACAGATTACCAGATGTCAGGATACAGAAAGCTTAGAATATTCTCAGGAAGGAAACCTGTACCCTCAGGTGAAGAGGGGTTCGAAGAGTGGTTAGACGGTGCCACCCAGGCTCTTGAAGAATGGGAAGTCCCAGACCACAGAAAGAAGCAGAGAATTGCTGAGAGCTTGAAGGGGCCTGCTCTAGAGGCCATAAGCAATCTCAAGATGAGCAAGACAGACTGTAATGCGCAGGACTATCTGGACATCCTGCAGAATGTGTTCGGTGGAACAGAGAAAATCACTGAGCTCACTTACCCACTGGAGCATTGCTACCAGAAGACAGGAGAGAAGCTGTCAGAGTTCATGAGGCGCCTGGATAAGATCCTGCATAAGATGATTCTTAAGAAGGGGATTGACCCACGGAAGGTGGATGAGGCCTGTGTTCATCAGGTGATGGGAGGATCTCAGCCCCTGGACCCCATCGCATTGGCGCTACGCACAAGACAGGACGGGAAGAGCCTGGAGTACCCTGACTTGATCTGGGTGGTCAGAGAGGAAGAAGCTATGCTGGAGGAGAAGAAGAGGAGCCTACCAGTTGAGTCGGTAAATCCTCCTCCAGTGATGGTCAGGACGGCCATGACCCTGGAAAGAGACTCAGAGGTGGATACCTTGAAGTCACAGATGTCCCAAGTGTTGGGGATGCTGACCTCCCTGATGGAAAAGGAGTCAAGGGAACCAGTGAGGGAAAGTCCGAGGAAGGAGCTGTTTCCCAACACCTCAGCGCCCGCATCCCTGGAAGATTGGGGGGATGTGATTTGTTTCAATTGTGGAGGAGCTGGCCATTTCGCCAAAGTGTGTGCCAGCCCAAAGAAAAAAAAGATGAATAACCGCAAGCCGCCGGAAAACTTCAGCGGGCCCCGGTGAAGGAGTCAACCAGGTGCCCATATCATCTCCAGTGAGCTCCAAACTGAATAAGAAGCACATGAAAAGGGTGGAGAAGACCCCTCAGAAGAAACGCAAAGTTCCTCAGAAGGAACGCACCCCAAAGAAAGAGAGTAGTGTCCCTCAGCGGGTAGTTACACCCACCAAAAGGAGGGAGATCAATGCATACCAGGCCCAAGAGAGGCTTAAGTTCAAAGAGAAATGGAGGAAAGAAAGCCAAAAGGGACAATGCAAAGATCAAAGGAAAGAGACCCCTACGAAGCGATATCCAGAGAAGCTGGTGGGTCCCTCCCCGATAGTACCAGTTCAAGTGGAGGGAGTCTACACAAGAGCCATATTGGATACTGGGGCGCAAGTGACCCTGTTGTACCGGGACTTTTATGACAAGCATTTAAGTCACCTACCCATCCAGAAGATTGAAGAGTTGGAGATATGGGGAATTGGGACAGAGAGTTTCCCTTATGATGGCTATCTGCCTTTAAAACTGACTTTTGACCCGTCCATAGCCGGAAAGGCTGAAGTGTTCGACACCTTAGCTGTGGTGTGCCCCCGACCGCCTGGAGCTAACAAGAGTTCCCTGATAATAGGGACGAACACGGATCTGGTCCGAAGACTTCTGGCCCCTTTGACAAGAAGGAAAGACCCCACAGCCACTGCGATCCACCCAATGTTGAAGACAGCCTACCAACGGCTGATCTTGGAACAGAAGGCCCCGGAAGAGGGGGTAGGGAAGGTCTGGAGGCTGGGAAGAAGGGGAATAGTGCTACAGCCCGGTGAAGTAACCTGCTTGAAAGCCACAGTGAAACTCACTTGGGAGCAGCCTGGCCCTTTTGTCATGTTGGAACCCGACCCAAGGGAAGAACATTCGGGCCTAGAAGTAGTCCCAGAAGTGGTTCCAGTGAGGGCCCTGAAGAAGGCTCATTGTAAAGTGCCTGTGAGCATCAGAAATACCACGGATGGTCCCATGGAAATCCCAGCTAGGCTGTTACTGGGCCGGGTGAGCCCAGCTACCCCAGTTGCTTCGCCAGATGTGGAGAAGACAGATGGAGAAAGTACTGTGTGGGGGAAAATTTCCATGGAGAATCCAAATCTGCCCAGGGCTTGGAAGGAGAGAGCCAAGGCCCAGTTGACCAGGTGGGAAAGGATCTTTTCCCAAGATGAATTCGATGTGGGGTGTGCTAGGAGTGCCACCCATCGGATCCGCCTCCAGGAAGACAAACCCTTCAGGGAAAGGGTTAGGCGAGTTCCGTTAGCAGACCTCGAAGACTTGAGGGAGCAGCTCGCCGAGCTCAAGTGAACAGGGGTGATTCGAGAATCTAGAAGTCCCTATGCCTCCCCTATAGTGGTGGTCCGGAAGAAGAATGGGTCACTGAGGCTGTGCATAGACTATAGGACCCTCAACAGGAGAACCCTACCGGACTAGTATACCACTCCAAGGATAGAGGATGCCCTACAGAGCTTGTCTGGAGCCAAGTGGTTCAGTGTTATGGACCTCAAAAGCGGGTACTATCAGATCCCGATGCATCCAGAAGACAAAGAGAAGACGGCTTTCATAACCCCAGTGGGGTTCTTTGAATTTAACCGGATGCCTCAAGGTCTGTCTGAAGCTCCAGCCACCTTCCAACGTCTCATGGAGAAGACTGTGGGAGACATGAACCTCATCGAAGTCCTCGTATACTTGGATGACATCATTGTCTTCGGAAGAACCTTGGAAGAGCATGAGGAGAGACTGGAGAAAGTTTTGAAGTCAACTATCTGGGACATATAGTGTCTGAAGATGGGGTAGCCACAGACCCCGAAAAATTGGAGGCAGTCACCTCCTGGCCCAGGCCCACCACGGTGACAGAGCTCAGATCCTTTCTGGGGTTCTGTTCCTATTACAGGATTACACAGTGAAGGAAGTTCCCCGCTCAAGCCAATGACGTAGGCGGGTTCGACATACCGAGGGGGCGGACCTGATGGGGAACTTCTCTCACTGTGGTAATACATGTATAGACCCGCCCCTTCTCATGTTCCGCATCTGGTCCGCTGAGCGGACCTGATGGGGAACTTTAGAAGGGGCGGGTCTATACATTTAAAACACTGAGAGGGAGTTCCCCATCAGGTCCGCTCAGGCACAACCAATAAAGGACAGAGCTGGACATCGGGATCGCCGCAGGACACTGGATTTCACCGCTGGAATGTTTTTTTTTTGTTTTTGTTTTTTTAATTAAAGGACTTTTTCAAGGTGTTTGTGTGTTTTTTTAAACATTTTTTTACGCTTTCTTCGTGAAATGGTAGGGGTACAATGTACCCCTTACCAATTCACATGGGGGGGCCGGGATCTGGGGGTCCCCTTTGTTAAAGGGGTCTTCCAGATTCCGATAAGCCCCCCGCCCGCAGACCCCCACAACCACCGGGCAAGGGTTGTGGGGATGAGGCCCTTGTCCCCATCAACATGGGGACATCCTCCCCATGTTGAGGGCATGTGGCCTGGTACGGTTCAGGAGGGAGGGGGGCCGCTCTCTCGTCCCCCCCTTTTCCCCTGCGGCCGGCCAGGTTGCGTGCTCGGATAAGGGGTCTGGTATGGATTTTTAGGGGGACTCCACGCCATTTTTTTTAAAATTTGGGGTGGAGTTCCCCTTAAAATCCATGCCAGATCTGAAGGGCCTGGAATGGATATTTGGGGGAACCCCACGTCAATTTTTTTTTTAATTTGCGGCGGGGTTCCCCTTAATATCCATTCCAGACCTGAAGGGCCTGGTAATTGAATTCTGGGGAACCCCCACGCTTTTTTTTTTTTTTATCAATGACTTTTGTATGTATTGCCGGGAGCCGACAATTCATTAATAGCCGCGAGTGAGTTTTAAATGACTTTTTTTCTTTCAAAAATGAAATTTTTTGCAGGGACAGTTCTAAGCACGGGAAATATGTGCCACTTTACATGCATATCATACACACCCCCCAGGTACGAAATTGAAAGTAATATTTCACTTTTATTTTTTCATTTTAAGCATTAAAACGGCCGTTTTTAAAACTTCTTTTTGCATTGATACATGCCCCCTGGGGCAGGACCCGGGTCCCCAAACACTTTTTAGGACAATAACTTGCATATAAGCCTTTATAATTAGCACTTTAAATTTCTCCCATAGATTTTTCGAATTTGCCGCGAACACCCCTATTTGTTTGCTGTTCGGCGAACCGGCGAACAGGCAATGTTCGAGTCGAACATGAGTTCGACTCGAACTCGAAGCTCATCTCTATTGGTGTAACACACCAGGAAAAAGCAGCAATACAGGCTAAGTTAAGGTGTAATATGGTCAGGAGGTACACTCCGCCTGCTGTAAGTGCCGCAAAATCCTGTTGGTGTAACACACCAGGAAAAAGCAGCAATACAGGCTAAGTTAAGTTGTAATATGGTCAGGAGGTACACTCCGCCCGCTGTAAGTGCCGCAAAATCCTGTTGGTGTAACACACCAGGAAAAAGCAGCAATACAGGCTAAGTTAAGTTGTAATATGGTCAGGAGGTACACTCCGCCCGCTGTAAGTGCCGCAAAATCCTGTTGGTGTAACACACCAGGAAAAAGCAGCAATACAGGCTAAGTTAAGGTGTAATATGGTCAGGAGGCACACTCCGCCCGCTGTAAGTGCCGCAAAATCCTGTTGGTGTAACACACCAGGAAAAAGCAGCAATACAGGCTAAGTTAAGTTGTAATATGGTCAGGAGGTACACTCCGCCCGCTGTAAGTGCCGCAAAATCCTGTTGGTGTAACACACCAGGAAAAAGCAGCAATACAGGCTAAGTTCAGGTGTAATATGGTCAGGAGGCACACTCCGCCCGCTGTAAGTGCCGCAAAATCCTGTTGGTGTAACACACCAGGAAAAAGCAGCAATACAGGCTAAGTTAAGTTGTAATATGGTCAGGAGGTACACTCCGCCCGCTGTAAGTGCCGCAAAATCCTGTTGGTGTAACACACCAGGAAAAAGCAGCAATACAGGCTAAGTTAAGGTGTAATATGGTCAGGAGGCACACTCCGCCCGCTGTAAGTGCCGCAAAATCCTGTTGGTGTAACTGTATTGCGTTTGTTAAAAATATGATTTTTATTATATTAATCAGACATAGGATACATGGGACAATTTTACAATAGTCAGATTACCTGTCAGCATTTGGTTTAAGTAGATCTCTCAAACAAATGACAATGGGATTAGATACCATTGTTGTATCCAATATGCTAATGTCTCTATAGCCACAGTAAACATTACCTGTTTGAGATTTCTTTCAGCTCTCAAACTGAAAGAAATCACAGTTTAGATTACAGGTTCGTTTTTTGAGTAGACAATAGGTAGATAGCATTGTTGTATTCAATGCTATTGTTGAAATACATCTATGTTTTCTGTTTTGGTAACAATGGTAAACAGCCTGACACACAGATAAAAGCAGGACAGTAAGCTAGGAAGGAGACACACACCATGTTGCTGTAAGATCATGAAGAAGAACAGGACCTGATCTCCAAGAAGAATCATTGCCAATGGAGATCATGAACAAAGCGTAATCCAAGTTAAGTAACCTTTAAATGTATTTGTAGTTATAGACCATAGGCTGTTCTATCTTCTAGGCATTTTGCTTGTTATAGAAATCTGTCAGTCTTGTAGTGTATTTCTAATATTGTAATAGTTTTGTATGTACAGCATCTTGTATAGTAAAAGCACATTTACACACTGCAGAAGTCTCAGCTTCCTTGTTATACCACAGAGTAACCTTGCTAGATAGACGCAAGCGAAACATTTTGGGGGCTCAGCCGGAATTTGTGCTATAATTCAATTGAAGCAGACTTGTTTTTCTGTAGTGTGTTGTGTAGCTTGTGCTAGGTAAAATGCTGCGTAAGCTGTTCAGGAAAAGCAAGGCTGCAGAGGGTTCTGGTGACCAGAAGAAAGTGTGCAGCTTACCTATCTGGGCCAGAAATAATGAGTGGGAGCCTCTTGCTAATGCATTTGTGAAGTATGCTTCTCCCTTGAAGCTGACTTGGGGTGATAAAGTCTCAGATCATTTTGTAGATTTTAGCCTTAATGGGTTGGATTTAAGTAAGAAAGAGAAGAGGACAGTGTCCACAGTGGGTTGGTACTTCCTCCATGCTCTCTATACTGAATCACATAGAAGGGAGAAGGCAGAGGCAGAAGTTAAGGTATTAAAAGACCAGCTAGCAGTTTCTTCAGAGTGTGTACGTTCAACCGCTAGTCGGGCTGATGATTTGCAAGAGCGGTGTGCATCCCTCATGACCAAATCAATTAATGCCTTAAGGAAAAGGAAGGGGCATAAACCTGTTAGTAAAGCCAGGGTACGTGCCATTGTCACATCCCAAAATTGGGATTGTGAGGATGTGCTCTCCTCAAATGATAGTGAGGATGAGGAGATAGAGTTTGATATTTCAGAGGATGATCTGCTAGTGGGAAAGAAAAAGTATGCCAGACCTCTCATTACTAAGCATAGGAAACGGCAACATGATAGAGAGGATATGGCAGATGGGGAGGTGCATTATCGCAACCCCAGAGATGTTGAATTTGAAGAAGTACGGGAGTTTTCACAAACTGAACTCCATGAGCTGGCAAAACAATACAAACAAAGGTCTGGGGAGCCCCTATTGGGTTGGCTCCTACGCTTATGGGATGAAGGGGCGGACAGTGTTGTTTTGTCAGGTAAGGAAGCAGTGGCTATGGGAGTGTTAACCCATGATCCACAATTGCGTCAGGCAATGCGAAAAGCCAGAGAGTTTAGCGTGAATTTTTCACTGTTAGACCTTGTGAGAGATGGAATAGTCCGAGTATACGCTAGTCCTACTGACCTGGAAAATACCTACTCCTGGAGATCAATATGAGAGGGTATTTCCAGGTTACGTGAGATGGGCTGTATAACCGGATTAAATACATTTCCAGAATGGATAGGTCCAGATATGGAACCCTTTACGTCTGCTCTGCGCTCTAAGCTGATGAAGTCTGCGCCATTTAATCTCAGGGCTCCATTATTGTCTTTGTTGGGAGGCCTGGGATTAAACAGCAAGATTCATGAAGCCACAACCCTTTTAAGCCAGTTGGGGGAGATAGAGGAGACTAAAACAAAACCTGTCAGGGCAGTAGATAAGGTCAAGGCCAGACAGGAAGAATACAAGCAGAAAAGAACAGAGAAGAAACGGAATGGGGTAGAGAAGACAGAAGGTGAAGAGAAAACCAGGCTAGTTGTTTCTAGGAAAGAAATGTGGGTGGACCTATTAAAGGCAGGAGTACCTAGAGATGAGATAGATGGCATTCCTACTGCAGAAATGCTGAAGAGGTGGAAACATTTAGTAGGTAAAACTGTCAGGGTTAGAAACACTACTCCTAGTGAAGATAACATCAGCCTAGACTTAGAGGAAACAGAACAGACCCCTCCTGTTAGCCCCAAACCAATTCCCAAAACTGAACATGAACCCAAATCCCTTTATCCTGGGGAGGAGTTAGAGAGAATCAGAAAAGGGGATTGGGAGGTTCAATATCCTTTATGAAGGGAAGGTGAGTCTCCTGTAATAGCAGCAAGGGCAGTGACAGCAGGAGACCGACGCCCATATGCACCTGTCACTGTATGGTGGGGGAAGTCATCTTCTCCTACACATGTAATGGCTTTAATTGATAGTGGAGCTGAAGTTACACTTTTGCAAGGAAATCCTTCCCATCACAAAGGAGAATTGATTTATGTAGAAGGTTTGGGAGGGCAAACTACACCAGCAGTTAGGATACGGGTGAAATTGGCTATTGGCAAGGGATCAGGATTTATGACAAATGTTTTGATATCAGAGTTACCCGAAAATATTATTGGGATGGATGTACTTCAAGGTCAGTCAATTCAGACTGAAAGAGGTACATTCACATTCGGGTATCCTGATAAAGCGTATCTGGTAAGGGCGGTGAAGGCTGTGGTCAGAGGTCATGCGAAATGGACCCCTGTCTACATTCCTCCACCAGAGAAGCCAGTCTGTCTCAAGCAGTACAGACTTCCTGGAGGCCACAAAGAAATTGGGGAGACTATTCAAGAACTGTTGAGAGTAGGGATCCTTAGACCTGCTGTAAGTCCTTTCTCGTCTCCGGTGTTCCCAGTAAAGAAACCTGATGGGACATATAGAATGACTGTGGATTACAGAGGTCTAAACAAAGTGGCACCTCCATTGAAGTCAGCTGTACCAGATATGATCTCAATTGTTGAGAAAATTGCTAAAGATGCAGGAGAATATCATGCTGTGATAGACCTGGCTAATGCTTTCTTTTCAATTTTGATAGACCCAGATTGTCAAGACCAGTTTGCTCTGGTGTGGGACGCCGCCAGTACACTTTCACTGTCCTTCCGCAAGGCTATCTTCATTCTCCAACGATTTGTCATGGACTGATTGCCCGAGATTTAAGTACCCTGAATTTGAAAGTCGCTGTGTTTCACTACATTGATGACATCATGATCTCTGGGACAAAAGAAGATGTAACTGAAGCACTGCACCTGCTGATACAGCACTTGGAGAACAGAGGATGGGCTATCAACAGAGACAAAGTCCAAGGACCTGCCACAGAGGTGAAATTCCTAGGAATGATGTGGACTGGGCCACAGAGGAAGATTCCAGAGACAGTTGTGCAAACTATCCAGGCGCTGTCGCCCCCTACTACCAAAAAGGAGGCACAGAAGTTCATTGGAGTTGTAGGATTCTGGAGATCGTTCATCCCACATCTTGGACTGATTCTGAGGCCTATATACAATGTTACCAGAAAAAAGACTGAGTTCTCATGGGGTTCAGAGCAGCGGACTGCATTCCTGGCTGCTAAAGAAGCTATTTTGCAGCATCAGGGATTGGGACCTGTGAGACAAGGAGTACCATTTCAGCTGGATGTAGTGGAGCAGAATGGTACCATATCTTGGAGTCTGTGGCAGCCAAATGAAAATAAAGGACTGAGAGCAATACCTATTGGATTTTGGTCCAAACAACTGACAGGGGCACAGACGAGATACACGCCCTTAGAGAAGTACCTGTTTGGGGCCTACACAGCACTTCAACATGTAGAGACCATTACAGGAAAGGACACAGTCACCATCCATACTGCATTGCCAATAGCAGGATGGGTGAGAGATAATGGACTGACCACTAGGGCAGCTGTAGCCTAGAACCAGACACTGATGAAATGGAAGTGGTACCTTCAAGAAAGAGGGGGTATTGCAGCTGGGGATGTTAGAGACATTTCAAAACAGTTGGCAGGGCTTGTTACTTTTACCAGCACCCGGCCAGAAGAAGAAATTCCTGTGCTGCAGTCATCCCCCATTCAAGAGGCTCCACCCTTTGAGTCTCTGTCAGAAGACATGAAGGAGTCAGCGTGGTTCACTGATGGTTCAGCCATAATCACCTCGTCTGGGCGTAAATGGACAGCAGCAGCCTACAACCCAAGTACAGACACAGTCCTGCAGGAGTCCGGAATCGGAGGGTCCAGTCAGTATGCAGAGTTGAAAGCTGTAGTAATGACTCTTCAGGAGGATCCTTCTTCCCATGTCACTATCTACACTGACAGCTGGGCGGTTTTTAAAGGACTGACAACTTGGATGCCCACGTGGAAGCCCAATGAATGGATGATTCATGGAAAGATGGTGTGGGGAGGCAAGGAAGTCTGGGACTACATCTGGAAGGAAGCTCACTCCCGCACCATAAAAGTGGGGCACGTTGATGCACATGTGCCCCTAGTACCAGACTTTGAGAACTATAACAGAGTTGCAGATGAAATCGCAAAAGTGAAGGCAGTTGTGCCAATTGATCCTGTTTTGATGAACTTGGCCAACTGGGCCCACAAACAATCTAGACATTTGGGGCAGAAAGCAACATATGAATGGGCACAGCAGAGAGGATTGCCTATATCCATGGACATGATAAAGACTGTAATAGGGAACTGTACAGTGTGTGGAGAAGTGCGACAATGGCCATTGCAAAAGTACTCCACTGGGTCGATTAAGAGGGGTGAGAGGCCTGCAGAGATCTGGCAGATTGACTTCATCGGTCCCCTGCCCCGGGGAAACAATGGACTGAGATATTGTTGCACTGCGGTGGACACCTATTCAGGACTTATGCTTGTTCATCCTTGCAAACGTGCAGATCAAGCCGCAACGCTTCAACTGCTTCAGAAACTTGTCGTTGCTTATGGTTGTCCCAAACAAGTCCAAAGTGATAATGGCTCACACTGCACCGGATTAACAGTACAGCAGTGGGCCAAAGATTCTGGAGTGTACTGGTTGTGCCACATCCCATACCATCCACAGGCAGCTGGTTTGATTGAAAGATACAACGGGCTATTGAAGGACCAGATACGCAAAATTACACCCACACATACACTAAGGGGGTGGGATCGGGTCCTCACACAGGCAGTCATGTTGTTAAATTCTAGGCCAATAGCCAAAAGCACACCATATGAGAGGATGGTAGGGGCTGAGGCACAGATTCCACAGCTGGAGTGCAGAGTTCAGTATTTATGTAAGGTTCCTGAAAGAACAGGGTTTAACAGATACCATGTTACTGCTTACATAGAAACCAAGAGTGACGTATCTGAAGCTGAAGCCTATCTAGGAATGAGAGGGAATCTGGCAGGAAGGTTTGAAGTTATATTTGCATTGGCAGATGAGCTTCAAGACAGTGGCTGGGACTCTGACTGGTTAGTCAATACTTCTCAGTAGGGATGAGCTCGGTGTTCGAGTCGAACATACGTTCGACTCGAACATCGGCTGTTCGATCGTTCGCCGAACAACGAACGATTTGGGCCGTTCGCGCCTAATTCGCAGCCCACAATGCACTACGCCATCGCAGTGTCATCCAGGCGCTGTGATTGGCCAAGTATGCACTGTGACCCCGCATGCTTGGCCAATCACAGCGCCGGCAGCGAGGAGAGCAATGATTGGCCACAGGCAGGATGCCTGTGGCCAATTATTGCTGAGGGTGTTTAGTACACGCCCCACACTATAAAAGGCCGCCAGCACGGCGGCCTAGTGTAGTGTGTTCCGGAGCAGGGAAAGAGAAGCATAGGCAGGGACAGTGACATTTTTTTTCTTGCTTAACCTGGATTCCTTTAGTTTAGGGAAAGAGAAGGATAGGTAGGGAGAGTGTCAGTGTGTTTTACTGTGCTAATCCTTATTTCTAGGGACAGGGAAGGACAGTGAGGGAAATTCTCCTTGTGCTATACTGTGCTAAAGCATTGATCATCAACCATCTTTAAAAAAACATTTGTTCTAGGGACAGAAAACTATAGGAAGCGAGAGTGTCAGTGTGTTTTACTGTGCTAATCCTTGTTTCTAGGGACAGGGAAGGACAGTGAGGGAAATTCTCCTTGTGCTATACTGTGCTAAAGCATTGATCATCAACCATCTTTAAAAAAACATTTTTTCTAGGGACAGAAAACTATAGGTAGCGAGAGTGTCAGTGTGTTTTACTGTGCTAATCCTTGTTTCTAGGGACAGGGAAGGACAGTGAGGGAAATTCTCCTTGTGCTATACTGTGCTAAAGCATTGATCATCAACCATCTTTAAAAAAACATTTTTTCTAGGGACAGAAAACTTTAGGTAGCGAGAGTGTCAGTGTGTTTTACTGTGCTAATCCTTGTTTCTAGGGACAGGGAAGGACAGTGAGGGAAATTCTCCTTGTGCTATACTGTGCTAAAGCATTGATCATCAACCATCTTTAAAAAACATTTTTTTCTAGGGACAGAAAACTATAGGTAGCGAGAGTGTCAGTGTGTTTTACTGTGCTAATCCTTGTTTCTAGGGACAGGGAAGGACAGTGAGGGAAATTCTCCTTGTGCTATACTGTGCTAAAGCATTGATCATCAACCATCTTTAAAAAAACATTTTTTCTAGGGACAGAAAACTATAGGTAGCGAGAGTGTCAGTGTGTTTTACTGTGCTAATCCTTGTTTCTAGGGACAGGGAAGGACAGTGAGGGAAATTCTCCTTGTGCTATACTGTGCTAAAGCATTGATCATCAACCATCTTTAAAAAAACATTTTTTCTAGGGACAGAAAACTATAGGTAGGGAGAGTGTCAGTGTGTTTTACTGTGCTAATCCTTGTTTCTAGGGACAGGGAAGGACAGTGAGGGAAATTCTCCTTGTGCTATACTGTGCTAAAGCATTGATCATCAACCATCTTTAAAAAAACATTTTTTCTAGGGACAGAAAACTATAGGTAGGGAGAGTGTCAGTGTGTTTTACTGTGCTAATCCTTGTTTCTAGGGACAGGGAAGGACAGTGAGGGAAATTCTCCTTGTGCTATACTGTGCTAAAGCATTGATCATCAACCATCTTTAAAAAAACATTTTTTCTAGGGACAGAAAACTATAGGTAGGGAGAGTGTCAGTGTGTTTTACTGTGCTAATCCTTGTTTCTAGGGACAGGGAAGGACAGTGAGGGAAATTCTCCTTGTGCTATACTGTGCTAAAGCATTGATCATCAACCATCTTTAAAAAAACATTTTTTCTAGGGACAGAAAACTTTAGGTAGCGAGAGTGTCAGTGTGTTTTACTGTGCTAACCCTTGTTTCTAGGGACAGGGAAGGACAGTGAGGGAAATTCTCCTTGTGCTATACTGTGCTAAAGCATTGATCATCAACCATCTTTAAAAAAACATTTTTTCTAGGGACAGAAAACTATAGGTAGCGAGAGTGTCAGTGTGTTTTACTGTGCTAATCCTTGTTTCTAGGGACAGGGAAGGACAGTGAGGGAAATTCTCCTTGTGCTATACTGTGCTAAAGCATTGATCATCAACCATCTTTAAAAAAAAAATTTTCTAGGGACAGAAAACTTTAGGTAGCGAGAGTGTCAGTGTGTTTTACTGTGCTAATCCTTGTTTCTAGGGACAGGGAAGGACAGTGAGGGAAATTCTCCTTGTGCTATACTGTGCTAAAGCATTGATCATCAACCATCTTTAAAAAAACATTTTTTCTAGGGACAGAAAACTTTAGGTAGCGAGAGTGTCAGTGTGTTTTACTGTGCTAATCCTTGTTTCTAGGTACAGGGAAGGACAGTGAGGGAAATTCTCCTTGTGCTATACTGTGCTAAAGCATTGATCATCAACCATCTTTAAAAAAACATTTTTTCTAGGGACAGAAAACTTTAGGTAGCGAGAGTGTCAGTGTGTTTTACTGTGCTAATCCTTGTTTCTAGGGACAGGGAAGGACAGTGAGGGAAATTCTCCTTGTGCTATACTGTGCTAAAGCATTGATCATCAACCATCTTTAAAAAACATTTTTTCTAGGGACAGAAAACTATAGGTAGGGAGAGTGTCAGTGTGTTTTACTGTGCTAATCCTTGTTTCTAGGGACAGGGAAGGACAGTGAGGGAAATTCTCCTTGTGCTATACTGTGCTAAAGCATTGATCATCAACCATCTTTAAAAAAACATTTTTTCTAGGGACAGAAAACTTTAGGTAGCGAGAGTGTCAGTGTGTTTTACTGTGCTAATCCTTGTTTCTAGGGACAGGGAAGGACAGTGAGGGAAATTCTCCTTGTGCTATACTGTGCTAAAGCATTGATCATCAACCATCTTTAAAAAAACATTTTTTCTAGGGACAGAAAACTATAGGTAGGGAGAGTGTCAGTGTGTTTTACTGTGCTAATCCTTGTTTCTAGGGACAGGGAAGGACAGTGAGGGAAATTCTCCTTGTGCTATACTGTGCTAAAGCATTGATCATCAACCATCTTTAAAAAAACATTTTTTCTAGGGACAGAAAACTATAGGTAGGGAGAGTGTCAGTGTGTTTTACTGTGCTAATCCTTGTTTCTAGGGACAGGGAAGGACAGTGAGGGAAATTCTCCTTGTGCTATACTGTGCTAAAGCATTGATCATCAACCATCTTTAAAAAAACATTTTTTCTAGGGACAGAAAACTATAGGTAGGGAGAGTGTCAGTGTGTTTTACTGTGCTAATCCTTGTTTCTAGGGACAGGGAAGGACAGTGAGGGAAATTCTCCTTGTGCTATACTGTGCTTAAGCATTGATCATCAACCATCTTTAAAAAAACATTTTTTCTAGGGACAGAAAACTTTAGGTAGCGAGAGTGTCAGTGTGTTTTACTGTGCTAACCCTTGTTTCTAGGGACAGGGAAGGACAGTGAGGGAAATTCTCCTTGTGCTATACTGTGCTAAAGCATTGATCATCAACCATCTTTAAAAAAACATTTTTTCTAGGGACAGAAAACTATAGGTAGCGAGAGTGTCAGTGTGTTTTACTGTGCTAATCCTTGTTTCTAGGGACAGGGAAGGACAGTGAGGGAAATTCTCCTTGTGCTATACTGTGCTAAAGCATTGATCATCAACCATCTTTAAAAAAACATTTTTTCTAGGGACAGAAAACTTTAGGTAGGGAGAGTGTCAGTGTGTTTTACTGTGCTAATCCTTGTTTCTAGGGACAGGGAAGGACAGTGAGGGAAATTCTCCTTGTGCTATACTGTGCTAAAGCATTGATCATCAACCATCTTTAAAAAAAAAATTTTCTAGGGACAGAAAACTTTAGGTAGCGAGAGTGTCAGTGTGTTTTACTGTGCTAATCCTTGTTTCTAGGGACAGGGAAGGACAGTGAGGGAAATTCTCCTTGTGCTATACTGTGCTAAAGCATTGATCATCAACCATCTTTAAAAAAACATTTTTTCTAGGGACAGAAAACTTTAGGTAGCGAGAGTGTCAGTGTGTTTTACTGTGCTAATCCTTGTTTCTAGGGACAGGGAAGGACAGTGAGGGAAATTCTCCTTGTGCTATACTGTGCTAAAGCATTGATCATCAACCATCTTTAAAAAACATTTTTTCTAGGGACAGAAAACTATAGGTAGGGAGAGTGTCAGTGTGTTTTACTGTGCTAATCCTTGTTTCTAGGGACAGGGAAGGACAGTGAGGGAAATTCTCCTTGTGCTATACTGTGCTAAAGCATTGATCATCAACCATCTTTAAAAAAACATTTTTTCTAGGGACAGAAAACTTTAGGTAGCGAGAGTGTCAGTGTGTTTTACTGTGCTAATCCTTGTTTCTAGGGACAGGGAAGGACAGTGAGGGAAATTCTCCTTGTGCTATACTGTGCTAAAGCATTGATCATCAACCATCTTTAAAAAAACATTTTTTCTAGGGACAGAAAACTATAGGTAGGGAGAGTGTCAGTGTGTTTTACTGTGCTAATCCTTGTTTCTAGGGACAGGGAAGGACAGTGAGGGAAATTCTCCTTGTGCTATACTGTGCTAAAGCATTGATCATCAACCATCTTTAAAAAAACATTTTTTCTAGGGACAGAAAACTTTAGGTAGCGAGAGTGTCAGTGTGTTTTACTGTGCTAATCCTTGTTTCTAGGGACAGGGAAGGACAGTGAGGGAAATTCTCCTTGTGCTATACTGTGCTAAAGCATTGATCATCAACCATCTTTAAAAAAACATTTTTTCTAGGGACAGAAAACTATAGGTAGGGAGAGTGTCAGTGTGTTTTACTGTGCTAATCCTTGTTTCTAGGGACAGGGAAGGACAGTGAGGGAAATTCTCCTTGTGCTATACTGTGCTAAAGCATTGATCATCAACCATCTTTAAAAAAACATTTTTTCTAGGGACAGAAAACTTTAGGTAGCGAGAGTGTCAGTGTGTTTTACTGTGCTAATCCTTGTTTCTAGGGACAGGGAAGGACAGTGAGGGAAATTCTCCTTGTGCTATACTGTGCTAAAGCATTGATCATCAACCATCTTTAAAAAAACATTTTTTCTAGGGACAGAAAACTATAGGTAGCGAGAGTGTCAGTGTGCTTTACTGTGCTAATCCTTGTTTCTAGGGACAGGGAAGGACAGTGAGGGAAATTCTCCTTGTGCTATACTGTGCTAAAGCATTGATCATCAACCATCTTTAAAAAAACATTTTTTCTAGGGACAGAAAACTATAGGTAGGGAGAGTGTCAGTGTGTTTTACTGTGCTAATCCTTGTTTCTAGGGACAGGGAAGGACAGTGAGGGAAATTCTCCTTGTGCTATACTGTGCTAAAGCATTCCTCATCAACCATCTTTGAAATCCTTGTTTTTTGGACAGTCAGGGAAATTGTCATTGTGCTATTCTGTGCGAAAGCAATCATCCTCAACCATATTTAGAAATCCTTAAGTAAAGGGACAGAGAAGGACACCTGAAGGTAGCCCTTATTGCTTTTTTCCCCATCTCCCTGCAGGCCATCCATTAGAATGTCTGGAAGGCAAACAAGGAGAGGCAGACAGTCAGGAGGCAATAAAAGAGGGCAAGCAGGCTCTGTGTCTGGGGGCAACAGTGCTGGTCGTGGACGTGGTGCATTGTCATCAGCACATGGCCATGGGACACGCTTGTCCTTCTTTTCGGCAGCTGGACATGTTGAGCCACATCATGTCGAAGACTTGGTAGAGTGGATGACCAAGCCCTCCTCCTCCTCCTCATCCTCTCTCACCCAGGCTCAGGGTACTGGCAAAGCAGCTGCCAAAGCGTCCTCTTCCCTGGTATCAATGTCAGACTCATCATCAGTCACTCCTTCCCTAGACCCACCATGTCCTCCTCCTGAGGAGTCCCCCGAACTGTTTGAGCACAGTGTTGGGTACATGCTCCAGGAGGATGCCCAGCGTTTCGAAGGGTCTGATGATGAAACCCAGCTACAGGAAGGCAGTAGCGTGAGAGCAGACAGAGGGGATGCTCAAGAAGGACACCAATCTGGCAGTCATGTTCCAGCAGCTGCAGCATACTGCCAGATTGGCTCCAGTGATGAGGAGGGAGGGGATGATGAGGTCACTGACTCCACGTGGGTGCCTAATAGGAGAGAGGAGGAGGAGGAGGATGAGGAGGAGGCACATCTCCAACGAGGCAGGATGCCCTTTGGTGGCCAGCGTAAGGGCAGTACACCGACGGAATCACACCGCAGAGCTCCGCCTGTGCAGGGCGCTGCCTCTGCCCGTCATTCAAAAAGTTCTTTGGTGTGGGCCTTTTTTGAGGCTAGTGCATCAGATCGCACAGCTGCTGTTTGCAACATATGTCTCAAGCGTATATCGCGTGGCCAAAACATCAGCCGCTTCGGTACCACATGCCTGACCAGACATATGTTGACCTGCCATGCAGCTCGTTGGCAAGCCTACCTCAAAGACCCACACCAAAGAACAAAGCGGACCTCTCCTTGCACCGCATCAGCTGGGATCTCCAACCCCACTATAACTTCAGTCCTCTCTGAAACATGCACTGAGAGGAATGAAGGTGTAGAATTAGGTGTGTCACAGCCAAGTACTTGCGGCCACTCTGCTAGCAGTACACCGACGTCCGATTCTAGCAGGCAAATTTCCCTGCCCCAGCTGCTGGACCGTCGAAAGAAGTTCACTCCCAGCCATCCACATGCCCAGCGGTTGAATGCTAGCTTGGCTAAATTGCTAGCGCTTCAACTGCTGCCTTTTCAGTTGGTAGACTCGGCCCCCTTCCGTGAGTTTGTGCAATGTGCGGTTCCTCAGTGGCAGGTTCCCAAACGCCACTTTTTCTCACGGAAGGCTATTCCGGCTCTCTACCGGCATGTGGAAGGCAATGTCTTGGCCTCGCTGGACAGGGCGGTCAGCGGTAAGGTGCATATTACCGCTGACTCATGGTTCAGCAGGCATGGACAGGGACGTTACCTTTCTTTCACGGCCCATTGGGTCACTCTTTTGGCAGCTGGGAAGGATGCAGGACAAGGTGCAGTAGTGTTGGAGGTTGTTCCACCGCCACGCCTACAAAATGCTACTAGTGGTTGTGACACACCTCTCTCCTCCACCCCCTCCTCTTCTTCTTCCTCCATGGCCTCTTCCTGTGGTTTGTCCTATGAACCAGCGGTGCTCCGTAGCCGTTCACGGGGCTACGCAAGTACGCAGGCAAAAAGATGCCATGCCGTGCTTGCGCTGGTGTGTTTGGGGGACAGAAGCCACACTGGGGCAGAGGTCCTGTCTGCTCTGCAGGGCCAGGCCGAGAGGTGGTTGACGCCACGCCAGCTTAAGCCAGGAATGGTGGTTTGCGACAATGGCACCAACCTCCTCTCCGCCCTCCGACAGGGACAACTGACCCATGTGCCCTGTGTGGCTCACGTCCTTAACCTGGTGGTGCAGCGGTTCTTGGGCAGGTACCCGGGCTTACAGGATGTCCTGAGGCAGGCCAGGAAAGTCTGTGTGCATTTCCGCAGATCTTATAATGCCAGTGCTCGCCTGGCTGAGCTGCAAAAGGAGTTGAACCTGCCCAAGAACCGCCTTATATGTGACATGCCCACCAGGTGGAACTCAACGTTGGCCATGCTGCAGCGGCTGCACACACAGCAGAGGGCCATCAATGAGTACCTGTGCGACTACGGCACCAGGACAGGGTCAGGGGAGCTTGTTTTTTTTTTCTCCATGCCAGTGGGGCATGATCAGGGATGCATGCACTGTCCTGGCACCATTTGAGGAGGCCACGAGGATGGTGAGCAGTGACAGTGCATGCATCAGTGACACTGTACCTCTTGTCCACCTGTTGGAGCACACGCTGCGTGGAATAATGGACAGGGCACTTGAGGCAGAACAGAGGCAGGAAGAGGAGGACTTCCTTGCCTCTCAAGGCCCCCTTTACCCAGACAGTGTTCCTTCTGTCCCACCCATCGCACAGGAAGAGGAGGAGGAGGAGGAGGATTGTGTCAGCATGGAGGTGGAGGCTGGCACTCAGCATCATCAGCAGCAGTCTTTTAGGGATGATTTACAGTCCCAAGAAACCAGTGGACTTGTACGTGGCTGGGAGGAGGTGGCTGCGGATCATGTCGTCCTTAGTGACCCAGAGGACTCCGGACCGAATGCCTCAGCTAACCTACGCTGCATGGCCTCCCTGATCCTGCAAAGTCTGCGGAAGGATCCTCGTATTCTTCGGATCAAGGAGAGGGACCATTACTGGCTGGCCACTCTCCTTGATCCACGGTACAAGGGTAAGGTTGCGGACCTTATGTTACCGTCGCAGAGGGAGCAGAGGATGAGACAACTCCGGGAGGCCTTGCAGAAAGGTCTGTGCAACGCGTTCCCAGAGACTGGGAGGATACAAACTCCTGGTCCTGGACAACGAGTTGCTGAGGCTTCGGCCAGTCAAAGAAGGAGCGGTGGGGAAGGTGGCCGTCTGACCGATGCGTTCAGACAATTCTTTAGTCCGCAGCCCCAAAGTATGATCGGTTCCAGCAACCATCGCCAGCGTCTGATAAACATGGTGCAGGAATATCTAGGGGCAAGGTCAGACTTGGACACCTTCCCCACTGAAAATCCTCTGGCTTACTGGGTCTTGAGGATGGATCACTGGCCAGAGCTTGCACAGTATGCAATTGAGCTACTGGCCTGTCCTGCATCCAGCGTTCTTTCGGAACGCACATTCAGTGCTGCTGGAGGATTTGTCACGGATCACAGGGTGCGCCTGTCCACCGACTCGGTTGATCGACTGACTTTCATCAAGATGAACCAGTCTTGGATCACCACCAGCTACCACACACCTGATGCTGATATAACAGACTAATTGATTTTAACATGTCACATCCCTTCAAGACTGATGCTGATGCTGAGTGCCTGTGCTGTTATGTTGACTGGCTATCCTCCTCCTCCGAGTCCTCAATGATATGATTGATGATGATAGCTTGGAAGATCATTTTTGTTTATGGGTGCCGCCACCAGTGCCTAACGCCCAATTTTTCAGCCCCTGTTTAACAGGGGCGTGTAATTACAATTTTTGAAGCAATACTTTGCAACAGGGCTCATTGCTGTGCTCCAAGTACAGTATCTGTGAGGGGTTGCAGTGTTGTGCCACCAGTGCCTAAGGCCCAATTTTTCAGCCCCTGTTTAACAGGGGCGTGTAATTAAAAATTTTGAAGCAATACTTTGCAACAGGGCTCATTGCTGTGCTCCAAGTACAGTATCTGTGAGGGGTTGCAGTGTTGTGCCACCAGTGCCTAAGGCCCAATTTTTCAGCCCCTGTTCAACAGGGGCATGTAATTACAATTCTTGATCTAATAATTCACAGCAGGGCCCATTGCTGCACCCACCAAGAGTAACTCTGAGGGCTTACAGTGTTGTGGCAACGCCACCACCACCACCACCACGAAAGGCCCAATTTTTCAGCCCCTGTTCAAAAGGGGCATGTAATTACAATTCTTGATCTAATAATTCACAGCAGGGCCCATTCCTGCACCCACCAAGAGTAACTCTGAGGGCTTACAGTGTTGTGGCAACACCACCACCACCACCACCACCACGAAAGGCCCAATTTTTCAGCCCCTGTTCAACAGGGGCATGCAATTACAATTCTTGATCTAATAATTCACAGCAGGGCCCATTGCTGCACACACCAAGAGTAACTGTCAGGGCTTACAGTGTTGTGGCACCAGCACCACCATCAAAGGCCCAATTTTTACTACCACTGTTCAACAATTATATGTAATTACAATTCCTGATATAATAGTTGACAGCAGGGCGTTCCAGCACCAACCAAGAGTAACTGTGAGTGCTTACAGTGTTGTGCCAACACCAACAACTAAGGGGCCTATTTCTGCAGAGTATATACGGCAGGTCCCTACTTTCAAACATCCAACTTACAAACGACTCCTACTTGCAAACGCAAGAAGACAACAGGAAGTGAGAGGAAATCTACCCCTAGGAAGGAAAATTCTCTCCTGTAAGAATTAATATGGGAGAAAGGTGTCTCCTCTGTACTGATGCTTTATCACCAATCCTTGTTTCAAGAAAAACACCACATTTCAAAAACAGTTGTCATTGGGACGGAAAGTGAGGTGAAATGTTCTGAACAGGGGCACAGACAGCAAAACAAATGTTACAGGGGTGATAACCCTTACCTATGTTTTCCAAAAAGTTTAAAAATAGATTTTTGGGCTGGAGCTACACTTAAACAATGTACCTGTTCAAAATTACAAACAGATTCTACATAAGAACAAACCTACAGTCCCTGTCTTGTATGCACCACCTGTATATGGCTGTTCAGAGTATATAGGGCCTTTTTTATTTTATGTACGGGGTTCCCCTTAATATCCATACAAGACCCAAAGGGGCTGGTAATGGGCTGGGGTAGGGGGGGGGGTCATGGGGTAGCTATGCCATTTTTCTTAAAGATTTTCATCCATATTACCGGGACCAGACATTACATTAAAGCCGCAAGCAGTTTTAAATGGCTTTTTTTTCCTTTAGAAGTGTCATTTTGTGCAGGGACAGTTCTAAACACGGGAAACACGTGGCACTTCACAGGCATACTTTAGACACCCCCCAGGTACGATATTTAAAGGAATATTTGACTTTTTTTTTCACTTTATGCATCATTAACCACTTAAGCCCCGGACCATTTCGGGGCATTAGGACCAGGCCTGTTTTTGGGATTCGGCACTGCGCTGCTTTAACTGTAAATTGTGCGGACATGCAATGTTGTACCCAAATGAAATTTGCGTCCTTTTCTTCCCACAAATAGAGCTTTCTTTTAATGGTATTTGATTGCCTCTGCGATTTTTATTTTTTGCGATATAAACAGAAAATACCGAAAATTTTGAAAAAAAAATGATATTTTCTACTTTTTGTTATAAGAAAAATCGAATAAACTCAATTTTAGTCATACATTTAGGCCAAAATGTATTCAGCCACATGTCTTTAGTAAAAAAAATGTCAATAAGCGTATATTTATTGGTTTGCGCAAAAGTTATAGCGTTTACAAACTAGGGTACATTTTCTGAAATTTACACAGCTTTAAATTTATGACTGCCTATCTCATTTCTTGAGGTGCTAAAATGGCAGGGCAGTACAAAACCCCCCCAAATGACCCCATTTTGGAAAGTAGACACCCCAAGGAAATTGCTGAGAGGCATGTTGAGCCCATTGAATATTTTTTTTTTTTGTCCCAAGTGATTGAATAATGACAAAAAAAAAAAAAATTACAAAAAGTTGTCACTAAATGATATATTGCTCACACATGCCATGGTTATATGTGGAATTGCACCCCAAAATACATTCTGCTGCTTCTCCTGAGTACGGGGATACCACATGTGTGGGACTTTTTAGGAGCCTAGCCACGTACGGGACCCCGGAAACCAAGCACCGCCTTCAGGATTTCTAAGGGCGCAAATTTTTGATTTCACTCCTCACTACCTATCACAGTTTCGAAGGCCATAAAATGCCAAAATAGCACAAAACCCCCCCAAATGACCCCATTTTGGAAAGTAGACACCCCAAGGAAATTGCTGAGAAGCATGTTGAGCCCATTGAATATTTTTTTTTTTTGTCCCAAGTGATTGAATAATGACAAAAAAAAAAAAAAATTACAAAAAGTTGTCACTAAATGATATATTGCTCACACATGCCATGGTTATATGTGGAATTGCACCCCAAAATACATTCTGCTGCTTCTCCTGAGTACGGGGATACCACATGTGTGGGACTTTTTGGGAGCCTAGCCGCGTACGGGACCCCAAAAACCAAGCACCGCCTTCAAGGTTTCTAAGGGCATAAATTTTTGATTTCACTCCTCACTACCTATCACAGTTTTGAAGGCCATAAAATGCCAAGATGGCACAAAACCCCCCCAAATGACCCCATTTTGGAAAGTAGACACCCCAAGCTATTTGCTGAGAGGCATGTTGACCCCATTGAATATTTTTTTTTTTGTCCCAAATGATTGAATAATGACAAAAAGAAAAAAAAAATTACAAAAAGTTGTCACTAAATGATATATTGCTCACACATGCCATGGTTATATGTGGAATTGCACCCCAAAATACATTCTGCTGCTTTTCTTGAGTACGGGGATACCACATGTGTGGGACTTTTTGGGAGCCTAGCCGCGTACAGGGCCCCAAAAACCAAGCACCGCCTTCAGGATTTCTAAGGGCGTAAATTTTTGATTTCACTCCTCACTACCTATCACAGTTTCGAAGGCCATAAAATGCCAAAATAGCACAAAACCCCCCCAAATTACCCCATTTTGGAAAGTAGACACCCCAAGCTATTTGCTGAGAGGCATGTTGAGTCCATGGAATATTTTATATTTTGCCACAGGTTGCGGGAATATGACAAACTTTTTTTTTTTTTTGCACAAAGTTGTCACTAAATGATATATTGCTCACACATGCCATGGGCATATGTGAAATTACACCCCAAAATACATTCTGCTGCTTCTCCTGAGTACGGGGATACCACATGTGTGGGACTTTTTGGGAGCCTAGCCGCGTACGGGACCCCAAAAACCAAGCACCGCCTTCAAGGTTTCTAAGGGCATAAATTTTTGATTTCGCTCCTCACTACCTATCACAGTTTTGAAGGCCATAAAATGCCAAGATGGCACAAAACCCCCCCAAATGACCCCATTTTGGAAAGTAGACACCCCAAGCTATTTGCTGAGAGGCATGTTGAGCCCATTGAATATTTTTTTTTTGGCCCAAATGATTGAATAATGACAAAAAGAAAAAAAACAAAATGTACAAAAAGTTGTCACTAAATGATATATTGCTCACACATGCCATGGTTATATGTGAAATTACACCCCAAAATACATTCTGCTGCTTCTCCTGAGTACGGGGATACCACATGTGTGGGACTTTTTGGGAGCCTAGCCGCGTACGGGACCCCAAAAACCAAGCACAGCCTTCAAGGTTTCTAAGGGCATAAATTTTTGATTTCACTCCTCACTACCTATCACAGTTTTGAAGGCCATAAAATGTCAAAATAGCCCAAAACCCCCACAAATGACCCCATTTTGGAAAGTAGACACCCCAAGCTATTTGCTGAGAGGCATGGTGAGTATTTTACAGCTCTCATTTGTTTTTGAAAATTAAGAAAGACATTTTTTTTTCTTTTTTTTTATTTTCAAAACTTTGTGACAAAAAGCGAGATCTGCAAAATACTCAACATACCTCTCAGCAAATAGCTTGGGGTGTCTACTTTCCAAAATGGAGTCATTTGGGGGGGTTTTGTGCCATCTGGGCATTCCATGGCCTCCGAAACTGTGATAGGCAGTGAGGAGTGAAATCAAAAATTTACACCCATAGAAATCCTGAAGGTGGTGCTTGGTTTTTGGGGTCCCGTACGCGACTAGGCTCCCAAAAAGTCCCACACATGTGGTATCCCCGTACTCAGGAGAAGCAACAGAATGTATTTTGGGGTGTAATTCCACATATGCCCATGGCATGTTTGAGCAATATATTATTTAGTGACAACTTTTTGTACATTTTTTTTTTTTGGTCATTATTCAATCACTTGGGACAAAAAAAAAAAAAATATTCAATGGGCTCAATATGCCTCTCAGCAAATAGCTTGAGGTGTCTACTTTACAAAATGGGGTCATTTGGGGGGGTTTTGAACTGTCCTGGCATTTTATGCACAACATTAGGAAGCTTATGTCACACATCATCCACTCTTCTAACCACTTGAAGACAAAGCTCTTTCTGACACTTTTTGTTTACATGAAAAAAAAATTTTTTTTGCAAGAAAATTATGTTGAACCCCCAAACATTATATATTTTTTTAAAGCAAAGGCCCTACAGATTAAAATAGTGGGTGTTGCATTTTTTTTTCCACACAGTATTTGCGCAGCGATTTTTCAAACGCATTTTTTGGGGGAAAACACACTTTTTTTATTTTTAATGCACTAAAAAACACTATATTGCCCAAATGTTTGATGAAATAAAAAAGATGATCATAGGCCGAGTACATGGATACCAAACACGACATGCTTTAAAATTGCGCACAAACGCGCAGCGGCGACAAACTACATTCATTTTTAAAAGCATTTAAAAGCCTTTACAGGTTACCACGTTAGATTTACAGAGGAGGTCTACTGCTAAAATGACTGCCCTCGATCTGACCTTCGCGGTGATACCTCACATGCATGATGCAATTGCTGTTTACATATGACGCTAGACCGACGCTTGCGTTCGCCTTTGCGCAAGAGCAGGGGGGGACAGCGGTGCTTTTTTTTTTTTTTTTATTATTTATTTGGCTTTTTTATTTTATTTTTAAACTGTGCCTTCCATATTTAATTTTTTTACCATTTTTATCGTTATCTCAGGGAATGTAAATATCCCCTATGATAGCAATAAGTAGTGACAGGTACTCTTTTTTTGAAAAAAATTGGGGGGTTAGACCCTAGATCTTTCCTCTGCCCTCAAAGCATCTGACCACACCAAGATCGGTGTGATAAAATGCTTTCCCAATTTCCCAATGGCGCTTTTTATATCCGGGGGGGGGGACATTCCCTCCCACTGCTTGTAAAAGCAGTCTAGAGGCTAATTATCTGCTAGAATTGCTTTTACATGAAAGCCGGCTGCTGGCTGAAAAGAATGATACCAAGATGATACCTAAACCCGCAGGCATCATTCTGGTATAAACATTCAAAGTCCAGCAACATACCAGTACGTTGCTGGTCCTTGTTGGACATGTATTGTAATCTTTTTTTTCATACAGCCTATTGGCTGAACGAAAAAAAGAGATTGATTGGTGGGTATGCCCACCATTAGAATACCTCCCTTCATCCACCCACTTCTAATGATGGGCATATATGCCGAAGCATGGGGGCATCCTCCCGCAAAAAAGTTATGCCGCGTACACACGGTCAAGCCTTCGTCGGAATTTCGACCGTATGTACGCGGCATAAAAGGTTTTGCCGCGTACACACGGTCGGACTTTTCCACGGGCAAGCCTCCGTTGGAATTTCGACCGTATATACGCGGCATTAGGAGCAAAATCGCTCCTCCGCCCCTGCTGCCCCCATGCTTCGGCATATATGCTCTTTTTTTAACTGTGGTGGTGAAATCACCTCCTACAGCGTTGGAGTCATGGCTTTATGTATCGTGGGAGCAAACGCTGTTGCTGTCAAGATAAATAGATCCGCGCTGCAACTGAATGGCGTACCTGCTAAGCAAATGGTGGTTAACATTAAAACAAAGTAACATTACAGTACAACAGTAAGACCTTACCATGCCATACCTGCAAAGCAAATACCAAAACAAAACCTAGTAAAAAATAAAAAAATGTTTTAACGCAACCTGTGCCTAAAATATATATATGCCGAAGCATGGGGGCATCCTCCCGCAAAAAAGTTATGCCGCGTACACACGGTCGGAATTTTCCACGGGCAGGCCTCCGTCGGAATTTCGACCGTATGTACGCGGCATTAGGAGCAAAATCGCTCCTCCGCCCCTGCTGCCCCCATGCTTCGGCATATATGCTCTTTTTTTTAACTGTGGTGGTGAAATCACCTCCTACAGCACTGGAGTCACGGCTTTATGTATCGTGGGAGCAAACGCTGTTGCTGTCAAGATAAATAATTCCGCGCTGCAGTTGAATGGCGCACCTGAAAACAAAAAATTACATACCTGAAAAGCAAGCATGATAAAACATTGCAGAATAGAATACAGTAAAAAAGAGCAGAACAATAGAGAGAAAATAGAGAGAGAGAGAACAATAAAACGACAACTATTTTTGGTTTTTTTATTTTATATTTTTTTTGTGTTTTGTTTTTTACGTTTTTTTTACACTTTTTTTTGTAACTTTACAACTGTAATGGTTCGGGTCTCTCAAAATGTAATGGCATCTTGGGAGACCCTGTGTAAGTGTGTCCTTGTCTGTGAAATGCTGTACCCTACGCTAAAACTTCACTTTTGAGTGGTAGCGTTCAAAACATTCACCTTGGCAAAGACCAGGCTTGTCAGGACAGAGTGGACAAAAACTACGGGTGTCACGCCTAAATCCGCGCTTGCTACAGACACGACATCTTTTTTGGGGGTGGCTTTGGGTAGGGGTACTCGGGAGGACATACGAATAATGCCTCTCATGCAGCCGGCTTACTGCATTTGGTAGGGGATGGTGAGGTGCAGAACCGCCTGGATACAGGAGTTCTGTGACTATCTCATTCTGGAATTTTAGAAGAGATAACGTCCCGCCTGAAGCTCTGTATAGCACATGAGCGTTCAGCAAAGCCAATTGGAATAATGATAGAGACACTTTTTTGTACCAGCGTCTCGCCTTACGGTCAATTAGATACGGCGCCATCAACTGGTCGTTGAGGTCCACCCCTCCCATATTTTGGTTATATTCGTGGACACAGAGGGGTTTCTCCACAACACCAGTCGCCGTACGAATTTGGACTGTCGTGTCTGCATGAAGGGAGGTAAGAAGGAAAACATTCTTATTGTCCCTCCACTTCATAGCGAGCAAGTTATTACACTTCAAGCAGGCTCTCTCCCCCAGCCTAAGACGGGCATCTACAAGCCGCTGGGGAAAGCCCCGGGGATTAGGTCGCACGGTGCCACATGCTCCAATCTGATGATCAAACAAGTGACTAAACAGTGGCACGCTCGTGTAATAATTGTCCACATACAAGTGGTACCCCTTTCCGAATAAGGGTGACACCAAGTTCCACACTATCTTGCCAGCGCTCCCTATGTAATCCGGGCAGTTGACCGACTCAATCTGACTATCTTTTCCCTCATAAAGTTCACTACATAGCCTGTTGCCCTGTCACAGAACTTGTAGAGCTTGACCCCGTATCTGGCACGCTTGCTGGGAAGGTACTGCTTGAAAGACAAGCGGCCAGAAAATTTAATCAGGGACTCATCAACGCAGACAACTTGATCGGGAGTAAACAAGGCTGCAAAACGTTCGTTGAAGTGGTTTATGAGGGGCCGAATTTTATAGAGCCGGTCGTATTCAGGGTCCCCACGTGGACGACAAAGTTCATTGTCGTTGAAGTGCATGAACCGCAAAATCTGCTCGTATCGTGCCCTGGACATGGAGGCAGAGAACACGGGCATGTGGTCAATTGGGTGCGTGGACCAATAAGCACGCAATGACGGAAATTTATGTGTGCCCATGTTGAGGGAAAGGCCCAGAAAGGTCTTAAATTCGGAAACCGTAATTGGTTTCCAATTTCTGGCAATTTTAGGCAACTGGGGGTTAGCGGCGATAAATTGACCAGCATATAAATTACTCTGGTCCACAATAGATCTATAGAGATCTTCCGTGAAAAACAGCGAATAAAAATCAATTGGAATAAAATCAGCTGTTTCCACCTGAATACCGGGTTGGGCAGTGAATGGGGGAAGTACGGGTTCTGCAGAAGTGGTGGGGACCCAATCAGGATAGGCGAATTCTGCAGGAAGGGCAGTATGGGCACGACGGGCCTGCCTTTGTCTTCTTGGTGGCAGCGGGACACTACTTGTGCTTGCCACCTCGCCAGCTTGAACTGCACTTATGGGACTCGCCACGTCACCAAGTGTTACTGCAGTGCTGGATGTACGTCCAGGCTGTACTAGGCCGCTGGTGCTTGCCAGTTCACCAGAAGGAATAGCGGCGCTAGTACTACTCTGCTCCATGATACGAGAGACCTGCGGTTCTTGCTCCTCAACAACCTCAGAAGATCGGGATCGGGTACACCTGACCTTAGCAGGGACCTCAACTTCGTTGTCAGAGCTATCTGACGTGGGGCCGCTGACGTCACTGTCTTCTACGGGAAGATATTCTGAGCCTGGATCTGACAGATACGTGACCTCCTCTTCACTATCTGTCATGCTCAGAATCTCGTAGGCCTCTTTACTAGTGTACCTTCGTCTTGCCATTTTGGGCTCTAAATTTAGGGGTACACTAGTAAGATTCACAGGAAAAAAAGCACCTGACTGTCGTCAGCAAATATATCAAACGCTACAAAAAAACTGTTAGCGATCGCAGAGATCAGGCCTGTCTCTGCGAACGCTGCAGTTATGTGTGTTGTGTTTGGTAAGTGACAGTGATCGATCGATACTGCACTTGGGTGGGCTGGGCTGGGCGGAGGGGCTAAACGCAGGCGCTAGCAGGTATCTGGGCTGATCCCGCTAACACTGCGTTTTTGGGAACCCTAAACCGCTGGGGATGCTAGTATAGATCTGATCAGATACTATACCACTAAGGGGGGTGTATGCTTTGCGCGTGGGTGTTAGCGTTACTGGCACTAACCTAACACTGCCTGGGGCGACGCAGACCCTCTCTGGCGCTAAAACCTAATTGATCTCACCCGCCGGGCGATCAGGGGGGTTAAACCTTTATTGGGTTATATACCGCGGGTGCCCTGATGCTATAAAAAGCAAACTAATCAACCAGCGTCACCCGTAACCTTTATATGGTGATCACTGGTGAAAGGGTTAACTAGGGGCAATCAGGGGGTTAAAACCTTTATTAGGTTAAATATGGGGGTACCTGACACTATATAAAAACCTGACGGGTAACCTAAATAACTAAATAACTTACTGGCTAACCAGTGACACCAGTGACGCTTATACGGCGATCACTGGTGAAAGGGTTAACTCTAGGGGCAATCAGGGGGTTAAAATAATATATGAGGGTACCTGACACTAATAAAAACCTGCGGCGAACCTAAAAAAAAATAACTGCCTATCTAAAACACCAGCGACACGAATACAGCGATCGGAAAAACAATCGCTTAGTGACGCTGAAGTTAGGGGGTGAAAGGGTTACCTGGGGGGTGATCAAGGGGTTAAACCTTTATTAGGGGGGGGGTTAGGGGGCTACCCTGGACCTAAAGGGGCCTAATCCTAACTGCCCTGCAACTTTTTACAATCACAGATGACACTAAATGCAGTGATCAGTAAAATAAATGATCACTGCAATCAGTGACACTGTGATTGGGGGCTTTGGGGTGACCTGGGGGGTGATCTGGGGGTGACTGGGGGGTGATTTGTGTGCCTATGTGTACCTACGTGTCAGTGGACTGTTGGTGCACTAACCTGCTTCTTCTCTCCTCGGCGCCGGGAACGAAAAGACCGCGGCGAGGGAGATGACATCACTTCCTCCAGCCTGTGTTTACATTTCAGGCAGGAGGAAGCAATTTCATTCGCCGGGAGCGATCGTGAGGGGGGGGGCGGAATCGAGCGGCCGCCCCCTCATGCCTGATCGCTCCCGAACACTTAACGGCCGCTCACTGCAGTGAAGGGGGGTCCGGATGGACCCCCCAACTGCACAAAGGCGATCACGTAGATCTACGTGATTCTGCCTGTCGGTGCCATTCTGCCGACGTAAATCGGCGGTGGGCGGTCGTTAAGTGGTTAAAATGACTGCTCCCGAAAAACGACCGTTTTTAAAACTTCTTTTTGCATTGATACATGTCCCCTGGAGCAGAACCCGGGTTCCCAAACCCTTTTTAGGACAATAACATGCATAATAGTCGTTATAATTAGCACTTTAGAATTCGAACGTTCGCATCCATTGTATTTAATAGGGTTCTAATGTTCGTACGAACTTTCGGTCCGTTCGCGGGTTCTGGTGCGAACCGAACCCGGGGGTGTTCGGCTCATCACTACTTCTCAGCAAGAGTGGAAAGTGAGGCTACATAACATCAAACCTTCCAAAATAAACAGCAGTGATTTTCTGGGAAATATCAGTATATTTCCTCTCCTCCCTATTGATGTTCTTTGGGAGGGTCAGAGGTGCATACAGGCAGGTGGCAAAGTATTGGTCAGATATCCAGGCAAGAAGCCATTTAGAGGAGAGATTGTAGCTGAAGGGCCAGGATCTACTGTTTATGTATTGCTAGAAGGAACAGATAATCCGCTTTGTTTTCCACTCCACAGGCTGTCTCCGATTTGATCCATAGGAAGACTAGAGAAAAAGTGGTTACATGATGGAAAGAATGACGGAAGATCGCAAGAGCTGTGGAGAACAAGGCCTTTTGATGTATTCCAAGCCTGGACTTGTTTCTAAAGAACTTTAGAATGGACTTTCTAATGAACTTTTATCCAAAGACTGAAACACCTTCCCAGTGACAGAAATATGGGAGGGGTTGTATTTAAGGAAAATTCATGTGTATATTGAGTTTTTAGTAATGAAGAGATTTTCTGTGTGGTCTGAGAGAGAAAAAATAAAAATCATAGGGGCGGAATGTATTGCGTTTGTTAAAAATATGATTTTTATTATATTAATCAGACATAGGATACATGGGACAATTTTACAATAGTCAGATTACCTGTCAGCATTTGGTTTAAGTAGATCTCTCAAACAAATGACAATGGGATTAGATACCATTGTTGTATCCAATATGCTAATGTCTCTATAGCCACAGTAAACATTACCTGTTTGAGATTTCTTTCAGCTCTCAAACTGAAAGAAATCACAGTTTAGATTACAGGTTCGTTTTTTGAGTAGACAATAGGTAGATAGCATTGTTGTATTCAATGCTATTGTTGAAATACATCTATGTTTTCTGTTTTGGTAACAATGGTAAACAGCCTGACACACAGATAAAAGCAGGACAGTAAGCTAGGAAGGAGACACACACCATGTTGCTGTAAGATCATGAAGAAGAACAGGACCTGATCTCCAAGAAGAATCATTGCCAATGGAGATCATTAACAAAGCGTAATCCACGTTAAGTAACCTTTCAATGTATTTGTAGTTATAGACCATAGGCTGTTCTATTTTCTAGGCATTTTGCTTGTTATAGAAATCTGTCAGTCTTGTAGTGTATTCCTAATATTGTAATAGTTTTGTATGTACAGCATCTTGTATAGTAAAAGCACATTTACACACTGCAGAAGTCTCAGCTTCCTTGTTATACCACAGAGTAACCTTGCTAGATAGACGCAAGCGAAACAGTAACACACCAGGAAAAAGCAGCAATACAGGCTAAGTTAAGGTGTAATATGGTCAGGAGGTACACTCCGCCCGCTGTAAGTGCCGCAAAATCCTGTTGGTGTAACACACCAGGAAAAAAGCAGCAATACAGGCTAAGTTAAGGTGTAATATGGTCAGGAGGCACACTCCACCCGCTGTAAGTGCCGCAAAATCCTGTTGGTGTAACACACCAGGAAAAAGCAGCAATACAGGCTAAGTTAAGGTGTAATATGGTCAGGAGGTACACTCCGCCCGCTGTAAGTGCCGCAAAATCCTGTTGGTGTAACACACCAGGAAAAAGCAGCAATACAGGCTAAGTTAAGGTGTAATATGGTCAGGAGGTACACTCCGCCCGCTGTAAGTGCCGCAAAATCCTGTTGGTGTAACACACCAGGAAAAAGCAGCAATACAGGCTAAGTTAAGGTGTAATATGGTCAGGAGGTACACTCCGCCCGCTGTAAGTGCCGCAAAATCCTGTTGGTGTAACACAGCAGGAAAAAGCAGCAATACAGGCTAAGTTAAGGTGTAATATGGTCAGGAGGCACACTCCGCCTGCTGTAAGTGCCGCAAAATCCTGTTGGTGTAACACACCAGGAAAAAGCAGCAATACGGGCTAACTTCAGGTGTATAATGTGCAGGAGGCTTAGCAACAATGACACTGACACTGTCCCCTGCCTATCCTTCTCTCTCCCTGCACACAAGGTTTATCAAAGTATATGACACTGACACTCTCCCTGCCTATCCTTCTCTCTCCCTGCACACAAGGTTTAGCAAAGAATATGACACTGACACTGTCCCCTGCCTATCCTTCTCTCTCCCTGCACACAAGGTTTATCAAAGTATATGACACTGACACTCTCCCTGCCTATCCTTCTCTCGCCCTACACACAAGGTTTAGCAAAGAATATGACACTGACACTCTCCCTGCCTATCCTTCTCTTTCCCTGCACACAAGGTTTATCAAAGTATTTGACACTGACACTCTCCCTGCCTATCCTTCTCTCTCCCTACACACAAGGTTTAGCAAAGAATATGACACTGACACTCTCCCTGCCTATCCTTCTCTGTCCCTACACACAAGGTTTAGCAAAGAATAGATTTGACAAGATTTGACACTGTCCCTGCCTATCCTTCACTTTACCTGCTCCGGAACACACTACACATGGCCGCCGCGCTGGCGGCCTTTTATAGTGTGGGGCGTGTACTAAACCCCCTCAGCTATAATTGGCCACAGGCATTCTGCCTGTGGCCAATCATTGCTCTCCTCGCTGCCGGCGCTGTAATTGGCCAAGCATGCAGGGTCACAGTGCATGCTTGGCCAATCACAGCGCCGGGATTACACTGCGATGGCGCAGTGTATTGTGGGCCGTTCGCGTCACTCAAATTTGGCGCAAACGGCCCAAATCGTTCGTTGTTCGCCGAACGCGCGAACAGCCGATGTTCGAGTCGAACCTATGTTCGACTCGAACACCGAGCTCATCCCTACTGACCATCAATCGATCTCTGAACACACTAACATTCCATGAGCTGCAGATCTGAATTTTTTTTCAGGGGTCCCCAAGATCTCAAACTTTTGCTTAGGCTTTCACTATGGCAAAAAGGTTAAGAAAGGTTGCTTTAAGTTGGGTACACACGGGCCGAATTTCGGGAGACATTTGCCGGTTCAAAAAAAGATGGCCAACATTTGGCCCATGTGTATATTGGTGTGTCTGTTTGGCCGGCTTCTGTCGGCCCTGCATGCCAATGGTGGAGAGCAATGATTGGAGTGTTTTGGCGGGAGGGGGGGCGTCCCCCTGTCAGAACGCAACAGTTCAGCGGGGGAGATAGCTGTACTTACTTCACATAGTTAGTACATTGGCTCCGACCGGAGCTGACAGGTTTTTTTTTCATTTAACCCACTGGGTTGAACGGAAAAAAACCTATAGTGTGTACCAGGCTTTAGAGTGTGCCAGATTGTATGCAAGATTAGTATCTGCCTGTGTGTTTGCTGCCAGCTAGATATTGGGCAATGCCGTGTACAAACGATCGGAATTTCCGACAACAAAACTGTGGATTTTTTTCCAACGGATGTTGGCTCAAACTTGTCTTGCATACACACGGTCACACAAATGTTGCTTGGAAATTCCACGTCAAGAACACGTACAACACTACGACGAGCCGAGAAAAATGAAGTTTAATGATTCCGAGCATGCGTAAAATTGATTCCGAGCATGCGTAGAATTTTTGTGTGTCGGAATTGGATACACACGATCGGAATTTCCGACAACTTTTGTTGTCGGAAAAATTGAGAACCAGCTCTCAAACATTTGTTGTCGGAAATTCCGACAGCAAATGTCCGATGGAGCCTACACACAGTCGGAATATACGTCCAAAAGCTCACATCAAACATTTGTTGTCGGAAATTCCGATCGTGTGTACGCGGCATTAGTCTTCCTCTAGTGGTGGCTGGTGCTATTGCAGGCTGTGTGTGCTTACTGTGTTTTGTTGCTACCTGTGTCTGAATTGGGGAAATTTGGGTTATTCTAGCACTCATCTTTTCTTTGCTTAAAATGTATGTAAACCGCAATTTTTTCCAGTATGTTTGCCATCATGCCTCACTGTATACAGTTTTCCTAAAGTGTATGTGAACCCTAATAATTTACTTCTCTTATTTGCTATTGTTGATTTTACTAAAGGTCAATTTTTAGAATTAAAATAATGAACATGTTATACTCACCTGCTCTGTGCGAGTATTGCACAGAGCAGCCCTAAACCTTCTCTTCTGTGGTCACCCACTGGTGATCTTGGCTCCTCCTCTTTGTTTGCCCCCACAGGAAGTCGCCTGCTATGGGGGCACACAGTGTGTGCCTGCTCCCAAGCTTTGCATCTATGTAGCTGTGCCAGAGGGGCTGAGGTTGTTCTTGGAGTCAAGGCAAAGAACAGAAATCCCAAATTACCAAATTATCCCTTTTGGGGGTGTCATTACATACACTTTTAAAGGAACTCTGTCTTCAAAGATATATATATATATACACACACACAGTATCTCACAAAAGTGAGTACACCCCTCACATTTTTGTAAATATTTTATTATATCTTTTTATGTGACAACACTGAAGAAATGACACGCTGCTACAATGTAAAGTAGTGAGTGTACAGCTTGTATAACAGTGAAAAGTTGCTGTCCCCTCAAAATAACTCAGCTCACAGCCATTAATGTCTAAACCGCTGGCAACAAAAGTGAAAATGTCCAAATTGGGAATTATTAGCCATTTTCCCTCCCAGTGTCATGTGACTCGTTAGTGTTACAAGGTCTCAGATGTGAATATGGAGCAGGTGTGTTAAATTTGATGTTATCGCTCTCACTCTCGCATACTAGTCACTGGAAGTTCAACATGGCACCTCATGGCAAAGAACTCTCTGAGAATCTGAAAAAAAGAATTGTTGCTCTAGATAAGAAGATTGCCAAGACCCGGGAAGGAGAACATACAGTCTCCTTCTTCAAAAAGACTGTATGTGAACTCACTGCAAAGTAAAATAAAATGGGCAATATGTTTAAAAGGCTAAAAATAAAACCTATGTGGCTAATGGCCAAAGTTAAAGAAGCTATATATAATAAGAAAAGAGCTTTTAAAAAATATAAAAATGAAGGAATACTATCATTGTTTAAATGCCACAAAAAATAGAACAGAATGTGTAAAAAGGAAATAAAGAATGCAAAAATTCAAAACAAACAACAGATTGCAAATAATAGTAGGACAAAGCCCACAAAATTCTTCAAATATATTAATAGTAAAAAGGTCAGGTGGAGCAGAACATCTCCTATGTCCAATGGCAACATATAGAATATTGTTGGTGGAGACTGGTACATGCTCCACGGTACTGCCTCAGAAATTCTGCACACCGTTAGGGGGAGGTGTTTTCTAACAGAAAGTCCGTCCAGGGGGCTTAGTGTCAACAGTGTAAGAAGTATGGCCAAAGAGTTAACTGTGCAAGTGTCTTGCTCGCTTCTAATGCCGCGTACACACGATCAGAAACTCAGACAGAAAAAGTCAGATGTGAGCTTTTGGTTGGAAATTCCAACCGTGTGTATGCTCCATCTGACTTTTTCTGTCGGAATTTACACCAGCAAAAGATTGAGAGCAGGTTCTCTATTTTTCAGACGGAAAAAGTTCTTGTCGGAAATTCTGTTCGTCTGTATGCAATTCCGACGTGCAAAAAAGCACGCATTGCTCAGAATCAAGCAGAAGAGCCAAACTGCCTATTGAACTTCATTGATCTCGGCTCGTCGTACGTCTTGTACATCACCGCGTTCTTGATGGTCGAAAGTTCAGAGAACTTTTGTGTGACCGTGTGTATGCAAGCCAAGCTTAAGCGGAATTTCGTCAGAAAAACCATCCAAGGTTTTTCCGACGGAAATTCTGATCATGTGTACGCAGCATAAGTCTGCAGTCCTGCCTTAATGTTTATTTCACATGACCATCTGTAGCTCCTGCCTTAGGTTTAGGGATTAGCAAGTGTAGTTCCACAGTGTCACTGCTAAGGTGCCATAAGCCCGGTCCACATATACCATATTTGGCCAATGTCCCTGGAAACTGGAGATCAATTAAAAGAGAAGTTCTGTTTTTTTTTTCTTCAAAATCATACTTACCTGGGTGGATGCAGCATCAGTCTGATGGTGCATGTGTCCCCTGCAGGCTTGAAGACTGAGAACCCAGCGATCATAGACCACTGATTGTTCGGTTGTCAGAGCTCCATGAGCTCCTTCTTCAAAAAGACTGTATGTGAACTCACTGCAAAGTATAATAAAATGGGCAATATGTTTAAAAGGCTAAAAATAAAACCTATGTGGCTAATGGCCTAAGTTAAAGAAGCTATCTATAATAAGAAAAGAGCTTTTAAAAAATATAAAAATGAAGGAATACTATCATTGTTTAAATGCCACAAAAATAGAACAGAATATGTAAAAAGGAAATAAAGAATGCAAAAATTCAAAACAAACAACAGATTGCAAATAATAGTAGGACAAAGCCCACAAAATTCTTCAAATATATTAATAGTAAAAAGGTCAGGTGTGAGCATGTAGGCCCTTTACGGGACATGTATCAATGCAAAAAAAAGTTTTAAAACCTCAATTTTTTCAGGAGCAGTGATTTAAACATTGGACAGAGGGGTGGCTGTGGACGTGGTATACTTGAATTTAGACACAGTTCCCCACACATGGCCAGGGCCGCTGATAAGGTAGTACAACCGGCCCTCCTGTAGGGGGGCATAAGCCTCAACAGTCCAGAGGGCAGGAGAGGAGAGCCGGTTGTACTGTCCTGTGACTCCTGTAGAATAAGGTGACCAGATTTTTATAATGAAATCCGGGGACATATATATATATATATATATATTGTGACAGCAGGAAGGTAAAGTCACCTGGTTGCATCCAGGGGGGTAGATATATTTCGCCCAGATTCAGGCTTTACGCCGACTTATACAACTAGGTGGAGTGTTGTATAAGCCCAGCTGAGGCTAGTGGGCTCATGGATGACTCATACCTCTAGGGAGAGTGTGGGGCGTCGTGCAGACAGGGAGTTGATGAGACCAGCTGAAGCTTGTCAGCTCATTTAGGCCTCTATAAAAACTCCCAGCTTCATTAGATGTTAGCTCATGCCTGGACCCAGACCTGTGTGGACTGTCTAGGGAGAGTGAACCCCTGTGCGGTGAGACAAAGCCTGTGTGGCTATTTGCTTGGACATTTAAAACCAGGGACTTAGGGACTAGGACAGCACTAGGCTGATCCCAGTTGTTAGTTAGGAAACCTGTATGTTTAGTCAGAGGTCAAGTTGACCAGGATTTATTTTGTTTATGTTTCTTTTGCTTTGCTGTGTTTTGTCACTGTAAATAGAAAATAAACCGCACCTTTTTGATTTTGAAAACCACAACCTCCGTTTGCTGGGCCTGTTTTTGTGTGGGGAGCCCATCTCGGGGGTCACACACACCCGCTGCCGAGCTAACCCCCTCACAGTTGGTGGAGAACCAGTGGCAGTTTTTTTTTAAGCCAACATGGAGGAGATACTGAAGCAGCTGGCTCTAGCAAATGCCAATCAACAGCAGACAAATGCAGGTTTGCAAAAGAACTTCGCAGCCCAGCAGCAAGCTCATCAACAGAGCCTTGCAGCCCAGCAGCAGACAAACGCAACTTTGCAACAGAGTCTGGAGGCTCAGCAACAAGCCCAGCAGCAATCTGAGGCCCGCTTCATAGACCTGTTGCAGAAGCAAGAGCAGAGACTACAACAACAGATGGAAGCAGCAATGCAGCAACGTCCGCAGACCAGTGAGGAAAGCCGTCCCACTAATACCGCGTCCTTTGGGGTGAGTCGTTTATTGACAAAAATGACTGGAGAGGATGATCCAGAGGTATTTTTGACCACATTTGAAAGGACCGCTGAAAGAGAAAAGTGGCCTGAGGAGCAGTGGGCTGGACTGGTGGCTCCTCTGTTAACTGGTGAATCGCAGAAAGCTTACTATGACCTAGAGCCTAACCAAGCAAAAGACTATGCGATGCTAAAAGCTGAAATATTGGCAAGGCTGGGTGTCACCCAGGCTGTCCGGGCTCAGCGTGTGCATAACTGGACTTTCCAGCTTGGAAAACTCCCCAGGTCTCAAATGTATGATCTCATTCACCTGAGCAGAAAGTGGCTACAGCCAGAGACTTTGTCCGCACCAAAGATTGTGGAACGTGTTGTAATGGATCGGTTTTTGAGAGCTCTTCCTACTGCCATCCAAAAGTGGGTAAGCCATGGAGACCCAGAGACGGCCGATGGTCTTGTGGATCGTGTGGAGAAATACTTGGCTACAGAGAACCTGACGGCCTCTTCCAGAGACACTCGGACTTTCCACCCTAAGACCAGACCATCCCCAGGGGCGGATAAGAGGATTCCAAGGGGTGAGGGTGGAGAGAGTGAGAGGGTGGGAGCTCTACCCCAAGTTTGGCGAGAACAGCCTGGGAAATCAGCGGCTCAAGAGGCCGCAAGAAGGATCGTTTGCTACCGCTGCCGGCAAGCGGGACATATACCAGCCAATTGCCCGGTTGTGGAGGAACCCATGCAGTGTGACTTTCTGACGGGCAGACGTCAGTCGCTGTGTGCGACAGTCGCATGCACTGCCATTCGAGGAACTGAGAAACATTTATGCAAAATGTGTGTTAATGGTAGAAATGTTGTGGTATTGCTGGATTCAGGTAGCCTTGTGACCCTGATAAAGGCTGAGTTAGTTAAAACAGAGGTCTCTGGGAATAGCAAGGTAGCTGTTATTTGTGTGCATGGGGACACCCGAGAGTATCCAGTGACTACAGTGTGTTTCGAGACCCCCAAAGGTACCCTCTCTCATCCAGTGGGCTTAGTATCTCAGTTACCGCATGACGCCATTGTGGGAAGGGATTTTCCGAAGTTCTGGGAACTGTGGGATGATCCTGAGCCCCCCACTGGTGCCCCTATGTACCAGGAATGTGATAGCCAGAACTCCCCTGAGAGTGGTGAGGACTCTCCGGAATTTCCCTTATCAGTATTGGCAGGGGAGACTCAAGAAACTGGAGAGGAGCCCACCTCCTCAGACGAAAACCTACCGTCTGTGGAGTTTTCTGATTTTGAGGTTCACAGGGAAAACTTTGCCACAGAACAGTTGAAAGACCCCGCCCTAATAAAGGCACGGGAAAACGTAGTGAAAATAGATGGCGAGTTAGTGAACCCAGATAATACCTGCACTTACCCATACTTCAGCGTAGAGAAGGACCTACTGTATCGGGTGGCAAAAAGGGCAGAAGAAACCGTTGAGCAGCTTGTGGTGCCCAAACCTTACAGGAAGTTGGTGTTGGAGTTGGCCCATGGGCACATTCTTGGAGGTCATCTGGGGACAGAGAAAACCCGAGAGAGGGTATTACAGAGATTCTATTGGCCGGGGGTGATGAAGGACATAGAAAATTATTGTTCCTCCTGCCCTGTGTGTCAGAGGTCGGCCCCGATGCCACATTTCCGTAGCCCGCTGGTCCCTCTACCCATCATTGAGGTCCCGTTTGAGAGGATCGCCATGGATTTGGTAGGTCCTATAATCAAGTCCGCTAGGGGGCACCAGTACATATTAGTTATAATGGACTATGCCACCCGTTATCCAGAAGCGATCCCTCTCCGAAATACCTCGGCCAAAACCATAGCCAAAGAGCTATCTCTTGTGTTTAGCCGGGTGGGTATTTGTAAAGAACTGCTTACGGACCAAGGTACACCCTTTATGTCCCGGGTTATGAAGGAGCTGTGTAAATTGTTCAAAGTGACGCAATTACGTACATCTGTGTATCACCCCCAAACCGATGGGCTGGTTGAAAGGTTCAACAAAACCCTAAAACAAATGTTGAAGAAAGTGGTGGATAGAGATGGAAAGGATTGGGACTGTCTACTTCCTTATCTGATGTTTGCTATTAGGGAGGTGCCCCAATCCTCTACGGGATTCTCCCCCTTTGAGTTACTGTATGGGAGACACCCAAGAGGGCTGTTGGATATTGCCAAGGAAACTTGGGAAAGTGAGAGTTCTCCCCACAGGAGTGTGATTGAGCATGTCGCCCTGATGCAAGACCGAATTGCACAGGTAATGCCCATCGTGAAGGAACATTTGGCCCAAGCGCAGTTAGCACAGCAGAGAGTGTACAACCGTGGAGCCAAGACCCGTACCTTTTCCCCGGGGGATAGGATACTGGTACTTGTCCCTACGGTTGAAAGTAAATTCGTTGCCAAATGGCAAGGCCCCTACGAGATAATGGAAAAAGTGAGCGAAGTGAATTACAAGGTCAGACAACCAGGAAGGCGAAAGCCCGAACAGATCTATCACGTTAATCTGTTGAAAGCCTGGAGGGATAGAGAGTCCCTAGTCGCAGACACTTGGTCACCAGCTCAAACTGGTTGCGTGATTCCTGAGGTTGGAATAGCAGCCACCTTGTCACAACCCCAACAACAGGAGGTTAAGGAGTTTGTGCTTCGCAACAAGGAGGTATTCTCTGAGCTGCCGGGACAAACATTTGGGGTAGAGCATGACATCATTACCCCGCCCGGTGAAAGGGTGAAGTTAAAACCCTATCGGATCCCAGAGGCCCGACGGGAGGCAATACGGGAGGAAGTACAGAAAATGCTGAACTTAGGGGTGATAGAGGAGTCCCAAAGTGATTGGTCTAGTCCCATTGTGTTGGTGCCTAAACCGGATGGGAGCTGGCGATTTTGTAACGATTTTCGTCAGTTGAACAAAGTTACAAAATTTGACACCTACCCCATGCCACGTATAGATGAGTTGATCGACTGGCTGGGAACAGCCCGATACATGACGACTCTTGACCTCACAAAAGGGTATTGGCAAATCCCCCTGGCCAAGTCGGCCAAAGAGAAAACCGCATTTGTAACCCCAGACGGGGCGTTCCAATATAAAAGAATGCCGTTCGGGTTACAGAATGCGCCGGCCACATTCCAGCGGAAAATGGACCAGATGCTGAGGCCCCATCGGAAGTATGCTGCGGCTTACCTGGATGACATAATTGTCCATAGCACAGATTGGGCCTCACATCTGCCAAAAGTGCAAGCAGTCCTGGACTCTGTTCGGGAAGCGGGGTTTACGGCTAACCCCAAGAAGTGTACCATTGGGCAGGAGGAGGCCAAATATCTTGGGTACACCATTGGGAGGGGAGTAATAAAACCCCAACTCAACAAAGTCAAGGCCATCCAGAGTTGGCCACGTCCCAACAGCAAGAAGCAGGTACGAGCCTTTCTGGGAATCGCTGGGTATTATCGGCGATTCATTCCCCACTTTGCTTCTAAGGCTGTGCCCCTAACCAACCTGACGAAGGGGAAAGGGTCGGTCATGATTAAATGGACCCCCGAGGCTGAGGCAGCATTCCAATTCTTGAAACAAGCCTTATGTAGCCAGCCAGTGTTGTACTCACCCGACTTCTCTAAAGACTTTGTCGTACAAAGTGATGCGTCAGATGTGGGGTTAGGAGCAGTATTGTCCCAGGTCTGGAACGGGGAAGAGCACCCAGTCATTTACCTCAGCAGGAAGTTGAAGTCCCATGAGGTAAATTACGCCACGGTTGAAAAGGAGTGTTTAGCGGTGAAGTGGGCTCTAGATTCCCTTCGGTACTACTTGCTAGGTAGGCACTTTGACATGGTTACGGATCACGCTCCGTTAAAGTGGATGGCTCAAAACAAGGAAACAAATAGAAGAGTGAATAGGTGGTTCCTGGCCCTCCAGGAATTCAACTTCACAGTAAAGCATCGCCCTGGCGTTCAAATGGGGAATGTGGATGCTTTGTCTCGAGTACATGAATGCCTGATTGCTGGTGTTCCAACCCCGAGGTTAAAACAAGAGGGGGGGGGTATGTGACAGCAGGAAGGTAAAGTCACCTGGTTGCATCCAGGGGGGTAGATATATTTCGCCCAGATTCAGGCTTTATGCCGACTTATACAACTAGGTGGAGTGTTGTATAAGCCCAGCTGAGGCTAGTGGGCTCATGGATGACTCATACCTCTAGGGAGAGTGTGGGGCGTCGTGCAGACAGGGAGTTGATGAGACCAGCTGAAGCTTGTCAGCTCATTTAGGCCTCTATAAAAACTCCCAGCTTCATTAGATGTTAGCTCATGCCTGGACCCAGACCTGTGTGGACTGTCTAGGGAGAGTGAACCCCTGTGCGGTGAGACAAAGCCTGTGTGGCTATTTGCTTGGACATTTAAAACCAGGGACTTAGGGACTAGGACAGCACTAGGCTGATCCCAGTTGTTAGTTAGGAAACCTGTATGTTTAGTCAGAGGTCAAGTTGACCAGGATTTATTTTGTTTATGTTTCTTTTGCTTTGCTGTGTTTTGTCACTGTAAATAGAAAATAAACCGCACCTTTTTGATTTTGAAAACCACAACCTCCGTTTGCTGGGCCTGTTTTTGTGTGGGGAGCCCATCTCGGGGGTCACACACACCCGCTGCCGAGCTAACCCCCTCACAATATATTTTTTATTGGCAAATGGTAAACTATTTTATAAGCATATTTTCTTTAATTGATATATGCAGTGTATGTGGTATGTGTTTATGGAATGATTGTATGATGTATATGGTTTTTCTCACATATCCTCCATAAATAAAGATGAAAAAAAAAAGATACTGCTTAGAATTTTTAAAGATATGACTAAAAAATGTTATGAAGATAAGACAGAGTGCAGAGTTCAGGAACGCGTTACATAAAGAATGCAGGGCTCAGCTGTGCATGGTCCACCCCGGGTTCCAGTCACTGGGGGAGTGTGTCAGGCCGGGCGTCTCACGCTGTGTGAACTTTAATTTGATTCGCTGGGCGCCCGCCGTCACAAAAGTCCTGGACAGCTCCAACCTATGATAGACAGCACACATGTCTATTGGACACATGTCCATTGCCTCAGCACCCGTCAAGGATCAACCTGCAACTGGCGCCGCCCCTCCAATCTGGGGACAGATGGGCTCCGGGGACAGTGTCCTCAATCCAGGGACTGTCCCCGGAAACCGGAGACGTCTGGTCTCCCTACTGTAGAACCCCTGCAGCACTGCTGGCTTTCTCCCTCCGGCTGCTGTGCAGGGGATCAATGATACATATTAGCCTACCTTTCCTTTATTTAACCAGTTGTCCCAATGCTGCCTTTGTTCTCAGGCATGTCCCGATTTTGGAGCAGCAGGGACAGCTGCAGAGTCTCTCTCTGCCTTTGCCATTTACACTTCCGGGTCTTGAAACTCCCCCTCCCCTCCTACTGTGATCCGCAGTGTTATCTCTTGCAATGAGGCCTGAGCTCTTCTTTGCCGAACTCCACCGTGCTCTGTGTTCACTGTAACTTGCAGTGGCTGCAGGGCCTGAATGTTGTAGTGCTTCTGCTGGAAAGGGGGGGGGGTAAGTTGCAGAAAGTTCAGGATACAGAGAGGGGAGAATGTGGCAGGAGCCAGCCTAGAACTGCAGGTAGACATTGGCTACCACTGCAGTGTTGGAGCCAGAGGCCAGTGAATACACCTGTAGTGCCCTGCTCCTGTTGACCAGGCGCTTGCATGTAAATTTAATGGGTTATCTGTTCTGTATATAGTTCAGATTTAATATTATGGTTAAATTAGCCTCTGCTCCAGCATTGGCTGTGTCGTGTGCAGTTCCACACTGTTGCCTGTAGGTGTCGTTGTCACCACCGGCCAGTGATGGAAGGACGACAGGCTAAGGTGTATTGGGTGTCTCTTTCCCCAGAAGCAGCCCAGTGGGAGTGGTCTCCTCGCTGTGCATTCTGGAAGAGGATACTTAAGGGGCAGACGCCATCTTTTCGCTCTCTCACCTCATGGCCTGCCTGGCCTAAGGTATGTGACAACTCCTCTTCTGGCCTCGGGGCCCTGTTGGCCCGAGGCTCTGTGACTGCAAGAAGCCCAGAAGCTATCTGGGGCCTACTGGTTCAGAGGTGGTTCTGTGCTGTCTGTCCTGCAGGAAGAAGCCGAGCAATTGAAAGATCCGGGGGAGGACTCGTCTTGGAGAGGACCGAGTGCAATGCTGGTATCTCAAGAAGTGCGGATGCATCCTAACCAATCTACCTCACAGTACTGCCAGATGGCTTAAAGGAACTTTGGTACTGTGCTGCTGTGTTTGCTATTAATATTATGTGGCAGAGGATTGTTAAACTGATACTGAATCCTGTGGCAGAGGATTGTTCAACAGGTATTGTTCTCATCAAGTCTGTGGCAGAGACTTTTGTTCTGTGCATCATTTCGGCTGCTAGGTCAGTGAAAGAGGCCTATCCGGGTAAGCAAGATCCGTTGACTGAAGTGTACTTGTCTTCGGGATCTCAAGTTCCTCAGTGATCTGCACCAGGTATCTGAACCTTCCCCTAACCCTCCATCCCTCTACTGCTCAAGTTGTTCAATAAAAAGCATTGGAAAAGAACTAAGTACTACCCTTTGTTCCACATGACTCTCCCTTCTAGACTGTAAGCTCTGACGAGCAGGGTCCTCTGATCCCTCCTGTATTGAATTGTATTGTGACTGTACGGTCTTCCCTGATGTAAAGCGCTGCACAAACTGTTGGCGCTATATAAATCCTTATAATAATAATAATAACTAAGTGACTGTGCATACATCTGTGGGCGCAAGGCCCAGTATAGACTCTAAGTTTCTAACCTAGTGAACTGTGTTTAGGGGTAACGGCAAAGACCCAAAAATATAACCAGCAGCTCCTACGGGGGTAGTGCTACACACTTCTCCCTCCACCTGACAGACATCTCTGCACCAGCTATTTCTATGTGGCAACATAAAGAAAAACAAATGCTCCTGCGCTTGAGAAATTGCTGTGAGGCTGATTGAAAACAATTGTCTCCACTGGTCTAGCCACCACATTTTTTAAGATTTATATATTTTGCTTGATTTTATCCTGTTTGTGAGTATATTTCTATATGGCACTCCTGAGGCCCCATTCACACTTTGCGTAGCGGGAACGCATGTTTTTTAGCCTGTTTTTCACACATAAGGCAGCCCATTCACTTCAATGGACTGCCCTACATTTGACAAACGTACCATAGAATGCTCTTTTCAGGCATGCAGCTTTGCAAGTGTAGCAGGTATTTGAATTTAGGGGAAGCATCTGGGTGGTAGTGTAACCCAGATGCACTGATTGCTAGGGGATCTGAGGCCCTTTTATGGTTTTTGGAGGACTCTGGTGGTGTGAGGTTCCCTGGGCCTATAGGTGGCGTTGTTGCCGGGGGCCGGAGGTGAACTCACACCGCAAGACTGTGCCTTTTTGTCCTCCCCTGGAGCTGGTACAGCGGGGCGGGGAACCCGCTGTGGCACGAAGGAAGAGGAGATAAAAGGGGCGGACGCCCTTACCATGGAGTTCAGAGTGCAGAGTCGGAGGACGCGGCCACACCCAGGCACCTTTAGCTTGGGTGCTGGCGTTCCGGTGCTCCGGGCCCAGGTGCCCTTGACCTGGCCGGAGCGGAGATGGAGTCCATCTCAGGCACCTTTAGCCTGGGGTGAGGTACTATGGCGGATGCCTGGGGATCAGTACCTTCGACTGAGTTCTGTGAGGGTGGAGGAATCCGAGGGGGCCCTAACTCCTTGGGTGCCCGTGTCTGAGTTTGTGAGGTCTGGTGAGCAGAACTTCCCTGGAGAGTCCGGCGCAGCATCGCTGGTGACAGAGAGGCCTCCGGTATCTCCCTTGGACGGATATCTTTCCCCTGACAGGGGCCTTGCTAGCGAAGGTAATTCACGTTCTATTTCACATAGTCAGTGGCAGTGACTATTCGCCACTGGTGATACCACAGTGGTTGGCAGGAGAAGGGAAAGGATTGTGCCTCGACCTATTCCCATTAAGACTAAGTTGTTGCAAAAGAATCCAACTTAACCGTGCTGTGTGTTTATTCGCTGAGAAGAATAAAACTGTGTTGGACCTATTCACTGTGTGGAACTCTGGTTACTAGGAGCAAAGGAGTCAGGGACGAAGTACAGGACTTGACTCTAGGACACCTACACAAAGCCTGATCTTTCTGGTCTTCACCTCGTCACTATGGAGGACATGGGCCGTAGTGTATCTCATCCCTCCCCCCAGCACTAACACCCCTAGACAAAGAAAGACAAGCTGAGAATGAGAAGGGGTGAGAGGGGTGAGGCCGCTACACAAGTTTACCACACGACAAAACGCAAGTCTGCGAACTGTTTTTGGGTCGCCATTAACAATTTATGGCACCACAAGCGCTATGTGAGTTTGCAGTACATTTCTAAATGTACTGCAAAGTAGGGATGAGCTTCGAGTTCGAGTCGAACTCATGTTCGACTCGAACATTGCCTGTTCGCCCGTTCGCCAAACAGCGAACAATTTATCGTGTTCGCGGCAAATTCGAAAAGCCACGGAACACCCTGTAAAAGTCTATGGGAGAAATCTAAAGTGGTAATTTTAAAGGCTTATATGCAAGTTATTATCATAAAAAGTGTTTGGGGACCCGGGTCCTGCCCCAGGGGACATGTATCAATGCAAAAAAAGTTTTAAAACAGCCGTTTTTTCGGGAGTAGTGATTTTAATAATACTTAAAGTGAAACAATAAAAGTGAAATATTCCTTTAAATTTCGTACTTGGGGGTGTGTATAGTATGTCTGTAAAGCAGCGCGTGTTTCCCGTGTCTAGAATTGTCCCTGCACAAAATGTAATTTCTGAAGTAAAAAAAGTAATTTAAACCACTCGCGGCTATAATGAATCCCCGGGTCCCCGGCAATACAGAGAAAAGTCATTGAAAAAAACGGCAGGGGTCCCCCCTCCCCCCAGTATGCCGTTTTTTTTAATGACTTTTATCTGTATTGCCGACCCGACAATTCATTAATAGATGCAGTAGTTTTAAATGACTTTTTTTCCTTCAAAAATGACATTTTGCGCAGGGAACCAAAATTAAAAAAAAAAAATGTGTGGGGGTCCCCCCCAAATTCCATATCAGGCCCTTCAGGTCTGGTATGGATATTAAGGGGAACCCCGCACCACAATAAAAAAAATGGCATGGGGTCCCCCCAAAAATCTATACCAGACTCTTATCCTAGCACGCAACCTGGCAGGCTGCAGGAAAAGAGGGGGGGACGAGAGAGTGCCCCCCCTCCTGAACTGTACCAGGCCACATGCCTTCAACATGGGTAAGATGTCCCTATGTTGATGGGGACAAGGGCCTCATCTCCACAACCCCTGCCCGGTAGTTGTGGGGGTCTGCAGGCGGGGGGGCTTATCGGAATCTGGAAGCCCCCTTTAACCAAGGGGACCCCCAGATTCTGCCCCCCCCATGTGAATTGGTAACGGGTACATTTTTAAATACAGCCAGACGGGGCTGTATACAAGCTGTGGCTGCAATGATTTACTACACAGCCGCAGCATTTTTAACACAGGCTGCATAGGTTGACAGGCAGCACCACCTGTATACCTCCCCGTTGAGTTCAATGTGGTCGCTCTGCAACTGCAAGCCAAACACTTAGCTCACATTAGCAGCACTCTCTCACAATGTAAAATCACTATTCAGCGATTTAAAAAAGGCATAACAAAAAACAGGTGTCAGGGGGCGACTGTAGCAAGAGTATAATTTCTGCCATAGCTGCAAAACAGCATTGCAACCATCACATTTTGTCAGGTAGGCTGTACAATAAGGTGACCAGATTTTTAAAATGAAATCCGGGGACATATTTTGTTTTACTAGTAATGGCGGCAATCAGCGACACTCTGCCCGTCGCCGCTCGCCTCACAGCCTCTCAAGTGTTACTCTCCGGGTCCCGGCTACTACTAGGTGGAGAGCGGAGGAAGATCACTCCACCAGGGAAGGCAAGGAGATAAGCAGGCTGCTGGTCGGGACTTGAGCCAAGGCAGAAGAACATGCGAGCGGAGCTGGATGGGCATGCACCCGAAACGGAAGAAATATTTTCTCAGCTTCGACCAGCACCTGATCATCAGAAAGGGGCACAGATAAAGGGAAAAAATAGACCCCCTAAGCTAGTAGGAGCGGCGGAGCGGGGGGGGGGATTGTAATTCAGATTTTTTTTTTTTTTATTAATTCTGCACTGACTGTCTTTGAAATTGCACCAGCCCCTGTTCAAATCCAATCCAGGGACAAAACCGGGAACAGACTTGGTCTGGGGACAATGTCCTCAATCCGGGGACTGTCCCTGAAACCGGGGATGTCTGGTCACCCTACTGTACAAGGACCCTTGATTTCTAACAGCAGCCCTGCACAAGGCTAATGTGTAAAGTAAAGTCTACAGGCTTGGAAAGATCAGTTTGTAAATGAATAGAAAACTGGCTAAAAGACCAAATTCAGAGAGTAGTGGTTATTGATTCTTACTCTGAATGGTCCAAGGTTGTTAGTGGTATACCCCAAGGTTTAGTGTTGGGACCATAGGTGTGCGCATCCTATTGCCTTATGATGTGCACCCCAAAGCTCAAACATACGCATGTACATTATATATATATATATATATATATATATTTATATATATATATATATATATATATATATATTGTAAGATTAGGGATTGTTAGCTCTCGTGGTGGATGCGTTTTTTCAGTGATTCAGGCCAGTCAGGAACTCTGTTTAAGGGCATGGTAGCCCATTTTTATTTAAAAGCACAAAAGTTCACAAATACATCCGTAGCCTTCACAGGGGGGTACCACTATTCCTGTATCTTGCATACTCAACAGTTTAGCCTCCTAGCTTTACCTTCTTGCTATCCAGCTGTTTCAGGTCTTTAGCCTAGGCCTTAGGTCAGCTCCTCAGACCCAAACAGTTTCCAAGAGTTAGGCCCCTTTCACACTGGGGCGGGCAGGACCGGTGGCGGTATAGCAGCGCGATTTTCAGCGCTGCTATACCGTCGTTCTTACCGCGGTATGCGGTCGCTAGGGGGGTGAATTTAACCCCCGCTAGCGGCCGAAAAAGGGTTAATACCGCCCGCAAACTGCGGCTATTGCCGCGGTTTGCGGGCGGTATTACCGCGCTGTCCCATTGATTTCAATGGGAGACCTCGGTAAAGGAGCGGTGAACATACCGCTCCTTTACCGCTGTAAAGAAGCGGCTAGCAGGACTTTTGGAGCGGTCCTGCTAGCGCACCACTTCAGTGTGAAAGCCTTCGGGCTTTCACATTGAAGGCTGAAGGGCATGATTTTTTCATGCGGTATAATAGCGCTAATATTAGCGCTAAACCGCATGAAAAATGCCCCAGTGTGAAAGGGGCCTTAAGCTGTCTCCTCGCTTACCCCTGGTCAGCACCTTTGTTGTTGAATCACTAACGATGTCTGCCTCCTGCAGACATGCCTATTCTGGCTGCACCCATGCAGCATAGATAGCCTCTGACTCCACTCAGAGGGATGGGAGAGTCCACCTGACTCTCCAAGCACAGACTTCCTGTCTGTTGGGTGGGGCCCTATTCCATAGTCAGGGCAGGACTAAAAAGCCAAAGACACAGCTGTTCAATCAGCATGTCTTTCTCTACAAACTCTGGTGTAAACGAACACTCTTTAGCCCTGGTTCACATTGGTGCGATTTGACATGTCAAATCGGCGAAATTTTCCGCAAATTGCGGCCAATGGCACCGTCCTAATCGGTGCGATGCCGCATCTGCGGCGCTGCACCGATTACAAAAATAGGATTTTTTACTCACCGTAAAATCCTTTTCTCTGAGTCCATGGACCGACACAGCTTCTCTATTGACAAAGTGGGTATTATCCGTTAATTAGGAGTGACTAGGCAGAAAAACTTGTAAAAAGTGTTGCATCACACCTTCTACAGTACCGCCCAGGGGGCGGACCCTCTGGGTATACCCTCTCAGTCTGCATCTTCGCAGATCAGTTCGTCAAAAAGCAGTACAAACTTAAAAGGAGGGGTGGGTGCTGTGTCGGTCCATGGACTCAGAGAAAAGGATTTTACGGTGAGTAAAAAATCCTATTTACTCTTTCGTCCATGGACCGACACAGCTTCTCTATTGACAAAGTGGGACGTCCCAAAGCAGTGTCAGAGAAAAAACGAGGGGTGGTAACAGCATAAAAATAAACTTCACCCCAAACACAAAACAGCACTCCTCCAACGGAGGAGTTGCAACTCTAAACAGCCGCTTGTAAAACCTTGCGGCCAAAAGAGGCATCCGAAGATGCACCTACATCAATTTTGTAGAATTTTGTGAAAGTGTGAGCGGACGACCAAGTCGCCGCTTTACATAATTGGGAAACAGACGCTTGATGTCGGAAAGCCCAAGAGGCACCTATAGCCCTGGTCGAATGCGCCGTGACAGGAAAGGGGGGCGCCTGACCCTTTAAGGCGTAAGCCTGGATTACTATCTGTCGGATCCACCTAGAGATGGTGGCCGATGAGACTGCTTGGCCCTTCTTGGGACCAGCCACCGAAACAAACAGTGAGTCTGACTTCCGGAACAGGGAAGTAGCAGATAGGTATACTCTCAAAGCTCGGACAACGTCCAAGGAATGCAACGCCGACTCCTTAGGATTCGACGGCTGAGGACACAAGGATGGAAGTACAATGTCTTCCTTGAGATGAAAAGCCGAAACGACTTTCGGAAGAAAGGAAGGCTGCGGCCGCAGCACCACCTTATCCTTGTGGAAAATCAAATAGGGAGCCTTGCCGGACAAGGCTGCCAGCTCAGAGACTCGTCTAACTGACGTAACAGCCACCAAAAAGACCACTTTCTGAGAAAGTGTCAATAGGGGAATATCTCTAATATTCTCAAACGGTGCCTTCTGAAGCACCGAGAGGACCAGGTTCAAGTCCCACGGAGGTAACGGGGGACGGACCGGAGGGGCCACATGTCGGACCCCCTGCACAAATTTACTCACGAGAGAGTGAGTCGCCAGGGGTCGCTGAAAAAAGACAGCCAGGGCAGATATCTGTCCCTTAAATCGTACTTAGGGCAAGCCCTTGGTCCACCCCATGCTGTAAAAACAGCAGGATTCTGGAAACCAAATAGGTAGGCGGATGCCATTTCATTTCCTCACACATGGAGATGTAGGCCCTCCAAGTGCGGTGATAGACCTTCCTAGAGGACGGTTTTCGAGCACTTCTCATAGTAGAGATTACTGAGTCTGACAGGCTCGGTCTCTCAGTACCTGGTTCTCAACAGCCATGCCGTTAAAGCCAATGACTGTAAAGCAGGATGGAATATGGGACTTTGCGATAGCAGGTCCTTCCGTAGTGGTAGGCGCCAGGGGACGTCTGCTACCAGACGTACTAGATCGTCGTACCAAGGACGCTGAGGCCAATCTGGAGCGATTAGGATCATTGGAATTCCCTCTGCCTCCACTCTGCGGAGCAGAAGAGGAAGAAGCCTTAAGGGAGGGAAGGCATAGATTAGCCGATACTGACCCCACGATGCTACCAATGCGTCCGTTGCGTCTGCCCATGGGTCTCTTGACCGGGCCACAAATCTCAATACCTTCCGATTGAGTCGGGAAGCCAGAAGATCTACGTCTGGTGTGCCCCATCTTTGGCAGAGGAGTTGGAACACCTCCGGGTGTAAGGACCCTTCTCCCTGGTCCAGCATCTGGCGGCTCAGGTAGTCCGCCTGCCAGTTTTCCACACCCGGAATGTACACGGCCGACAGTGCCGGTACGCTCCTCTCTGCCCACTTCAGGATGCGAGCGATCTCCGATGTTGCAGCTGAGCTTCTTGTTCCTCCTTGATGATTGACATATGCCACTGCTGTGGCGTTGTCTGACTGGATCCTGACTGGACGCCCTTGCAGCCTCTGAGACCATTTGAAGAGGCACAGCCTGATCGCCCGGATTACCAGGACATTGATCGGCAGGAGAGCTTCCTCTGGGGTCCAGCGACCTTGCGCCGACTGAACACCCCAGACTCCCCCCCCAACCTGTAAGGCTGGCGTCCGTCGTGATCACTATCCAGTAAACCGGAAGAAATGACTTCCCGGCCATTAGAGCCGGTGCTGTCAGCCACCATACCAGGGATCTCCTGACTATGTGGCTCACTCGGATTTGATAATCCAGAGATGATGGACATCTGTTCCATCTGGACAGAACTTCCTTCTGTAACACTCGAGTGTGGTATTGAGCATATGGAACCGCCTCGAAGGAGGCTACCCTGAGGCCCAACACTCGCATGCAAAAAACGGAGTGACGACCAATTCCTGGAAGTCAGCTGCCGTACTGCAGCCCGGAGGGTCTGCAACTTCTCCACAGGGAGGAATACCTTTGCCTCTGAAGAATCCAGAATCAACCCCAGGTACCCTAGGCGTTGAGTGGGCACCAATACTGACTTTTGCGTGTTTAGTATCCAACCACAGTCTCGAAGAGTCTGACAGGTAATGGACACGCTTACCTCTAATTCTGAGCTTGAAGGGGCCTTCAGCAGAAGGTCGTATAAGTAGCCTGTGATAGCGATACCCCGCTGTCTTAGAAGTGCCAGAATCGGAGCGAGCACCTTGGTGAACGTCCTGGGTGCTGAGGCAAGGCCCAACGGGAGGGCCACAAACTGGTAGTGGTCCTTCCCGATAGCAAATCGCAGAAACCTCTGGTGTCTGGAGTATATGGGGACATGCAGGTATGCGTCCTTGATGTCCAAGGAGGCCAGAAAGTCCCCCGGATGGAGAGCCGTGACTACAGATCGAACCGACTCCATCCGAAAACTTTGTACCTTCACAAAGCAATTGAGGGCTCTGAGATCCAAGCTTGGACGAACCCCCTCCTTCTTCGGGAAAATGAACAGATTTGAGTAAAAACCCCGTTCCAGTTCTGGAACTGGAATAACTACCCCGCGTTCCAGTAGACCCTGGACCGCCCCATACAGGGCCTCCCGATGGGTCGGTAGTAGCTGGAGATTGGAGGTGTTGAATCTGTCCGGTGGACAAGAGAGAAACTCTATCTTGTAGCCTGAGGAGATTACTTCGCAAACCCACCTGTCGGAGATTAGTGCTGTCCACTGAGTCGCGAATTTGCGAAGACGTCTCCCCACCCGAGAGCTGGGTGGGGGTGGACCTTCATGCGGACGCAAATTTGTCCGCAGGTTTATTGGGTATGCGGGACCAGGGACGCTTTTGTCCTTGGGCAGGCGCTTTATCGGCCTGGGGTCTTTTCCCTGTCGCCCTAGGGGGACGAAAAAACCACTTGTGTGCAGTAAAGGAGGGCCCTTGCCCTTGGCGTGGCCCCTTACCCTTGCTAATTTGGGGAAGCAAAGTGCTTTTACTTCCTGTGGCATCCTTGATGATGTCATCCAGAGAAGCCCCAAAAAGTCTGTCGCCTTTAAAAGGCAGATCCAACAGGGCTTTCTTGGAAGTCTGGTCCGCAGACCAGCCTTTTTAGCCAGATCAGGCGGCGTATTGCTACTGCATAAACCGAAGTTTTAGACAGCAGGGGAATAGTATTCATGTCTGACTCGCAGACAAACCTAAGGCCCTGGACCAACAGGTCGGCCAATGTTATCTCATCAGGAGGAGCATCTCGCTCCTTAACCCCTGGAGTAGCAATCTTGCCCATTCAGTAAGTGTGTGAGACACTAGGGCCCCCGCCAATGCCGGGCGTACTGCCGAGCCTACCACTGAGTATAGGTAGCAAGCGAGTGCTTCAGCCTTCTAATCCACAGGGTCCTAGATAACAGGAGCCCCTTCTACAGGAATTGTGGTGGCTCTATTAAGTCTGGACACCGGAGGGTCCACTATAGGGGGGAGAGGTCCATTTCTTCAGAAAACTCTCCTCAAAAGGGGTACCGTACCGCAAACCTCTTTGGGGCTGTAAAGACCCTCAGTGGGTTCTCCCATTCCTTGTATAAGAGTTTATCAAAAGACACACAAGGGAACACCTTAGCAGTGCGGGCAGGTCTATGAAACCCAAGTGGACCGGAGTCTCTGCTGCTTCTGCAGTATTTTCCAATTTTAGCATATCCCGCACTGCAGTAATAAGGTCAGATACCAAAGCCGTCTCGCGTACTGACCTGGACTTTGAGTCATTCTCACTGTCCGGTCACGGTCTGCAGTCTCTGATGCGTCAGAATCTGGGCCCCGAGCCGTAGCTGGACCTGGTTCTGCACCAGAATTATCCCCAGAAGCTTGCAGGGGATGGGGCGTTTACTACCCCCTGTATTCCCGTGTGCTGCTTCCACCCTGGCAGCAAACGCCTCTAGGATTGCAGTCATAGCGTTCATAGACACCTCAGGGGCACCAGCTGCTAAATCTGGTGTTTCAGGGGAGAAGACATCTGGCTCAGATGCCATGCTGACCACACGCTGACACTCACAGGGCTCCAGGCAAGATATCAATAGGCCACCCTCCTGTGCTGCAGAGAGGCCGGGTCACCCAGAGGACTCACCACCCTGGATAGGTACTGCTATGCTGCGCCTGTGATGCTGTCCCCCTGCTGCTGTGTCAGTCTGCTTCTTTTGTCAGCACTTCCTGTGTGAATTTTCGCACCAGTGTAATGCACCCTAGAGGCCGGAGGCTCTCGAAAAATGGTTGCCAAAAACGTCTGTATGGAAGATAATGTGGGCTCTAAGAAAATGGCCGCCGACAGAAGATAGAGGTCAAGCAGCCATAGCCCACAAAAAGATGGCCGCCGAACGGCAATATCTGCATACAGGGTGGACAAACATGGCCGCAGATCAGCTGATAGGGGCCAGTGGGTGTGGCCGAACCACAAGAAGATGGCCGCCGGGCATTCACAAGAGGCCAAACTTGGCATGGACCACCTCAAAATGGCCGCCGACAGTATGGAGGAGGAAGGACACAAACACAGGTAAGAAAAAATGACATTTCTTTTAAATGTTAGTTACAGCCAGCCCCGCTCCAGTGGGACCCCCTAGGTGACCCCCAGCACCCAGCAACCTTTAGCTAGAAGCCCAGGGAGGAGGGAAAGGCAGGGAGAGAGGGAAGAAAGGGGCCACAACCACTTACTTGATCTCTCCAGGAATGTCCAGCTAAATCACCCAGCCGAGGCAGGGGAGTTTTACTTACCTATCCTGCATGTATTCTGCTGGAAGACATTCCAAACAGATCATCGTCCGCGCACGGAAGGTGACTGTTGGCCAGGCATGCTGTGATTGGACCCAGAAGGGACGATCATATGTATGCCCTGGAGCATGACGCTCACCGGACAGGCTGCTGCGACTCGGCCGTAAGGTCAGCCGAAGCTGAGCGGTCCGATGCAAGCCTTGGAGCGTAAGCTCACCGGTCAGACTGCTGCGACTCGGCCGTAAGGTCAGCCGAAGCTGAGCGGTCCGATGCAGGCCCTGGAGCGTAAGCTCACCGGCCACCCGTGGAGCGACGGGCATGTCGTGGAAAACCCAGCGCGTAGCTAGGGTCGGCGCACGCTCGATGGCCGAAACTGGGGAGACTACAAGGATCGAGGATCCAGCCTGTCACCCAGTCGGCAGTTGATCAAAGATCGCAGGAAACAACAAATGTAGCAAAAAAAAAAAATATATATATATATATATATACAGGTCCTTCTCAAAAAATTAGCATATTGTGATAAAGTTCATTATTTTCTGTAATGTACTGATAAACATTAGACTTTCATATATTTTAGATTCATTACACACAACTGAAGTAGTTCAAGCCTTTTCTTGTTTTAATATTGATGATTTTGGCATACAGCTTATGAAAACCCAAAATTCCTATCTCAAAAAATTTGCATATCATGAAAAGGTTCTCTAAACGAGCTATTAACCTAATCATCTGAATCAACTAGATAACTCTAAACACCTGCAAAAGATTCCTGAGGCTTTTAAAAACTCCCAGCCTGGTTCATTACTCAAAACCGCAATCATGGGTAAGACTGCCGACCTGACTGCTGTCCAGAAGGCCATCATTGACACCCTCAAGCAAGAGGGTAAGACACAGAAAGAAATTTCTGAACGAATAGGCTGTTCCCAGAGTGCTGTATCAAGGCACCTCAGTGGGAAGTCTGTGGGAAGGAAAAAGTGTGGCAGAAAACGCTGCACAACGAGAAGAGGTGACCGGACCCTGAAGAAGATTGTGGAGAAGGACCGATTCCAGACCTTGGAGGACCTGCGGAAGCAGTGGACTGAGTCTGGAGTAGAAACATCCAGAGCCACCGTGAACAGGCGTGTGCAGGAAATGGGCTACAGGTGCCGCATTCCCCAGGTCAAGCCACTTTTGAACCAGAAACAGCGGCAGAAGCGCCTGACCTGGGCTACAGAGAAGCAGCACTGGACTGTTGCTCAGTGGTCCAAAGTACTTTTTTCGGATGAAAGCAAATTTTGCATGTCATTCGGAAATCAAGGTGCCAGAGTCTGGAGGAAGACTGGGGAGAGGGAAATGCCAAAATGCCTGAAGTCCAGTGTCAAGTACCCACAGTCAGTGATGGTCTGGGGTGCCATGTCAGCTGCTGGTGTTGGTCCACTGTGTTTTATCAAGGGCAGGGTCAATGCAGCTAGCTATCAGGAGATTTTGGAGCACTTCATGCTTCCATCTGCTGAAAAGCTTTATGGAGATGAAGATTTCATTTTTCAGCACGACCTGGCACCTGCTCACAGTGCCAAAACCACTGGTAAATGGTTTACTGACCATGGTATTACTGTGCTCAATTGGCCTGCCAACTCTCCTGACCTGAACCCCATAGAGAATCTGTGGGATATTGGGAAGAGAAAGTTGAGAGACGCAAGACCCAACACTCTGGATGAGCTTAAGGCCGCTATTGAAGCATCCTGGGCCTCCATAACACCTCAGCAGTGCCACAGGCTGGTTGCCTCCATGCCACGCCGCATTGAAGCAGTCATTTCTGCAAAAGGATTCCCGACCAAGTATTGAGTGCATAACTGAACATAATTATTTGAAGGTTGACTTTTTTTGTATTAAAAACACTTTTCTTTTATTGGTCGGATGAAATATGCAAATTTTTTGAGATAGGAATTTTGGGTTTTCATGAGCTGTATGCCAAAATCATCAATATTAAAACAAGAAAAGGCTTGAACTACTTCAGTTGTGTGTAATGAATCTAAAATATATGAAAGTCTAATGTTTATCAGTACATTACAGAAAATAATGAACTTTATCACAATATGCTAATTTTTTGAGAAGGACCTGTATATATATATATATCTTTTTTCCCCCGGACCAATGGGCCCGAAGGGAGCCATGTCCTACTCCTTGCTAGACAGAAAAAAACTGATCTGCGAAAATGCAGACTGAGAGGGTATACCCAGAGGGTCCGCCCCCTGGGCGGTACTGTAGAAGGTGTGATGCAACACTTTTTACAAGTTTTTCTGCCTAGTCACTCCTAATTAACGGATAATACCCACTTTGTCAATAGAGAAGCTGTGTCGGTCCATGGACGAAAGAGTAAAGTAGTTTTTGTACTACTTTTTGCGATTTCAGCCGCGATTTACATTGACGCCTGTTTCAGATGTCTTTGAAATTGCGGCCGAAATCAGAACTGTCAGCGGGAGTGAAATCGTGCGAGTTCAGCTGAACTCGCAGGCTTCACTCCCGCAGCCCCAGTGTGAACATGGGCTTAAGGTCACACAGAGTCACACCGTTACAATATATATATATATATATATATATATATATATATATACACACATATATGTACTGTATATACATACATATACACACACACATTCTTATAAAGAAATGTAAAAAACATATTAAAATGTTGTAGGACAGTGGACGTCCCAGTAGGCCCAGGTTGGTGTCAGTAGTTTTTTATTTTTATTATTTGATTTTTTTAATATGTTTTAAAATTGTTCTAAGAGCCTCATTGGGGGGGCTTTGGTGAAATATTAGCAGGGGGAATCCGCACTGCATGGGGCGATTAGGGTGTGCCCAGGCACACCCCCTGCGCACACCTATGGTTGGGACCCCTACTTTTTAACATATATATGTAGCGGGTATTTGAATTTAGTGGAAGCATCTGGGTGGTAGTGTAACCCAGATGCACTGATTGCTAGGGAATCTGAGACCCTTTTATGGTTCTTGGAGGACTCTGGTGATGCGAGGTTCCCTGCGGCCTACAGGTGGCGTTGTTGCCCTGGGCCGGAGTTGAACTCACATCGCAAGACTGTGCCTTTTTGTCCTCCCCTGGAGCTGGTACAGTGGGGCGGGGAACCTGCTGTGGCGCGAAGGGAGAGGAGATAAAAGGGGCGGACGCCCTTACCACGGGGTTTAGAGTTGAAGTCGGAGGACGCGGCCGCACCCAGGCACCTTCAGCTTGGGTGCTGGCGTTCCAGTGTTCCGGGCCCAGGTGCCTTTGACCTGGCCGGAGCGGAGATGGAGTCCATCACAGGCACCTTTAGCCTGGGGTGAGGTACTATGGCGGATGCCTGGGGATCAGTACCTTCGACTGAGTTCCGCGAGGGTGGAGGAATCCGAGGGGGCCCTAACTCCTTGGGTGCCCGTGTCTGAGTTCGTGAGGTCTGGTGTGCAGAACTCTGGAGAGTCCGGCGCAGCATCGCTGGTGACAGAGAGGCCTCCGGTATCTCCCTTGGACGGATATCCTTCCCCTGACAGGGGCCGTGCTAGCGAAGGTAATTCACGTTCTATTTTACATAGTCAGTGGCAGTGACTATTCGCCACTGGTGATACCACAGTGGTTGGCAGGAGAAGGGAAAGGATTGTGCCTCGACCTATTCCCATTAAGACTAAGTTGTTGCAAAATAATCCAACTTAACCGTGCTGTGTGTTTATTCGCTGAGAAGAATAAAACTGTGTTGGACCTATTCACTGTGTGGAACTCTGGTAACTAGGAGCAAAGGAGTCAGGGACGAAGTACAGGACTTGACTCTAGGACACCTACACAAAACCTGATCTTTCTGGTCTTCACCTCGTCACTATGGAGGACATGGGCTGTAGTGTATCTCATCCCTCTCCCCAGCACTAACACCCCTAGACAAAGAAAGACAAGCGGAGAATGAGAAGGGGAGAGAGGGGTGGGGCCGCGACATATATATAAATGATATAGGGTCTGGGAATAAAAGTACCATTGCAGTCTTTGCAGATGACACCAAGCTATGCAGTGAAATAACGTCCTTACATGATGTCTCCAACTTACAAACCGACCTCAATGTTCTGTTTAATTGGGCAACTATGTGCCAGATGAGGTTTAATGTTGATAAATGTAAAGTTATGCATTTGGGGGCTAAGAATTTGCATGCATCATACATACTAGGGGGAGTACAACTGGGGGGTTCGTAGTGGAAAAGGATCTGGGGGTTTTGGTAAATCATAAGCTCAATAATAGCATGCAATGCCAAGCTGAGGTTTTCAAAGCAAGCAAAGTCCTTTCTTGTATTAAGAGAGTTATGGACTCCAGAGCGAAAGATAGTATTATTATGCCCCTGTACAAATCATTAGTAATACCTCATTTGGAATATGCAGCTCAGTTTTGGGCACCAATTCACAAAAAGGATATTGGGGAACTGGAGAAAGTGCAGAGAAGGGCAACCAAACTGATAAGAGGCATGGAGGAACTCAGCTAAGAGGAAAGATCAGAGCAGCATTTCTCAACCTTTTTTAGTCCAGGCACCCTTTAAAATTATGGACAGCATCGGGGCATCCCATTATAAAATGTTAAAATACTATTCTAATAGTTATACATAATGCTGCAACATCCACACTAGTGATGAGCCGAACACCCCCGGGTTCGGTTCGCACCAGAACCCACGAACGGACCGAAAGTTCACACGAACATTAGAACCCTATTAAATACAATGGATGCGAACGTTCGGATTCTAAAGTGCTAATTATAACGACTATTATCCATGTTATTGTCCTAAACAGAGTTTGGGAACCCGGGTTCTGCACCAGGGGACATGTATCAATGCAAAAAGAAGTTTTAAAAACGGACGTTTTCCGGGAGCAGTCATTTTAATGATGCATAAAGTGAAAAAAAAAAGTCAAATATTCCTTTAAATATTGTACCTGGGGGGTGTCTAAAGTATGCCTGTGAAGTGCCACGTGTTTCCCGTGTTTAGAACTGTCCCTGCACAAAATTACATTTCTAAAGGAAAAAAAAGCCATTTAAAACTGCTTGCGGCTTTAATGTAATGTCTGGTCCCGGTAATATGGATGAAAATCTTTAAGAAAAATGGCATAGCTACCCCATCACCCCCCCCTCCCCTACCCCAGCCCATTACCAGCCCCTTTGGGTCTTGTATGGATATTAAGGGGAACCCCGCACACAAAATAAAAAAGGCCCTATATACTCTGAACAGCCACATACAGGCGGTGCATACAAGACAGGGACTGTAGGTTTGTTCTTATGTTGAATCTGTTTGTAATTTTGAACAGCTACATTGTTTAAGTGTAGCTCCAGCCCAAATACCTATTTTTAAGCTTTTTGGAAAACATAGGGAAGGGTTATCACCCCTGTAACATTTGTTTTGCTGTCTGTGCCCCTGTTCAGAACATTTCACCTCACTTTGCGTCCCAATGACAACTGATTTTGAAATGTGGTGTTTTTATTGAAACAAGGATTGGTGATAAAGCATCAGTAGAGAGGAGACACATTTCTCCCATATTAATTCTTACAGGAGAGAATTTTCCTTCCAAGGGGTAGATTTCCTCTCACTTCCTGTTGTCTTCTTCCGTTTGCAAGTAGTAGTCGTTTGTAAGTTGGATGTTTGAAAGTAGGGACCTACCGTATATACTCTGCAGAAATTGGCCCCTTAGGTGTTGGTGTTGGCACAACACTGTAAGCACTCACAGTTACTCTTGGTGGGTGCTGGAACGCCCTGCTGTCAACTATTATATCAGGAATTGTAATAACATATAATTGTTGAACAGTGGTAGTAAAAATTGGGCCTTTGATGGTGGTGCTGGTGCCACAACACTGTAAGGCCTGACAGTTACTCTTGGTGGGCGCAGCAATGGGCCCTGCTGTGAATTATTAGATCAATAATTATAATTGCATGCCCCTGTTGAACAGGGGCTGAAAAATTGGGCCTTTGGTGGTGGTGGTGGTGTTGACACAACACTGTAAGGCCTGACAGTTACTCTTGGTGGGCGCAGCAATGGGCCCTGCTGTGAATTATTAGATCAATAATTATAATTGCATGCCCCTGTTGAACAGGGGCTGAAAAATTGGGCCTTTGGTGGTGGTGGTGGTGGTGGTGGTGTTGACACAACACTGTAAGGCCTGACAGTTACTCTTGGTGGGCGCAGCAATGGGCCCTGCTGTGAATTATTAGATCAATAATTATAATTGCATGCCCCTGTTGAACAGGGGCTGAAAAATTGGGCCTTAGGCACTGGTGGCACAACACTGCAACCCCTCACAGATACTGTACTTGGAGCACAGCAATGAGGCCTGTTGCAAAGTATTGCATCAAAAATTGTAATTACACGCCCCTGTTAAACAGGGGCTGAAAAATTGGGCCTTAGCCACTGGTGGCGGCACCCATAAACCAAAATGATCTTCCAAGCTATCATCATTAATCGGATCATTGAGGAGGAGGAGGAGGATAGCTAGTCAACATAACAGCACAGGAACTCAGCAACAGCATCAGTCTTGAAGGGATGTGACATTTTAAAATCAATTAGTCTGTTATATCAGCATCAGGTGTGTGGTAGCTGGTGGTGATCCAAGACTGGTTCATCTTGATGAAAGTCAGTCGATCAACCGAGTCGGTGGACAGGCGCACCCTGTGATCCGTGACAAATCCTCCAGCAGCACTGAATGTGCGTTCTGAAAGAACGCTGGATGCAGGACAGGCCAGTAGCTCAATTGCATACTGTGCAAGCTCTGGCCAGTGATCCATCCTCAAGACCCAGTAAGCCAGAGGATTTTCGGTGGGGAAGGTGTCCAAGTCTGACCTTGCCCCTAGGTATTCCTGCACCATGTATATCAGACGCTGGCGATGGTTGCTGGAAACGATCATACTTTGGGGCTGCGGACTAAAGAATTGTCTGAACGCATCGGTCAGACGGCCACCTTCCCCACCGCTCCTTCTTTGACTGCCCGAAGCCTCAGCAACTCGTTGTCCAGGACCAGGAGTTTGTAACCTCCCAGTCTCTGGGAACGCGTTGCACAGACCTTTCTGCAAGGCCTCCCGGAGTTGTCTCATCCTCTGCTCCCTCTGCGACGGTAACATAAGGTCCGCAACCTTACCCTTGTACCGTGGATCAAGGAGAGTGGCCAGCCAGTAATGGTCCCTCTCCTTGATCCGAAGAATACGAGGATCCTTCCGCAGACTTTGCAGGATCAGGGAGGCCATGCAGCGTAGGTTAGCTGAGGCATTCAGTCCGGAGTCCTCTGGGTCACTAAGGACGACATGATCCGCAGCCACCTCCTCCCAGCCACGTACAAGTCAACTGGTTTCTTGGGACTGTAAATCATCCCTAAAAGACTGCTGCTGATGATGCTGAGTGCCAGCCTCCACCTCCATGCTGACACAATCCTCCTCCTCCTCCTCCTCCTCTTCCTGTGCGATGGGTGGGACAGAAGGAACACTGTCAGGGTAAAGGGGGCCTTGAGAGGCAAGGAAGTCCTCCTCTTCCTGCCTCTGCTCTGCCTCAAGTGCCCTGTCCATTATTCCACGCAGCGTGTGCTCCAACAGGTGGACAAGAGGTACAGTGTCACCGATGCATGCACTGTCACTGCTCACCATCCTCATGGCCTCCTCAAATGGTGCCAGGACAGTGCATGCATCCCTGATCATGCCCCACTGGCGTGGTGAAAAAAACCCGAGCTCCCCTGACCCTGTCCTGGTGCCGTAGTCGCACAGGTACTCATTGATGGCCCTCTGCTGCGTGTGCAGCCGCTGCAGCATGGCCAACGTTGAGTTCCACCTGGTGGGCATGTCACATATAAGGCGGTTCTTGGGCAGGTTCAACTCCTTTTGCAGCTCAGCCAGGCGAGCACTGGCATTATAAGATCTGCGGAAATGCACACAGACTTTCCTGGCCTGCCTCAGGACATCCTGTAAGCCCGGGTACCTGCCCAAGAACCGCTGCACCACCAGGTTAAGGACGTGAGCCATACAGGGCACATGGGTCAGTTGTCCCTGTCGGAGGGCGGAGAGGAGGTTGGTGCCATTGTCGCAAACCACCATTCCTGGCTTAAGCTGGCGTGGCGTCAACCACCTCTCGGCCTGCCCCTGCAGAGCAGACAGGACCTCTGCCCCAGTGTGGCTCCTGTCCCCCAAACACACCAGCGCAAGCACGGCATGGCATCTTTTTGCCTGCGTACTTGCGTAGCCCCTTGAACGCCTACGGAGCACCGCTGGTTCCGAGGACAAACCACAGGAAGAGGCCATGGAGGAAGAAGAAGAGGAGGGGGTGGAGGAGAGAGGGGTGTCACAACCAGTAGTAGCATTTTGGAGGCGTGGCGGTGGAACAACCTCCAACACTACTGCACCTTGTCCTGCATCCTTCCCAGCTGCCAAAAGAGTGACCCAGAGGGCCGTGAAAGAAAGGTAACGTCCCTGTCCATGCCTGCTGGACCATGAGTCAGCGGTAATATGCACCTTACCGCTGACCGCCCTGTCCAGCGAGGCCAAGACATTGCCTTCCACATGCCTGTAGAGAGCCGGAATCGCCTTCCGTGAGAAAAAGTGGCGTTTGGGAACCTGCCACTGAGGAACCGCACATTGCACAAACTCACGGAAGGGGGCCGAGTCTACCAACTGAAAAGGCAGCAGTTGAAGCGCTAGCAATTTAGCCAAGCTAGCATTCAACCGCTGGGCATGTGGATGGCTGGGAGTGAACTTCTTTCGACGGTCCAGCAGCTGGGGCAGGGAAATTTGCCTGCTAGAATCGGACGTCGGTGTACTGCTAGCAGAGTGCCCGCAAGTACTTGGCTGTGACACACCTAATTCTACACCTTCATTCCTCTCAGAGCAGGTTTCAGAGAGGACTGAAGGTATAGTGGGGTTGCCAACGAGCTGCATGGCAGGTCAACATATGTCTGATCAAGCATGTGGTGCCCAAGCGGCTGATGTTTTGGCCACGCTTGAGACATATGTTGCAAACAGCAGCTGTGCGATCTGATGCACTCGCCTCAAAAAAGGCCCACACCAAAGAACTTTTTGAATGACGGGCAGAGGCAGCGCCCTGCACAGGCGGAGCTCTGCGGTGTGATTCCGTCGGTGTGCTGCCCATACGCTGGCCACCCAAGGGCATCCTGCCTCGTTGGAGATGTGCCTCCTCCTCATCCTCCTCCTCCTCCTCTCTCCTATTAGGCACCCACGTGGAGTCAGTGACCTCATCATCCCCTCCCTCCTCATCACTGGAGCCAATCTGGCAGTATGCTGCAGCTGCTGGAGCATGACTGCCAGATTGGTGTCCTTCTTGAGCATTCCCTCTCTCTGCTCTCACGCTACTGCCTTCCTCTATCTGGGTATCATCATCAGATCCTTCGAAACGCTGGGCATCCTCCTGGAGCATGTACCCAACACTGTGCTCAAACAGTTCGGGGGACTCCTCAGGAGGAGGACATGGTGGGTCTAGGGAAGGATTGACTAATGAAGATAATGATACCAGAGAAGAGGACGCTTTGGCAGCTGCTTTGCCAGTACCCTGAGCCTGGGTGAGAGAGGATGAGGAGGATGAGGTGGGCTTGGTCATCCACTCTACCAAGTCTTCGGCATGATGTGGCTCAACATGTCCAGCTGCCGAAAAGAAGGACAAGCGTGTCCCATGGCCATGTGCTGATGACAATGCACCGCGTCCACGACCAGCACTGTTGCCCCCAGACACAGAGCCTGCTTGCCCTCTTTTTTTGCCTCCTGACTGTCTGCCTCTCCTTGTTTGCCTTCCAGACATTTTAATGGATGGCCTGCAGGGAGATGGGAAAAACAGCAATAAGGGCTACCTTCAGGTGTATACTGTGCAGGAGGCTTAGCAACAATGACACTGACACTGTCCCCTGCCTATCCTTCTCTGTCCCTAAACACAAGGATTTGCAATATGCTTCAGCAAGATTGGTTTAGCACAGAATAGCACACTGTCAGTTTCACTCACTGTACCTCTCTGTCCCTACAAACAAGATTTAGCACAGAATAGCACACTGATAGTTTCCACGAGTGTCCTTCTCTGTCCCTAAACTCAAGGATTTCAAATATGGTTCAGCAAGATTGGTTTAGAACAGAATAGCACACTGTCAGTTTCACTCACTGTCCTACTCTGTCCCTACAAACAAGATTTAGCACAGAATAGCACACTGACACTTTCCCTCACTGTACCTCTCTGTCCCTAAACTCAAGGATTTCAAATATGGTTCAGCAAGATTGGTTTAGAACAGAATAGCACACTGTCAGTTTCACTCACTGTCCTACTCTGTCCCTACAAACAAGATTTAGCACAGAATAGCACACTGACACTTTCCCTCACTGTACCTCTCTGTGCCTAAACTCAAGGATTTCAAATATGGTTCAGCAAGATTGGTTTAGAACAGAATAGCACACTGTCAGTTTCACTCACTGTATCTCTCTGTCCCTACAAACAAGATTTAGCACAGAATAGCACACTGATAGTTTCCACGAGTGTCCTTCTCTGTCCCTAAACTCAAGGATTTCAAATATGGTTCAGCAAGATTGGTTTAGAACAGAATAGCACACTGTCAGTTTCACTCACTGTCCTACTCTGTCCCTACAAACAAGATTTAGCACAGAATAGCACACTGACACTTTCCCTCACTGTACCTCTCTGTCCCTAAACTCAAGGATTTCAAATATGGTTCAGCAAGATTGGTTTAAAACAGAATAGCACACTGTCAGTTTCACTCACTGTCCTACTCTGTCCCTACAAACAAGATTTAGCACAGAATAGCACACTGACACTTTCCCTCACTGTACCTCTCTGTCCCTAAACTCAAGGATTTCAAATATGGTTCAGCAAGATTGGCTTAGAACAGAATAGCACACTGTCAGTTTCACTCACTGTCCTACTCTGTCCCTACAAACAAGGTTTAGCACAGAATAACACACTGACACTCTCCCTACCTATCCTTATTTGTCCCTAAACACAAGGAATCCAGGATTAGTAAAGGAAAAAAAATGACACTGTCCCTGCCTATGCTTCTCTTTCCCTGCTCCGGAACACACTACACAAGGCCGCCGCGCTGGCGGCCTTTTATAGTGTGGGGCGTGTACTAAACCCCCTCAAGAATAATTGGCCACAGGCATCCTGCCTGTGGCCAATCATTGCTCTCCTCGCTGCCGGCGCTGTGATTGGCCAAGCATGCGGGGTCACAGTGCATGCTTGGCCAATCACAGCGCCTGGATGACACTGCGATGGCGTAGTGCATTGTGGGCCGTTCGCGTCACTCGAATTTGGCGCGAACGGCCCAAATCGTTCGATCTTCGTCGAACGATCGAACAGCCGATGTTCGAGTCGAACGTATGTTCGACTCGAACACGAAGCTCATCCCTAATCCACACATGTAGGACGCCCAACATTAGAGGTAATTTATTCTTCCAAAGCAAATACCGTACATCTTTTCACACTGCTGCTGTCTAGTATTCCATTGTTTCCCTTCTACCTCTTCCTCACTCAGCTAATGTGACCCCAGTGCTGATGGAGAGGGGCAGGGGATGGACAAACAATGATGCTGTGCAGGCGCCCGACGTGCTCCTTATCAACCGATGAAGTCATTGGTTGTTAAGACGCTGGTGGCTAGAAGTTTGTAATGGTGCACAATGAAAACCTGTGGCTTTGTGTAACTAAAAGACAGGCTTGATACACCCACTGGTTTGTATACAATTTTTAGACAATTTTTAGGCAAACCTGAAGGCACCCCAGGGTACCTAAGCACCCTGATTGAAAAAGGCTGGATTAGAAGAACTACATTTATTAAGGGGGGGATATGATCAACATGTATAAATACATAAGTGGTCCATATAATGAACTTAGTGTAGAGTTATTCACTTTAAGGTCATCACAGAGGACAAGGGGGCACTCTTTACGTCTAGAGGAAAATAGATTTAAAACGGTAGTAAACCAGATCAATTTTTTTTTTGAAACCCTGCAAGGTAAAGGCATAATGTGCTAGTATGCATCGCATACTAGCACATCATGAAATGCATACCTTAGAACAAAGCCCTCCAGCGCCACTGCCAGAGCTCAGAGGGCTTCCATCTTTACCCAGTCTTCCTTCCGGGTTTGAGGGGTCCGAACGTCTGATTGGCCACACCATGATGACCTTACTCCCGCACATGCGTCAGGAATCACGGACCACGGCACGGGGCTCTGAAGGGACGGCACAGGTATTCCTTCCCTTCAGAGTCATGCGCAAGTGACATCACTGACTGCATGAAGTGTGAATATCCCCTAAGCAGTGCAGGTTTAGGAGATATTCACGGTGCCTACAAGTAAGCCTTATTACAGGCTTAACTGTAGGTAAAAATGCAAAAAAAGAAAAAAGACTTTACTTCCACTTTAATCTCCAAATACGGAAAGGTTTCTTCACAGTAAGAGCTGCAAAAATGTGGAATAGGCTCCCTCAAGAGCTGGTTTTGATCAGCTCAGTAGATTCTTTCCTAAATGTACATAATATAACTGGATACTAACATTTATAGGATAAGAGGATCCAGGGAACATCTGATTGCCTCTCGGAGGATCAGGAAGAACTTTTTCCCCTGCTGGAGGAAATCGGATTTTGCTTTGCTGGTTTTTTTGCCTTCCTCTGGATCCACTGTGTACTGGGTATAGGATTGTGTATATGGGATTGTAGGATTTTTTTCCTTTTATTGGTTGAACTATGGACATGTGTATGTAACAGGAGTTTGTTTTCATCTATCGAACAGATATAATTAACAGACATAAGGGTTAGCAACTAGGTGAAAGTTTATTGTTATGCCGCGTACACACGATCGTTTTTAATGTCATTGAAAAAAACGGCATTTTTCGCGACGTGATTCTTCTCAAGCCTGCCTTGCCTATACACTATTGTGGAAAAAAATGCTTGAGTAAAGCGCAGTGACGTACAACACGTACAACGGCACTATAAAGGGGAAGTTCCATTCGAATGGCGCCACCCTTCATGTTAGTACAGTTTGTTGAGAGACAATTAGCGCTTTTCAGCCTCGTGCTTTCCAGTCCGTTACAGCGTGACGAATGTGCTATCTCCATTACGAACGCTAGTTTTACCAGAACGAGCGCTCCTGTCTCATACTTGATTCTGAGCACGCGCATTTTTTTTCACGTTGTTAAAGCCTACACACGGCCGTTTTTCATGATGAGAAAAACGACCATGTGAAAAACTACGAGAAAAAATAGAGCATGTTCAAATTTTTTCATGGCCATTTTTCACGTTGTGAAAAATGCTCTGAAGCCCACACACGATCATTTTTAATGACCATTTTAAAAAATAGCATTTTTCTTGTCATTAAAAACGGTCGTGTGTACGCGGCATTAGGGTTTACATACACTTTTAAAAGGTACACAGAGAAAGTAATGTTCAAAAAGTACAACCACCAAGAAGGGAAATGAGTGGGTAACCCATCCAATGAAAAACGTCTAGTTCAATGTTTTATCCACTATTCAAGAGATAAACCCAAAAATCATAAAACTATAAACCAACATCAATCCATTAATCACCCTCCACATTCCTTCAAAATACTTTTGCAATTATTAGAACTGTAAATCAAGGTAAAAATAATGCAATGTGTGATGCCTTACCTGTGTGCTGCCGAAGCAATATTACACTTACGGTATTTGTGGTTCTCATTGCCTGAGTTTTTTATTGTCACAAGTCCATCCTCTAAAAGACTGGTTAGACATGTATTACTTAAAATTCCAGTTCAGGCAAGTTTAGGCATAATGGAGGTCATCCATTCACTCTGGACAAAATTGACCACACAAGACCTGTATTGCTTTTGGAGAAAAACAAGAAACCTGAGAGGCCTCAGGGTGGTTCTGACCTGTTGCAGGCAAGGCTCCTGTAAATAGCTGGAGGCTGCAATTGCCCAACTCCCAAAAGCAGTGTTAGATCCAGGGCAGGCATATTAGAGTGCATGATACAGTCTCTGCTATGAAATAAGCAGTACTTCCAATAGTTGAACAGAGGTAGCCTGCAAGATTGGTTAGGAGCATCAGAAATGTCAGACAACATTCTGACATATGCCTCTTGACAGTTTAGGAAATTTTATTTCAGCAGTGCCCTGTAAAATAGCGCATTTCAAACATACCTTTCCAGAAGACAGCAGGTGAAAATTTTGCTGTCATGGGCAGCCAAGGGCACCACTGTTCTCTATTATTTCCTGGTATGTGGGCCTATCATGATCTGCCCTTGGTGCTGTGCTTAGGGTTGCCACCTGTCCGGGATTCACCCGGACAGTTTGGGTTTTGAATCATGTGTCCGGGTTTCAGTCCGCCTGAAACCCGGATACAATATTCAGACATGAATGTGGCTCGGAGCAGGGCCTGACAGGAGGGTAAGAGGCTCTATGCACACTGCATAGCACTATTCTCTTTGGAGTGCCCAACGGTCTCCCAGGTCTGTTACAATCCTATAGTGTATGCTGGAAAAAAAAACGTACTGTGTGCTGCTAAATTGTTCGGGTTTAGCTTGAAGAAAAAGTGGCAACCCTAGCTGTGTTTACTTCCACTGGCTGCTATGTCAATATGGGAAGTTTATCCACCTGTTGAAGCAAACCTCCGGCTGCAGCCAGAAGTCTTACCAAACTGTAGCTGTCCAGGCCCTCAGATTGGTCATTGAAGGGAGCCTTTACAATTGGTACAGCTCAACTATTGGTAATATTAAAGGAATATCCAAAATTCCCATCAATGTGGGATGAGCTCGATGTTCGAGTCGAACGCATGTTCGACTTGAACATCGCCTGTTCCTCGAATTGCGAACATTATGGGCCGTTCGCGCCAAATTTGTGCGACGCAAACGGCCCACAATGCACTGCACGTCATCGTACTGCATTTCCGGCGCTATGATTGGCCAAGCATGCACTGTGACCCCGCATGCTTGGCCAATCACATCGCCGGCAGCGAGGAGAGCCATAATTGGCCACAGGCAGGATGCCTGTGGGCAATCATAGCTCAGGGGGGTTTAGTACACCCCCCACACTATAAAAGGCCGCCAGCGCGGCGGCCTCGTGCAGTGTGTTCTGGCATGCAGGGAAAGAGATACATAGGCAGGGACAGTGTGTTCTATGTTCTATTCGTTTCTCAGGCATCTGCAGGAGTTAGTGGGTGTTGTGTGCCTCCAGCACAGTATACACCTGGATCTACACTTTATTGCTGTTCTCTTAGCTAGATAGGCAGGCAGGGAAAGAGATACATAGGCAGGGACAGTGTGTTCTATGTTCTATTCTTTTCTAAGGCATCTGCAGGAGTTAGTGGGTGTTGTGTGCCCCCAGCACAGTATACACCTGTATATATCCGTCATTTCTGTTCTCTAAGCTAGATAGGCAGGCAGGGAAAGAGATACATAGGCAGGGACAGTGTGTTCTATGTTCTATATTTTTCTCAGGCATCTGCAGAAGTTAGTGGGTGTTGTGTGCCCCCAACACAGTATACATCTGTATATAGCCGTCATTGCTGTTCTCTAATACAGGCATCTGCAGGAGTTAGTGGCACAGTATACACCTGTATATAGCCGTCATTGCTGTTCTCTAATACAGGCATCTGCAGGAGTTAGTGGCACAGTGTACACCTGTATATAGCCGTCATTGCTGTTCTCTAATACAGGCATCTGCAGGAGTTAGTGGCACAGTATACACCTGTATATAGCCGTCATTGCTGTTCTCTAATACAGGCATCTGCAGGAGTAAGTGGCACAGTATACACCTGTATATAGCCGTCATTGCTGTTCTCTAATACAGGCATCTGCAGGAGTAAGTGGCACAGTGTACACCTGTATATAGCCGTCATTGCTGTTCTCTAATACAGGCATCTGCAGGAGTTAGTGGCACAGTATACACCTGTATATACCCGTCATTGCTGTTCTCTAATACAGGCATCTGCAGGAGTTAGTGGCACAGTGTACACCTGTATATACCCGTCATTGATGTTCTCTAATACAGGCATCTGCAGGAGTTAGTGGCACAGTATACACCTGTATATACCCGTCATTGCTGTTCTCTAATACAGGCATCTGCAGGAGTTAGTGGCACAGTGTACACCTGTATATACCCGTCATTGCTGTTCTCTAATACAGACATCTGCAGGAGTTAGTGGCACAGTATACACCTGTATATAGCCGTCATTGCTGTTCTCTAATACAGGCATCTGCAGGAGTTAGTGGCACAGTATACACCTGTATATACCCGTCATTGCTGTTCTCTAATACAGGCATCTGCAGGAGTTAGTGGCACAGTATACACCTGTATATACCCGTCATTGCTGTTCTCCAATAAAGGCATCTGCTGGAGTTAGTGGGTGTTGTGTGCCTCCAGCACAATATACACTACCCAATTGCTGGTTTTCCCATCTCCCTGCAGGCCATTACTATGTCTGGAATGCCAACAAAGAGAGGCAGACAGTCACGAGCCAATAAAAGAGGGCAAGCAGGCTCTGTGTCTGGGGGCAACAGTGCTGATCGTGGACGCGGTGCATTGTCATCAGCACGTGGCCATGGGACACGCTTGTCCTTATTTTCAGCAGCTGGACGTGTTGAGCCGCATCATGCCGAAGACTTGGTAGAGTGGATGACCAAGCCCTCCTCATCCTCCTCATCCTCTCTCACCCAGGCTCGGGGTACTGGCAAAGCATCTGCCAAAGCGTCCTCTTCCCTCGTATCAATGTCATCATCAGTCACTCCTTCCCTAGACCCACCATGTCCTCCTAAAGGAGTCCCCCGAACTGTTTGAGCACAGTGTTGGGTACATGCTCCAGGAGGATGCCCAGCGTTTTGAAGGGTCTGATGATGATACCCAGCTAGAGGAAGGCAGTAGCGTGAGCGCAGAGAGAGGGGATGCTCAAGAAGGACAGCAATCTGGCAGTCATGTTCCAGCAGCTGCAGCATACTGCCAGATTGGCTCCAGTGATGAGGAGGGAGGGGATGATGAGGTCACTGACTCCACATGGGTGCTTCATAGGAGAGAGGAGGAGGAGGATGAGAAGGAGGCACATCTCCAATGAGGCAGGATGCCCTCCGGGGGCCAGCGTAAGGGCAGCACACCGACTGAATCACACCACAGAGCTACGCCTGTGCAGGGCCCTGCCTCTGCCCGTTATTCCAAAAGTTCTTTGGTGTGAGCCTTTTTTGAGTCGAGTGCATCAGATCGCACTGCTGCTATTTGCAACATATGTCTCGAGCGTATCTCGTGTGGCCAAAACATCAGCCGCTTAGGCACCACTTGCTTGACCAGACATATGTTGACCTGCCATGCAGCTCATTGGCAAGCGTACCTTAAAGACCCACACCAAAGAACAAAGCGGACCTCTCCTTGCTCCTCATCAGCTGGGATCTCCAACCCCACTATACCTTCAGTCCTCTCTGAAACCTGCACTGAGAGGAATGAATGTGTAGAATTAGGTGTGTCACAGCCAAGTACTTGCGGGCACTCTGCTAGCAGTACACCAACGTCAGATTGTAGCAGGCAAATTTCCCTGCCCCAGCTGCTGGACCGTCAAAAGAAGTTCACTCCCAGCCATCCACATGCCCAGCGGTTGAATGCTAGCTTGGCTAAATTGCTAGCAATTCAACTGCTGCCTTTTCAGTTGATAGACTCGGCCCCCTTCCGTGAGTTTACGCAATGTGCGGTTCCTCAGTGGCAGGTTCCCAAACGCCACTTTTTCTCACGGAAGGCGATTCCGGCTCTCTACTGGCATGTGGAAGGCAATGTCCATGCCTTGCTGGACAGGGCGGTCAGCGGTAAGGTGCATATTACCGCTGACTCATGGTCAAGCAGGCATGGACAGGGACATTACCTTTCTTTCACGGCCCATTGAGTCACTCTTTTGGCAGCTGGGAAGGATGCAGGACAAGGTGCAGTAGTGTTGGAGGTTGTTCCACCGCCACGCCTCCAAAATGCTACTACTGGTTGTGACACGCCTCTCTCCTCCACCCCCTCCTCTTCTTCTTCCTCCATGGCCTCTTCCTGTGCTTTGTCTCCGGAACCAGCGGTCCTCCATAGGCGTTCAAGGGGCTACGCAAGTACGCAGGCAAAAAGATGCCATGCCGTGCTTGCGCTGGTATGTTTGGGGGACAGGAGCCACACTGGGTTCTGTCTGCTCTGCAGGGGCAAGCCGAGAGGTGGTTGACACCACGCCAGCTTAAGCCAGGAATGGTGGTTTGCGACAATGGCACCAACCTCCATTCCGCCCTCCGACAGGAACAACTGACCCATGTACCCTGTGTGGCTCACGTCCTTAACCTGGTGGTGCAGCGGTTCTTGGGCAGGTACCCGGGCTTACAGGATGTCTTGAGGCAGGCCAGGAAAGTCTGTGTGCATTTCCGCAGATCATATAATGCCAGTGCTCGGCTGGCTGAGCTGCAAAAGGAGTTGAGCCTGCCCAAGAACCGCCTTATATGTGACATGCCCACCAGGTGGAACTCAACGTTGGCCATGCTGCAGCGGCTGCACATGCAGCAGAGGGCCATCAATGAGTACCTGTGCGACTACGGCACAAGGACAGGGTCAGGGGAGCTTGGTTTTTTTTCACCACGCCAGTGGGGCATGATCAGGGATGCATGCACTGTCCTGGCACCATTTGAGGAGGCCACGAGGATGGTGAGCAGTGACAGTGCATGCATCAGTGACACTGTACCTCTTGTCCACCTGTTGGAACATACGCTGCATGGAATAATGGACAGGGCACTTGAGGCAGAACAGAGGCAGGAAGAGGAGGACTTCTTTGCCTCTCAAGGCCCCCTTTACCCAGACAGTGTTCCTTGTGTCCCACCCATCACACAGGAAGAGGATGAGGGGGAGGAGGATTGTGTCAACATGGAGGTGGAGCATGGCACTCAGCATCAACAGCAGCAGTCTTTTAGGGAATGATTTACAGTCCCAACAAACCCGTGGACTTGTACGTGGCTGGGAGGAGGTGGCTGCGGATCATGTCGTCCTTAGTGACCCAGAGGACTCCGGACCAAATGCCTCAGCTAACCTACGCTGCATGGCCTCCCTGATCCTGCAAAGTCTGCGGAAGGATCCTCGTATTCTTTGGATCAAGGAGAGGGACTATTACTGGCTGGCCACTCTCCTTAATCAACGGTACAAGGGTAAGGTTGCGGACCTTACCTTGCCGTTGCAGAGGGAGCAGAGGATGAGACAACTCCGGGAGGCCTTGCAGAAAGGTCTGTGCAACGCGTTCCCAGAGACTGGGAGGTTACAAACTCCTGGTCCTGGACAACGAGTTGCTGAGGCTTCGGTCAGTAGCAGAAGGAGCGGTGGAGAAGGTGGCCGTCTGACCGATGCGTTCAGACAATTTTTTAGTCCGCAGCCCCAAGGTATGATCAGTTCCAGCAACCATCGCCAGCGTCTGATATACATGGTGCAGGAATACCTAGGGGCAAGGTCAGACTTTGACACCTTTCTCAATCCTTTGGCTTACTGGGTCTTGAGGATGGATCACTGGCCAGAGCTTGCACAGTATGCAATTGAGCTACTGGCCTGTCCTGCATCCAGCGTTCTTTCGGAATGCACATTCAGTGCTGCTGGAGGCTTTGTCACAGATCACAGGGTGCGCCTGTCCACCGACTCAGTTGATCGACTGACCTTCATAAAGATGAACCAGTCTTGGATCACCACCAGCTACCAAGCACCTAAAGCTGATATAACAGAATAATTTATTTTCAAATGTCACATCCCTTCAAGACTGATGCTGATGCTGAGTAAATGTCCTGTTATGTTGACTGACTATCCTCCTCCTCCTCCTCCTCAATGATCCGAGTCTTGATGATAGCCTGGAAGAACTTTTTTGTTTCTGGGTGCCGCCACCAGTGGCTAAGGCCCAATTTTTCAGCCCCTGTTTAACAGGGGCATGTAATTACAATTTTTGATGCAATGCTTTGCAGCAGGGCTCATTCCTGCCCTCCAACTAGAGTATCTGGGAGAGGTTGCAGTGTCGTGGCACCAGCACCAGTGCCTAAGGACCAATTTTTCAGCCCCTGTTTAATAGGGGTGTGTAATTACAATTTTTGATGCAATACTTTGCAACAGGGCTCATTGCTGTGCTCCAAGTACAGTATCTGTGAGGGGTTGCAGTGTTGTGGCACCAGTGTCTAAGGCCCAATTTTTTTGCCCCTGTTCAACAGGGGCATGTAATTACAATTCTTGATCTAATATTTCACAGTAGGGCCCATTCCTGCGCCCACCAACAGTAACTGTGAGGGCTGACAGTGTTGTAGCACCAGCACCACCACCAAAGGCCCAATTTTTCCTACCACTGTTCAAAAATGGCATGTAATTACAATTCCTGATATAATAGTTCACAGCAGGGTGTTCCAGTGCCCACCAAGAGTAGCTGTGAGGGCTTACAGTGTTGTGGCAACACCGACACCTAAGGGGCAAATTTCTGCAGAGTATATACGGCAGGCCCCTACTTTCAAACATCCAACTTACAAACGACTCCTACTTGCAAACGGAAGGAGACAACAGGAAGTGAGAGGAAATCTACCCCTAGGAAGGGAAATTCTCTCCTGTAAGAGTTAATATGGGAAAAAGGTGTCCCCTCTCTACTGATGCTTTATCACCAATCCTTGTTTCAATAAAAACCCCACTTTTCCCAAAAACATTTGTCATTGGGACGGAAAGTGAGATGAAATCTTCTGAACAGGTGCACAGACAGCAAAACAAATGTTACAGGGGTGATAACCCTTCCCTATGTTTTCCAAAAAGCTTAAAAATATATTTTTTGGCTGGAGCTACACTTAAACAGTGTACCTGTTCAAAATTACAAACAGATTCTACTTAAGAACAAACCTACAGTTCCAGTCTTGTTTGCACCGCCTGTATACTGCTGTTCAGAGAATATAGGGCCTTTTTTTATTTTGGGTGCGGGGTTCCCCTTAATATCCATACAAGACCCAAAGGGGCTGATAATGGGCTGGGGTAAGGGGGGGGGGGGTGATGGGGTAGCCATGCCATTTTTCTCAAAGATTTTCATCCATATTGCCAGGACAAGACATGACATTAAAGCTGCAAGCAGTTTTAAATGGCTTTTATTCCTTTAGAAAGGTAATTTTGTGCAGGGACAGTTCTAAACACGGGAAACACGTTGTACTTCACAGGCATACTTTAGACACCCCCCAGGTACGATATTTAAAGGAATATTTCACTTTTTTTTCACTTTCTGCATCATTAAAATGACTGCTCCCAAAAATACGGCTGTTTTTAAAACTTTTTTTTGCATTGATGTGTCCCCTGGGGCAGAAGCTGGGTCCCCAAACCCTTTTTAGGACAATGACTTGCATATTAGACGTTATAATTAGCACTTTTGATTTCAAACAGCTCTCTGCTTGCAGGAACTAGCGTGGACTCTTTAATTTACCCCCCAGGATGTTCCTCCGCTGCAGCTTGTCACTCCCTCTTCCTGATTGGAGCACTGTGCTAGACAGGTAAAAGTATCCCCAGTCAGGGCCAAATTAGGAACATTAAGAACGACATGGGCCTGGTGCTGAAGATTTTGGTGGGGCTTTTTATAAATAATAAATAAATAAATAAAAATGCAAACAATTTTTTGTTATAACAAATTAAATTAAAGAGAGAGAGGGAGGATGAGAGAGAGAGAGAGAGAGAGAGAGAGAAAGGGGATGAGAGAGGGCTGAGGGGTAAAGGAGGAGGATCAGAGAGAAAGGGGAGATAAGAGAGAGAGGATGCGCATGAGCATGCGTGGGAATGACATCAACGCAGCCCGGCCAAGGCAAGTTACCGAAGGCACAGAACCCAGAAGGAAGACCGGTGAAGATGGAAGCGCCCGGGCCCCGCCAGATTGATCGCAGCGCTGGAGGGCTCAGTCTGACAATTTAAGTGTACCCTGATATGCTAATATGCTGTACATAATTGTACATTGTGGCATAAGCTACCTCAGGGTCTCTAAAAAGTAGTAATGTTAGCGAAGTTTACTACCGCTTTAATATCACAGTATCCCAGGAGCCTCTCATGGGGCTCTCTACTGACCCGGTGGCCCTTGGGCAGTGCCTAAGTGCATAGTTGCCAACATTTCAAAAATATTTTCAGGGACACTTTTTTTTACAAGTGCTATATTTAGAGTAGCTGAGATCCCCTATGTTACTCTATACATCACAGTAGTAATCACAAAATTAAATACAGTGGAACCTCGAATTACGAGCATAATCCGTTCCAGGAGAATGCTCGTAATCCAAAGTACTCGCATATCAAAGCGAGTTTCCCCACTGAAGTCAATGGAAACTAAAATAATTTGTTCCGCATTGACCTCAATGGCATGCAATACCGCATGCGGCCAGAGGCGGGGGCGCCGGAGAGCCTCGAAAACAGCCGGAAAGGCCTGAGGACAGCTCGGCTGACCTCGGCAAACCTCGAAAAGGCTTGGGAACGTAGTATTTCGAGTCTTTCTGAGCATTTCCGAACGGCTCTGAACGGCGCCGATTGCCTGCGATCAGCGTCGTTTGGCTCCGCTCGGCGAGACAACACTCGCAAACCGAGCTAGGATTTTTCAAAATACAGTGCTCGTATTGTGAAACGCTCGTTAACCGCGTTACTCGCATTCCGAGGTTCCACTGTAAGTACTAGTAATAAACAGAACGAATATGAAGACTGAGAAGATTTCCTTTAGTTGAACTAACAAAAGTGTGCCCATTCTAGAGCTGGTAACATTGAGGATATTGAGTATAATTTTAAAGAACTGTTTTTGTGGGTAAGAGGCATAGGGGAGGAGTATGGATGGTATAAAAGTGGGAAGTAGATACAGGTAAGGGAGAGGAATGTGGAGGGTCTAACAGTGGGCACTATGTACAGGAGAGGAGTGCGGAGGGTATGGCAGAAGGCAATATGTACAGGAGAGGAGTGTGAAGGGTATGACAGTGGGCAGTATGCACAGCAGAGGAGTGTGGAGGGTATGCCAGTGGGCAGTATGTACAGGACAGGAGTGTGGGGGGGGGGGTATGACAGAGGGTAGTATGTACCGGAGAGGAGTGTGGAGGGTATGACAGTGGGCAGTATGTACAGGAGAGGAGTGTGGAGGGTATGACAGTGGGCAGTATGTACAGGAGAGGAGTGTGGAGGGTATGATGGGGGCAGTATGTACAGGAGAGGAATGCGGAGAGAAAGATAGTTGGCAGTATGTACAGGAGAGGAGTGTGGAGGGTAAGGTTGGGTTACAGTATGTACAGGAGAGGAGTGTGGAGGGTAAGGTTGGGTTACAGTATGTACAGGAGAGGAGTGTGGAGGGTAAGGTTGGGTTACAGTATGTACAGGAGAGGAGTGTGGAGGGTATGACTGTGGGCAGGGTGTACAGGAGAGGAGTGTGGAGGGTATCACAGTGGGCGGTATGTACAGGAGAAAAGTGTGGATGGTATGAGAGTGGCCAGTATGTACAGGAGAGGAGTGTGGAGGGTATGACAGTGGGAGGTATGTACAGGAGAGGAGTGTGGATGGTATGATAGTGGGCAGTATGCACAGGAGAGGAGTGTGGAGGGTATGACAGCCGGCACTATGTACAATAGAGGAGTTTATGAATGTGGACAGTATGTACAGGAGAGGAGTGTGGAGGGTATGACAGTGGGCAGTATGTACAGGAGAGGAGTGTGGAGGGTATGATACTGAGCAGTATGTACATGAGATGAGTGTGGAGGGTAAGACAGTGAGCAGTATGTACAGAAGAAGAGTGTGAAGGGTATGGCAATGGGCAGTATTTACAGTAGAGGAATGTGGAGGGTATGACAGTGAGCAGTATGTACAGGAGAGTAGTGTGGAGGGCATGACAGCCGGCACTATGTACAATAGAGGAGTTTATGAAAGTGGGCAGTATGTACAGAAGCGGAGTGTGGACGGTAGGATACTAAGCAGTATGTACATGAGATGAGTTTGGAGGGTAAGACAGTGAGCAGTATGTACAGGAGAGGAGTGTGGAGGGTACGACAGTGGGCACTATGTACAGGAGAGAAGTGTATGACAGTGGGCACTATGTACAAGAGAGGAGTGTGTAGGGTATGACAGCGGGCACTATGTATAGGAGAGAAGTGTGGAGGGTATGACAGTGAGCAGTATGCACAGGAGAGAAGTCTGAAGAGTATGACAGTGGGCACTATGTACAGGTGAGGATGATGAAGGAATCTGGGAAGGAAAAATGTAAAGGTTTGTGGAAGGAGGTTTAGGGACTGCGTAGTGGTTAAGCGGGCCATACATGGGATTGAATTTAAGCCAATTAAGCAGAGACCAGCCATAGTCGATCTATGTATGGGCTAGCTGGTTTTACACAAGTCAATCTATTAATAGACTTGAGTACAATCAGCCTGTCAGGTTTTTCCCAAAACAATCAGTGCTGCCAGCTATAGTTAGCAACACTGATCATTGTATTCACAGGCAGAACACAATAACACTGCAGGAGTGATTCCCCCATTCACAGGTCAGCAGGTGAGAGGGTGTGTGGGGACAGGCTCGGCAGAGATACTAGTCAGTGGCTGGGTAGGCACTGGCTACTATCATGCCGCGTACACACGGGCGTTTTTCTCGTCGGGAAAAACTAAATTTTTCCCATTCGACGAGAAAAACGATAGTCTGTGGGCTTTCTGTCGTTTTTCTCGACGAGAAAAACGGCATTAAAAATGACGAGAAAAATTAGAACATGTTCTAATTTTTCTCGTCGTTTTTTCCTACATTTTGTCCACGGCAGTGTTTCCCATAGGGAAACACTGCCGCGGAGCCCACAGACGGTCGTTTTTCTCGACAAGAGAAAAAACGACGTGAAAAACGACCGTGTGTGGGGAACAAGCTGTTCCCCCGTTTTAAATGACATTATTCACAGCGGTTTTTTAACCGCCGTGAATAATGATCGTGTGTACGCGGCATCAGAGCCAGATACACACAGGTTACATACACCATGATCATTAGAGTGGGAGCAATAATTCTAGCACTAGACCTCCTCTGTAACTAAACATGTAACCTGTAAAAAAAATGAAAGCATCGCTTAGTATACAAAAAAATCGTGCTAACTTTAGTGTTTTTTTTTTTTTTTATGAAACGGTTTCTTTCCCAAAAAAACATGTTTGGAAAATTGCTGTGCAAATACTGTGTAACATAACAAGTTGCATAGACCAACTTTTTATTCCATAGGGTGTCTGCTAAAACAATATATATTTTGTTTGAGGGTTCTGAGTAATTTTCTAGCAAAACAAAAGATGCATTTTACATGTAGGAGAGAAGTGTCAGAATTGGCCTGGGTGGCAAGGGGTTAATTACCATAAGTAATATGTGTAGCAAGGGGTTATTATCTAAAGTATCTTAAAGACTACGTTGTGTTCCTATAAGGAGGTTGGCTCCCTCTAAGGTTTGTTTATGTTGTGACATTGAAGTTCGTTCAGTCCAGTTGCACTATGGTGCAAAGCATGGTGGGCATTGCAGTGCGAGAGGAAGTGACTCTATTGCCATGGGTTGGATTGAGACTACAATACCCACAGTACCACTGTGCTACCAGAAAACAGTGCGCCACCACACAGCCTGCTGGGGAATATAACAGACTAGTAAGGCCTCAGCACCCTCTCTCTAGACGCCATCTTCAACAGGCAAGAGGCCTGCTGTGAGCGCGCCTAAGCCGGGAAGAAGCCTGGGCCTAAAGTTGGAGAGCGGATCGCCAAAGCAGGGATCCTTGTGGACCGCATCGCTGACTGAGCCAGAGAGGGGACCGTCCTATGCTCCACAGCATCTGCAACCATCCCTTCATCTGCACTTTGTGAGCAGCCGCACGGCGAACCAGGGACATCTTATCTGATGGGGATACCAGTGATCCGAGGCCTCCAGCCGGGTGGGAGGGCACTTGCCTATATAATCCCACTTGTAGTTGCTGACACTTGCAGTGCCACAGATAGGGATCCCTTGTAACCGCGTGCAGTATAGCAGCCTGGGAGGTCTAGCGGTTCTTCCGCTCCTATTCTACTTTCATTGAGTGATCACTTTCCTTTTGTTACATACTGATTGGAATACAATTAAAGTGCACCAACTGAGCTAGCAGAAGATAAGCTGACCTTAAAGGAACAATCATCACTCTATTTCTTTTCAACGTCCATTACAAAAGGATACGTACCAGTTTGAACTGTCCGCTAGAGGGAGCCATACAGCTAAATGAACTATAAGGGCTAATGTAACTGTTTGCATTGTATTTGTCGTTTGTTGTTTTAGTGATTTGTGTGAGCCTTGATGGAGAGGTGCTCCAGGGCCGGTACCATAGTATTGGGAGATTCCTCCACTGCACACTCACTCACATCTGACTCAGTATATGGTAATTGGGTCTTGTGTTATAGGATTCTTGAAACAGTTAAGCTACCTTGAATTTGCAGGGATCTGTGTACAGTCAAACATTTTACAACTGGTTAAGTACTACCTGTGTGGGACTCTGTCTATTTCAGCTGTGAACCAGGTGTCCAGTTCCAAGGTAACAATAACTATATACATTACAGTGTGGTATTGTTGTGGTCCCCTCTGCTATTGGCTTTCACATTTATATTATTGTCCAGTTGTGCCAAGGGGGGTTCAAGCTAAATTTCTGTGGTTGACAGGCAGAGTGCAGACCCAAAATCAAACCAGCAGCTCCTGCAGGGGTAGTGCTACACATGGGGGCTTGTCTGGGATTTTTGCGACTCTGAAATCAACCCCCCCCTAGACAGAACCCCCAGAGGACACCAAAATGGACCCTACTGCTGCTATCCAGTGGTGTAAGGAGGAAGGCGCCTGCCCAGAATCGAGCGTGTTGATCGAACACCAAGGAGAAGTCTGGACAGAGGACCAAATCAGCCAAGCTGTCAAGACACTATGCCCTGACCAGAAGGCGTGGGTTATTGCAGTTAAGACAGACCATGGGACTCTCCACACCTATGCATTAGTGGAATGGAAACAAGAAATCCCTGTGAACTTCAAGGGCGCTAGTGTGAAGTTGACCAACAAGGCAGAATGTGGTGTAATCCATCTGAAGGCCTCAGAAGAGGGCCCTACCTCTTCCAGTCAAGCTGGACCAAGTAAAGAAGGAACTCCCGCCCTGTCACCTCTGTCCACAATTGGACCAGAACTCCTTGCTGCTCTCTGAAAATTTGTTTAAAAATGTCAGAAGGACCCTCCAACATACTCCGCAACTGGCTACAGGAAACTCAGGGTTTTCTCTGGAAGACAACCGGTTCCCTCAGCAGAAGATAGTTTTGGAGAGTAGTTGGACCAGGCCACAGAAGCCTTGGATGAATGGGACATCCCAGAGGCTCACAAGAAACAGAGGATAACAGAGAGCCTAAAGGGGCCTGCCTTAGAAGCCATCCGCAACTTGAAGCTCAGTAAGCGAGATTGTGTTGCCCAGGACTACCTGAGTATCCTACAGGACGTGTTTGGACACACCGAGAAAGTCTCTGATCTCATCTACCAGTTGGAGCACTCTTATCAAAAAGAAGGAGAGAAGTTGTCAGAGTATATGAGACGTCTGGATACAATTATACACCAGATCTTGCTGAAGAAGGGGTTAGACCCCCGGAAGGTGGATGAAGTCAGAGCCAAACAAGTTTTGAGGGGAGCTCAACCCTTGGACCCTATTACCCTCCTGTTGAGAACCCGTCAAGATGGTGGTATCCTGAAGTATCCAGACCTGATTCGGATTGTAAGGGAGGAAGAAGTCATGTTAGACAATAAAAAGAAGAGTCAGAAGTCTAAATCCATTGCTGGGGTCAGGATGATCAATGCCGATGATGGTGAACTACAGATCGAGCTTCTTAAGACTCAAGTGTCACAATTAATAGATATGATGTCATTGTTGACCACCACTCCAACTACCCTGCCCAGTGAGGAAGTCTCAGAAGGGTCTAAGAAACCTCTAAGTTCTACTGTTGCCCAGGTACCGAGACCACAAAACCCAGTGATCTGTTTCAACTGTGGAGGAGTGGGGCATGTCTTTCAAGTTTGCCCAAGCCCAGCGAAGGCTGCAGCCAAGTACCGAAAGCCGGCGGAAAACTCCAGAGGGCCCGGGTGAAGGAGTCAACTGGGTGCCCACCGACTTTAGCTAGCTCCAGCCAACCCAACAACATGAGGAGACAGCATCGGGAGTCTAGACCCCAGCAGAGGGCTCCCGTTGTTGCCCCTGCGCGACCCAGGGTCTCACTCCCTTTGACCCAGGCTGCCCGGCACCGGAGAGTCAGTGCACACCAGACACAACCGAGACTGAAACCAGATCAGAGCCTTCGAAAGAAAGGAGTGAGGATACAGGCTACTGAACAAGTCAAGCTTGCCCCGTCCCGAAACTTTCCTGCCAAACTAGTGGGGCCCTCTCCAGTAGTCTCCATACAAGTAGAAGGAATTTATACCAATGCACTCTTGGATACTGGAGCTCAAGTCACTCTCCTTTACCGAGACTTCTACGACAAGTACCTTAAACACCTGCTGTTGCAGAAGTTGGAAGAGTTGGAGATATGGGGTATTGGGACTCAGAATTTTCCCTACGATGGCCATCTTCCCATCAAGCTAACCTTTGATCCTTCAGTGGCCGGTAAAGCGGAAACCTTTGACACTTTGACAGTGATCTGCCCTCGCCCACCCGCGGCTAGTAAAAATTCCCTCATTATAGGGACTAACACTGATCTTGTCAGGAGACTGCTGACACCCCCGGCTAAAGGGCAGGATGCTTCCGCTACAGGCGTGCACCCCATGCTGAGAAAGGCTTACCAGTGCCTGATACAAGAACAGAAGGCCCCTGCTGAAGGAGGGGGAAAGATCTAGCATTTGGACAAGAGAGAGAGGGTGTTACAGCCGGGTGAGGTAACTTGATTGAGAGCATCTGTCAAGCTTAACTGGAAGCAACCAGGCCCCTTTATCTTCCTTGAAGCTGACAGGAGGAAGGAAGACAAGGGAATAGAAATAATTCCGGAAGTGGTTCCAATTAAGGCCCTGCAGAGGAATCATGGGAAGGTCTCAGTGAGTGTTCGCAACACAACCACTTCACCTGTAAGGATGCCGGCTCGAATGCTGTTAGGTCAAGTGAACACGGCCACCCCGGTCTCACCGTCTGACTTGGTAGGGAGTGAGAAGGATGAGATCCCTTTGGAGGAGTTTCAACTGAAGAACACCACTCTTCCCCCAGAATGGAGAGAGAGAGCTAAAACTCAGCTTTTGAGATGGCAGGCTGCATTCTCCAAGAGCGAATTCGATGTGGGGTGTGCGAAGAGCGCTACACACCAGATCCGACTGCAAGAAGACAAGCCGTTCAGGGAGAGAGTCCGGAGGATCCCCTTAGGAGACTTGGAAGACCTGCGTGAACAATTGGCCAAACTTAAAAGAGCAGGGATCATTAGAGAGTCTAGGAGTCCATACGCTTCTCCGATAGTGGTGGTGCGGAAGAAAAGGGGGTCACTTAGGCTGTGCATTGATTACAGAACACTGAACAGAAGGACCATCCCTGACCAGTACACCACACCCCCCGGATAGAAGATGCTTTGCAGAGCCTGTCAGGGGCCAAGTGGTTCAGTGTACTGGATTTAAAGAGTGGGTATTACCAAATTCCCATGCATCCTGAGGATAAGGAGAAGACTGCCTTCATTACCCCGTGGGGTTATTTGAGTTTGATCTAATGCCTCGAGGCTTGTCTGGAGCCCCTGCCACTTTCCAAAGGCTGATGGAGAAGACAGTGGATGACATGAACCTGATCGAGGTGTTGGTGTACCTGAATGGCATCATAATGTTTGGCAGGACTTTGGAAGAACATGAAGAACGTCTGGAGAAGGTCCTGAAGAGACTCCATAATGAAGACTTAAAGCTCTTCATAGAGAAGTGCCAGTTCTACCAGTCTTCGGTCAACTACCTATGGCACATAGTGTCTGAAGATGGAGTGGCAACAGACCCTGAGAAGCTGAAAGCCGTCACCTCTTGGCCAAGGCCCACTAATGTGACCGAGCTTAGGTCATTTCTGGGATTCTGCTCCTATTACCGAAGATTTGTGGAAGGATCTGGGAAAATAGCTCGCCCACTCAATGAGCTACTGAAATGTGAAGGAGAGAATGATGTTCCAGATTCAGTTAAGCCTGTGAGACTAGGAGGATGTCCCAGAAAACCCAGAGAGTCCATTCAGGACCAGTGGACTGCACAGTGTGAGGAGGCCTTTAACCGACTTAAAACGGAGCCTAACAACTGCCCCAGTACTGGCCTATGCAGACACAGCCAAGACCTATGAATTACATGTCGATACCAGTTGAGATGGGCTTGGAGGGGTGTTGTATCAGGAGCATGAGGGTCACCTACGGCCTGTTGCCTACTGTGGGAGTCGAAGCTTGGGCCCCGCTGAAAGGAACTACCCCACCCACAAACTCGAGTTCCTAGCTTTGAAGTGGGCTGTGGTGGATAAATTGAGAGGCTATCTCTATGGAGCAGAGTTCGTGGTCAAAACCGACAACAACCCACTCACCTACCTTCTCACCACTGCCAAGCTGAATGCCACCGGACACAGGTGGTTGGCTGCCCTGTCAGGATTCAATTTCAGCTTGAAGTATCGACCATGAGTTGGAAACAGGGATGCAGATGCCCTGTCCAGAAGGCCTCATTTTCCCTCTGACCCTTTAGAAGAATGGACTGGGTTGACACCTGAAGGAGTGAGAGCCTTGTATCAGGGAGCTGAACATCAAGCAGGGGGAGGATCTAGAGCCGAAGATATTGGAGTTTCTGCTGCTGGTGTCCCCAAATATTACTGCAATGTAACCCAAGTCGGGGATGAAGGCTTGCCAAAACTTTCAAAGAAAGACCTGCGAAGGGACCAGTTAGAAGCCCCCCTGGGTAGCTTGGCATTGAAGGCCCTAGAGCAGTGATGGTGAACCTTGGCACCCCAGATGTTTCAGAACTACATTTCCCATGATGCTCTAGTACACCACAGAATGCATGAGCATCATGGGAAATGTAGTTCCAAAACATCTGGGGTGCCAAGGTTCGCCATCACTGCCCTAGAGGATCAATGCCCTGAACTGCTCCTCACTGACTCCCCAAAGGAGGCCCGTCTTCTGCACCGAGAGTGGGATCGGCTGCAGCTACATCAAGGGATGGTCTACCGAAGGGGCCCCTCTGATGGCCTTGAAGAAAAGTGGCAGCTGTTCCTCCCAAGTAAACACTGAGAGACCGTATTAACTGCCCTTCATGACAACCATGGCCACTTAGGGTCTGAGAGGACTTTTCACTTGGTGAGGGACCGATTCTACTGGCCCTGCATGCAGGCTGAAGTCGAGAGCTACTGTCACTCCTGCATCAGATGTATTCAAAGGAAGACTTTGCCTCACCGAGCCGCCCCAATGGGCCATCTTCAGAGTCAGGGACCCATGGAGCTGGTGTGCATTGACTTTTTGTGCTTGGAGCCTGATCTGAGTGGACAGGGAAATATTTTGGTGGTGACTGACCATTTTACTAGATATGCCCAGGCCTTCCCCACGAAGGATCAGCAAGCCTCAACAGTAGCCAAGGTCCTAGTGGAAAAGTTCTTTGTGCACTATGGTCTGCCCCAACGTATCCACTCAGACCAAGGGAGAGACTTTGAGAGCAGCCTTATAAAAAGACTTTTAGACTTATTAGGCATCAAAAAGTCCAGGACCACCCCATACCAACCTCAAGGAGACCCCCAACCCGAGTGATTCAACCGAACTCTCCTGGGTATGCTGGGAACTTTAGATTCAGAAAAAAAGCAGCATTGGAGCAGACATGTAGCTGCAATTGTGCACGCCTATAACAATACTGCAAACGATGCCACAGGGTACTCCCCCTATCGTCTCATGTTCAGACGAGAGGCCCGGTTACCTGTAGATCTGGCCTTTGGCATATCCTTGGACCATACGTCAGCAACCTCCCACAGAGGGTATGTAGATCGCCTACGGAAAAGCCTTAAGACCGCCTATGACCGCCTAAGACCGCCTATGACAAGGCCCAAGCTACGTCAGACGAAAGAGGACTGAGGAACAAAAAGAGTTTTGACCTCAGGGTCCGAGTGAAGGATTTACAACCAGGTGACAGAGTACTGTTAAGGAATCTGGGTGTCCCTGGGAAGCACAAGTTGGCTGACCGCTGGAAGTCACAGCCCTATGTCATTTGCAAGCAGCTGCCAGGGCTTCCGATGTACCAGATCAGGCCAGAAGGGAGTGTGGGCCCGCTGAAGACTTGGCACCGCAATCACCTGCTACCCCTATCAGAAGCAGTTCGTCTATCACCGCTATCAGACTCACGGGAAACTCATTCTACCTCTCAAAGGTCACAGCCGTTCACTAGGTCTCAGTCAGTGCCCCGAGTTGTGGATGATGAAAACTCTGAGGATGAGGAGATGGACCCCCCCCCCCTTTGTCTTTACCTGAAGTGGCCGATGCTGGGATCCTCAGACCAGAGGCCCCTGAGTTTGTGCCTCAGAGTCCTCTCTGAGGAGTTGGAAGATACTCAAGTCTCCATGACAATGGAAGATCCTGAAGAGGTCCCATCCCTTACAGGGGGAGAACTGGAAGATGATGTGCAGGAAGAGGAAGAAGCTGTGGAAGAAACAGAGTCCAGTGTGCCTGAAGCACCAGAGCCAAAGGAACAGAGAGAGAGGAAAGTTATTCACTCACCAAAGAGACTGACTTATGATCAACTGGGTGAAAGCTCTGAATAGGCTGTGTTTACCTCAAAAAGGACACTTGAAACGCCTGGCCCTTCCACCTCACAATTAGTGAAGGACAACCCCGACTCACCCCCTGGCACATCTGGCTCAGCCATTCCAGTCACGGTGGCCTGTAGGCAGAACAGCCTCCCTTCCTATGCTCATTCGTGGGAGGTTCCTCTGCCAGGGTTTTATGAAAGTGTGAACTGCTTGATCTCTTGTGTATACTAACTGTTTTTTCTCCTCTTGTATATAACACGGCTTGCAACAGGTTATATACTGCCACTGTCTTTGGGGACCAAAGATTTCAAGTGGGGGGAGTGTGTAGCAAGGGGTTATTATCTAAAGTATCTTAAAGACTACGTTGTGTTCCTATAAGGAGGTTGGCTCCCTCTAGGGTTTGTTTATGTTGTGACATTGAAGGTCGTTCAGTCCAGTTGCACTATGGCGCAAAGCATGGTGGGCAATGTAGTGCGAGAGGAAGCGACTCTATTGCCGTGGGTTGGATTGAGACTACAATACCCACAGTGTCACTGTGCTACCAGAAAACAGTGCGCCACCGCACAGCCTGCTGGGGAATCTTTTATAACAGACTAGTAAGGCCTCAGCACGCTCTCTCTGGACGCCATCTTCAACAGGCAAGAGGCCTGCTGTGAGCGCGCCCAAGCCGGGAAGAAGCCTGGGCCTAAAGTTGGAGAGCGGATCGCCGAAGCAGGGATCCTTGTGGACCGCATCGCTGACTGAGACAGAGAGAGGACTGCCCTATGCTCCACAGCATCTGCAACCATTCGTTCATTTGCACCTTGTGAGCAGCCGCGCGGCGAACCGGCGACATCTTATCTGACGGGGATACCAGTGATCCGAGGCCTCCAGCCGGGTGAGAGGGCACTCGCCTACCAGCATAGTTGACTGAGTTACAGGAGAGTGGTCTATATAATCCCACTTGTAGTTGCTGACACTTGCAGTGCCACAGATAGGGATCCCTTGTAACCACGTGCAGTATAGCAGCCTGGGAGGACTAGCGGTTCTTTCGCTCCTATTCTACTTTCATTGAGTGATCACTTTCCTTTTGATACATACTGATTGGAATACAATTAAAGTGCACCAACTGAGCTAGCAGAAGATAAGCTGGCCTTAAAGGAACAATCAATTCTCTATTTCTTTTCAACGTCCATTACAAAAGGATACGTATAAATTATAAATAAAGCTGCGCAAAAACTGTGAAAAAAGGAATCCTTTTGATGAGAAAGAATTGCCCAGAACTCAGTCTCTACAATAAAGGCGAGCAACTGATTGATAGAATGTTCAGAATGTTACCAGACCAAAAATTTGCCAATGTTATAGAAAAAAGTCCTGTAAATAAAAACTAAATCCTCAAGAAAATGTCCAACTGAATGATATCAATGAAGGTCTCATATATCGCTGTTGGTGACTTCAAACTCACAAAACACCCGATAGAAAAGTGCTGTTACTCTGATAGACAAAGATTCCACCACCATTAGAGTTTACTGCCGCTTACCGGAACAACTGACCCCTTCAGAGATCAGTAAATGCAGATGGCTGTTATCCCCTGCCAGGGTCTCTAAGTGTTTCTGTGAATCTGAATTCCTCCACTAGATTACGCGCCAGTCCTCTCCATATAGCCGGGGTTCAGAGTGCTTCGATATAAGGCTGAAGCGGTTCAGATGATGGGTGTGAGTTGGTAAAGGCCTGTAGCAAGATCTCTCTAGATGCTGTGGTAGAAAACTCCCTGGATAGCCGATGATCCTGTTGTCAGCCTGATTGCATGCAGCCATGCAGGTCAGAGGATTTTTCAGTGTAGCAGTGCAGGCATGTGAAAATAAAAAGGGGTATGCACTACATAGTGTGAATCCGTTTATTTAAACATAAAAATTCCCCCGCATACAAGAAATGCTTACAAGATAAAAGATCAAAAAAGGCTTGTCACAAATCGCTTGGCATCCACTCACTTGCGGCAGCGCTATCACACTGTGTGTCTGCTTCTGTGAGTCCCGGGTTAACGCCAGCTAGTATGGACAACTAAGTAGTTTATTTCAGCTGCAAACCAGGTGTCCAGTGCCAAGGTAACAATAACTATATACATTACAGTGTGGTATTGTTGTGGTCCCCTCTGCTATTGGGTTTCACATTTATATTATTGTCCAGTTGTGCCAAGGGGGGTTCGAGACTAATTTCTGGGGTTGACAGGCAGAGTGCATACCCAAAATCGAACCAGCAGCTCCTGCGGGGGTAGTGCTACATATACAAATAATTATTATAAGCACTGTGATCTCATCTTCTCAGTCTGCTGCAGAGTGTATCAGCTTGTATTTAAACTGGCCGCTCTGTATGTAGCTTCTAACAAGCTGCGCAAGCAGCCCCCTATCTCCGGAACTATAAATGATAGGAGCCCCACATTTTGACCAGTTGGTATTCAGCTTCCCCCCCCCCCCAAAAAAAAAAATTGGGATCTCTGTGGCCCCTGGTCATCGAGCTACAACCCTCAAAGTCATTCTTTTTTTTTTTTTGTTGGTGAATTTTTTTTTTTTTTTTACCTAATGGGCTTATCTTGAGGAAGGGGCCTGAAGCTGCAGCTCCAATAGCCCCTATAGTAATCTGGCCCTGTCCCCAGTGCAAGAGCTGCAGTGGCAATTTAGTTGAAGACTGATTATTGGTGGCCACATTGGAGGAGACCATAGACAATGCTAAAAGCTAATGGAAGGTGTCCTTAATACAGGGAGTGGCCATTTTGGAGGGGACGAGATATGTACTGGGAAGGATGGTAATTGGCAACAGGAGTAGGCAGACTGTCAGAACCCACCAACTGGGACAGAGGAACAGGGTCTTCAGGGAAATTTAGTCCCCCCACAGAAACATGGCCCTGTACAGAAAGGAGATAAAGGCTACAAATCGCAGAGTGTCAGGGAGAAATGGGGGGGGGATAAGAGAACAGCCCGGGCTTCCCTATTGCAACCCTAATTTAGATACTACTGCTGCTGCATTCAGGCCTGCTGTTGCTTCATCCATGGTCACTGTTGCTGCATCCAGGACTGTTGCCATTACATCCAAAGACTGTGGGAGCCATCCTACAGTTGCAATAAAAGAAGCTGTTTTGGACTCCAAGGAGGGAAAGAGACCACCATATAAGACAGCCAGCATGGTGAGAGGCCTCTTGGCCACTGACTTTGTCTTCTACCAATTTGAAGGGATAGCACTGTCCCTCTACTGGAATAATTGGGACTAATTTCTTTAAAGAGCTCTTTCCCCTTTTTCTTGGGTTGCAAAATCTATTTCAAGCCCTCCACCAAGGACTTTAGGCTCCAACACCAGCCAATTATAGATACGTGACCATTGGCAACTGGAGGTATTTACCATTTGTTAGGGTGCTTCCTTGGGCCAGAGACATAGAGACCAGAACTGCTCAATAAGGAAGAGATGCCAGAAGTTGCTGCTTAAAGTGGTTGTAAACCCTTTTTGACTACTTCTACCTATAGTCAAGCCTCCAAAGTGCCAAAGTGCAGCAGGATTGGCAGATCTGACAGTGCATTGTCAGGGTTTTCGGCATTATCAAGAGCGATATTGTGAGCTGAGTTAAATGCTCTTAGGACTGTGCCTGGAAGGTTGAGCGATCCCTGCCTGTGTTTTTTCCTCTCCTAAAATCGGTGTGTCAAACATCTGAAGAGGCTAATGCCGCGTACACACGACCGAGTTTCTCGGCGGTGAAAACACTGCCGTGAAACCCGACGGGAAAAACGAGGACCGGCTTGGTCCCCTTTTCCCAGTCTACACATGGCCGTTTTTCACGACATGTTTTCTCTTGGTCGAGAAAACCGGCCGTGTGTAGGCTCCCTAGCAGTGTTTCCCTATGGGAAAACTGCAGAGGAAAAAAATGGCGCGATTCGCGACGAGAAAAATTAGTGCATGTTCTAATTTTTCTCGTCGTGATTCTCGCCGGTTTTCTCGTCGGGAAAACTGCTGGAGAGCCTACACACGGCCGTTTTTCTCGTCCAAGTGAAAAAATGACAGTTTTCCAGATGAGAAAAATGGTCGTGTGTACGCAGCATTAGGATCACCTAGTGGGATGAGAACAGCTTCCCTGGATCAAAGAACAGGTGGATACCATCGCTGCCGGCAGGCTGATGCACACGCTCATTAGACCTCTATAACCTGAGGTCCTGTCTATCTGGTAAGCGGCTTTATTGTTACATCTTATGGCTGCCAATTGAATATCCAGTGAATAAGGCTTCTTCTGAATATTTCATTTGTTTGGAATAAGTTAGCTGAACATCGGATTGAATCCCATTGTGATCGAATCATCCTTTCTTTTTGTGTGTGTTTTTTTCATTCAAAATATATTTTTTCAAACACACTTTTTAGGAATTTTGTTGGATCTATATATATAGTTTTTGGTTTTATATATGGACTTCCTCACATATTTTTTACACAGTGTTTATCATTATATATATTTTTACACAGTGTTTATCATTATATGTACTTCAGGTTTGATTTATATTAATTAAGTGGTTGCGCGCTTGTTTTCACTTTCATATAGTTCTACTTTAACAGGTAAGGAAGTTAGCACTACATAAATATGTGGCTCTTTTAGGTGGTCTGTGTAGAGACCAGTCACCTAGCATATAGGAAGTAGGATGAGGTGACTGGTCCCCAGAACAGAAAACAGGGCCTCCGTGGTTTGAAAAGGGAAAAATTGCGTGGCCAGAGATGAGCATTAAAACCTGTTGGGATAAGATATCAGTCACATTGAAAGTGCATTGTTTTCAGTGGGTCACTGACTCACGGCTTAGTCACAATTTAGCTTCTTTTCATTTTCCAAATTTATGTGTGGATTTGCCATTTAAAAGCAAAATCGGTTGTTATGAGGCCAGAAAAAAAAAAGATCTTTAAATCGGAGTTCCGGCAATTTTTTTTTTATTTAAATAACGGCAGCTACAAATTCTGCAGCTGCTGACTTTTAAAATAAGGACACTTACCTGTCCAGGGCGCTCGCGATGTCGGTACCCAAAGCCGATCTGTCCCTCGGCTCTCAGGTGGAGGCGCGACCATCTTCGGCTTCACAGCCTGGTTCCCTACTGCGCATTCGCGAGTCGCGCTGCGTGATCCCACTGGTCCCTGCTGGTCCTTCTGGGACCTGTGTGTCTCCCAAAAGACAGCGGGGGGGGGGGGGGGGGGGCGGTGGAGGCGCCGGACGAGGCTTAGATATCTGCCGATACTGCAGCTATCTATGCCCGGAAGTGGGAGCAAAATTCCTGGATTATACAGGTATCTGCTCCCCCTCCCCCCTGCAAGGTGCCAAATGTGACACCGAAGGGGGGGAGGATTCTGAAAAGTGGAAGTTCCATTTTTGGGTGGAACTCCACTTTAAGTAGATGAACACTGATTATATTACCAGATAGTTATTGTTAAGTGCAAAAGAAAGTGGAATTTATTTGACAGAATTCTATTAAAAAAAAAATGATAAAAAAATCTATCCAAACAAATTTATTTCTGTTCACATAAAATATGTATAAAATCACAAATTATAAAAATATACGCCATTGCGTGTGTTATCTCTAGGCATCCAACCTTCCTAGAAACATTACACCGTGGGGGTTATTTACTAAAGGCAAATCCACTTTGCACTACAAGTGAAAACTACAAGTGCAAAGTGCACTTGAAATTGCACTGAAAGTGCACTTGGAAGTGCATTCACTGTAGATCCGAGGGGGACATGCAAGGAAAATAAAAAACTGCATTTTAGCTTGCACATGATTGGATGATAAAATCAGCACAGCTTCCCCTCATTTCAGATCTACCCCTCAGTTTTACAGCGACTGCACTTCCAAGTGCACTTTCAGTGCAATTCCAAGTGCGCTTTGCACTTGTAGTGCAAAGTGGATTTGCCTTTCATAAATATCCCCCAATAGTCAAGTTCATCTGGACTTGTTCTTTAACCACCTAAGCCCCGGATCATTTGGCTGGCCAAAGACGAGAGCACTTTTTGCGATTCGGCACTGCGTCACTTTAACTGACAATTGCGTGATTGTGCGACGTGGCTCCCAAACAAAATTGACGTCCTTTTTTTCCCCCACAAATAGAGCTTTCTTTTGGTTGAATTTGATCACCTCTGCGGTTTTAATTTTTTGCACTATAAACAAAAATAGAGCGACAATTTTGAAAAAAACACAATATTTTTTACTTTGTGCTATAATAAATATCCCCAAAAAATATATATAAAAAAATGTTTTTTCCTCAGTTTAGGCCAATACGTATTCTACATATTTTTGGTAAAAAAATCGCAATAAGCGTTTATTGATTGGTTTGCGCAAAATTTAGTAGCGTCTACAAAATAGGGGATAGTTTTTTATGGCATTTTTATTATTCATTTTTTTTACTAGTAATGGCGGCGATCAGCGATTTTTATCATGACTGCGACATTATGGAGGACACATCGGACACTTTTGACGCCATTTTGGGACCATTGTCATTGATACAGCGATCAGTGCTATAAAAATGCACTGATTACTGTAAAAATTACACTGGCAGTGAGGGGGTTAACCAGTAGGGGGCCCTGAAGGGGTTAAATGTGTCCTAGGGATGTGTTCTAACTGTAGGGGGGATGGGCTATGTGTGACACGACACTGATCACCCCTCCCAATCACTGATCAGTGTCCTGTCACTAGGAAGACTGGGGAAATGCTTGTTTACATCAGCATTTACCCATTCTTCCTCTACGTGAGACGATCGTGGGTATCCCCGCGGACATCGAGTCAGACTCACGGAACTTGCGGCGCACGCGCCTATAATGCCGCATCTTAATGCGGACGTACCTGTACGCCCATCTGCCCAGCCGTGCCATTGTGTCAACGTATATCGTTGTGCGCTGGTCGGCAAGTGGTTAAAGTGGAAGATGTTTTGTAGCTTGTCCAAGTCACTTCTTCAGATGTAATACGGGTACATGCAGGGCTTTTTTTCTTAGAGAAAAGGTGCAGGTACTACGCCCTTCCAAGTCACCTATCATCTCCATCCCCTACCCTCCTCTAAACACGATCCCTTGGTTCCACCCCCTAACCAACTTACCAGTACCGTCCCTTTTTAGAGAACACAGTACCAAGTATAATTTTTAGTGCTAAGTCATTTGTCTGAAATTTGTTACCGAAAGGCAGTAAAATAGGTCCCCTGCAGCCAGCAACCAAAGACCGCCCCCTAGCAACAATAGATTTCTCCCATCAAAAATAGATGTTTCCCAGCAACAATGACCCCCTGAGCAACAACAGATCTTGCTAGAAACAATAATTCCCTCCCAACAACTATAGACCCCCCAGTAACAGTAGATCCCCCCAGCAACAATAGACCCCCCACCAGCAACAATAGATGTGCCAGTAGTTAGCATCAATAGACTCTCCAACAGCCAACAAAAAATAGACCCATCCTTCAACAATAGAGCTTTCCTATCAACAATTGATCCCCCAGCAACAATAGATTTCCCACCAACAGCAAAAGATCTCCCCAGCAACAATAGATCCCCCAGCGACAATGAATCCCCCAGCACTCAGCATCAATAGACCCTCCAGCACACCCCATGGCACTATATACATTCATTGCTGGAGGTGCCGGAACTGCGTTCCCCCGCGTTCCCACTTAAAAAGAGCCCTGAGTACATGTCCTGTGTCCTTAGTGAGGAGGGTTCTCATCTCTTCCTATCTTAAGAAGTCTCCCCAACGTAACATAAAAGTTAAAACATTTTTCGTTTTTTGGACAATGTCTTCCTGACAGCTGACAATCTAATTCCATGCATGGGGTCACTGGGACAGGAAAAAAGGAAACTATCCCCAGTAGTGTCACAAAGTAAAAGAAAAACCTGACAAAAAAATAATTCTCCCCCACTCTACTCAAAACTGGAAAAAAATGTTGTTTTTTTTGGCTGGAGTTAGACTTTACTCTCTCATTGTCAGAGTTATACATCCTTCAAAAACCACTTGGCTATTTAAAGTGCACTTGAAATTTCACTGAAAGTGCACTTAGAAGTGCTTTTACTGTAAATCTGAGGGGTAGATCTGCTGGTTTTATTATCCAACCATGTGCAAGTTAAAGTGTAAAGAATTGTTTATTCACTGTGACAGATAGTTCATCACATTCAAAAAAATGCTCTGTGCTCAAATTATGCTCTCCGCAGAACTACCACTTCCCTTTTACACCTTTTTCAAACATAGTGATTGTGCCCCCTGTAGTGCCTCCCCACTCCCCAGAGGGTTATGACTCCTAGCTAGCTATATAGCTACAAGAGTCTCAGCAGTCTTTACACACTCCACATCACCCTGGACAGAAGAATTGGTCCTCCTGAAACTCTCCTGTTTTTCTCTGTCTCCTTAGGCCCCTTTCACACGGACGGTCCGTTCAGGTCCGCCTGTCAGTTTTTTAGGCAGACCTGAACGGACGCTCCATGTACTCCTATGGAGCCACGGATGTCAGCGGTGACATGTCCGCTGACATCCGACCCGCTCCGCTCCGCCAAAGTGTGACGGAGGAAAACCCTATTTTCTCTAGTCATCTTCCAAGACGGCACACCTGAGAGATGACTGGTCCACCTGACAGGAAACACAATCAACACATGAGGTTAAAAGGCCCCTCCCTTCCCCCTGCACCTCAGTTCTTGATTGTGTTTCCCGGCAGCGAAACGTTTGTTATTTTTGTCAGACCTGAAGTCGTAGCGGATGGTCTCCCCCCTGAGAGCTGGACGCCAAGGCCGGGGAGGGTTGCGGGTCCAGCCAGGGATCAGTCCCTTCTCAGGGGGGGTTCCCAATGACCGGTGGTATCCCCGGTAAAGAGCCTCCCGGGCACAGGGGCGTTTCCCGGATCTCTTGTGGGTACATGCCTCCCCACCTACCTTCCACCCAGTATAGGGTACTTGGGGGATGAAGGAACCTGAGGCTCTGCAGGAGTCCAGGCCGCTGGAGGAGGAAGGCTGTCATTTTCCCGACAGTGCAGCTCCATAGGGAATGCTAAAAGCACTCCTAGGCAGGAGTGAGCATTCGTCGGGTGGAGCAAGATGGTGCCGCTTCCGTTTCCGGTGACATCACTTCCTGTTTCCGGTCCACGCCAAAATGGCGGTTCCGGACACTAGAGGCCAAAATAGGACTACTTCCGGCGGCGGGACTTCAGCAAAATGGCGCCCATCAGCGTCCTGGCCATAAAAATCCGGTGGAGCCAGGCGGAGGTCCCACAGGCCCCTCTCACCGCCTGGAGTCTCACAGCAGAGCTCCTAGGAAGAAGGAACCAGCTGAGACCAGGAATGGAAGGAGAGGAGGACACAGCGGTGGCTGTATCCCAGGAGGGGACCACGAGTGGTGAGTCTTTTCTCTATTTTTCACAAGGGGTGGGTTAAGGGAGGTCTTACCCACACCTCTTGGGGGGGGGCAGGAGAGAGTACAGCTTGCTAAAATACTAGTGCTGTCTTGTCTTTTTGTCTCCTCAGAACCCAGTGGATCTGCTCAAGGGGCCCACAAGGTTAAAAGCAAAAGTACCCCTCCCCTAGAACAAAAAGGTGTGGGAATTGCAATGAAAAGCTCCCACTTGATCACGCAAAGCCTTTTTGTTACAGGTGCATACATAAATTGTCGGGTAAGGAAACCTCACAGGTGTTGAGGGACTTTCTTTCAGTACAGGCAGAGATGCTGACTACGTTACAATCCCTTAAGACAGTTATTGCATCTAAGGAAGAGCATAGCACTAGTGGCAGAGAGGTTCTGTCCTCTAGAGAAGGTACTTCATCTCAGGGGGACACATCTGACAGAGGTCAGAGAACCCTGCAGGGGCCTCCCTCTTCTATTGCTTCAGGAGTAGATGAGTTTGAGGACCCAGAGGAGTCAGAAGAGGATTCATTAAAGGAGGGGGAAGGTTCAGACCCTGAAAGCCAGGACAGTGACAGTCCTAGACTTAGGCATCTCTTTCCCGTGGAGGACATGGGACAGTTGCTTAAGGCAATTTATGCCTCTGAAGATATCCCAGAACCTCCAGTGCAGACAACAGCCCAGGATAAGTTGTATAAAGGCTTAGGAAAACCTCAGTCCAGGGTATTCTCAGTACACCAGACCCTTAAGGAGGTAATTCTGAGGGAATGGAAGGACCCGGAAAGGAAGGTCCTTAAGCTAAAAACCTGGAAGAGAAGGTTCCCTTTTGGGGAGGAAGAAGAAGAGAAGTTTTTCAAGACCCCCAAATTAGATGCAGCCTTTTCTCAGGTCTCTAAGAAATCCGATTTGTCCTTTGAGGACTCGGGTAGCATTAAGGACCAAATGGATAGGAAGGCTGAAACGCTTCTGCGCAGAGCATGGGATGCCAATGCGGCAGCCATGGCTCCTGCACTAGCATCTGCCTGCGTAGCCAGGAATGTGAATGCCTGGCTAGGTAGGCTCTCTGGCCATGTTTCTAGAGGGGACAATTCCGAAGAGGTTATGGACTCTTTTGAAATAATTAACAAAGCAGTAGCATATTTGGCAGATGCGACAGTGGAGGTTGTCAGGACCTCAGCCAAGTCAGCGGCCCTCCTGAACTCCGCAAGGATGGCGGTCTGGGTTAAATCATGGCAGGGGGGACCCTATGTCCAGATCACGGCTCTGCGGGTTACCTTTTGAAGGTTCCCAGCTTTTTGGCCCTGGTCTGGATCAGGTCCTATCGCGCTCTGCAGAGAAGGGGAAAAAGTTCCCGGTTAAGGCCAAGAGAGAAAAAGGCAAAAAGTTTTATTCGTGCCCCTCCTAATCAGGGCCAGTTCAGGGCCAAGAAGGGCACCAATAGAAGATGGGGGAAGGGAAAGAGTGGACAGAAGGGTGGCCTGCTCTTCTCCGGACCCAAGGATGCCAGCAAGCAGCCAAAGTGATGCCAGCGTCAGGGTAGGGGGGAGACTTTCTCGATTTGTCCCTCAATGGAGAAGGATCTTCGAAAGCCCCTATATCCTGCATATCCTGACAGAGGGATATCGTCTGGAACTTTCCTCTCCTCCCCCTTAAAATTTTACTCTGACCCATCTCCCAAAAGAACCATTGAGAGCAGCAGGGTTGATAGACAATTTGCAGGGATTGGCGGACCAGGAGGTTATCGTTCCCGTTCCACCCAAAGAGCTTTACCAGGGATTTTACTCCCACGTGTTTGTGGTCCAGAAACCGTCAGGAAAATTTCGCCTGATATTAAATCTCAGGAAGCTGAACAGGTTTCTGATACACAAGAGCTTTCGGATGGAAAGCATTTATACTGTGAGAAAACATCTATTGAAGGATGTCTTTATGGCCACAGTGGATCTGAGGGACGCGTATCTCCACGTGCCTATTGCTCTGGAACACCAATCCCTGCTGAGGTTCGCAGTCCTGACAAGCAAGGGTATACAGCACTGGCAATAGCGAGCACTTCCCTTTGGCTTAGCTGCAAGCCCAAGAGTGTTCACAAAGATATTGGCAGAGGTTGTAGCTTACCTGCATTTACAGGGGGTATCTCTGATACCCTATTTAGACGACCTCCTGATCTATGAACAGTGTTTAGAGCAAGTGACAGCAGACGTAAAGACGGTGATCTGCACCTTGGAGAACTTGGGTTGGATAGTAAACAGGGAAAAATCATCCCTAGTGCCATCCCAGATAAAAACTTTCCTAGGATACTCTGTGGACGCAGGGGCTCAGAAGCTTTTTCTCCCAGAGGAAAAAAGGTTAAAGGTAATATCTGCAGTTTCCTCTCTATTGGAACCCAGGGACTGCTTTCGCAGACAGGTCATGAGGGTCCTTGGCCTAATGACTGCCTGTATTCCAGTGGTTCCCTGGGCTCAGCTCCATTCCAGGGAGCTACAGTTTTTCCTTCTATCCTCCTGGGACAAGAAGACAGAGTCGCTGGATGGGAAGGTAGCCATTCCAGCAAGGGTAAGACCCAGCCACCTAGATTGGTGGCTGGGTCAGGACAGACTCACATTGGGTCGTCTCTGGACCCAGTGGAACCCTATAAAAATGACCACAGATGCAAGCGCCTGGGGTTGGGGAGCTCACTTTGGGGACCTCCAAGCACAGGGATCCTGGACCCCGATCCAAGCAAGAGCCTTCTCCAATTACGGGGAGCTTCTTGCAGTGGGTCAGGCTCTGAAGGCCTTCGAAATCAGAGTTTAGGGACTAGACGTCCAAGTCCTTTCAGACAATGTGACAGCAGTTTCCTATCTAAACCGACAAGGGGGTACAAGATCCAGAAGACTACTAAGTCTAGCCCTGGAGATTCTGAGTTGGGCAGAAGGGGTCCTTCAATCCATATCGGCGGTCCACATAAGAGGGACCACCAATGTGGTAGCGGATTTCTTGAGCCGACCACCCATTCACCAAGGGGAATGGGAACTAAACCAGAGAGTATTCCTCCAGATAGGTCAAAAGTTCGGGGTTCCGGAGATAGACCTTTTCGCCCACAGAGGGAACAGAAAGGTGGAGCGTTTTTTCTCTCTCACCAGAGAGGAGGGTTCAGAGGGAATAGATGCTCTAGCTCAGAATTGGGACTGTCACCTAGCATATACTTTCCCTCCACTAGCTTTGATTCCTCAGGTTCTACAAAGGCTGGCCAACTCGGAGTGCAAGCTGATTCTGATAGCCCCTTGGTGGCCCAAGAGGACTTGGTTTGCTACTCTGAAGAAATGGTCGGTGGCCCCTCCTTTTCCTCTCCCAACCAGGCAGGATATTCTTCTGCAAGGGCCAGTCATTCACCCCAACCCAGGATTCTTCAGGTTGACGGCATTGCTCTTGAGAGGGAGATTCTCAGAGGCAAAGGATGCTCCGATAAAGTGATTGAGACCCTCCTAGGTAGTCGAAAACCAGTCACTAGGAGGATATATTCAAAGATTTGGAATACTTTTTCTCACTGGTGTCAGGACAGAGAAGTATCTAGTCCTTCGGTACCAGTGATACTAGAATTTTTACAAGCAGGGGTGGACAAAGGAATTGCCACAAATACCCTGAAGGAGCAGATAGCCGCTCTATCTGTATTTTTGGACCAGAGGCTAACACTAGAGCCCCTGATTAGAAGATTCCTAGTAGCTAGGGAGAGGTTAACCCCCATAAAGGTTAAAAGATTCCCTCCTTGGGATCTAACATTGGTCTTGGAAGCGTTGACGAAACCGCCTTTTGAGCCAGCTCAAGAGATCTCCATTAAACTTTTGACGCTTAAGTTAGCCTTTTTACTAGCCATCACAACAGCCAGAAGAGTAAGTGACCTGCAGGCCTTGTCAAGTCAAGAGCCTTTTCTGTTGATACTGAAAGATAGAGTGGTGCTGAAGCAAGACCCACTTTTCCTTCCCAAAATCGCATCACAGTTTCATAGGTCTCAGGATATCATTTTGCCTTCCTTTTGTGAAAACCCAAAGAACAAAGAAGAGGAAAAATTTCAGTTTTTAGATGTCAGGAGATGTTTGCTGACATACTTGGACAGAGTGAAGGACTTCAGGAAGTCGACTCACCTTTTAGTTTTATTTAGTGGCCCTAGGAAGGGAGGGCAGGCTTCTAAATCTACAGTGGCTAGGTGGATTAGGCAGACCATAGGTATGGCTTATGAGCAGTCAGGTTCCCCAGTACCAGGTAACATTAAAGCTCATTCAACAAGATCTTTGGCGGCCTCTTGGGCAGAGAAAGCAGGGGCCTCAATAGAACAGATCTGCCGAGCAGCCACATGGGCGAAGCAGGACACCTTCTTAAAGCACTATAGAGTGGAACTGCTATCGCCTCAGGATCTGAAGTTTGGAAGGAAGGTTTTACAGGCGGTGGTCCCACCCTAAGGTAGGCCTTGAACTTCTTGTCCATCCTCTCAGGTGTGCCGTCCTGGAAGATGACTAGAGAAAATTGACAGTTACTTACCGGTAACTGCTTTTCTAGGATATCTTCCAGGACGGCAGGCCTACTTCCCACCCCTGGTTTGATGTAAGTACTACGGGTAGAGTTTCCCTCTGGCACCCGGATAACCTATTACTTTGGTAGAACTGAGGTGCAGGGGGAAGGGAGGGGCCTTTTAACCTCATGTGTTGATTGTGTTTCCTGTCAGGTGGACCAGTCATCTCTCAGGTGTGCTGTCCTGGAAGATATCCTAGAAAAGCAGTTACCGGTAAGTAACTGTCAATTTTTCCATCCGTCGGCGGAGCGGATCGGATGACAACGGACTCTACGGTCCGTCGTCATCCGATCCCCCATAGTGAAGAACAGCGCTCTGACAGGGCGGTCCCTGCACAGTGTGCGGGGACCGCCCAGTCATCCGCCGGCTCAGCGGGGATCAACGGAGCGATCCCCGCTGAGCAAGCAGAGCTTCACGGGGCGGATCTTCACGGATCCGTCCCATGTGAAAGAGCCCTTATAATTGACTTCCACCTTCAAACCAGCCATGCCACAGCCAAAGGTTTACCCACTCAGTGCACATTTGGACAAGAAGAAGGGAATCCCAACATAGTGTCATAACGTTTTATTAAAACATATATAATAAACTAATTTCACTCACTAGTTAAACAAGATAACTAGCCAGTATCAGATTGAAGTCCCAAAAGCACCGCCATGACGTGCATTCCATGGGTCGAATGTGACTTCAATGGAACCGAAAATTGCATTCTACGCATTTCGGCCCGCCTTGGGCATCCTCAGGAAATGCAATATCCGGTCTTGGGTGCCTAGGCTCCTCCTACTCAACCCAAACTCTCCATACTTCATCTTAACACTCACACAGTCTGGATGAGCATATTCTAGTTGTTTCCTATCAACTGCGGCTTGCAAAACTGGCAAATAAAGCTGTAATTAAAAGGCAAAATGATGCAATAATATATTCCTCATTGAAAATGTACAAAAATAAAATTGAAATGCCTCTAAAAGCCATGTTTTTTCTGCCTGTATGCATGAGGTCTTAACTGGATTTCTGGCAGATCAGCAGATATTAAGGAAATATGCCTTTATTTTATAGATATTCTAAATAATTTATTTTCTTTTTTTGCTTAGGCATACACTTTTTTATTAGATGGCAAAAAGTCAGACAACTGTAAACCATAAAGAAATAAATGGCATTTAAACATGAGGTCCGCTCACCCCTGAAAAAATTAAAAGCCAGCAGCTACACATACTGCACCTGCTGACTTTTAATAATAGGACACTTACCTGTCCTGGAGTCCAGCGATTCCGGCACCGCAGCCGATGTTTCCATCACTTGTCGGGTTCTGCCGCCGCCATTGCGGATAAGGAAACCCGGCAGTGTAGCATTAAGGCTTCATGCCAGGTCCCTACTGCGCATGTGCGAGGCACCGCTGCGCACTCCTACTGGCCCGGTGGCGGGGGAAGGAGGATGGAGGAGGAGGGAGCCGAGCTGCTGATGTAATGCGTCGTGGTCCGGTCTCCGGGAAGTGGGGACAGGTATCCGCTCCCTCTTTTCCCCCGAAAGGTGCAAAATGTGGCACCGGTGGGGGGGGGGGGGGGGGGGGAGACAAATGAGCGTAAGTTCCACTTTTGGGTGGAACTCCGCTTTAACAACACCATGAAATTTTAAAAAATGGCATTAAAGAAAACGTCCACTTTACTAAAACATATTATTTGTATATAAGCCATTTTGAAATATAATGTTATTTAAAATGAAAATATATCTTAAGGCAAAACTTTTTTAGTTTTGCATAGAGGGGAGAAGGATTAGAATGCCTGCCAGTTTTTATTGTTGTCTGTGTCCTCGTTAGGGAAATTCACTTGTTTACCATTATCATTGAAAGTGACAAACAGGGCAAAAATAATCCTTACGGGGGTTATAATCCTCCCCTCTTAAAGCTGTTTTGTTATATGTGTATTTTAGCCATGATTAAAGTGGTTCTAAAGCCTTAAGGTTTTTCACCTTAATGCATTCTATGCATTGAGGCAGGGTTCTCCAAACTGCAGCCTGAGGGCCAGATGTGGCCCTTTGCTAGCCTTTACCTGGCCCTTGGGGCACTATTCCTCCCACTGATATGAGGCACTCTTCCTCCCACTGAAACCAATGATGGGATACTATTTCTCCTACTAATAGGGGCACTACTCCTCCTCCTATTGACCTTCAACCCTGGAGGCCATATTTATTCTCACTGATGCTGAGCCTGGGACATTTTCTGCCCTCGCTGGCCACAATTTGGCCATCCTAAAGTGTAAAGGACAGTAAGCTGGCCCTTTGTTTGAAAAGTTTGGAGACCCCTGCATTAAGGTGAAAAACCTTCTCTGCTGCAGCTGCCCCCCAGACCCCTCCCTTTCCTTACCTGAGCCGATCTGGTCCAGCGATGTGCAGAAGCACAGCGGCTCCCGCTGATGTCTCTCTCCTCATTGGACAGATTGATAGCAGCAGGAGTGATTTGCTCCCACTGCTGTCAATCAAATAAGCTGACACGGGTGCGGACGGCAGGGCCGAATCCTGCTGTCTGTGTCAATGGACACAGCTGTTGGGTAGAGGTTAGCAGAGCTCTGTTGTCTCCCCTAAATATTCCTGCTCTGCGTGCCATTGCAGAGCCCAATAACGAATATCCAGCTCTATCTCCTGCTGAACCAGCCTGTCCAACTCAGTCACCCATTGCTCCTGGGGCCACTCTTCCAGGAATTCCATCCATAACTCCCGTTGTTCACTGACCTGCTATTCTGGGGTTGGAAAGCACTTGCCCTGTTGCATACCAGCAACCCAGAGGGCTCTAATCCAGAGTCCTACCCGAATCTCCTGCCTGAACTCCAGGTATTCATTGGCAGACACAAACCTGGAGATTGATGAAAGGATAATCCGCAGCAGCCCCGGAAACTCTGATGCCAGATCTATATATCCGCTGGAGTGACTGAAGTCTGCTATCCCGATCTTGGATCCATGTGGAGCTTTGGACGTGTTCACAGCCAGGAAGCACGATCCTACTGCTGCCACCAGTTGTGACGAACTCTTGTCCTCAACAGGACTTGTCCGCCGTAAATGCTTCCTCTGTCCAGAACCAGCACTATCCAAGACTTTTGTTAGCCCACCCAGTCACCAGCCGTACTTCAAGGTAGGGTAAAACATCAGACAGTTTATTAGAATAAGAATACAGTCTTATGAGCAGGAGGGGGGAACCTCCTCTTCAACTGTGTATACAGTATTACTCTAACAATACACCTGTAACCAGAAACATAAATTAACATGAGCTAATTAAAGCAGAGTTCCACCCATAAAATTTTTATTGTACAGCAAATAACCCAAAAATAAACATTTGGAGACATTTTTTTTTAAACTTACCTTTTAATCCCTGTTGCTATGTGGTCCCTTCAAAGCTTTCCCTTCCTCACCGTGGCTCCTGACGTCACTTCCCTCGGCTAGGTTGCCATAACAACAGGGCGGGCACTTTCGATGACGCCGCCCGTTGTGAGGGCAACCTGTATAGTTTACAGCACTGCTACATGCTGTTACTGCGCATGCGCGAGAACGGGCAGTGCATGCTGGGAATACAGCAGCGCCGTATCCCAGAAGAGTATCCTTGTGGGCTTTGCGTGCCCACAAGCGACATGGAACTGCGCAAGACAGAGAAATATAAGGTTAGATTTAAAAAAAGAATAACAAATATACCGGCGCTATTAGTGAGAATAGTGATTGCAGCATTGCATTAGGATCATCTTAAAAGATGGCTTTAGAAAAAAAAAAAATTATATGTCGGTGGAACTCCGCTTTAAATAATAATTTCCAGACTAGGTGACTCTGAGATATGACCTTTCAGGTCCTAGCCTTGCTGTCTCCTAGCTCCCTAACTATAATACACATTATCATAAATATCTACACAGAACTCCTTCACACAATAGCAGAGTTAATTAACACAAACAACAATGGGTAAAAGACTCTTAACCACTTTGCGCCCGGGCCATATGAAAAAGACGTCCGCAAAGCGGTTGTCAATTGCTGATAGGACGTCTATGGACGTCCTCCCAATTACTTCCGCGATGCGCGCCACCGGGAGCGCGCATCGGGGAAAAGCTGTGCCCGCCGTGTCAGGCGGGTGCCGATGCGCGTGCCTGGCGGCCGTGATGTCCGCCAGGTACGAGCGATCGGCTGTCACAGAGCCAGGGACGTGAATCTCTGTGTGTAAACACAGAGATCCACGTCTTGTGAGGGAGAGGAGACTGATGGTGTGTCCCTTGTACATAGGGACAACCATCAGTCACCTCCCCCAGTCCATCCCCTCCCCCCACAGTAAGAACATCTAGCAGAGAACATATTAACCCCTTGATCGCCCCGTAGTGGTTAACCCCTTCCCTGCCAGTCACATTTATACAGTAATCAGTGCATATTTATAGCACTGTTCGCTGTATAAATGTGAATGGTCCCAAAAATGTGTCAAAAGTGTCCGATGTGTCCGCCATAATGTCACAGTCACAAAAAAAAAATTGCAGATCGCCGCCATTACTAGTAAAAAAAAAAAAAAATCATAAAAAAAAAAATCATAATTCTATTCCCTATTTTGTAGGCGCTATAACTTTTGCGCAAACCAATCACTATACGCTTATTGCGATTTTTTTTTTTTACCTAAAATATGTAGAATACGTATCGGCCTAAACTGAGGAAAAAAAATAGTTTTTTTTAAAAAAAAAATGGGATATTAATTATAGCAAAAATGAAAAAATATTGTGTTTTTTTCAAAATTGTCGCTCTATTTTTGTTTATAGCGCAAAAAATAAAAACCGCAGAAATGATCAAATACCACCAAAAGAAAGCTCTATTTGTGGGAAAAAAAGGACGTCAATTTTGTTTGGGAGCCACGTCACACGATCGCGCAATTGTCATTCAAAGCGTGACAGCGCTGAAACCTGAAATTTCGCCTGGCCAGTTGTCAAGTGGTTAAAGCCCATACTAGTCTTATTTACAATAAACACATGTAGCGGATGGCTGCTACTAGTTGCTATCATCCACCATGTCACCCTGCTGCCAGACCTCCATACACTCTCAAAGACTAGGGATGAGCCGAACACCCCCCCAGTTCGGTTCGCACCAGAACCTGCGAACGAACCGAAAATTTGTGCAAATTTTAGAACCCTATTAAATACAATAGGACTCGAACTTTCAAAATCAAAAGTGCTAATTATGAAGGCTAATATGTAAGGTATTGTCCTAAAAAGGGTTTGGGGACCCGGGTCCTGCCCCAGGGGACATGTATCAATGCAAAAAAAAGTTTTAAAAACTAACGTTTTTTCGGAAGCAGTGATTTTATTGATGCTTAAAGTGAAAAAAAAAAGTGAAATATTCCTTTCATTATCATACCTGGGGTGTGTGTATAGTATGCCTGTGAAGTGGCACGTGTTTCCCGTGTTTAGAACTGTCCCTGCACAAAATTACATTTCTAAAGGAAAAAAAGTCATTTAAAACCGCTTGAGGCGTTTTCTTGACAAGATTCTTGGACAAAAAACTTGTCCTGGCCGAGTGTACACACGCTCGATTCAAAGAACCTGCGGTTCTTTGAATGGAGCGAACGCAGTGACGTAATTGACTACAACGAGCGTGCGCTCGTCACATTCGATGCCGTCGCCGCCATCTTGCTACACCCTACCTATGCCTAGGAAGCTACCGCGCATGCGTCAAAGTCATTTCGAGCATGCGCGGGTTTCCACGGCGACAGGTAAGTGTACACACACACACTTTTCTCGTCGAGAAACATGCTGACGAGAATCTCAACGAGAAAATGGAGAATCCTGACGAGAAAATAGAGAGCAGGTTCTCTATTTTTCTCGTCGAGATTCTTGACGGTTTTCTTGACGAGAAACTTGATAGCCGCGTACAAACGACAGATTTACTCGGCAAGAAAGCTCTGCCAGCAAGTTTCTTGTCGTTTTTTGACGAGAAACTCGGTCACGTGTACGAGGCTTCACTCTTGGTGGGCGCTGGAACGCCCTGCTGTGAACTATTATATCAAGAATTGTAATTAAATGCCAATGTTGAACAGTGGTAGGAAAAATTGGGCCTTTGGTGGTGGTGCTGGTGCCACAACACTGTATGTCCTCACAGTTCCTCTTTGTGGGCGCAGGAATGTGCCCAGCTGTGAACAATTAGATCAAGAATTGTAATTACATGCCCCTGTTGAACAGGGCCAAAAAAATTGGGCCTTTGGTGGTGGTGCTGGTGCCACAACACTGTAAGCCCTCACAGTTACTCTTGGTGGGCGCAGGAATGGGCCCTGCTGTGGATTATTAGATCAAGAATTGTAATTACATGCCCCTGTTGAACAGGGGCATAAAAATTGGGCCTTAGGCACTGGTGCTGGTGCCACAACACTGCAACCCCTCACAGATACTCTAGTTGGAGCGCAGGAATGAGCCCTGCTGCAAAGTATTGTATTAAAAATTGTAATTACTCCCAGCCGCACACTTCAGAAGCCTTCAGGGCGACTTGCTTAAGTTTTTTTGGAATTATAGGAGACACAGGATTGCTAGATCAATATTATATGCCCTCTGCGGCCAAGGGGGTCTCGCTTTTCCCAACATAGCCAAGTACTACTTGGCAGCACAGTTGTGCCTGGTGGCTTCTTGGTGTACCCTCCATGCGTACAAAAGATGGACGCAAATTGAGAAGCTGTGGCTGGCCCCTACACATCCTAACTCTATGTTATGGAGCACAGACATACCTCTCGGCGGGTCCCAACTGCTAGGCCCAATGGCACTCTTACGGACACTATGGTGACGTGCTAAATCGACCTACCCGCTCACCTCCGCAGCTTCCCTGGTCACCTCCTTTTTATTCACTCCCAATGTCCCGGGCAGCTTGACCTCACAGATGTCCCACTTTTGGATGGATAGGGCCTTATTTCGGTATGGTCAATTGGTGGATACTAGAACCAGAATCCTGAGGTCCTTCCAAGACCTGAAAGATGCCTTTGATTTACCCAGACAGGCCTTCTTTAGTTACCTACAAATCCGCCATTTTGCACAGTCTCTGGTATCGAATCTGCAATTCTCCCCCTTAACCGAGATTGAGAAAATCTGTTTGGAGGGTTCGTCCCCTAAAGGTATGATATCGCGCACCTATCAACTCCTGATCACGGATATGTCACCATCTGGTCCTCGGCATGCCTATATGCATAAGTGGGAGCAGGCCTTGGGTGAGGATATACCCTTGAAGACTTGGCAAATCATATGGTCACAGGCCCCTAGGAGTTCTGTCTGTACACTGTACAAAGAAAACCAATACAAAATTTTACTTCGCTGGTACCAGACTCCTGACTTGCTTCACTCTATATACCCATCAGCTGACCGCCGTTGTTGGCGCTGTAGTAAAGAGGTGGGGACGCTGTATCATACCTATTGGACATGCCCACTGATTGTCCCCTACTGGCAGACGGTGCATACTTGGGTGCCATTCGACCCTAAATTGTTCCTCTTGGTTCTTCTACCTCCTTCCTTTTCCAAAACCTCTAAAAAACTCCTAGCCCAGGTGCTAACAGCGGGGAGATGCTTGGTAGCCCTGAAATGGAGAAGGAGGGAACCCCCCTCTTTGTTTGAATTGCACTCCAGGATCAGAGATGTTAAGCGGATGGAATACCTGACTGCATCCCTAAACAATACCCTTGATTCACACAACCAAATATGGGAACTGTGGGACAAACTAGAAGCCCCTAATATCGGCTAACACGTGGTTGGTGTCCCCGGGCGGTGAGGGGGCCTGGGGTCGGGTTGCTGTCCGCTTCTTTCCTACCCTTTCCCCCCTTCGACCCTTTCCTCCTCTCCCTATCCCTGTTATCTCTTGTCCCCTTGTCTCTATCTACCTTTTCTCTATCCTTTCCCCTACTCCTTTTTTTTTTTTTCTTTCTTGTGTTCCTGATTTATATCTTAACGAGTCCGACCTTAACGGTACTACAGTTGTCTTATAGCTAGCTTTATTGTTTGAATATGGCCACTAGGGATGAGCTCGGTGTTCGAGTCGAACATAGGTTCGACTCGAACATCGGCTGTTCGCGCGTTCGGCGAACAACGAACGATTTGGGCCATTCGCACCAAATTCGAGTGACGCGAACGGCCCACAATACACTGCGCCATCGCAGTGTAATCCCGGCGCTGTGATTGGCCAAGCATGCACTGTGACCCTGCATGCTTGGCCAATCACAGCGCCGGCAGCGAGGAGAGCAATGATTGGCCACAGGCAGGATGCCTGTGGCCAATTATAGCTGAGGGGGTTTAGTACACGCCTCACACTATAAAAGGCCGCCAGCGCGGCGGCCTCGTGTAGTGTGTTCCGGAGCAGGGAAAGTGAAGGATAGGCAAGGACAGTGTCAAATCCGATCTTTGCTAAACCTTGTGTGTAGGGACAGAGAAGGATAGGCAGGGAAAGTGTCAGTGTCATATTCTTTGCTAAACCTTGTGTGTAGGGAGAGAGAAGGATAGGCAGGGAGAGTGTCAGTGTCATTTACTTTGATAAACCTTGTGTGCAGAGAGAGAGAAGGAAAGGCAGGGAGAGTGTCAGTGTCATATACTTTGATAAACCTTGTGTGTAGTGATGAGCCGAACACCCCCGGGTTCGGTTCGCACCAGAACCCGCGAACGGACCGAAAGTTCGTACGAACATTAGAACCCTATTAAATACAATGGATGCGAACGTTCGAATTCTAAAGTGCTAATTATAACAACTATTATGCATGTTATTGTCCTAAAAAGGGTTTGGGAACCCGGGTTCTGCACCAGGGGACGTGTATCAATGCAAAAAGAAGTTTTAAAAACGGTCGTTTTTCGGGAGCAGTCATTTTAATGATGCATAAAGTGAAAAAAAGTCAAATATTCCTTTAAATATCGTACCTGGGGGGTGTCTAAAGTATGCCTGTGAAGTGCCACGTGTTTCCCGTGTTTAGAACTGTCCCTGCACAAAATGACACTTCTAAAGGAAAAAAAAGCCATTTAAAACTGCTTGCGGCTTTAATGTAATGTCTGGTCCCGGTAATATGGATGAAAATCTTTAAGAAAAATGGCATAGCTACCCCATGACCCCCCCCCCCCCTACCCCAGCCCATTACCAGCCCCTTTGGGTCTTGTATGGATATTAAGGGGAACCCCGCACATAAAATAAAAAAGGCCCTATATACTCTGAACAGCCGTATACAGGCGGTGCATACAAGACAGGGACTGTAGGTTTGTTCTTATGTAGAATCTGTTTGTAATTTTGAACAGGTACATTGTTTAAGTGTAGCTCCAGCCCAAAAATCTATTTTTAAACTTTTTGGAAAACATAGGTAAGGGTTATCACCCCTGTAACATTTGTTTTGCTGTCTGTGCCCCTGTTCAGAACATTTCACCTCACTTTCCGTCCCAATGACAACTGTTTTTGAAATGTGGTGTTTTTCTTGAAACAAGGATTGCTGATAAAGCATCAGTACAGAGGAGACACCTTTCTCCCATATTAATTCTTACAGGAGAGAATTTTCCTTCCTAGGGGTAGATTTCCTCTCACTTCCTGTTGTCTTCTTGCGTTTGCAAGTAGGAGTCGTTTGTAAGTTGGATGTTTGAAAGTAGGGACCTGCCGTAGATACTCTGCAGAAATAGGCCCCTTAGTTGTTGGTGTTGGCACAACACTGTAAGCACTCACAGTTACTCTTGGTTGGTGCTGGAACGCCCTGCTGTCAACTATTATATCAGGAATTGTAATTACATATAATTGTTGAACAGTGGTAGTAAAAATTGGGCCTTTGATGGTGGTGCTGGTGCCACAACACTGTAAGCCCTGACAGTTACTCTTGGTGGGTGCAGCAATGGGCCCTGCTGTGAATTATTAGATCAAGAATTGTAATTGCATGCCCCTGTTGAACAGGGGCTGAAAAATTGGGCCTTTGGTGGTGGTGGTGGTGTTGACACAACACTGTAAGCCCTCAGAGTTACTCTTGGTGGGTGCAGGAATGGGCCCTGCTGTGAATTATTAGATCAAGAATTGTAATTACATGCCCCTGTTGAACAGGGGCTGAAAAATTGGGCCTTAGGCACTGGTGGCACAACACTACAACCCCTCACAGATACTGTACTTGGAGCACAGCAATGAGCCCTGTTGCAAAGTATTGCTTCAAAAATTGTAATGACACGCCCCTGTTAAACAGGGGCTGAAAAATTGGGCCTTAGGCACTGGTGCCACAACACTCCAACCCCTCACAGATACTGTACTTGGAGCACAGCAATGAGCCCTATGGCAAATTATTGCTAAAAAAATTGTAATTACACGCCCCTGTAAAACAGGGGCTGAAAAATTGGGCCTTAGCCACTGGTGGCGGCACCCATAAACAAAAATGATCTTCCAAGCTATCATCATCAATCGTATCATTGAGGACTCGGAGGAGGAGGATAGCCAGTCAACATAACAGCACAGACACTCAGCATCAGCATCAGTCTTGAAGGGATGTGACATGTTAAAATCAATTAGTCTGTTATATCAGCATCAGGTGTGTGGTAGCTGGTGGTGATCCAAGACTGGTTCATCTTGATGAAAGTCAGTCGATCAACCGAGTCGGTGGACAGGCGCACCCTGTGATCCGTGACAAATCCTCCAGCAGCACTGAATGTGCGTTCCGAAAGAACGCTGGATGCAGGACAGGCCAGTAGCTCAATTGCATACTGTGCAAGCTCTGGCCAGTGATCCATCCTCAAGACCCAGTAAGCCAGAGGATTTTCGGTGGGGAAGGTGTCCAAGTCTGACCTTGCCCCTAGATATTCCTGCACCATGTTTATCAGACGCTGGCGATGGTTGCTGGAACCAATCATACTTTGGGGCTGCGGACTAAAGAATTGTCTGAACACATCGGTCAGACGGCCACCTTCCCCACCGCTCCTTCTTTGACTGGCCGAAGCCTCAGCAACTCGTTGTCCTGGACCAGGAGTTTGTAACCTCCCAGTCTCTGGGAACGCGTTGCACAGACCTTTCTGCAAGGCCTCCCGGAGTTGTCTCATCCTCTGCTCCCTCTGCGACGGTAACATAAGGTCCGCAACCTTACCCTTGTACCGTGGATCAAGGAGAGTGGCCAGCCAGTAATGGTCCCTCTCCTTGATCCGAAGAATACGAGGATCCTTCCGCAGACTTTGCAGGATCAGGGAGGCCATGCAGCGTAGGTTTGCTGAGGCATTCGCTCCGGAGTCCTCTGGGTCACTAAGGACGACATGATCCGCAGTCACCTCCTCCCAGCCACGTACAAGTCCACTGGTTTCTTGGGACTGTAAATCATCCCTAAAAGACTGCTGCTGATGATGCTGAGTGCCAGCCTCCACCTCCATGCTGACACAATCCTCCTCCTCCTCCTCCTCCTCTTCCTCTTCCTGTGCGATGGGTGGGACAGAAGGAACACTGTCTGGGTAAAGGGGGCCTTGAGAGGCAAGGAAGTCCTCCTCTTCCTGCCTCTGTTCTGCCTCAAGTGCCCTGTCCATTATTCCACGCAGCGTGTGCTCCAACAGGTGGACAAGAGGTACAGTGTCACTGATGCATGCACTGTCACTGCTCACCATCCTCGTGGCCTCCTCAAATGGTGCCAGGACAGTGCATGCATCCCTGATCATGCCCCACTGGCGTGGAGAAAAAAAACCAAGCTCCCCTGACCCTGTCCTGGTGCCGTAGTCGCACAGGTACTCATTGATGGCCCTCTGCTGTGTGTGCAGCCGCTGCAGCATGGCCAACGTTGAGTTCCACCTGGTGGGCATGTCACATATAAGGCGGTTCTTGGGCAGGTTCAACTCCTTTTGCAGCTCAGCCAGGCGAGCACTGGCATTATAAGATCTGCGGAAATGCACACAGACTTTCCTGGCCTGCCTCAGGACATCCTGTAAGCCCGGGTACCTGCCCAAGAACCGCTGCACCACCAGGTTAAGGACGTGAGCCACACAGGGCACATGGGTCAGTTGTCCCTGTCGGAGGGCGGAGAGGAGGTTGGTGCCATTGTCGCAAACCACCATTCCTGGCTTAAGCTGGCGTGGCGTCAACCACCTCTCGGCCTGGCCCTGCAGAGCAGACAGGACCTCTGCCCCAGTGTGGCTTCTGTCCCCCAAACACACCAGCGCAAGCACGGCATGGCATCTTTTTGCCTGCGTACTTGCGTAGCCCCGTGAACGGCTACGGAGCACCGCTGGTTCATAGGACAAACCACAGGAAGAGGCCATGGAGGAAGAAGAAGAGGAGGGGGTGGAGGAGAGAGGTGTGTCACAACCAGTAGTAGCATTTTGGAGGCGTGGCGGTGGGACAACCTCCAACACTACTGCACCTTGTCCTGCATCCTTCCCAGCTGCCAAAAGAGTGACCCAATGGGCCGTGAAAGAAAGGTAACGTCCCTGTCCATGCCTGCTGGACCATGAGTCAGCGGTAATATGCACCTTACCGCTGACCGCCCTGTCCAGCGAGGCCAAGACATTGCCTTCCACATGCCGGTAGAGAGCCGGAATAGCCTTCCGTGAGAAAAAGTGGCGTTTGGGAACCTGCCACTGAGGAACCGCACATTGCACAAACTCACGGAAGGGGGCCGAGTCTACCAACTGAAAAGGCAGCAGTTGAAGCGCTAGCAATTTAGCCAAGCTAGCATTCAACCGCTGGGCATGTGGATGGCTGGGAGTGAACTTCTTTCGACGGTCCAGCAGCTGGGGCAGGGAAATTTGCCTGCTAGAATCGGACGTCGGTGTACTGCTAGCAGAGTGGCCGCAAGTACTTGGCTGTGACACACCTAATTCTACACCTTCATTCCTCTCAGTGCATGTTTCAGAGAGGACTGAAGTTATAGTGGGGTTGGAAATCCCAGCTGATGCGGTGCAAGGAGAGGTCCGCTTTGTTCTTTGGTGTGGGTCTTTGAGGTAGGCTTGCCAACGAGCTGCATGGCAGGTCAACATATGTCTGGTCAGGCATGTGGTACCCAAGCGGCTGATGTTTTGGCCACGCGATATACGCTTGAGACATATGTTGCAAACAGCAGCTGTGCGATCTGATGCACTAGCCTCAAAAAAGGCCCACACCAAGGAACTTTTTGAATGACGGGCAGAGGCAGCGCCCTGCACAGGCGGAGCTCTGCGGTGTGATTCCGTCGGTGTACTGCCCTTACGCTGGCCACCAAAGGGCATCCTGTCTCGTTGGAGATGTGCCTCCTCCTCATCCTCCTCCTCCTCTCTCCTATTAGGCACCCACGTGGAGTCAGTGACCTCATCATCCCCTCCCTCCTCATCACTGGAGCCAATCTGGCAGTATGCTGCAGCTGCTGGAACATGACTGCCAGATTGGTGTCCTTCTTGAGCATCCCCTCTGTCTGCTCTCACCCTACTGCCTTCCTGTAGCTGGGTTTCATCATCAGACCCTTCGAAACGCTGGGCATCCTCCTGGAGCATGTACCCAACACTGTGCTCAAACAGTTCGGGGGACTCCTCAGGAGGAGGACATGGTGGGTCTAGGGAAGGAGTGACTGATGATGAGTCTGACATTGATACCAGGGAAGAGGACGCTTTGGCAGCTGCTTTGCCAGTACCCTGAGCCTGGGTGAGAGAGGATGAGGAGGAGGAGGAGGGCTTGGTCATCCACTCTACCAAGTCTTCGGCATGATGTGGCTCAACATGTCCAGCTGCGGAAAAGAAGGACAAGCGTGTCCCATGGCCATGTGCTGATGACAATGCACCGCGTCCACGACCAGCACTGTTGCCCCCAGACACAGAGCCTGCTTGCCCTCTTTTATTGCCTCCTGACTGTCTGCCTCTCCTTGTTTGCCTTCCAGACATTCTAATAGATGGCCTGCAGGGAGATGGGAAAAAAGCAATAAGGGCTACCTTCAGGTGTCCTTCTCTGTCCCTTGAAACAAGGACTTGCACAGTGAAAGAAACTGACACTCTCCCTACCTACAGTTTTCTGTCCCTAGAAAAAATGTTTTTTTTAAGCACAATATAGCACAAGGAGAATTCACTCACTGTCCTTCCAGGTCCCTAGAAACAAGGACTTGCACAGTGAAAGAAACTGACACTCTCCCTACCTACAGTTTTCTGTCCCTAGAAAAAATGTTTTTTTTAAGCACACTATAGCACAAGGAGAATTCACTCACTGTCCTTTCAGGTCCCTAGAAACAAGGACTTGCACAGTGAAAGAAACTGACACTCTCCCTACCTACAGTTTTCTGTCCCTAGAAAAAATGTTTTTTTTAAGCACAATATAGCACAAGGAGAATTCACTCACTGTCCTTCCAGGTCCCTAGAAACAAGGACTTACACAGTGAAAGAAACTGACACTCTCCCTACCTACAGTTTTCTGTCCCTAGAAAAAATTTTTTTTTTAAGCACAATATAGCACAAGGAGAATTCACTCACTGTCCTTCCAGGTCCCTAGAAACAAGGACTTGCACAGTGAAAGAAACTGACACTCTCCCTACCTACAGTTTTCTGTCCCTAGAAAAAATGTTTTTTTTAAGCACAATATAGCACAAGGAGAATTCACTCACTGTCCTTCCAGGTCCCTAGAAACAAGGACTTACACAGTGAAAGAAACTGACACTCTCCCTACCTACAGTTTTCTGTCCCTAGAAAAAATGTTTTTTTTTTAAGCACAATATAGCACAAGGAGAATTCACTCACTGTCCTTCCAGGTCCCTGGAAACAAGGACTTGCACAGTGAAAGAAACTGACACTCTCCCTACCTACAGTTTTCTGTCCCTAGAAAAAATGATTTTTTTAAGCACAATATAGCACAAGGAGAATTCACTCACTGTCCTTCCAGGTCCCTAGAAACAAGGACTTGCACAGTGAAAGAAACTGACACTCTCCCTACCTACAGTTTTCTGTCCCTAGAAAAAATGTTTTTTTTAAGCACAATATAGCACAAGGAGAATTCACTCACTGTCCTTCCAGGTCCCTAGAAACAAGGACTTGCACAGTGAAAGAAACTGACACTCTCCCTACCTACAGTTTTCTGTCCCTAGAAAAATTTTTTTTTTTAAGCACACTATAGCACAAGGAGAATTCACTCACTGTCCTTCCCAGTCCCTAGAAACAAGGACTTGCTCAGTGAAAGAAACTGACACTCTCCCTACCTACAGTTTTCTGTCCCTAGAAAAAATGTTTTTTTTAAGCACAATATAGCACAAGGAGAATTCACTCACTGTCCTTCCAGGTCCCTAGAAACAAGGACTTGCACAGTGAAAGAAACTGACACTCTCCCTACCTACAGTTTTCTGTCCCTAGAAAAAATGTTTTTTTTAAGCACAATATAGCACAAGGAGAATTCACTCACTGTCCTTCCAGGTCCCTGGAAACAAGGACTTGCACAGTGAAAGAAACTGACACTCTCCCTACCTACAGTTTTCTGTCCCTAGAAAAAATGTTTTTTTTTAAGCACACTATAGCACAAGCACAAAACACACTGACACTCTCCCTACCTATCCTTCTCTTTCCCTAAACTAAAGGAATCCAGGTTAAGCAAGAAAGAAATAAAAGTCACTGTCCCTGCCTATGCTGCTCTATCCCTGCTCCGGAACACACTACACTAGGCCGCCGTGCTGGCGGCCTTTTATAGTGTGGGGCGTGTACTAAACACCCTCAGCAATAATTGGCCACAGGCATCCTGCCTGTGGCCAATCATTGCTCTCCTCGCTGCCGGCGCTGTGATTGGCCAAGCATGCGGGGTCACAGTGCATGCTTGGCCAATCACAGCGCCTGGATGACACTGCGATGGCGTAGTGCATTGTGGGCCGTTCGCGTCACTCGAATTTGGCGCGAACGGCCCAAATCGTTCGATCTTCGTCGAACGATTGAACAGCCGATGTTCGAGTCGAACGTATGTTCGATTCGAACACGAAGCTCATCCCTACTTGTGTGCAGGGAGAGAGAAGGATAGGCAGGGGACAGTGTCAGTGTCATTGTTGCTAAGCCTCCTGCACATTATACACCTGAACTTAGCCCGTATTGCTGCTTTTTCCTGGTGTGTTACACCAACAGGATTTTGCAGCACTTACAGCGGGCGGAGTGTGCCTCCTGACCATATTACACCTGAACTTAGCCTGTATTGCTGCTTTTTCCTGGTGTGTTACACCAACAGGATTTTGCGGCACTTACAGCGGGCGGAGTGTGCCTCCTGACCATATTACACCTGAACTTAGCCTGTATTGCTGCTTTTTCCTGGTGTGTTACACCAACAGGATTTTGCGGCACTTACAGCGGGCGGAGTGTGCCTCCTGACCATATTACACCTGAACTTAGCCTGTATTGCTGCTTTTTCCTGGTGTGTTACACCAACAGGATTTTGCGGCACTTACAGCGGGGCAGAGTGTGCCTCCTAACCATATTACACCTGAACTTAGCCTGTATTGCTGCTTTTTCCTGGTGTGTTACACCAACAGGATTTTGCGGCACATACATCGGGCGGAGTGTGCCTCCTGACCATATTACACCTGAACTTAGCCCGTATTGCTGCTTTTTCCTGGTGTGTTACACCAACAGGATTTTGCAGCACTTACAGCGGGCGGAGTGTGCCTCCTGACCATATTACACCTGAACTTAGCCTGTATTGCTGCTTTTTCCTGGTGTGTTACACCAACAGGATTTTGCGGCACTTACAGCGGGCGGAGTGTGCCTCCTGACCATATTACACCTGAACTTAGCCTGTATTGTTGCTTTTTCCTGGTGTGTTACACCAACAGGATTTTGTGGCACTTACAGCGGGCGGAGTGTGCCTCCTGACCATATTACACCTGAACTTAGCCTGTATTGCTGGTTTTCCCATTTCCCTGAAGGCCATTAGAATGTCTGGAAGGCAAACAAGGAGAGGCAGACAGTCAGGAGCCAATAAAAGAGGGCAAGCAGGCTCTGTGTCTAGAGACAACAGTGCTGGTCGTGGACGCGGTGCATCGCCATCAGCACGTGAACATAGGACACGCTTGTCCTTATTTTCGGCAGCTGGACGTGTTGAGCCTCATCATGCCGAAGACTTGGTAGAGTGGATGACCAAGCCCTCCTCATCCTCTTCATCCTCTCTCACCCAGGCTCAGGGTACTGGCAAAGCAGCTGCCAAAGCGTCCTCTTCCCTGGTATCAATGTCATCATCAGTCACTCCTTCCCTAGACCAACCATGTCCTCCTGAGGAGTCCCCCGAACTGTTTGAGCACAGTGTTGGGTACATGCTCCAGGAGGATGCCCAGCTTTTCGAAGGGTCTGATGATGATACCCAGCTAGAGGAAGGCAGTAGCGTGAGAGCAGAGAGAGGGGATGCTCAAGGACACCAATCTGGCAGTCATGTTCCAGCAGCTGCAGCATACTGCCAGACTGGCTCCAGTGATGAGGAGGGAGGGGATGATGAGGTCACTGACTCCACGTGGGTGCCTAATAGGAGAGAGGAGGAGGAGGAGGATGAGGAGGAGGCACATCTCCAACGAGGCAGGATGCCCTCGGGGGGCCAGCGTAAGGGCAGCACACCGACGGAATCACACCGCAGAGCTCCGCCTGTGCAGGGCGCTGCCTCTGCCCGTTATTCAAAAAGTTCTTTGGTGTGGGCCTTTTTTGAGTCGAGTGCATCAGATCGCACAGCTGCTGTTTGCAACATATGTCTCAAGCGTATATCGCGTGGCCAAAACATCACCCGCTTGGGCACCACATGCTTGACCAGACATATGTTGACCTGCCATGCAGCTCGTTGGCAAGCCTACCTTAAAGACCCACGCCAAAGAACAAAGCGGACCTCTTCTTGCACCGCATCAGCTGGGATCTCCAACCCCACTATACCTTCAGTCCTCTCTGAAACCTGCTCGGAGAGGAATGAAGGTGTAGAATTAGGTGTGTCACAGCCAAGTACTTGCGGGCACTCTGCTAGCAGTACACCGACGTCCGATTCTAGAAGGCAAATTTCCCTGCCCCTGCTGCTGGACCGTCAAAAGAAGTTCACTCCCAGCCATCCACATGCCCAGCGGTTGAATGCTAGCTTGGCTAAATTGCTAGCGCTTCAACTGCTGCCTTTTCAGTTGGTAGACTCGGCCCCCTTCCGTGAGTTTGTGCAATGTGCGGTTCCTCAGTGGCAGGTTCCCAAACGCCACTTTTTCTCACGGAAGGCGATTCCGGCTCTCTACCGGCATGTGGAAGGCAACGTCTTGGCCTCGCTGGACAGGGCGGTCAGCGGTAAGGTGCATATTACCGCTGACTCATGGTCCAGCAGGCATGGACAGGGACGTTAGCTTTCTTTCACGGCCCATTGGGTCACTCTTTTGGCAGCTGGGAAGGATGCAGGACAAGGTGCAGTAGTGTTGGAGGTTGTTCCACCGCCACGCCTCCAAAATGCTACTACTGGTTGTGACACACCTCTGTCCTCCACCCCCTCCTCTTCTTCTTCCTCCGTGGCCTCTTCCTGTGCTTTGTCCTCGGAACCAGCGGTGCTCCGTAGGCGTTCAAGGGGCTACGCAAGTACGCAGGCAAAAAGATGCCATGCCGTGCTTGCGCTGGTGTGTTTGGGGGACAGGAGCCACACTGGGGCAGAGGTTCTGTCTGCTCTGCAGGGGCAGGCCGAGAGGTGGTTGATGCCACGCCAGCTTAAGCCAGGAATGGTAGTTTGCGACAATGGCACCAACCTCCTCTCCGCTCTCCGACAGGGACAACTGACCCATGTGCCCTGTGTGGCTCACGTCCTTAACCTGGTGGTGCAGCGGTTCTTGGGCAGGTACCCGGGCTTACAGGATGTCCTGAGGCAGGCTAGGAAAGTCTGTGTGCATTTCCGTAGATCTTATAATGCCAGTGCTCGCCTGGCTGAGCTGCAAAAGGAGTTGAACCTGCCCAAGAACCGCCTTATATGTGACATGCCCACCAGGTGGAACTCAACGTTGGCCATGCTGCAGCGGCTGCACACGCAGCAGAGGGCCATCAATGAGTACCTGTGCGACTACGGCACCAGGACAGGGTCAGGGGAGCTCGGTTTTTTTTCACCACGCCAGTGGGGCATGATCAGGGATGCATGCACTGTCCTGGCACCATTTGAGGAGGCCACGAGGATGGTGAGCAGTGACAGTGCATGCATCAGTGACACTGTACCTCTTGTCCACCTGTTGGAACATACGCTGCGTGGAATAATAGACAGGGCACTTGAGGCAGAACAGAGGCAGGAAGAGGAGGACTTCCTTGCCTCTCAAGGCCCCCTTTACCCAGACAGTGTTCCTTCTGTCCCACCCATCGCACAGGAAGAAGAGGAGGAGGAGGAGGAGGAGGAGGATTGTGTCAGCATGGAGGTGGAGCCTGGCACTCAGCATCATCAGCAGCAGTCTTTTAGGGATGATTTACAGTCCCAGGAAACCAGTGGACTTGTACGTGGCTGGGAGGAGGTGGCTGCGGATCATGTCGTCCTTAGTGACCCAGAGGACTCCGGACCGAATGCCTCAGCTAACCTACGCTGCATGGCCTCCCTGATCCTGCAAAGTCTGCGGAAGGATCCTCGTATTCTTCGGATCAAGGAGAGGGACCATTACTGGCTGGCCACTCTCCTTGATCCACGGTACAAGGGTAAGGTTGCGGACCTTATCTTACCATCGCAGAGGGAGCAGAGGATGAGACAACTCCGGGAGGCCTTGCAGAAAGGTCTGTGCAACGCGTTCCCAGAGACTGGGAGGTTACAAACTCCTGGTCCTGGACAACGAGTTGCTGAGGCTTCGGTCAGTCAAAGAAGGAGCGGTGGGGAAGGTGGCCGTCTGACCGATGCGTTCAGACAATTCTTTAGTCCGCAGCCCCAAGGTATGATCGGTTCCAGCAACCATCGCCAGCGTCTGATATACATGGTGCAGGAATACCTAGGGGCAAGGTCAGACTTGGACACCTTCCCCACCGAAAATCCTCTGGCTTACTGGGTCTTGAGGATGGATCACTGGCCAGAGCTTGCACAGTATGCAATTGAGCTACTGGCCTGTCCTGCATCCAGCGTTCTTTCAGAACGCACATTCAGTGCTGCTGGAGGATTTGTCACGGATCACAGGGTGCGCCTGTCCACCGACTCTGTTGATCGACTGGCCTTCATAAAGATGAACCAGTCTTGGATCACCACCAGCTACCAAACACCGGAAGCTGATATAACAGACTAATTTATTTTCAAATGTCACATCCCTTCAAGACTGATGCTGAGAGACTGTCCTGTTATGTTGACTGACTATCCTCCTCCTCCTCAATGATCCGATTGATGATGATAGCTTGGAAGAACATTTTTGTTTCTGGGTGCCGCCACCAGTGGCTAAGGCCCAATTTTTCATCTCCTGTTTAACAGGTGCGTGTTATTAAAAATTTTTATGCAATGCTTTGCAGCAGGGTTCATTCCTGCACTCCAACTAGAGTATCTGGGAGTGGTTGCAGTGTCGTGGCACCAGCACCAGTGGCTAAGGCCCAATTTTTCAGCCCCTGTTTAACAGGGGCGTGTAATTACAATTTTTGATGCAATACTTTGCAACAGGGCTCATTGCTGTGCTCCAAGTACAGTATCTGTGAGGGGTTGCAGTGTTGTGGCACCAGTGCCTAAGGCCCAATTTTTCTGCCCCTGTTTAACAGGGGCATGTAATTACAATTCTTGATTTAATAATTCACAGCAGGGCCCATTCCTGCACCCACCAAGACTAACTGTGAGGCCTTACAGTGTTGTGTCAACACCACCACCACCACCACCACCAAAGGCCCAATTTTTCAGCCCCTGTTCAACAGGGGCATGCAATTACAATTCTTGATCTAATAATTCACAGCAGGGCCCATTCATGCGCCCACCAAGAGTAACTGTGAGGGCTCACAGTGTTGTGGCAACACCAACATGTAAGGGGCAAATTTCAGCTGAGTATATACGGCAGGCCCCTACTTTCAAACATCCAACTTACAAACGACTCCTCCTTGCAAACGGAAGGATACAACAGGAAGTGAGAGGAAATCTACCCCTAGGAAGGCAAATTCTCTCCTGTAAGAGTTAATATGGGAAAAAAAGTGTCTCCTCTCCACTGATGCTTTATCACCAATTCTTGTTTCAATAAAAACCCCAAATTTTCAAAAAACATTTGTCATTAGGACGGAAAGTCAGGTGAACTGTTCTGAACAGGTGCACACCGCACAGACAGCAAAACAAATGTTACAGGGGTTATAACCCTTCCCTATGTTTTCCAAAAAGCTTAAAAATAGATTTTTTGCCTGGAGCTACACTTAAACAATGTACCTGTTGAAAATTACAAACAGATTCTACATAAGAACAAACCTACAGTCCCTGTCTTGTATGCACCGCCTGTATACGGCTGTTCAGAGTATATAGGGCCTTTTTTATTTTGTGTGCGGGGTTCCCCTTAATATCCATACAAGACCCAAGGGGGCTGGTAATGGGCTGGGGTAGGGGGGGCTGTGATGGGGTAGCTATGCCATTTTTCTTAAAGATTTTCATCCATATTACCGGGACCAGACATTACATTAAAGTGGCAAGCTGTTTTAAATGGCTTTTTTTCCTTTAGAAATGTAATTTTGTGCAGGGACAGTTCTAAACACGGGAAACACGTGGCACTTCACAGGCATACTTTAGACACCCCCCAGGTACGATATTTAAAGGAATATTTGACTTTTTTTTTTCACTTTATGCATCATTAACCACTTCCCGCCCAGTCAATAGCAAATTGACGTCCGGGAAGTGGTTCTGTTATCCACACTGGACGTCATATGACGTCCTGCGGGATAACAGCCGCCGCGCGCCCGGGGGGGCGCGCATCGCGGCGATCGGTGGAGCGGTGGGTCAGTCTGACCCACCGCTACACTGATCTCAGTAAAAAGCCTCCGTCGGAGGCTTTTTACCATGTGATCAGCCGTGTCGAATCACGGCTGATCAGGAAGTAAACAGGAAGAGCCGTTGATCGGCTCTTCCTCACTCGCGTCTGACAGACGCGAGTAGAGGAGAGCCGATCGGCGGCTCTCCTGACAGGGGGGGTTCGCGCTGATTGTTTATCAGCGCAGCCCCCCCTCGGATACCCACACTGGACCACCAGGGAAGCCCCCAAGGACCACCAGGGAAGCCCTAAGCATGTGGATGGCCCCCATGGCCATCCACATGTAGTAAAAAAAAAAAATATATAAAAAAAACATAAAAAAATATGCCAATCAGTGCCCACACATGGGCACTGACTGGCACGATCATGGCAAGAAAATAATGTGTGGTGGCTGGCATTGCTAGGCAGCAGTGTCACCAGTGCCACCTACTAGTGTCCATCAGTGCCACCTATCAGTGCCCATCCGTGCCCATCTGTGCCCATAAGTGCCCACCTATCAGTGCCCGTCCGTGCCACCTATCAGTGCCACCCATAAGTGCCCATCAGTGCCGCCTAAAAGTGCCCATTAGTGCCGCCTATGAGTGCCCATCAGTGCCGCCTATGAGTGCCAATCAGTGCCGCCTATGAGTGCCAATCAGTGCCACCTATGAGTGCCCATCAGTGCCGCATACCAGTGCCACATATCAGTGCCCATCAGTGCCGCCTATCAGTGCCCATCATCAGTGCCCATCAGTGCCACCCCATCAGTGCCACCTCATTGGTGCCACCTTATCGGTGCCCATCAGTGTCGCCTTATCAGTGCCCTTCAGTGCCGCCTTATCAGTGCCCGTCATTGAAGTAGAAAAGGTACTTATTTACAAAAAGATTAACAGAAACAAAGAAAAACATCGTTTTTTAAAAAAATTTCGCTCTTTTTTTATTTGTTGCGCAAAAAATAAAAATCGCAGAGGCGATCAAATACCACCGAAAGAGAGCTCTATTTGTGGGAACAAAATGATAAAAAATTTGTTTGGGTACAGTGTAGCATGACCGCGCAATTGTCATTCAAATTGCGACAGCGCTGAAAGCTCAAAATTGGCTTGGGCAGGAAGCTTTATAAGTGCATGGTATTGAAGTGGTTAAAATGACTGCTCCCGAAAAACGGCCGTTTTTAAAACTTTTTTTTGGATTGATACATGTCCCCTGGTGCAGAACCCGGGTTCCCGAACCCTTTCTTAGGACAATAACATGCATATTAGTCGTTATAAATAGCACTTTAGATTTCGAACGTTCGCATCCATTGTATTTAATAGGGTTCTAAAGTTCGTGCGAACTTTCGGTCCGTTCGCAGGTTCTGGTGCGAACCGAACCCGGGGGTGTTCGGCTCATCACTAATGGCCACACAAGGCTTAGTGTTTATTTGTTATCCATGCCTCAACTTTGTCTCTCTATGGGCGACAATGTGTGTGGACAGTCCGCCTGAGGTTTGCCATGTATCGCATAGCGTACCTTTTATTTGTATTTTTAATTTTTAATTTTTTTTGCATTGTCTGTCTTTTTCTGTTGGTGTATTTGAAAAATCAATAAAACTGTCAGTTTTAAAAAAAAATTGTAATTACACGCCCCTGTTAAACAGGGGCTGAAAAATTAGTGGTGCCCAGAAACAAAAATGGAGGAAGAGGATAGTCACTCAGCATAACAGGATAGTCACTCTGCATCAGCATAGGCAGTCTTGAAGGGATATGACATTTCAAAGAAAATTATTCTGTTACATCAGCATCAGGTGCTTGGTAGCTGGTGGTGATCCAAGACTGATACATTTTTATGAAGGTCAGTCGATCGACCGAGTCGGTGGACAGGTGCACCCTGTGATCGGTTACAAAGCCTCCAGCAGCACTGAATGTGTGTTCCGAAAGAACGCTGGATGCAGGACAGGCCAGTAGCTCAATTGCATACTGTACAAGCTCTGGCCAGTGACCCATCCTCAAGACCCAGTAACCCAGAGGATTTTCGGTGGGAAAGGTGTCCAAGTCTGATCTTGCCCCTAGGTATTCCTGCACCACGTAAACCAGACGCTGGCGATGGTTGCTGGAACCGATCATACCTTGGGGCTGCGGACTAAAAAATTGTCTGAACGCATCGGTCAGACAGCCACCTTCTCCACCGCTCCTTCTTTGACTGACCGAAGCCTCAGCAACATGTTGTCCAGGACCAGGAATTTGTAACCTCCCAGTCTCTGGGAACGCATTCCACAGACCTTTCTGCAAGGCCTCCCGAAGATGCTTTGTCCTCTGCTCCCTCTGCGATGGCAAGATAAGGTCCGCAACCTTACCCTTGTAACGTGGATCAAGGAGGGTTGCTAGCCAGAAATGATCCCTCTTCTTGATTGCACGAATACGAGGATCCTTCCGCAGGCTTTGCAGGATCAGGAGGCCATGCAGCGTAGGTTTGCTGAGGCATTTGGTCCGGAGTCCTCTGGGTCACTCAGGACGACATGATCCGCAGCCACCTCCTCCCAGCCACGTACAAGTCCATGGGTGTTTTGGGACTGTAATTGATCCCTTGAAGACTGCTGCTGATGCTGAGTGCTAGGCTCCACCTCCATGCTGACACAATCCTCCTCCTCCTCTTCCTGTGTGATAGCCGGGCCAGTAGGAACACTGTCTGGATAAAGGGGGCCTTGAGAGGTAAGGAAGTCCTCCTTTTCCTTCCTCTGTTCTGCCTCAAGTGCCCTGTCCATTATTCTACGCAGCGTGTGCTCCAACAGGTGGACAAGAGGGACAGTGTCACTGATGCATGCACTGTCACTGCTCACCATCCTCGTGGCCTCCTCAAATGGTGCCAGGACAGTGCATGCATCCCTGATCATGCCCCACTGGCGTGGTGAAAAAACCCAGAGCTCCCCTGACCCTGTCCTTGTGCCGTAGTCGCACAGGTACTCATTGATGGCCCTCTGCTGCGTGTGCAGCCGCTGCAGCATGGCCAACGTTGAGTTCCACCTGGTGGGCATGTCACATAGAAGGTGGTTCTTGGGCAAGTTCAACTCCTTTTGCAGCTCAGCCAGCTGAGCACTGGCATTATAAATTATATGATCTGCGGAAATGCACACAGACTTTCCTGGCCTGCCTCAGGACATCCTGTAAGCCCGGGTACCTGCCCAAGAACCGCTGCACCACCAGGTTAAAGATGTGAGCCACACAGGGCACATGGGTCAGTTGTCCCTGTCGGAGGGCGGAGAGGAGGTTGGTGCCATTGTCGCAAACCACCATTCCTGGCTTAAGCTGGCGTGGCGTCAACCACCTCTCGGCCTGCCCCTGCAGAGCAGACAGAACCTCTGCCCCAGTGTGGCTCCTGTCCCCAAAACACACCAGCGCAAGCACGGCATGGCATCTTTTTGCCTGTGTACTTGCGTAGCCCCTTGAATGCCTATGGAGCACCGCTGGTTCCGAGGACAAAGCACAGGAAGAGGCCATGGAGGAAGAAGAAGAGGTGGAGGAGAGAGGTGTGTCACAACCAGTAGTAGCATTTTGGAGGTGTGGCGGTGGAACAACCTCCAACACTACTGCACCTTGTCCTGCATCCTTCCCAGCTGCCAAAAGATTGACCCAATGGGCCGTGAAAGAAAGGTAACGTCCCTGTCCATGCCTGCTGGACCATGAGTCAGCGGTAATATGCACCTTACCGCTGACCGCCCTGTCCAGCGAGGCATGGACATTGCCTTCCACATGCCGGTAGAGAGCCAGAATCGCCTTCCGTGAGAAAACGTTGCGTTTGGGAACCTGCGACTGAGGAACCGCACATTGCATAAACTCACGGAAGGGGGCCGAGTCTACCAACTGAAAAGGCAGCAGTTGAATTGCTAGCAATTTAGCCAAGCTAGCATTCAACCGCTGGGCATGTGGATGGCTGGGAGTGAACTTCTTTCGACGGTCCAGCAGCTGGGGCAGGGAAATTTGCCTGCTACAATCGGACGTCGGTGTACTGCTAGCAGAGTGCCCGCAAGTACTTGGCTGTGACACACCTAATTCTACACCTTCATTCCTCTCAGTGCAGGTTTCAGAGAGGACTGAAGGTATAGTGGGGTTGAAGATCCCAGCTGATGAGGAGCAAGGAGAGGTCCGCTTTGTTCTTTGGTGTGGGTCTTTAAGGTACGCTTGCCAACGAGCTGCATGGCAGGTCAACATATGTCTAGTCAAGCAAGTGGTGCCCAAGCGGCTGATGTTTTAGCCACGCGAGATACGCTTGAGACATATGTTGCAAATAGCAGCGGTGCGATCTGATGCACTCGACTCAAAAAAGGCCCACATCAAAGAACTTTTGGAATAACGGGCAGAGGCAGCGCCCTGCACAGGCGTAGCTTTGCGGTGTGATTCAGTCGGTGTGCTGCCCTTACGCTGGCCCCCGGAGGGCATCCTGCCTCGTTGGAGATGTGCCTCCTCCTCATCCTCCTCCTCCTCCTCCTCTCTCCTATCAGGCACCCACGTGGAGTCAGTGACCTCATCATCCCCTCCCTCCTCATCACTGGAGCCAATCTGGCAGTATGCTGCAGCTGCTGGAACATGACTGCCAGATTGCTGTCCTTCTTGAGCATCCCCTCTCTCTGCGCTCACGCTACTGCCTTCCTCTAGCTGGGTATCATCATCAGACCCTTCAAAACGCTGGGCATCCTCCTGGAGCATGTACACAACACTGTGCTCAAACAGTTCGGGGGACTCCTCAGGAGGACATGGTGGGTCTAGGGAAGGAGTGACTGAGGATGACATTGATACGAGGGAAGAGGACGCTTTGGCAGCTGCTTTGCCAGTACCCTGAGCCTGGGTGAGAGAGGATGAGGAGGATGAGGAGGGCTTGGTCATCCATTCTACCAAGTCTTCGGCATGATGCTGCTCAACACGTCCAGCTGCCGAAAATAAGGACAAGCGTGTCCCATGGCCACGTGCTGATGAAGATGCACCGCGTCCATGACCAGCACTGTTGTCTCTAGACACAGAGCCTGCTTGCCCTCTTTTATTGGCTCCTGACTGTCTGCCTCTTCTTGGTGGCCTTCCAGACATAGTAATGGACTGCAGGGAGATGGGAAAACAAGGAATTGGAGTAGTGTATATTGTGCTGGAGGCACACAATACCCACTAACTCCTGCAAATGCCTTTATTAGAGAACACCAGCAATAAAGGGTAGATACAGGTGTATATTGTGCTGTGCTGGAGGGACACAACACCCACTAACTCCTGCAGATGCCTTTATTAGGGTACACCAGCAATAAATGGTAGATACAGGTGTATACTGTGCTGTGCTGGAGGGACACAACACCCACTAACTCCTGCAGATGCCTTTATTAGAGAACATCAGCAATAAAGGGTAGATACAGGTGTATACTGTGCTGTGCTAGAGGGACACAACACCCACTAACTCCTGCAGATGCCTTTATTAGAGAACACCAGCAATAAAGGGTAGATACAGGTGTATACTGTGCTGGGGCACACAACACCCACTAACTCCTGCAGATGCCTGTATTATAGAACAGCAAAAAAATGTAGATACAGGTGTATACTGTGCTGGGGCACACAACACGCACTAACTCCTGCAGATGCCTTTATTAGAGAACACCAGCAATAAAGGGTAGATACAGGTGTATACTGTGCTGGGGCACACAACACCCACTAACTCCTGCAGATGCCTGTATTATAGAACAGCAAAAAAATGTAGATACAGGTGTATACTGTGCTGGGGCACACAACACGCACTAACTCCTGCAGATGCCTTTATTAGAGAACACCAGCAATAAAGGGTAGATACAGGTGTATACTGTGCTGTGCTGGAGGGACACAACACCCACTAACTCCTGCAGATGCCTTTATTAGAGAACACCAGCAATAAAGGGTAGATACAGGTGTATACTGTGCTGGGGCACACAACACCCACTAACTCCTGCAGATGCCTGTATTATAGAAAAGCAAAAAAGGTACCAGTTACTTACCGGTAATGGTCTTTCTGGTAAGTCTTCCAGGACGGCACAATGAGAGATGACTAGTCCACCTGACAGGAAACACAATCAATCAAAGAGGTTAAAAACCCCACCCCTCCCTGTGCTCCTCAGTTTGTGAAAAAGTACTCCACACTAGTGCACGAGAGTGAAAAAACAACATACCACAACAACTCTATATATATATATATTAATATACTTAACCAGAGCGGTGGGAAGTAGGCCTGCCGTCCTGGAAGACTTACCAGAAAGACCATTACCGGTAAGTAACTGGTACCTTTCTCAAGACGTCTTCCAGGACGGCACAATGAGAGAGAAGCAAGTAATTTGCAGGCCTACCTTAGGGTGGGACGACCGCTTGCAGGACCTTCCTACCAAATGAGAGGTCCTGAGGCGACAGCAACTCCACTCTGTAATGCTTCAAAAAAGTGTTCTGGCTTGACCATGTCGCAGCTTGGCAGATTTGTTCGACTGAAGCTCCGGCCCTTTCTGCCCAGGAGGTTGCCAGAGACCGAGTGGAATGTGCTTTAACCTTCGGTGCTGTCTTAGCAGCCTGGTCATAAGCTAGGGAGATTGCTTGTTTTATCCACCTAGCTATGGTTACTCTAGAAGCCTGTTGGCCCTTTTTCTGACCAGAAAAATTAATAAATAAGTGGCTGGATTTTCTGAAAATGCTAACTCTATCCAAATAAGAAAGCAGACATCGTCTGACATCCAAACAATGAAAGGAAGCCTCCCTTTCATTCTGGGGATTGGAACAAAAAGAAGGGAGTATTATTTCCTGCGTTCTATGAAATTTTGATACTACCTTGGGAAGGTACAGGGGGTCCTGCCTGAGAACAACCCTGTCCTCAAATAAACGAAAAAACGGCTCTTTAATTGACAGAGCCTGCATATCACCTACTCTTTTGGCTGTCGTTATCGCCAGCAGAAAGGTAAACTTAACTGTGAGAAGTTTAATAGAAATACTGTCTAAAGGCTCGAACGGAGCCTTAGTTAACTGTTCTAGAACCAAGGAGAGATCCCAGGGTGGAACCCTAGAGATCTGTACTGGAGACATTCTGTCCCTAGCTGACAGGAATCTTTTAATCAACGGGTCCTGGGACAATCTTCTGTCCAGGAAGTAAGCTAAGGCTGCTACCTGAACTCTTAGTGTCTTGGTAGCCAGCCCCAGATCAACTCCATCCTGGAGAAATTCCAGAATGACCGAAGTTTCCTGTTGGGAAACCTCTCTCTCTGAACACCAGCAAGAGAAGACCCCCCACACCTTAGCATAAATCCGCCTGGTGACCTTCTTTCTACTAGAGAGGAGAGTGGTGATCACTCTCTCTGAACAGCCCTTCTCCCGCAGGTTCTGCCTTTCAAGCACCAGGCCGTCAGTTTGAAGAAGCTGGGCTCTGGGTGGAAGACCGGACCCTGAAGAAGAAGGTCTGACCGAACTGGTAGATGGAGAGGGGTTGCTACCGACCAGTTCTCCAGAGTGGGAAACCAGGCTCTCTTGGGCCACCAGGGGGTGACCAAAATGAGACAGCATTCTGAGAGGTCCAGCTTCTGCAGGATCCTCGGAATCAGACTCAGAGGAGGAAAGGCATAGGCCAGATGAAAACTCCACACCTGGGCCAGCGCATCCACTCCCTCTGAGCCCCATTCCCGGGTCAGGGAAAAGAACCTCTTTAGCTTTTTGTTTTCCCTGCGGGCGAAGAGGTCTATCTCCGGATTGCCGAACCGTTGGCACACCAGATCGAACACCTCTGTGTTCAACTCCCATTCTCCCTGGAGAATCGGGTGGCGACTTAAAAAGTCCGCCTCTACGTTGTGAACCCCTTTTATGTGAACCGCTGTGATAGAGGGAATCCGGAGCTCTGCCCAGCTCAGGATCTCCAGAGACGAAGCCAGAAGGGTACGCGACCTGGTGCCTCCCTGATGGTTCAGGAATGCCACTGTGGTGGCATTGTCGGATAGAATCTGGACCTCTCGGCCCCTGACTCTCTCCTCGAAGGCCTTTAGAGCCTCCCGGACCGCCAACAATTCCCGGAGGTTTGAGGAGGTGCCCCTCTGACCTCGGTTCCAGGAACCCTGAGCTCTGAGCTCGTCTAAGTGAGCCCCCCAACCCCAGGCGCTTGCGTCTGTGGTTATCCTGAGAGGGTTGGACTGACTCCACAGACGACCCACCAGTAAATTCTGAGGAAGGAGCCACCACCTCAGAGATTCCTTTGCCACAACTGGGATGGGGACCCTGTAGTCTAGAGATTCCCTTGATCTGTCCCAAGAGGATAGAAGGAATTCTTGGAGAGGTCTGGAGTGGAGCTGAGCCCACGGCACCGCTGGGATGCAAGAGGTCATTAGACCCAGCACCCGCATGATGCTTCTGAAAGAAGATTCCTCTGCCTCCAACATACTGTAGACCTGACCGTTGTCATAAGACCTTGGACCTTGTCCTGGGGTAAAACAAGTTTTCTTTCTAAGGAATCCACTAGGAATCCCAAGTAAACTTTCTTCTGTTCTGGGACCATCGAGGATTTTTCTTTGTTGATGATCCACCCCAGGCTTTCCAAGGTGCTCACGACCCTGGCCAGGTCTGCAAGAAGGAGATCTTGACTCTGATTGTAGAGAAGCAGATCGTCGAGGTAGGGGACTACTGCTATACCCTGCAGGTGCAGGTAAGCAATCACCTCCGCCATGATCTTTGTAAAGACTCTTGGACTGGATGACAGTCCGAAGGGAAGCGCAGCAAACTGCCAATGCTGCACTCCCTGGGCGGAAGTGATTGCAAACCTGAGGAAGGCCTGATGTGCTGGGAATATCAGGACGTGTAGATAGGCGTCCTTTAGGTCTATGGTCACCATGAACACCCCCCTCAGAAGAAGCTTCCTGAGAGTGTACACGCTCTCCATCCGAAACCTCTTGCGACGCAGATAAGCGTTCAAGGGTCTCAAGTTTATTATAAGTCGATGCTTCCCTGACGGCTTTGGAACAACGAAAACGTGGGAATAGACGCCCAAACCTTGTTGTTCCGTAGGTACCGGGATAACTACTCCCTGCCTTTCCAGATCTGAGACATTCTGTACCAGACTGCAGCTTTTAAGGGGTCCCTGGGTAGATGCGTTACCAGAAACTTCGGGGAGGGGAGTGAAGGAACTCTAGCTTGTAGCCCTCTTTTAAAATTTGGAGGACATGGGGGCTCTGAGATATGCTTTCCCATCTGGGGAGAAACTGGGAAAGCCTTCCCCCTACCCTTACGTCACTTAGAGTTCTTGTCATTAGGCTTTTGGCTGGAGAAAAGGATACCTCCCTTCTGTTTGTCCTTGCCAGCACTCCACCTCCTAGTATTGATAGGTCTTTTGTCTGAAGACCGGTTCTTACCCTGGGGGCCTCGAAAAAATCTCCTTTTTTTCCTTTTTAGGTTTGGTAGGAAATTTCTTACCCTTTTCGGTGGACCTGGACAAGGCTTGGTCAAGTCCTGTACCGAAAAGAAGGGAGCCCTCAAATGGGAGACCACATAAACGGGTCTTGGATGCACTATCACCATCCCAGGTTTTAACCCATACAGCTCTTCTAGCAGAGTTTAAGAGGGCTCCAGTCTTTGCGGTGGTTCTTACGGTTTCTACCGCTGCGTCCGCTAGGTACGCCACCGCGTTACCTATTAGCTGCAACGACTCCAAGACTTCCTTGGATTTGGAAGTGCCTGAAACATGGTCCGTTAATTTTGAGATCCATGCATCTGCATTCCTGGCTACGCATGCTGAAGCCAGCGCCGGGCTCATGGCTGCCGCATTGGCTTCCCAGGCCCTCCGCAAGGTGGTTTCAGCACGCCGATCCATCTGATCTTTGAGGTTACCAGTATCCTCAAAGGAGAGGTCAGACAGTTTGGATACCTGGGCTAAGGAAGCATCCAATCTGGGTGTTTTGAAGAACCTATCTTCATCCTCCTCCTTGAAAGGGCACCTACGTTTCCACGTTTTTGGTCTTAAGAGCTTCCTTTCAGGATCCTTCCATTCCTGAAGGATAATGTCCTTCAGTGCCTGGTGGACGGGGAAGGTTTTGGGTTGAGACTTCAACAAACCCTATCCTGTGCGGAAACCTGTTCCGCAGGCTCCTGGATCTCCTCAGAAGCATAAATTGCCCCAAGGAGGCCCTCCATATCATCGGCCGAGAAGATGTGCCTTCCTGGCCTGGAGCCCTCTTCCTCGTCCTCTGCCTGACTATCCACCAGACCCTCATCAGATACTTCTCGATCGGAGATATCTGAATCCTCCTCCGGCTCCGAACCCTGTGAAGGTAGGGATTTTAGAGGCTGCGGGCGTCTTTTAACTACCCTGGGAGTCAAAGAACTCTCCTGAGAGGAAGAGCCCCCCCCCACTTGTCTGAGGTTCTGGTTCCCTAGACCTGAGTGAGGATTGAAATTCCTTAAGCGTAGTCAGCATCTGGGTCTGGACAGACAAGAAGTCTTTCATGACCTGAGATGTTTCTTTTCCAGCCAATTTCTGAATGCATTTAAAACAGAAAGGTCTGGAATAGTCTGGAGGCAACCTATCGTTGCAGTAGCCACATCTTTTGATGCGAGCAGGGGCTTTAGAGGGACGGCTGGTAGACCCCTGGGCAGTGACGTCCCCTCCTGCAGAAAAAAACAAATATACACAGGGAATTTTTTAGTACCAAACACCCCTGTGCAGAGCAAAAGGGGGAAGAGTCGGGGTACCTCCCCCATCATAACCCCTGCTGGCTGGGTAGGACTCACCTCCTGTGGCCTCCTCTGTAGCCTTGGCCGTACCGGGCCTTTACTCATGCTCCATGCGCCGTCCGGGCTCGAACCGTGTCGCTAAGAGCAAACAGGAGGAATGGGCGCCTCTTTTCCTGGCATCTTTATAGAGGAAGCTGGCTGAAAAGACACCGGCCGTCGCCATCTTGCCGTAGACCGGAAACCGGAAGTGGCGCGGCGCGCGGTGACGTCATTCCGGGCGCTAGAGGAGGAAATCAATGAGTCCTCCAGGCCATGGGAAAATGGCGCCGCACATGCCTGAGCGGCGCCAATAGCCAGAACAGCGCTTCACCGCTGGGTTCACCACCGCATCTGCGGGAGACCTGCCAGCCCCCCCTCCGAAGTGGACACCCACCAGGTAGGGAGGAAAAAAGAGGAAATATTTGGCCCCTGAAGCTTCCAGGTACCCTGTACCTTAGGGCTTCAGAAAACTCAGGGGGGTTCTTCAAGGCTATTCCTTCCCCCCTGAGTATGTTACAAAAAAAAAGGGGGACCCCCCCAGGAAGGATGAGCCCGTCCTGCTAGGTCCAGAGGCTTCCTAAGCGTTCGACCTAGGTCCCAGGGGGAGACCTCCAGCACCAGGCCTTTAGGTCTTTAGAAAATAACAAACGGTTTCGCTGTGGGGAAACACAATCAAAAAACTGAGGAGCACAGGGAGGGGTGGGGTTTTTAACCTCTTTGATTGATTGTGTTTCCTGTCAGGTGGACTAGTCATCTCTCATTGTGCCGTCCTGGAAGACGTCTTGAGAAAGTGTAAATACAGGTGTATACTGTGCTGGGGCACACAACACCCACTAACTCCTGCAGATGCCTGAGAAAAGACCACACTGTTCCTGCCTATCTAGCTTAGAGAACAGCAATAAAGGGTAGATACAGGTGTATACTGTGCTGGGGCACACAACACCCACTAACTCCTGCAGATGCCTGAAAAAAGAACACACTGTCCCTGCCTGCCTATCTAGCTTAGAGAACAGTAATAAAGGGTAGATACAGGTGTATACTGTGCTGGGGCACACAACACCCACTAACTCCTGCAGATGCCTGAGAAAAGACCACACTGTTCCTGCCTATCTAGCTTAGAGAACAGCAATAAAGGGTAGATACAGGTGTATACTGTGCTGGGGCACACAACACCCACTAACTCCTGCAGATGCCTGAAAAAAGAACACACTGTCCCTGCCTATCTAGCTTAGAGAACAGTAATAAAGGGTAGATACAGGTGTATACTGTGCTGGGGCACACAACACCCACTAACTCCTGCAGATGCCTGAGAAAAGAACACACTGTTCCTGCCTATCTAGCTTAGAGAACAGTAATAAAGGGTAGATACAGGTGTATACTGCGCTGGAGGCACACAACACCCACTAACTCCTGCAGATGCCTGAGAAAAGAACACACTGTTCCTGCCTATCTAGCTTAGAGAACAGTAATAAAGGGTAGATACAGGTGTATACTGCGCTGGAGGCACACAACACCCACTAACTCCTGCAGATGCCTGAGAAAAGACCACACTGTTCCTGCCTATCTAGCTTAGAGAACAGCAATAAAGGGTAGATACAGGTGTATACTGTGCTGGGGCACACAACACCCACTAACTCCTGCAGATGCCTGAGAAAAGACCACACTGTTCCTGCCTATCTAGCTTAGAGAACAGCAATAAAGGGTAGATACAGGTGTATACTGTGCTGGGGCACACAACACCCACTAACTCCTGCAGATGCCTGAAAAAAGAACACACTGTCCCTGCCTATCTAGCTTAGAGAACAGCAATAAAGGGTAGATACAGGTGTATACTGTGCTGGGGCACACAACACCCACTAACTCCTGCAGATGCCTGAGAAAAGACCACACTGTTCCTGCCTATCTAGCTTAGAGAACAGTAATAAAGGGTAGATACAGGTGTATACTGTGCTGGGGCACACAACACCCACTAACTCCTGCAGATGCCTGAGAAAAGAACACACTGTTCCTGCCTATCTAGCTTAGAGAACAGTAATAAAGGGTAGATACAGGTGTATACTGCGCTGGAGGCACACAACACCCACTAACTCCTGCAGATGCCTGAGAAAAGAACACACTGTTCCTGCCTATCTAGCTTAGAGAACAGTAATAAAGGGTAGATACAGGTGTATACTGCGCTGGAGGCACACAACACCCACTAACTCCTGCAGATGCCTGAGAAAAGAACACACTGTAGAACACACTGTCCCTGCCTATGTAGCTCTTTCCCTGCACGCCTGAACACACTACACAAGGCCGCCGCGCTGGCGGCCTTTTATAGTGTGGGGCGTGTACTAAACCCCCCTGAGCTATGATTGGCCACAGGCATCCTGCCTGTGGCCAATTATGGCTCTCCTCGCTGCCGGCGCTGTGATTGGCCAAGCATGCGGGATCACAGTGCATGCTTGGCCAATCACAGCGCCGGCAATGCAGTGCGATGGCGCAGTGCATTGTGGGCCGTTCGCGTCACACGAATTTGGCGCGAACGGCCCACAAAGTTCTGGTTTCGCCGAACAGGCGATGTTCGAATCGAACATGCGTTCGACTCGAACACCGAGCTCATCCCTAGTGTGCACCTAAGGCTTACCTGAATACAATTGCTGGTGTTCTCATACTAATACAGGCAGGGAGCTGCAGTATTTTGATTTAGTGTCCTTTGCACAGTGTGCACCTAAAGCTTACCTAAATACAATTGCTGGTGTTCTCATACTAATACAGGCAGGTAGCTGAAGTATTTTGATTTAGTGTCCTTTGCACAGTGTGCACCTAAAGCTTACCTGAATACAATTGCTGGTGTTCTCATACTAATACAGGCAGGGTGCTGCAGTATTTTAATTTAGTGTCCTTTGCACAGTGTGCACCTAAAGCTTTTCTGAATACAATTGCTGGTGTTCTCATATTAATACAGGCAGGGAGCTGCAGTATTTTGATTTAGTGTCCTTTGCACAGTGTGCACCTAAAGCTTACCTGAATACAATTGCTGGTGTTCTCATACTAATACAGGCAGGGAGCTGCAGTATTTTCAGTTAGTGTACTGTGTCCTTTGCACAGTGTGCACCTAAAGCTACCTGAAGACAACTGCTGGTGTTCTCCTGATCCTAGTAATACTACTGGCAGGCAGCTTCAGTATTTACCGTTAGCGTACTGTGTCCTTTGCACAGTGTGCACCTAAAGCTACCTGAAGACAATTGCTGGTGTTCTTCTGATCCTATTAATACCACAGGCAGGCAGCTGCAGTATTTACAGTTAGTGTACTGTGTCCTTTGCACAGTGTGCACCTAAAGCTACCTGAAGACAATTTCTGGTGTTCTCATACTAATAATACTACAGGCAGGCAGTTGATTCTGCTAGCTGCAGTATAATCAGTATATATATACATTCCAGCTTTGTGCAGCTACATCTCACTGCAGGCCATTAGTAGGGATGAGCCGAACACCCCCCGGTTCGGTTCGCACCAGAACCTGCGAACGGACCGAAAGTTTGCGCGAACGTTAGAACCCTATTAAATACAATGGACGCGAACGTTCAAAATCTAAAGTGCTAATTATAACGGCTAATATGCATGTTATTGTCCTAAAAGGGGTTTGGGGACCCGGGTTCTACCCCAGGGGACATGTATCAATGCAAAAATAAGTTTTAAAAACTGCAGTTTTTTCGGGAGCAGTCATTTTAATGATGCATAAAGTGAAAAAAAAAGTGAAATATTCTTTTAAATATCGTACCTGGGGGGTGTCTAAAGTATGCCTGTGAAGTGGCATGTGTTTCCCGTGTTTAGAACTGTCCCTGCACAAAATGACATTTCTAAAGGAAAAAAAGCCATTTAAAACAGCTTGCCACTTTAATGTCATGTCTTGTCCTGGCAATATGGATGAAAATCTTTGAGAAAAATGACATGGCTACCCCATCACCCCCCACCCCAGCCCATTACCTGCCCCTTTGGGTCTTGTATGGATATTAAGGGGAACCCCGCACCCAAAATAAAAAAAGGCCCTATATACTCTGAACAGCAGTATACAGGCGGTGCAAACAAGACAGGGACTGTAGGTTTGTTCTTAAGTAGAATCTGTTTGTAATTTTGAACAGGTACATTGTTTAAGTGTAGCTCCAGCCAAAAAATCTATTTTTTAGCTTTTAGGAAAACATAGGGAAGGGTTATCACCCCTGTAACATTTGTTTTGCTGTCTGTGCCCCTGTTCAGAAGATTTCACCTCACTTTCTGTCCCAATGACAAATGTTTTTGGAAAGTTTGGGGTTTTTATTGAAACAAGAATTGGTGATAAAGCATCAGTAGAGAGGAGACACCTTTTTCCCATATTAACTCTTACAGGAGAGAATTGTCCTTCCTAGGGGTATGTAGCGGGTATTTAAATTTGGGGGGGAGCATCTGGGTCATTTATCCCAGATAAGATAGAACTAACTAGGGTGGGATTTTAAGTGAGGCAATCCCTGGGATTAGCCTCCATCCCTGATATTTTGGAAAAAAGCAACAACTAGAATGGTGGGAGTTTAAATGAAGCAACACTGCTGAGTTAAATGCATCAATCAATAAAACATGGTTTAATGGATACAAGGAATACATACATCATGAGATAGCAGAAAACATTATACTGAATAGTAGCAACATAATCATATAGTTAATAATGTATAATTATTAAACAGTAGCAATATAATGATTATCTCAACATAATAAATACTGCACATGAGGTAGGCAGACCAAAATTGTAATGATAATAACATATAAACCATGATAGATAGGTGCATATTGGTAAACTATATAGGTAAAAATGTTAAAACATGATCACTGTGACATCGCATCGTAACAAGTTCTACACGTTTCGTGGTTGTTGTTACCACTCGTCAGGAGCTGATGCTGGATGTATCTATAAACAAATAGAATGGTCAAATTGGTAAATTGATAGAAATTATATATATATATATATATATATATATATATATATATATATATATATATATACATATATAGATATATAGATATAAGCAATGGTATATAAAAGGAGAGGGGAGGGAAACCCTTCCAAACACTCTCACCTCATAATGGTACGCTGGTATAATCTTAATAATATTAACGATTAAAATGGGGGTTTTTTGTTTAGCATAGATAATGTCCTCCCCCGGGAGCTGAGGTGGTATGAACTCAAGGCACAGCGGTGGTAACAGGTATCCAGAAAGTGAGTGTGGATCTCCAGTGATTGGCTGTAGTCTGTATGATTGTAGCTTGGTAGCGTAAAGTTGAAATATTATTTTTATAATAGCTGTAACAGTAAAAAGGTATTGACAATAAGCGAATCATACAGCCAAGATACTGAAGAAGAAGCCACACCAGTGTGAGTGTATAAATAAATAACTAGGTGTAATAGACATAAAGGAAGGTGATGAAAAACCCAAAAAGTGACCAAAGTGATAAACGTGACAATAGAAAGATGAGATGACCCAGCATATATCTGGGAGAGTGAGGAAGAGGGTAATCCAGGGTAAATAATAGTGAATGGTAGGTAAACTGAGCCAGGGTATTGATCCAGTGCGTGGTGAGGGGAGATACTAACCGTGTGCCAGAGGTGAACCACCAACGTCACATAGCGTGAATAAGAGGAGGGTGGCGATGCCACCTAAGCAGCTGCTGCCGCTCAGTGATGTGGCGTCTGGTCCTCCTCGTGGGACACGCGAGCTGGAATAAGACGTGTCGGCGTCATGACGTCACGACTGACGTCATGCGTACGGCACGTCGGCGTGGCGACGTCTCGTAGCGGGTGACTGTCCCGCCCCCCACGCATGGGGAGGGGAAGGGTAGGCCCCGGTAGGAGTCGCAGCTCCCGGGGATAAGAGGAAACATCCCTCCCCAGTAGCAGGGAGTGGCCCCTAGATGGTAGGAGGTAATAAAGAAGCAAACTGGCCAAAATAGTCACAGATGGTAAACAAAAGTATAGCAGTGTGCTTCCACCCCCGATAAAGTGAGATAGAACTAACTAGGGTGGGATTTTTATTGATTGATGCATTTAACTCAGCAGTGTTGCTTCATTTAAAGTCCCACCATTCTAGTTGTTGCTTTTTTCCATTTAACCCAGATGTACTAATTGTTAGGGAATCTGAGAGTCCCTTTTGTGGTTCTTGGAGGACTCTGGTGGTACAAGGTTCTCTGTGGCCTGCAGATGGCGTTGTCGCCCTGGGTCGGAGTTGAACCTGCACCGCAAGACTGTTCCTTTTTGTCCTTTCCTGGCACCGGTACAGCGGGGCGGGGAATCCGCTGTGACGCAAAGGGAGAGGAGATAAAAGCGGTGGACGCCCTGACCTCGGGGTTCAGAGTTGGAGGACGCGGCCGCACCCAGGCACCTTCGGCCTGGGTGCTGGCGTTCTGGAGTTCCGGGCTCAGGTGCCCTTGACCTGTCCAGAGCGAGGGATGGAGTCCATCCCAGGCACCTTAAGCCTGGGGTGAGGTACTATGACCAAGACCTGGGGCCCAGTAACTTCGACTGGGTTCCGCGAGGGTGGAGGAGTCCGAGGGGCCCTAAGGTGTTGGGACCCGTATCTGAGGCGAGGAGGCCGGGGAGTGTAACCCTTCCGAATAGCCCGGTACAGCATTAATCCGGTGACGGCGGGGCCTCCGGTAACTCTCTTGGAGGGATGTCTTTCCCCTGACAGGGGCTGCAATGTAGCGAAGGTAACTCCAGTTCCTGTTCACTAGAGTCGCTGGAAGAGACTCTGAAGCTAAAAAGTCCATTTAACAGCCACTGTGCTTAGCAACCGTTGGTGAAACCTCAACGGTTTAGCTTTCTTTGAGGATTGTGCCTTGACCTACTCCCCACCAATACTGAACTGTTCTATGGGTCTCAAACTGTCTGCTCGCAAAGGACTATTTGTTTGCCGTTATGGAATAAATAAGTGTTGGACCTTTTCAGTGTGTGGTACTCCAATTACTGGGAGCAAAGGGGGTTATCAGCAGAACAGACTTGGCTCTGAGCGTATACACAGCCCGAAGGTAATCTGATTCTGGCCTTCACCTCTACATGCAGTAATCTAGAGGACATGGGCCGTGGCGCACCTCGCACTCCCCTTCAAGGTACCCCTAGACCGAAGCCAAAGTATCTGCTAAAGAAGAGAGAGAGGGTGAGGCCGCTACACGTGGGGGCTTGTAAGTCCGGGATGTGTGTTTCGTGTATGGAGCTGGGAACGTCTGTGTTTGGACTTTGCTGCCCGGTGGAGTTCTGAGTAGGTCGGCCATGTTGGCAGGCGCGCCACGAGGCACACCATAGATGTGCAGTTCGTGGGCGGGGAGAAGGGAAAGCCTGCGAACAAGTGCAGACTATGGGAGGAGTCTGGCCATGTGGAAGTAGTCACGTGGGGATTCTGGCGCGAGTTGGTCAGTGCGCAATGGAGCAGCAGACAGTCGGGATGACCTCAAGTACCCCGTGGATTTCGGTTCCTTACCCCACGAAGATGACTTCCTTTGCTGCTTCCATAACGGATACAGGAACAAGACTCAGGCCCTGAGGACGTTTGGCTCTGTATGTATGCAGAGACATAGAGGCCCTCGGTGTGATCTGTCCCGGCTGCTCGGGACTGGTGGTCAACTTGAAGCCATTCGGGCGATGTGAGGCCTGCAAGGAGTTTCTTTTTGAGGTGGAACCATTCACAGAAAGGCCCCGGGCCTTCCACCTCAACTGCCTCACAGGTACCGCCACTCCGGAAGGGGAGATCCAGGCCTTTGCGGAGATTTCTGTGCGCGCTGACCAGGGCAAAGAGAGTGCCCAACCAGAGACTGAGATTGAAAAACCTGAGGATACTGCTTCAGTCACCACAAGCTTCCTGCTCCCACCTCCAAAGAGGAAAGTCAGCCTTGTACAGGCATCCTATGGTCGTGGAAGAGCTTCGCCCTGCCGCTTGCCTGGCCTGGATGGATCCGGAGGGAAGAGCCCTGGACATCCCTGTTCTTCTGAAGGCCCAGGTGAGCCAGGGGTTGGGACTGTGTGTGTGGTTGGAGGTGTCGGGAGTCCATTGTCGGTGGAGCCCGTAAGGGAGGGTGATTCTATATCTACTGGGAATTAACTGCCCGCGGAAATGTACGACACCTCCGACCTAGAGTCGCTGTCAGATGCCGGCGATGATGGCGAGATTGACGAGGTCTTTCACCACAAGGGTTGGGATAGGATGCCATTACCTGCGCTCCGTGCGCCAAGGGATCTGCCCATGTCTACAGGGGATAGTACACCCCGAGTGGAGGTCCCGGAGGCCGGGGAGAAATCTGGTCTCCTGTCTACCCTTCCATCCTCTGAATCACCTACTGTTTCATCCGTTCCGGTGACGGGAACGCAACGTTCGCTGCTGCGGGCTCCTAGGCCCAAGCCAATGGAGGTAGTTGGAGTGCCTCGGCATCCGGAGTTCATTGTCCAGCCTGGAGAAGGAGACCGTGCCACAATGCCACCTCTGGCCCGGCTACAGCGGCTCTTCTGTCAGAGAGTTGCCCGTGAATATGGGTGGGAGTACCCATACCTACCCCGGGACTTGCTTTTTGAAGTGGAGGTCCTGCGGCAGCGATGGTATGATGAGTTTGTCTGGGAAAAGCTCAAAGTGCCCCATGCTCGCCGATACCTTTTGTGCTCATCCCCCGTGTCCAAGAAGTTCAAGGACTGTAAGGCGGAGTGGATGTTGGGTTGGCACATCCATGGGCGTCCGCTGAAATTTTTTCGGGGGGGGGGGGCGCTTCGGCAGCGGCGATACAGTCGCATTTAACCCTTTCTTCGACCGCTAGTGGGGGTTAAATGCACGTCCCCCTCCACGTTAAAATGTAAAAACACCTGACTGTGCCCCCTGCATCTTTCAATATCTCTTTGTCACTACTGTGTACCCCCTCTCCACAACTGCACCTCTGGACCCCTTTACATTACACAGCACCCCACAGCTCTGGACCCCTTTACATTACACAACCCCCTGCACCTTTGGACTCCTTTACATTACACTACCCCCTGCACCTTTGGACTCCTTTACATTACACAACCCCCTGCATCTTTGGACTCCTTTACATTACACAACCCCCTGCATCTTTGGACTCCTTTACATTACACAACCCCCTGCACCTCTGGAAGCCTTTACATTACACAACATCCTGAAGCCTTTGGGTTCACAATGGTGTCCTGGAGTTTGTCACAGTTATATGGGTATATGCAGTTTTTTTGCATTTTATCCCTATTTTTAGCTGCAGTCCCACAGACGTCTATTAGCTTGTGTAATTTTACTGTGTTTTCTAAAAGCACACCAAAGATGCAGTAAAGAGGACATTTGGTGCACTTTCAGAAAATGTTGCAAAAATGTGTAACCTAATAGAAGTCTGTGGGACTGTAGTGAAAATGGAGGTAAATGCAGGAAAACTGTGTATACACAGCACTGCAACTGAACCACAGTGCATCAGTGTGATCCCACTTGAGTCCTGGTTCACATATATGCGATGCAGGAATCAGCGCAATTCCAGTGTGGATTCCTGCATTGCATGTTGCTTTTTGGCCATTCACGCTGCCCTTTGCAAACTGTTATGGGTGTCAATGTAAAATTAATGACACCCTTAGATCGGTTTGCAGATCGCAGTGAGAACTGTGAAATGGTACAGGAATCGGATTGGATGGGTGTGAACACCCATGCAATCTGATTCCAGGGCAAACCAAAAAAAGGGTCCTGCACCGTTTTGGTGCAAATGCGATTTCAGCCATACAGTTTGTATGGCTGAATTTGCATCTCACAGACATCGCATGTAATTTACACAGCAATGCGATGCGAATCACATGCAATGTCTATGATCACACATTAGTGAAACCTGGCTAAAGGAACAAGATGGGGCCAACTATCAGCATAGAGTTAATGAAAGACTCTGCTGGAGGACAATAGAGGAAAGAGGGGGAGTGAAAGATTTGGGAGAGAGAGGGCAGAGTACACAGTGACAGTGCTGATAACTCACTTGATGTTCCCAGGATGCTCACAGTCTCACCCTAGTAGTTTAGTCGGCGGCTCAGCTGTCAGCTACTTGTTTAAATGTTCCCGCCCACACATTCCTTTCACACACAGCACACGAGTACAGAGGTGTCCAGCACAGAGCATGGACGACGATACACAGGAACAGAGGGGAGGGAGGGGGCAGAGCCGATGCAGCCTCTTCCATTTCTGTGGAGGGGGGGGAGTTGTACTCACTGGGATGTTGAGAGTGAGACAATGGGTCAGTCCACCTGAGCTCTCCCTGTGCTGTCAGCATGTCACATCGCCGCTGCACTACCAATCCCGTCCCGCTCTCTCACTGTTTCACACAGGGGAGGATGGGGGAGCCGCCTGACACCCCCCCAATGTGTGGCACCCGGGGGGGGGGGCGGTGGAGAGCCACTGGAGAGCAGCCCCCAGGCCAGCAGGCAGCAGCAGAAAAAAAGTCCACGGCGGCCATTGCAACACAGGGGGACAAGCCACGTGTCTTCTCTTATGATTCCAGGGGGGGCGCTCGCCCCCCCCCCTTGCCCTATGGAGCGGACGCCCATGGGCACATCCATGCGGACAAGGTGCTTATATGTCGCAAAGAGAGAACATTGAATATATTGTGGAGACTTTCGATAAGCACTTGAAGCCCCTGTTCCTGCCGCACCCAAAGTTCTGCCTTTAGGAGGAAAAGACTCCTGTGTGCTATATTATTGGTGAACAGGGTGAACCAATACTTGCGCTAAACAGTGAAAAAGAATTAAAAAAATAAATATATAGAGCAGCGTGCACAGTTTGTGGATCAATCAAACTCAAAACATATAAAACCAAAAATGCAGCGCTCCAATATGTGATAAAAATGTCAGTCCATATAAATCAATAAGGAAGAAAACAGATGCAACAAATTGAAGAAGGGATTCCATCACCAAAGACTTCAGTGTGAACAAATGACACACCACCACGAAAACGTGCTCACTATCTGATTACCAGAAAATGGACGTCATAAGCATTGTAGTGAAATGTAGAAGGTCACAGATGGATACAGCTCTCCAAACTTGACAGGATGACAACCGAAGTATCCAATATCGCCAGCATCAAAAAGAGTCTCCAGGACTTGAGGGATGTGTGTAATGTTATGCAGACCTCAGCAGGAGATGTTAACCCATACAAAGACAAAAGGCAGCATAGTGAAGCCCGTAAGGTCAAAGGAAAGGTTTATTTAAAATTCTACTTTCAGGTAAAAAGATCTTCAAGGCAAAAAAATATAATCCGCGGTTCTTTAGCGTGCTCACATTGGTCAGCCTGACATGTTTCCATCGACAGGATATCATCAGAGGCGTGGCCAAAGGCATTTTTAGAGGAGTTCCCCCTCTGAGACTGCAGATGGCTCCTAACATTTTGGATGCTCCTAATAGGGTTTCCTTTTTTCAGAAAAACAAAGGTTATTATCCCTGTCACTACTGTAATGTGTGTATCGGTAATAAGGAGAAAAGCAGGAAAATTTGCCTGTGATACAACACCTCCTCACTGCCTGTTTAATGCTTTTTTAAAGAGTGATCTGCATGTGGATTGCTCTTCAGAAAGCAAAACTAGTGTGAATAAGCCCTAAGGCTTTAAGGTGAAGCAGAGAGACAGAACACACAGACCTTGCATCATTTTCTCCCAGGTAGAGATCTAATGTAAGAAACATGATTTCTGCTGGTTTAAAGGAATGCAAGTCTGTGTTCTGTCCCTCTGATGATGAAGATCTTTCACAGCCCGGTGTCAGGATGAACATGAACAGACTGTAAGAGCATGTCTTCCTCAGATCTAGTGATGAGCCGAACACCCCCGGGTTCGGTTCGCACCAGAACCCGCGAACGGACCGAAAGTTCGAACGAACATTAGAACCCTATTAAATACAATGGATGCGAACGTTCGAATTCTAAAGTGCTAATTATAACAACTATTATGCATGTTATTGTCATAAATAGGGTTTGGGAACCCGGGTTGTGCAGCAGGGGACATGTATCAATGCAAAAAGAAGTTTTAAAAACGGTCGTTTTTCGGGAGCAGTCATTTTAATGATGCATAAAGTGAAAAAAAAAAGTCAAATATTCCTTTAAATATCGTACCTGGGGGGTGTCTAAAGTATGCCTGTGAAGTGCCACGTGTTTCCCGTGTTTAGAACTGTCCCTGCACAAAATGACACTTCTAAAGGAAAAAAAAAGCCATTTAAAACTGCTTGCGGCTTTAATGTAATGTCTGGTCCCGGTAATATGGATGAAATTATTTAAGAAAAATGGCATAGCTACCCCATGACCCCCCCCCTACCCCAGCCCATTACCAGCCCCTTTGGGTCTTGTATGGATATTAAGGGGAACCCCGCACATAAAATAAAAAAGGCCCTATATACTCTGAACAGCCGTATACAGGCGGTGCATACAAGACAGGGACTGTAGGTTTGTTCTTATGTAGAATCTGTTTGTAATTTTGAACAGGTACATTGTTGAAGTGTAGCTCCAGCCCAAAAATCTATTTTTAAACTTTTTGGGAAACATAGGTAAGGGTTATCACCCCTGTAACATTTGTTTTGCTGTCTGTGCCCCTGTTCAGAACATTTCACCTCACTTTCCGTCCCAATGACAACTGTTTTTGAAATGTGGTGTTTTTCTTGAAACAAGGATTGCTGATAAAGCATCAGTACAGATGAGACCCCTTTCTCCCATATTTATTCTTACAGGAGAGAATTTTCCTTTCTAGGGGTAGATTTCCTCTCACTTCCTGTTGTCTTCTTTCGTTTGCAAGTAGGAGTCGTTTGTAAGTTGGATGTTTGAAAGTAGGGACCTGCCGTATATACTCTGCAGAAATAGGCCCCTTAGTTGTTGGTGTTGGCACAACACTGTAAGCACTCAGTTACTCTTGGTTGGTGCTGGAACGCCCTGCTGTCAACTATTATATCAGGAATTTTAATTACATATAATTGTTGAACAGTGGTAGTAAAAATTGGGGCTTTGATGGTGGTGCTGGTGCCACAACACTGTAAGCCCTGACAGTTACTCTTGGTGGGTGCAGCAATGGGCCCTGCTGTGAATTATTAGATCAAGAATTGTAATTACATGCCCCTTTTGAACAGGGGCTGAAAAATTGGGCCTTTCGTGGTGGTGGTGGTGGTGGCGTTGCCACAAGACTGTAAGCCCTCAGAGTTACTCTTGGTGGGTGCAGCAATGGACCCTGCTGTGAATTATTAGATCAAGAATTGTAATTGCATGCCCCTGTTGAACAGGGGCTGAAAAATTGGGCCTTAGGCACTGGTGGCACAACACTACAACCCCTCACAGATACTGTACTTGGAGCACAGCAATGAGCCCTGTTGCAAAGTATTGCTTCAAAAATTGTAATGACACGCCCCTGTTAAACAGGGGCTGAAAAATTGGGCCTTAGGCACTGGTGCCACAACACTCCAACCCCTCACAGATACTGTACTTGGAGCACAGCAATGAGCCCTATGGCAAATTATTGCTAAAAAAATTGTAATTACACGCCCCTGTAAAACAGGGGCTGAAAAATTGGGCCTTAGCCACTGGTGGCGGCACCCATAAACAAAAATGATCTTCCAAGCTATCATCATCAATCGTATCATTGAGGACTCGGAGGAGGAGGATAGCCAGTCAACATAACAGCACAGGCACTCAGCATCAGCATCAGTCTTGAAGGGATGTGACATGTTAAAATCAATTAGTCTGTTATATCAGCATCAGGTGTGTGGTAGCTGGTGGTGATCCAAGACTGGTTCATCTTGATGAAAGTCAGTCGATCAACCGAGTCGGTGGACAGGCGCACCCTGTGATCCGTGACAAATCCTCCAGCAGCACTGAATGTGCGTTCCGAAAGAACGCTGGATGCAGGACAGGCCAGTAGCTCAATTGCATACTGTGCAAGCTCTGGCCAGTGATCCATCCTCAAGACCCAGTAAGCCAGAGGATTTTCGGTGGGGAAGGTGTCCAAGTCTGACCTTGCCCCTAGATATTCCTGCACCATGTTTATCAGACGCTGGCGATGGTTGCTGGAACCGATCATACTTTGGGGCTGTGGACTAAAGAATTGTCTGAACGCATCGGTCAGACGGCCACCTTCCCCACCGCTCCTTCTTTGACTGGCCGAAGCCTCAGCAACTCGTTGTCCAGGACCAGGAGTTTGTAACCTCCCAGTCTCTGGGAACGCGTTGCACAGACCTTTCTGCAAGGCCTCCCGGAGTTGTCTCATCCTCTGCTCCCTCTGCGACGGTAACATAAGGTCCGCAACCTTACCCTTGTACCGTGGATCAAGGAGAGTGGCCAGCCAGTAATGGTCCCTCTCCTTGATCCGAAGAATACGAGGATCCTTCCGCAGACTTTGCAGGATCAGGGAGGCCATGCAGCGTAGGTTTGCTGAGGCATTCGCTCCGGAGTCCTCTGGGTCACTAAGGACGACATGATCCGCAGCCACCTCCTCCCAGCCACGTACAAGTCCACTGGTTTCTTGGGACTGTAAATCATCCCTAAAAGACTGCTGCTGATGATGCTGAGTGCCAGCCTCCACCTCCATGCTGACACAATCCTCCTCCTCCTCCTCCTCCTCTTCCTGTGCGATGGGTGGGACAGAAGGAACACTGTCTGGGTAAAGGGGGCCTTGAGAGGCAAGGAAGTCCTCCTCTTCCTGCCTCTGTTCTGCCTCAAGTGCCCTGTCCATTATTCCACGCAGCGTGTGCTCCAACAGGTAGACAAGAGGTACAGTGTCACTGATGCATGCACTGTCACTGCTCACCATCCTCGTGGCCTCCTCAAATGGTGCCAGGACAGTGCATGCATCCCTGATCATGCCCCACTGGCGTGGAGAAAAAAAACCAAGCTCCCCTGACCCTGTCCTGGTGCCGTAGTCGCACAGGTACTCATTGATGGCCCTCTGCTGCGTGTGCAGCCGCTGCAGCATGGCCAACGTTGAGTTCCACCTGGTGGGCATGTCACATATAAGGCGGTTCTTGGGCAGGTTCAACTCCTTTTGCAGCTCAGCCAGGCGAGCACTGGCATTATAAGATCTGCGGAAATGCACACAGACTTTCCTGGCCTGCCTCAGGACATCCTGTAAGCCCGGGTACCTGCCCAAGAACCGCTGCACCACCAGGTTAAGGACGTGAGCCACACAGGGCACATGGGTCAGTTGTCCCTGTCGGAGGGCGGAGAGGAGGTTGGTGCCATTGTCGCAAACCACCATTCCTGGCTTAAGCTGGCGTGGCGTCAACCACCTCTCGGCCTGGCCCTGCAGAGCAGACAGGACCTCTGCCCCAGTGTGGCTTCTGTCCCCCAAACACACCAGCGCAAGCACGGCATGGCATCTTTTTGCCTGCGTACTTGCGTAGCCCCGTGAACGGCTACGGAGCACCGCTGGTTCATAGGACAAACCACAGGAAGAGGCCATGGAGGAAGAAGAAGAGGAGGGGGTGGAGGAGAGAGGTGTGTCACAACCAGTAGTAGCATTTTGGAGGCGTGGCGGTGGGACAACCTCCAACACTACTGCACCTTGTCCTGCATCCTTCCCAGCTGCCAAAAGAGTGACCCAATGGGCCGTGAAAGAAAGGTAACGTCCCTGTCCATGCCTGCTGGACCATGAGTCAGCAGTAATATGCACCTTACCGCTGACCGCCCTGTCCAGCGAGGCCAAGACATCGCCTTCCACATGCCGGTAGAGAGCCGGAATAGCCTTCCGTGAGAAAAAGTGGCGTTTGGGAACCTGCCACTGAGGAACCGCACATTGCACAAACTCACGGAAGGGGGCCGAGTCTACCAACTGAAAAGGCAGCAGTTGAAGCGCTAGCAATTTAGCCAAGCTAGCATTCAACCGCTGGGCATGTGGATGGCTGGGAGTGAACTTCTTTCGACGGTCCAGCAGCTGGGGCAGGGAAATTTGCCTGCTAGAATCGGACGTCGGTGTACTGCTAGCAAAGTGGCCGCAAGTACTTGGCTGTGACACACCTAATTCTACACCTTCATTCCTCTCAGTGCATGTTTCAGAGAGGACTGAAGTTATAGTGGGGTTGGAGATCCCAGCTGATGCGGTGCAAGGAGAGGTCCGCTTTGTTCTTTGGTGTGGGTCTTTGAGGTAGGCTTGCCAACGAGCTGCATGGCAGGTCAACATATGTCTGGTCAGGCATGTGGTACCCAAGCGGCTGATGTTTTGGCCACGCGATATACGCTTGAGACATATGTTGCAAACAGCAGCTGTGCGATCTGATGCACTAGCCTCAAAAAAGGCCCACACCAAAGAACTTTTTGAATGACGGGCAGAGGCAGCGCCCTGCACAGGCGGAGCTCTGCGGTGTGATTCCGTCGGTGTACTGCCCTTACGCTGGCCACCAAAGGGCATCCTGCCTCGTTGGAGATGTGCCTCCTCCTCATCCTCCTCCTCCTCCTCTCTCCTATTAGGCACCCACGTGGAGTCAGTGACCTCATCATCACCTCCCTCCTCATCACTGGAGCCAATCTGGCAGTATGCTGCAGCTGCTGGAACATGACTGCCAGATTGGTGTCCTTCTTGAGCATCCCCTCTGTCTGCTCTCACGCTACTGCCTTCCTCTAGCTGGGTTTCATCATCAGACCCTTCGAAACGCTGGGCATCCTCCTGGAGCATGTACCCAACACTGTGCTGAAACAGTTCGGGGGACTCCTCAGGAGGAGGACATGGTGGGTCTAGGGAAGGAGTGACTGATGATGAGTCTGACATTGATACCAGGGAAGAGGACGCTTTGGCAGCTGCTTTTCCAGTACCCTGAGCCTGGGTGAGAGAGGATGAGGAGGAGGAGGAGGGCTTGGTCATCCACTCTACCAAGTCTTCGGCATGATGTGGCTCAACATGTTCAGCTGCCGAAAAGAAGGACAAGCGTGTCCCATGGCCATGTGCTGATGACAATGCACCGCGTCCACGACCAGCACTGTTGCCCCCAGACACAGAGCCTGCTTGCCCTCTTTTATTGCCTCCTGACTGTCTGCCTCTCCTTGTTTGCCTTCCAGACATTCTAATAGATGGCCTGCAGGGAGATGGGAAAAAAGCAATAAGGGCTACCTTCAGGTGTCCTTCTCTGTCCCTTGAAACAAGGACTTTGACAGTGAAAGAAACTGACACACTCTCCCTACCTACAGTTTTCTGTCCCTAGAAAAAATGTTTTTTTTAAGCACAATTTAGCACAAGGAGAATTACCTCACTGTCCTTCCAGGTCCCTGGAAACAAGGACTTTGACAGTGAAAGAAACTGACACACTCTCCCTACCTACAGTTTTCTGTCCCTAGAAAAAATGTTTTTTTTAAGCACAATTTAGCACAAGGAGAATTACCTCACTGTCCTTCCAGGTCCCTGGAAACAAGGACTTTGACAGTGAAAGAAACTGACACACTCTCCCTACCTACAGTTTTCTGTCCCTAGAAAAAATGTTTTTTTTAAGCACAATTTAGCACAAGGAGAATTACCTCACTGTCCTTCCAGGTCCCTGGAAACAAGGACTTTGACAGTGAAAGAAACTGACACACTCTCCCTACCTACAGTTTTCTGTCCCTAGAAAAAATGTTTTTTTTAAGCACAATTTAGCACAAGGAGAATTCACTCACTGTCCTTCCAGGTCCCTGGAAACAAGGACTTTGACAGTGAAAGAAACTGACACACTCTCCCTACCTACAGTTTTCTGTCCCTAGAAAAAATGTTTTTTTTAAGCACAATTTAGCACAAGGAGAATTACCTCACTGTCCTTCCAGGTCCCTGGAAACAAGGACTTTGACAGTGAAAGAAACTGACACACTCTCCCTACCTACAGTTTTCTGTCCCTAGAAAAAATGTTTTTTTTAAGCACAATTTAGCACAAGGAGAATTACCTCACTGTCCTTCCAGGTCCCTGGAAACAAGGACTTTGACAGTGAAAGAAACTGACACACTCTCCCTACCTACAGTTTTCTGTCCCTAGAAAAAATGTTTTTTTTAAGCACAATTTAGCACAAGGAGAATTACCTCACTGTCCTTCCAGGTCCCTGGAAACAAGGACTTTGACAGTGAAAGAAACTGACACACTCTCCCTACCTACAGTTTTCTGTCCCTAGAAAAAATGTTTTTTTTAAGCACAATTTAGCACAAGGAGAATTACCTCACTGTCCTTCCAGGTCCCTGGAAACAAGGACTTTGACAGTGAAAGAAACTGACACACTCTCCCTACCTACAGTTTTCTGTCCCTAGAAAAAATGTTTTTTTTAAGCACAATTTAGCACAAGGAGAATTACCTCACTGTCCTTCCAGGTCCCTGGAAACAAGGACTTTGACAGTGAAAGAAACTGACACACTCTCCCTACCTACAGTTTTCTGTCCCTAGAAAAAAATTTTTTTTTAAGCACAATTTAGCACAAGGAGAATTACCTCACTGTCCTTCCAGGTCCCTGGAAACAAGGACTTTGACAGTGAAAGAAACTGACACACTCTCCCTACTGTGAGGGGGTTAACTCAGTAGCGGGTGTGTGTGACCCCCTGGTTGGGCTCCCCACACAAAAACAGGGCCAGCAGACGGAGGTTGTGGTTTTCAAAATCAAAAGGTGCGGTTTATTTCTCTATGTACAGTGACAAAAACACAGCAAAGCCAAAAAGAAACATAAACAAAATAAATCCTGGTCAGTTTGACCTCTGACTAAACATGCAGGTTTCCTAAACTAACAACTGGGATCAGCCTGGTGCTGTCCTAGTCCCTAAGTCCCTGGTTTAGTAAAAGTCCAAACAAATAGCCACACAGGCTTTGCCTCACCGCACAGGGGTTCACTCTCCCTAGACAGTCCACACAGGTCTGGGTCCAGGCATGAGCTAACATCTAATGAAGCTGGGAGTTTTTATAGAGGCCTTAAACGAACTGACAGGCTTCAGCTGGTCTCATCAACTCCCTGCCTGCACGACGCCCAGCCCTCTCCCTAGAGGTATGAGTCATCCATGAGCCCACTAGCCTCAGCTGGGCTTCATCAACTCCCTCCCTAGTTGTATAAGTCAGCATAAAGCCTGAATCTGGGAGAAATATATCTACCCCCCTGGATGCAACCAGGTGACTTTACCTTCCTGCTGTCACATACCCCCCCCCTCTTGTTTTAACCTTGGGGTTGGAACACCAGCAATCAGGCATTCATGTACTCGAGACAAAGCATCCACATTCCCCATTTGAACGCCAGGGCGATGCTTTACTGTGAAGTTGAATTCCTGTAGGGCCAGGAACCACCTATTCACTCTTCTATTTGTCTCCTTGTTTTGAGCCATCCACTTTAACGGAGCGTGATCCGTAACCATGTCAAAGTGCCTACCTAGCAGATAGTACCGAAGGGAATCTAGAGCCCACTTCACCGCTAAACACTCCTTTTCAACCGTGGCGTAATTTACCTCATGGGACTTCAACTTCCTGCTGAGGTAAATGACTGGGTGCTCTTCCCCGTTCCAGACCTGGGACAATACTGCTCCTAACCCCACATCTGACGCATCACTTTGTACGACAAAGTCTTTAGAGAAGTCGGGTGAGTACAACACTGGCTGGCTACATAAGGCTTGTTTCAAGAATTGGAATGCTGCCTCAGCCTCGGGGGTCCATTTAATCATGACCGACCCTTTCCCTTTCGTCAGGTTGGTTAGGGGCACAGCCTTAGAAGCAAAGTGGGGAATGAAGCGCCGATAATAACCCGCGATTCCCAGAAAGGCCCGTACCTGCTTCTTGCTGTTGGGACGTGGCCAACTCTGGATGGCCTCGACTTTGTTGAGTTGGGGTTTTATCACTCCCCTGCCAATGGTGTACCCAAGATATTTGGCCTCCTCCTGCCCAATGGTACACTTCTTGGGGTTAGCCGTAAACCCCGCTTCCCGGATAGAGTCTAGGACTGCTTGCACTTATGGCAGATGTGAGGCCCAATCTGTGCTATGGACAATTACGTCATCCAGGTAAGCCGCAGCATACTTCCGATGGGGCCTCAGTATCTGGTCCATTTTCCGCTGGAATGTGGCCGGCGCATTCTGTAACCCGAACGGCATTCTCTTATATTGGAACGCCCCGTCTGGGGTTACAAATGCGGTTTTCTCTTTGGCCGACTTGGCCAGGGGAATTTGCCAATACCCTTTTGTGAGGTCAAGAGTCGTCATGTATCGGGCTGTTCCCAGCCGGTCGATCAACTCATCTATACGTGGCATGGGGTAGGTGTCAAATTTTGTAACTTTGTTCAACTGACGAAAATCGTTACAAAATCGCCAGCTCCCATCCGGTTTAGGCACCAACACAATGGGACTAGACCAATCACTTTGGGACTCCTCTATCACCCCTAAGTTCAGCATTTTCTGTACTTCCTCACATATTGCCTCCCGTCGGGCCTCTGGGATCCGATAGGGTTTTAACTTCACCCTTTCACCGGGCGGGGTAATAATATCATGCTCTACCCCAGATGTTTGTCCCGGCAGCTCAGAGAACACCTCCTTGTTGCGAAGCACAAACTCCTTAACCTCCTGTTGTTGGGGTTGTGACAAGGTGGCTGCTATTCCAACCTCCGGAATCACGCAACCAGTTTGAGCTGGTGACCAAGTTTCTGCGACTAGGGACTCTCTATCCCTCCAGGCTTTCAACAGATTAACGTGATATATCTGTTCGGGCTTTCGCCTTCCTGGTTGTCTGACCTTGTAATTCACTTCGCTCACTTTTTCCATTATCTCGTAGGGGCCTTGCCATTTGGCAAGGAATTTACTTTCAACCGTAGGGACAAGTACCAATATCCTATCCCCCGGGGAAAAGGTACGGGTCTTTGCTCCACGGTTGTACACTCTCTGCTGTGCCAACTGCGCTTGGGCCAAATGTTCCTTCACGATGGGCATTACCTGTGCAATTCGATCTTGCATCAGGGCGACATGCTCAATCACACTCCTGTGGGGAGAACTCTCACTTTCCCAAGTTTCCTTGGCAATATCCAACAGCCCTCTTGGGTGTCTCCCATACAGTAACTCAAAGGGGGAGAATCCCGTAGAGGATTGGGGCACCTCCCTAATAGCAAACATCAAATAAGGAAGTAGACAGTCCCAATCCTTTCCATCTCTATCCACCACTTTCTTCAACATTTGTTTTAGGGTTTTGTTGAATCTTTCAACCAGCCCATCGGTTTGGGGGTGATACACAGATGTACGCAATTGCGTCACTTTGAACAATTTACACAGCTCTTTCATAACCCGGGACATAAAGGGTGTACCTTGGTCCGTAAGCAGTTCTTTACAAATACCCACCCGGCTAAAAACAAGAGATAGCTCTTTGGCTATGGTTTTGGCCGAGGTATTTCTGAGAGGGATCGCTTCTGGATAACGGGTGGCATAGTCCATTATAACCAATATGTACTGGTGCCCCCTAGCGGACTTGATTATAGGACCTACCAAATCCATTGCGATTCTCTCAAACGGGACCTCAATGATGGGTAGAGGGACCAGCGGGCTACGGAAATGTGGCATCGGGGCCGACCTCTGACACACAGGGCAGGAGGAACAATAATTTTCTATGTCCTTCATCACCCCAGGCCAATAGAATCTCTGTAATACCCTCTCTCGGGTTTTCTCTGTCCCCAGATGACCTCCAAGAATGTGCCCATGGGCCAACTCCAACACCAACTTCCTGTAAGGTTTGGGCACCACAAGCTGCTCAACGGTTTCTTCTGCCCTTTTTGCCACCCGATACAGTAGGTCCTTCTCTACGCTGAAGTATGGGTAAGTGCAGGTATTATCTGGGTTCACTAACTCGCCATCTATTTCCACTACGTTTTCCCGTGCCTTTATTAGGGCGGGGTCTTTTAACTGTTCTGTGGCAAAATTTTCCCTGTGAACCTCCAGATCAGAAAACTCCACAGACGGTAGGTTTTCGTCTGAGGAGGTGGGCTCCTCTCCAGTTTCTTGAGTCTCCCCTGCCAATACTGACAAGGGAAATTCTGGAGAGTCCTCACCACTCTCAGAGGAGTTCTGGCTATCACATTCCTGGTACATAGGGGCACCAGTGGGGGGCTCAGGATCATCCCACAGTTCCCAGAACTTCGGAAAATCTCTTCCCACAATGGCATCATGCGGTAATTGAGATACTAACCCCACTGGATGAGAGAGGG